>CANUEZ040000052.1:735000-1470000 GCA_948099385.1 Fasciola hepatica | reverse complement strand
TTCCGATCCACATCAAATCCCTCGTGTTTCCAAATCTAACTTAGGAGGATCAATGTTGGACTAATTTGTCAAATGCGAGAAATCGATTCGTACAGTGTCCATTTGAATAAGGAATCGTGCACATCTAGTATTCGATTGGAAATGAGAACACATATATGGATGATGGAATAGCGAAAGCATTGTTCTAATATTGAAGGCAGAACAAGGAGAATATGAAATGCTCGTTGTAGCTAATGGACTAATCAAATTTGGATGAGAAGAGAGCATGATCCGTATTGTTCGACAGCGTCGGTCAGTTGAATCATGTTGGAAATATTTGAATGAGAAGAGACATATTGATCCCGATCATGATCTCACCTCCTCTGGTTGTTTCTTTTGATTCTGTTCAAAACGAAGCAAATGTAGAACGAGAGCACGTGGATTGAATTAGTCTTTTCTAACTCGCAAGTGATGTGTGCTCGTTGAGATAGAATTTCACATTCTAATGTAGTTGGAAATGTTTAGGTGAATGAGATTTATGTATATATAAATATAAATTGCGTTCCGATCCACATCAAATCCCTCGTGTTTCCAAATCTAACTTAGGAGGATCAATGTTGGACTAATTTGTCAAATGCGAGAAATCGATTCGTACAATGTCCATTTGAATAAGGAATCGTGCACATCTAGTATTCGATTGGAAATGAGAACACATATATGGATGATGGAATAGCGAAAGCATTGTTCTAATATAGAAGGCAGAACAAGGAGAATATGAAATGCTCGTTGTAGCTAATGGACTAATCAAATTTGGATGAGAAGAGAGCATGATCCGTATTGTTCGACAGCGTCGGTCAGTTGAATCATGTTGGAAATATTTGAATGAGAAGAGACATATTGATCCCGATCATGATCTCACCTCCTCTGGTTGTTTCTTTTGATTCTGTTCAAAACGAAGCAAATGTAGAACGAGAGCACGTGGATTGAATTAGTCTTTTCTAACTCGCAAGTGATGTGTGCTCGTTGAGATAGAATTTCACATTCTAATGTAGTTGGAAATGTTTAGGTGAATGAGATTTATGTATATATATATATATATATATATATATATATATATATATATATATATATATATATATATATATATATAATTGCGTTCCGATCCACATCAAATCCCTCGTGTTTCCAAATCTAACTTAGGAGGATCAATGTTGGACTAATTTGTCAAATGCGAGAAATCGATTCGTACAGTGTCCATTTGAATAAGGAATCGTGCACATCTAGTATTCGATTGGAAATGAGAACACATATATGGATGATGGAATAGCGAAAGCATTGTTCTAATATTGAAGGCAGAACAAGGAGAATATGAAATGCTCGTTGTAGCTAATGGACTAATCAAATTTGGATGAGAAGAGAGCATGATCCGTATTGTTCGACAGCGTCGGTCAGTTGAATCATGTTGGAAATATTTGAATGAGAAGAGACATATTGATCCCGATCATGATCTCACCTCCTCTGGTTGTTTCTTTTGATTCTGTTCAAAACGAAGCAAATGTAGAACGAGAGCACGTGGATTGAATTAGTCTTTTCTAACTCGCAAGTGATGTGTGCTCGTTGAGATAGAATTTCACATTCTAATGTAGTTGGAAATGTTTAGGTGAATGAAATTTATGTATATATAAATATAAATTGCGTTCCGATCCACATCAAATCCCTCGTGTTTCCAAATCTAACTTAGGAGGATCAATGTTGGACTAATTTGTCAAATGCGAGAAATCGATTCGTACAATGTCCATTTGAATAAGGAATCGTGCACATCTAGTATTCGATTGGAAATGAGAACACATATATGGATGATGGAATAGCGAAAGCATTGTTCTAATATAGAAGGCAGAACAAGGAGAATATGAAATGCTCGTTGTAGCTAATGGACTAATCAAATTTGGATGAGAAGAGAGCATGATCCGTATTGTTCGACAGCGTCGGTCAGTTGAATCATGTTGGAAATATTTGAATGAGAAGAGACATATTGATCCCGATCATGATCTCACCTCCTCTGGTTGTTTCTTTTGATTCTGTTCAAAACGAAGCAAATGTAGAACGAGAGCACGTGGATTGAATTAGTCTTTTCTAACTCGCAAGTGATGTGTGCCCGTTGAGATAGAATTTCAAAATCTAATATAGTTGGAAATGTTTAGGTGAATGAGAAAATATTATATATATATATATATATACATAAATTGCGTTCCGATCCACATCAAATCCCTCGTGTTTCCAAATCTAACTTAGGAGGATCAATGTTGGACTAATTTGTCAAATGCGAGAAATCGATTCGTACAATGTCCATTTGAATAAGGAATCGTGCACATCTAGTATTCGATTGGAAATGAGAACACATATATGGATGATGGAATAGCGAAAGCATTGTTCTAATATTGAAGGCAGAACAAGGAGAATATGAAATGCTCGTTGTAGCTAATGGACTAATCAAATTTGGATGAGAAGAGAGCATGATCCGTATTGTTCGACAGCGTCGGTCAGTTGAATCATGTTGGAAATATTTGAATGAGAAGAGACATATTGATCCCGATCATGATCTCACCTCCTCTGGTTGTTTCTTTTGATTCTGTTCAAAACGAAGCAAATGTAGAACGAGAGCACGTGGATTGAATTAGTCTTTTCTAACTCGCAAGTGATGTGTGCTCGTTGAGATAGAATTTCACATTCTGATGTAGTTGGAAATGTTTAGGTGAATGAGATTTATATATATATATATATATATATATATATATATATATATATATATATATATATATATATATATATAAATTGCGTTCCGATCCACATCAAATCCCTCGTGTTTCCAAATCTAACTTAGGAGTGTCAATGTTGGACTAATTTGTCAAATGCGAGAAATCGATTCGTACAGTGTCCATTTGAATAAGGAATCGTGCACATCTAGTATTCTATTGGAAATTAGAACACATATATGGATGATGGAATAGCGAAAGCATTGTTCTAATATTGAAGGCAGAACAAGGAGAATATGAAATGCTCGTTGTAGCTAATGGACTAATCAAATTTGGATGAGAAGAGAGCATGATCCGTATTGTTCGACAGCGTCGGTCAGTTGAATCATGTTGGAAATATTTGAATGAGAAGAGACATATTGATCCCGATCATGATCTCACCTCCTCTGGTTGTTTCTTTTGATTCTGTTCAAAACGAAGCAAATGTAGAACGAGAGCACGTGGATTGAATTAGTCTTTTCTAACTCGCAAGTGATGTGTGCCCGTTGAGATAGAATTTCAAATTCTACTATAGTTGGAAATGTTTAGGTGAATGAGAAAATATTATATATATATATATACATAAATTGCGTTCCGATCCACATCAAATCCCTCGTGTTTGCAAATCTAACTTAGGAGGATCAATGTTGGACTAATTTGTCAAATGCGAGAAATCGATTCGTACAGTGTCCATTTGAATAAGGAATCGTGCACATCTAGTATTCTATTGGAAATGAGAACACATATATGGATGATGGAATAGCGAAAGCATTGTTCTAATATAGAAGGCAGAACAAGGAGAATATGAAATGCTCGTTGTAGCTAATGGACTAATCAAATTTGGATGAGAAGAGAGCATGATCCGTATTGTTCGACAGCGTCGGTCAGTTGAATCATGTTGGAAATATTTGAATGAGAAGAGACATATTGATCCCGATCATGATCTCACCTCCTCTGGTTGTTTCTTTTGATTCTGTTCAAAACGAAGCAAATGTAGAACGAGAGCACGTGGATTGAATTAGTCTTTTCTAACTCGCAAGTGATGTGTGCCCGTTGAGATAGAATTTCTAATTCTAATATAGTTGGAAATGTTTAGGTGAATGAGAAAATATTATATATATATATATATATACGTAAATTTCGTTCCGATCCACATCAAATCCCTCGTGTTTGCAAATCTAACTTAGGAGGATCAATGTTGGACTAATTTGTCAAATGCGAGAAATCGATTCGTACAGTGTCCATTTGAATAAGGAATCGTGCACATCTAGTATTCTATTGGAAATGAGAACACATATATGGATGATGGAATAGCGAAACCATTGTTCTAATATTGAAGGCAGAACAAGGAGAATATGAAATGCTCGTTGTAGCTAATGGACTAATCAAATTTGGATGAGAAGAGAGCATGATCCGTATTGTTCGACAGCGTCGGTCAGTTGAATCATGTTGGAAATATTTGAATGAGAAGAGACATATTGATCCCGATCATGATCTCACCTCCTCTGGTTGTTTCTTTTGATTCTGTTCAAAACGAAGCAAATGTAGAACGAGAGCACGTGGATTGAATTAGTCTTTTCTAACTCGCAAGTGATGTGTGCTCGTTGAGATAGAATTTCACATTCTAATGTAGTTGGAAATGTTTAGGTGAATGAGATTTATGTATATATATATATATATAAATTGCGTTCCGATCCACATCAAATCCCTCGTGTTTCCAAATCTAACTTAGGAGGATCAATGTTGGACTAATTTGTCAAATGCGAGAAATCGATTCGTACAGTGTCCATTTGAATAAGGAATCGTGCACATCTAGTATTCTATTGGAAATGAGAACACATATATGGATGATGGAATAGCGAAAGCATTGTTCTAATATAGAAGGCAGAACAAGGAGAATATGAAATGCTCGTTGTGGCTAATGGACTAATCAAATTTGGATGAGAAGAGAGCATGATCCGTATTGTTCGACAGCGTCGATCAGTTGAATCATGTTGGAAATATTTGAATGAGAAGAGACATATTGATCCCGATCATGATCTCACCTCCTCTGGTTGTTTCTTTTGATTCTGTTCAAAACGAAGCAAATGTAGAACGAGAGCACGTGGATTGAATTAGTCTTTTCTAACTCGCAAGTGATGTGTGCTCGTTGAGATAGAATTTCACATTCTAATGTAGTTGGAAATGTTTAGGTGAATGAGATTTATGTATATATATATATATAAATTTCGCTCCGATCCACATCAAATCCCTCGTGTTTCCAAATCTAACTTAGGAGAATCAATGTTGGACTAATTTGTCAAATGCGAGAAATCGATTCGTACAGTGTCCATTTGAATAAGGAATCGTGCACATCTAGTATTCTATTGGAAATGAGAACACATATATGGATGATGGAATAGCGAAAGCATTGTTCTAATATAGAAGGCAGAACAAGGAGAATATGAAATGCTCGTTGTAGCTAATGGACTAATCAAATTTGGATGAGAAGAGAGCATGATCCGTATTGTTCGACAGCGTCGGTCAGTTGAATCATGTTGGAAATATTTGAATGAGAAGAGACATATTGATCCCGATCATGATCTCACCTCCTCTGGTTGTTTCTTTTGATTCTGTTCAAAACGAAGCAAATGTAGAACGAGAGCACGTGGATTGAATTAGTCTTTTCTAACTCGCAAGTGATGTGTGCTCGTTGAGATAGAATTTCACATTCTAATATAGTTGGAAATGTTTAGGTGAATGAGAAAATATTATATATATATATATATACATATATTTCGTTCCGATCCACATCAAATCCCTCGTGTTTCCAAATCTAACTTAGGAGGATCGATGTTGGACTAATTTGTCAAATGCGAGAAATCGATTCGTACAGTGTCCATTTGAATAAGGAATCGTGCACATCTAGTATTCGATTGGAAATGAGAACACATATATGGATGATGGAATAGCGAAAGCATTGTTCTAATATAGAAGGCAGAACAAGGAGAATATGAAATGCTCGTTGTAGCTAATGGACTAATCAAATTTGGATGAGAAGAGAGCATGATCCGTATTGTTCGACAGCGTCGGTCAGTTGAATCATGTTGGAAATATTTGAATGAGAAGAGACATATTGATCCCGATCATGATCTCACCTCCTCTGGTTGTTTCTTTTGATTCTGTTCAAAACGAAGCAAATGTAGAACGAGAGCACGTGGATTGAATTAGTCTTTTCTAACTCGCAAGTGATGTGTGCTCGTTGAGATAGAATTTCACATTCTAATGTAGTTGGAAATGTTTAGGTGAATGAGAAAATATTATATATATATATATACATAAATTTCGTTCCGATCCACATCAAATCCCTCGTGTTTGCAAATCTAACTTAGGAGGATCAATGTTGGACTAATTTGTCAAATGCGAGAAATCGATTCGTACAGTGTCCATTTGAATAAGGAATCGTGCACATCTAGTATTCTATTGGAAATGAGAACACATATATGGATGATGGAATAGCGAAAGCATTGTTCTAATATAGAAGGCAGAACAAGGAGAATATGAAATGCTCGTTGTAGCTAATGGACTAATCAAATTTGGATGAGAAGAGAGCATGATCCGTATTGTTCGACAGCGTCGGTCAGTTGAATCATGTTGGAAATATTTGAATGAGAAGAGACATATTGATCCCGATCATGATCTCACCTCCTCTGGTTGTTTCTTTTGATTCTGTTCAAAACGAAGCAAATGTAGAACGAGAGCACGTGGATTGAATTAGTCTTTTCTAACTCGCAAGTGATGTGTGCTCGTTGAGATAGAATTTCACATTCTAATATAAGTGGAAATGATTATCTGAATGAGAAAATAATATATATATATATACATAAATTTCGTTCCGATCCACATCAAATCCCTCGTGTTTGCAAATCTAACTTAGGAGAATCAATGTTGGACTAATTTGTCAAATGCGAGAAATCGATTCGTACAGTGTCCATTTGAATAAGGAATCGTGCACATCTAGTATTCTATTGGAAATGAGAACACATATATGGATGATGGAATAGCGAAAGCATTGTTCTAATATAGAAGGCAGAACAAGGAGAATATGAAATGCTCGTTGTAGCTAATGGACTAATCAAATTTGGATGAGAAGAGAGCATGATCCGTATTGTTCGACAGCGTCGGTCAGTTGAATCATGTTGGAAATATTTGAATGAGAAGAGACATATTGATCCCGATCATGATCTCACCTCCTCTGGTTGTTTCTTTTGATTCTGTTCAAAACGAAGCAAATGTAGAACGAGAGCACGTGGATTGAATTAGTCTTTTCTAACTCGCAAGTGATGTGTGCTCGTTGAGATAGAATTTCACATTCTAATGTAGTTGGAAATGTTTAGGTGAATGAGAAAATATTATATATATATATATACATAAATTTCGTTCCGATCCACATCAAATCCCTCGTGTTTGCAAATCTAACTTAGGAGGATCAATGTTGGACTAATTTGTCAAATGCGAGAAATCGATTCGTACAGTGTCCATTTGAATAAGGAATCGTGCACATCTAGTATTCTATTGGAAATGAGAACACATATATGGATGATGGAATAGCGAAAGCATTGTTCTAATATAGAAGGCAGAACAAGGAGAATATGAAATGCTCGTTGTAGCTAATGGACTAATCAAATTTGGATGAGAAGAGAGCATGATCCGTATTGTTCGACAGCGTCGGTCAGTTGAATCATGTTGGAAATATTTGAATGAGAATAGACATATTGATCCCGATCATGATCTCACCTCCTCTGGTTGTTTCTTTTGATTCTGTTCAAAACGAAGCAAATGTAGAACGAGAGCACGTGGATTGAATTAGTCTTTTTTAACTCGCAAGTGATGTGTGCTCGTTGAGATAGAATTTCACATTCTAATGTAGTTGGAAATGTTTAGGTGAATGAGATTTATATATATATATAGACATTTCGTTCCGATCCACATCAAATCCTTCGTGTTTGCAAATCTAACTTAGGAGGATCGATGTTGGACTAATTTGTCAAATGCGAGAAATCGATTCGTACAGTGTCCATTTGAATAAGGAATCGTGCACATCTAGTATACTATTGGAAATGAGAACACATATATGGATGATGGAATAGCGAAAGCATTGTTCTAATATAGAAGGCAGAACAAGGAGAATATGAAATGCTCGTTGTAGCTAATGGACTAATCAAATTTGGATGAGAAGAGAGCATGATCCGTATTGTTCGACAGCGTCGGTCAGTTGAATCATGTTGGAAATATTTGAATGAGAAGAGACATATTGATCCCGATCATGATCTCACCTCCTCTGGTTGTTTCTTTTGATTCTGTTCAAAACGAAGCAAATGTAGAACGAGAGCACGTGGATTGAATTAGTCTTTTCTAACTCGCAAGTGATGTGTGCTCGTTGAGATAGAATTTCACATTCAAATATAAGTGGAAATGATTATCTGAATGAGAAAATAATATATATATATATACGTAATTTTAGTTACCATCCACATCAAATCCCTCGTGTTTGCAAATCTAACTTAGGAGAATCAATGTTGGACTAATTTGTCAAATGCGAGAAATCGATTCGTACAGTGTCCATTTGAATAAGGAATCGTGCACATCTAGTATTCGATTGGAAATGAGAACACATATATGGATGATGGAATAGCGAAAGCATTGTTCTAATATAGAAGGCAGAACAAGGAGAATATGAAATGCTCGTTGTAGCTAATGGACTAATCAAATTTGGATGAGAAGAGAGCATGATCCGTATTGTTCGACAGCGTCGGTCAGTTGAATCATGTTGGAAATATTTGAATGAGAAGAGACATATTGATCGCGATCATGATCTCACCTCCTCTGGTTGTTTCTTTTGATTCTGTTCAAAACGAAGCAAATGTAGAACGAGAGCACGTGGATTGAATTAGTCTTTTCTAACTCGCAAGTGATGTGTGCTCGTTGAGATAGAATTTCACATTCAAATATAAGTGGAAATGATTATGTGATTGAGAAAATAATATATATATTTATATGCATAAATTTCGTTCCGATCCACATCAAATCCCTCGTGTTTCCAAATCTAACTTAGGAGGATCAATGTTGGACTAATTTGTCAAATGCGAGAAATCGATTCGTACAGTGTCCATTTGAATAAGGAATCGTGCACATCTAGTATTCTATTGGAAATGAGAACACATATATGGATGATGGAATAGCGAAAGCATTGTTCTAATATAGAAGGCAGAACAAGGAGAATATGAAATGCTCGTTGTAGCTAATGGACTAATCAAATTTGGATGAGAAGAGAGCATGATCCGTATTGTTCGACAGCGTCGGTCAGTTGAATCATGTTGGAAATATTTGAATGAGAAGAGACATATTGATCCCGATCATGATCTCACCTCCTCTGGTTGTTTCTTTTGATTCTGTTCAAAACGAAGCAAATGTAGAACGAGAGCACGTGGATTGAATTAGTCTTTTTTAACTCGCAAGTGATGTGTGCTCGTTGAGATAGAATTTCACATTCAAATATAAGTGGAAATGATTATGTGAATGAGAAAATAATATATATATTTATATGCATAAATTTCGTTCCGATCCACATCAAATCCCTCGTGTTTCCAAATCTAACTTAGGAGGATCAATGTTGGACTAATTTGTCAAATGCGAGAAATCGATTCGTACAGTGTCCATTTGAATAAGGAATCGTGCACATCTAGTATTCGATTGGAAATGAGAACACATATATGGATGATGGAATAGCGAAAGCATTGTTCTAATATAGAAGGCAGAACAAGGAGAATATGAAATGCTCGTTGTAGCTAATGGACTAATCAAATTTGGATGAGAAGAGAGCATGATCCGTATTGTTCGACAGCGTCGGTCAGTTGAATCATGTTGGAAATATTTGAATGAGAAGAGACATATTGATCCCGATCATGATCTCACCTCCTCTGGTTGTTTCTTTTGATTCTGTTCAAAACGAAGCAAATGTAGAACGAGAGCACGTGGATTGAATTAGTCTTTTCTAACTCGCAAGTGATGTGTGCTCGTTGAGATAGAATTTCACATTCTAATGTAGTTGGAAATGTTTAGGTGAATGAGATTTATGTATATATATATACATATAAATTGCGTTCCGATCCACATCAAATCCCTCGTGTTTGCAAATCTAACTTAGGAGGATCAATGTTGGACTAATTTGTCAAATGCGAGAAATCGATTCGTACAGTGTCCATTTGAATAAGGAATCGTGCACATCTAGTATTCGATTGGAAATGAGAACACATATATGGATGATGGAATAGCGAAAGCATTGTTCTAATATAGAAGGCAGAACAAGGAGAATATGAAATGCTCGTTGTAGCTAATGGACTAATCAAATTTGGATGAGAAGAGAGCATGATCCGTATTGTTCGACAGCGTCGGTCAGTTGAATCATGTTGGAAATATTTGAATGAGAAGAGACATATTGATCCCGATCATGATCTCACCTCCTCTGGTTGTTTCTTTTGATTCTGTTCAAAACGAAGCAAATGTAGAACGAGAGCACGTGGATTGAATTAGTCTTTTCTAACTCGCAAGTGATGTGTGCTCGTTGAGATAGAGTTTCACATTCTAATGTAGTTGGAAATGTTTAGGTGAATGAGATTTATGTATATATATAAATTTCGCTCCGATCCACATCAAATCCCTCGTGTTTGCAAATCTAACTTAGGAGGATCAATGTTGGACTAATTTGTCAAATGCGAGAAATCGATTCGTACAGTGTCCATTTGAATAAGGAATCGTGCACATCTAGTATTCTATTGGAAATGAGAACACATATATGGATGATGGAATAGCGAAAGCATTGTTCTAATATAGAAGGCAGAACAAGGAGAATATGAAATGCTCGTTGTAGCTAATGGACTAATCAAATTTGGATGAGAAGAGAGCATGATCCGTATTGTTCGACAGCGTCGGTCAGTTGAATCATGTTGGAAATATTTGAATGAGAAGAGACATATTGATCGCGATCATGATCTCACCTCCTCTGGTTGTTTCTTTTGATTCTGTTCAAAACGAAGCAAATGTAGAACGAGAGCACGTGGATTGAATTAGTCTTTTCTGACTCGCAAGTGATGTGTGCTCGTTGAGATAGAATTTCACATTCTAATATAAGTGGAAATGATTATGTGAATGAGAAAATATTATATATATAAATACAAAAATTTCGTTCCGATCCACATCAAATCCCTCGTGTTTGCAAATCTAACTTAGGAGAATCAATGTTGGACTAATTTGTCAAATGCGAGAAATCGATTCGTACAGTGTCCATTTGAATAAGGAATCGTGCACATCTAGTATTCGATTGGAAATGAGAACACATATATGGATGATGGAATAGCGAAAGCATTGTTCTAATATAGAAGGCAGAACAAGGAGAATATGAAATGCTCGTTGTAGCTAATGGACTAATCAAATTTGGATGAGAAGAGAGCATGATCCGTATTGTTCGACAGCGTCGGTCAGTTGAATCATGTTGGAAATATTTGAATGAGAATAGACATATTGATCCCGATCATGATCTCACCTCCTCTGGTTGTTTCTTTTGATTCTGTTCAAAACGAAGCAAATGTAGAACGAGAGCACGTGGATTGAAGTAGTCTTTTCTAACTCGCAAGTGATGTGTGCTCGTTGAGATAGAATTTCACATTCTAATGTAGTTGGAAATGTTTAGGTGAATGAGATTTATGTATATATTTAAATGTCGTTCTGATCCACATCAAATCCCTCGTGTTTGCAAATCTAACTTAGGAGGATCAATGTTGGACTAATTTGTCAAATGCGAGAAATCGATTCGTACAGTGTCCATTTGAATAAGGAATCGTGCACATCTAGTATTCTATTGGAAATGAGAACACATATATGGATGATGGAATAGCGAAAGCATTGTTCTAATATAGAAGGCAGAACAAGGAGAATATGAAATGCTCGTTGTAGCTAATGGACTAATCAAATTTGGATGAGAAGAGAGCATGATCCGTATTGTTCGACAGCGTCGGTCAGTTGAATCATGTTGGAAATATTTGAATGAGAAGAGACATATTGATCCCGATCATGATCTCACCTCCTCTGGTTGTTTCTTTTGATTCTGTTCAAAACGAAGCAAATGTAGAACGAGAGCACGTGGATTGAATTAGTCTTTTTTAACTCGCAAGTGATGTGTGCTCGTTGAGATAGAATTTCACATTCTAATGTAGTTGGAAATGTTTAGGTGAATGAGATTTATGTATATATATATACATATAAATTGCGTTCCGATCCACATCAAATCCCTCGTGTTTCCAAATCTAACTTAGGAGGATCAATGTTGGACTAATTTGTCAAATGCGAGAAATCGATTCGTACAGTGTCCATTTGAATAAGGAATCGTGCACATCTAGTATTCTATTGGAAATGAGAACACATATATGGATGATGGAATAGCGAAAGCATTGTTCTAATATAGAAGGCAGAACAAGGAGAATATGAAATGCTCGTTGTAGCTAATGGACTAATCAAATTTGGATGAGAAGAGAGCATGATCCGTATTGTTCGACAGCGTCGGTCAGTTGAATCATGTTGGAAATATTTGAATGAGAAGAGACATATTGATCCCGATCATGATCTCACCTCCTCTGGTTGTTTCTTTTGATTCTGTTCAAAACGAAGCAAATGTAGAACGAGAGCACGTGGATTGAATTAGTCTTTTCTAACTCGCAAGTGATGTGTGCTCGTTGAGATAGAATTTCACATTCTAATGTAGTTGGAAATGTTTAGGTGAATGAGATTTATGTATATATATATATATATAAATTGCGTTCCGATCCACATCAAATCCCTCGTGTTTCCAAATCTAACTTAGGAGGATCAATGTTGGACTAATTTGTCAAATGCGAGAAATCGATTCGTACAGTGTCCATTTGAATAAGGAATCGTGCACATCTAGTATTCGATTGGAAATGAGAACACATATATGGATGATGGAATAGCGAAAGCATTGTTCTAATATAGAAGGCAGAACAAGGAGAATATGAAATGCTCGTTGTAGCTAATGGACTAATCAAATTTGGATGAGAAGAGAGCATGATCCGTATTGTTCGACAGCGTCGGTCAGTTGAATCATGTTGGAAATATTTGAATGAGAATAGACATATTGATCCCGATCATGATCTCACCTCCTCTGGTTGTTTCTTTTGATTCTGTTCAAAACGAAGCAAATGTAGAACGAGAGCACGTGGATTGAATTAGTCTTTTCTAACTCGCAAGTGATGTGTGCTCGTTGAGATAGAATTTCACATTCTAATGTAGTTGGAAATGTTTAGGTGAATGAGATTTATGTATATATAAATATAAATTGCGTTCCGATCCACATCAAATCCCTCGTGTTTCCAAATCTAACTTAGGAGGATCAATGTTGGACTAATTTGTCAAATGCGAGAAATCGATTCGTACAGTGTCCATTTGAATAAGGAATCGTGCACATCTAGTATTCGATTGGAAATGAGAACACATATATGGATGATGGAATAGCGAAAGCATTGTTCTAATATAGAAGGCAGAACAAGGAGAATATGAAATGCTCGTTGTAGCTAATGGACTAATCAAATTTGGATGAGAAGAGAGCATGATCCGTATTGTTCGACAGCGTCGGTCAGTTGAATCATGTTGGAAATATTTGAATGAGAAGAGACATATTGATCCCGATCATGATCTCACCTCCTCTGGTTGTTTCTTTTGATTCTGTTCAAAACGAAGCAAATGTAGAACGAGAGCACGTGGATTGAATTAGTCTTTTCTAACTCGCAAGTGATGTGTGCTCGTTGAGATAGAATTTCACATTCTAATGTAGTTGGAAATGTTTAGGTGAATGAGAAAATATTATATAAATATATACATAAATTTCGTTCCGATCCACATCAAATCCCTCGTGTTTGCAAATCTAACTTAGGAGGATCAATGTTGGACTAATTTGTCAAATGCGAGAAATCGATTCGTACAGTGTCCATTTGAATAAGGAATCGTGCACATCTAGTATTCTATTGGAAATGAGAACACATATATGGATGATGGAATAGCGAAAGCATTGTTCTAATATAGAAGGCAGAACAAGGAGAATATGAAATGCTCGTTGTAGCTAATGGACTAATCAAATTTGGATGAGAAGAGAGCATGATCCGTATTGTTCGACAGCGTCGGTCAGTTGAATCATGTTGGAAATATTTGAATGAGAAGAGACATATTGATCCCGATCATGATCTCACCTCCTCTGGTTGTTTCTTTTGATTCTGTTCAAAACGAAGCAAATGTAGAACGAGAGCACGTGGATTGAATTAGTCTTTTCTAACTCGCAAGTGATGTGTGCTCGTTGAGATAGAATTTCACATTCTAATGTAGTTGGAAATGTTTAGGTGAATGAGATTTATGTATATATAAATATAAATTGCGTTCCGATCCACATCAAATCCCTCGTGTTTCCAAATCTAACTTAGGAGGATCAATGTTGGACTAATTTGTCAAATGCGAGAAATCGATTCGTACAGTGTCCATTTGAATAAGGAATCGTGCACATCTAGTATTCTATTGGAAATGAGAACACATATATGGATGATGGAATAGCGAAAGCATTGTTCTAATATAGAAGGCAGAACAAGGAGAATATGAAATGCTCGTTGTAGCTAATGGACTAATCAAATTTGGATGAGAAGAGAGCATGATCCGTATTGTTCGACAGCGTCGGTCAGTTGAATCATGTTGGAAATATTTGAATGAGAAGAGACATATTGATCCCGATCATGATCTCACCTCCTCTGGTTGTTTCTTTTGATTCTGTTCAAAACGAAGCAAATGTAGAACGAGAGCACGTGGATTGAATTAGTCTTTTCTAACTCGCAAGTGATGTGTGCTCGTTGAGATAGAATTTCACATTCTAATGTAGTTGGAAATGTTTAGGTGAATGAGATTTATGTATATATATAAATTTCGCTCCGATCCACATCAAATCCCTCGTGTTTGCAAATCTAACTTAGGAGGATCAATGTTGGACTAATTTGTCAAATGCGAGAAATCGATTCGTACAGTGTCCATTTGAATAAGGAATCGTGCACATCTAGTATTCTATTGGAAATGAGAACACATATATGGATGATGGAATAGCGAAAGCATTGTTCTAATATAGAAGGCAGAACAAGGAGAATATGAAATGCTCGTTGTAGCTAATGGACTAATCAAATTTGGATGAGAAGAGAGCATGATCCGTATTGTTCGACAGCGTCGGTCAGTTGAATCATGTTGGAAATATTTGAATGAGAAGAGACATATTGATCCCGATCATGATCTCACCTCCTCTGGTTGTTTCTTTTGATTCTGTTCAAAACGAAGCAAATGTAGAACGAGAGCACGTGGATTGAATTAGTCTTTTTTAACTCGCAAGTGATGTGTGCTCGTTGAGATAGAATTTCACATTCTAATGTAGTTGGAAATGTTTAGGTGAATGAGATTTATGTATATATATATACATATAAATTGCGTTCCGATCCACATCAAATCCCTCGTGTTTCCAAATCTAACTTAGGAGGATCAATGTTGGACTAATTTGTCAAATGCGAGAAATCGATTCGTACAGTGTCCATTTGAATAAGGAATCGTGCACATCTAGTATTCGATTGGAAATGAGAACACATATATGGATGATGGAATAGCGAAAGCATTGTTCTAATATAGAAGGCAGAACAAGGAGAATATGAAATGCTCGTTGTAGCTAATGGACTAATCAAATTTGGATGAGAAGAGAGCATGATCCGTATTGTTCGACAGCGTCGGTCAGTTGAATCATGTTGGAAATATTTGAATGAGAAGAGACATATTGATCCCGATCATGATCTCACCTCCTCTGGTTGTTTCTTTTGATTCTGTTCAAAACGAAGCAAATGTAGAACGAGAGCACGTGGATTGAATTAGTCTTTTCTAACTCGCAAGTGATGTGTGCTCGTTGAGATAGAATTTCACATTCTAATGTAGTTGGAAATGTTTAAGTGAATGAGATTTATGTATATATATATATATATATAAATTGCGTTCCGATCCACATCAAATCCCTCGTGTTTCCAAATCTAACTTAGGAGGATCAATGTTGGACTAATTTGTCAAATGCGAGAAATCGATTCGTACAGTGTCCATTTGAATAAGGAATCGTGCACATCTAGTATTCTATTGGAAATGAGAACACATATATGGATGATGGAATAGCGAAAGCATTGTTCTAATATAGAAGGCAGAACAAGGAGAATATGAAATGCTCGTTGTAGCTAATGGACTAATCAAATTTGGATGAGAAGAGAGCATGATCCGTATTGTTCGACAGCGTCGGTCAGTTGAATCATGTTGGAAATATTTGAATGAGAAGAGACATATTGATCCCGATCATGATCTCACCTCCTCTGGTTGTTTCTTTTGATTCTGTTCAAAACGAAGCAAATGTAGAACGAGAGCACGTGGATTGAATTAGTCTTTTCTGACTCGCAAGTGATGTGTGCTCGTTGAGATAGAATTTCACATTCTAATGTAGTTGAAAATGTTTAGGTGAATGAGATTTATATATATATATATATATATATATATATATATATATATATATATATATAAATTTCGCTCAGATCCACATCAAATCCCTCGTGTTTCCAAATCTAACTTAGGAGGATCAATGTTGGACTAATTTGTCAAATGCGAGAAATCGATTCGTACAGTGTCCATTTGAATAAGGAATCGTGCACATCTAGTATTCGATTGGAAATGAGAACACATATATGGATGATGGAATAGCGAAAGCATTGTTCTAATATAGAAGGCAGAACAAGGAGAATATGAAATGCTCGTTGTAGCTAATGGACTAATCAAATTTGGATGAGAAGAGAGCATGATCCGTATTGTTCGACAGCGTCGGTCAGTTGAATCATGTTGGAAATATTTGAATGAGAATAGACATATTGATCCCGATCATGATCTCACCTCCTCTGGTTGTTTCTTTTGATTCTGTTCAAAACGAAGCAAATGTAGAACGAGAGCACGTGGATTGAATTAGTCTTTTTTAACTCGCAAGTGATGTGTGCTCGTTGAGATAGAATTTCACATTCTAATGTAGTTGGAAATGTTTAGGTGAATGAGATTTATGTATATATACATATAAATTGCGTTCCGATCCACATCAAATCCCTCGTGTTTCCAAATCTAACTTAGGAGGATCAATGTTGGACTAATTTGTCAAATGCGAGAAATCGATTCGTACAGTGTCCATTTGAATAAGGAATCGTGCACATCTAGTATTCGATTGGAAATGAGAACACATATATGGATGATGGAATAGCGAAAGCATTGTTCTAATATAGAAGGCAGAACAAGGAGAATATGAAATGCTCGTTGTAGCTAATGGACTAATCAAATTTGGATGAGAAGAGAGCATGATCCGTATTGTTCGACAGCGTCGGTCAGTTGAATCATGTTGGAAATATTTGAATGAGAAGAGACATATTGATCCCGATCATGATCTCACCTCCTCTGGTTGTTTCTTTTGATTCTGTTCAAAACGAAGCAAATGTAGAACGAGAGCACGTGGATTGAATTAGTCTTTTCTAACTCGCAAGTGATGTGTGCTCGTTGAGATAGAATTTCACATTCTAATGTAGTTGGAAATGTTTAGGTGAATGAGATTTATGTATATATATATACATATAAATTGCGTTCCGATCCACATCAAATCCCTCGTGTTTCCAAATCTAACTTAGGAGGATCAATGTTGGACTAATTTGTCAAATGCGAGAAATCGATTCGTACAGTGTCCATTTGAATAAGGAATCGTGCACATCTAGTATTCTATTGGAAATGAGAACACATATATGGATGATGGAATAGCGAAAGCATTGTTCTAATATAGAAGGCAGAACAAGGAGAATATGAAATGCTCGTTGTAGCTAATGGACTAATCAAATTTGGATGAGAAGAGAGCATGATCCGTATTGTTCGACAGCGTCGGTCAGTTGAATCATGTTGGAAATATTTGAATGAGAAGAGACATATTGATCCCGATCATGATCTCACCTCCTCTGGTTGTTTCTTTTGATTCTGTTCAAAACGAAGCAAATGTAGAACGAGAGCACGTGGATTGAATTAGTCTTTTCTAACTCGCAAGTGATGTGTGCTCGTTGAGATAGAATTTCACATTCTAATATAAGTGGAAATGATTATGTGAATGAGAAAATATTATATATATACATACATAAATTTCGTTCCGATCCACATCAAATCCCTCGTGTTTCCAAATCTAACTTAGGAGGATCAATGTTGGACTAATTTGTCAAATGCGAGAAATCGATTCGTACAGTGTCCATTTGAATAAGGAATCGTGCACATCTAGTATTCTATTGGAAATGAGAACACATATATGGATGATGGAATAGCGAAAGCATTGTTCTAATATAGAAGGCAGAACAAGGAGAATATGAAATGCTCGTTGTAGCTAATGGACTAATCAAATTTGGATGAGAAGAGAGCATGATCCGTATTGTTCGACAGCGTCGGTCAGTTGAATCATGTTGGAAATATTTGAATGAGAAGAGACATATTGATCCCGATCATGATCTCACCTCCTCTGGTTGTTTCTTTTGATTCTGTTCAAAACGAAGCAAATGTAGAACGAGAGCACGTGGATTGAATTAGTCTTTTTTAACTCGCAAGTGATGTGTGCTCGTTGAGATAGAGTTTCACATTCTAATGTAGTTGGAAATGTTTAGGTGAATGAGATTTATGTATATATATATAAATATATAAATTTCGTTCCGATCCACATCAAATCCCTCGTGTTTCCAAATCTAACTTAGGAGGATCAATGTTGGACTAATTTGTCAAATGCGAGAAATCGATTCGTACAGTGTCCATTTGAATAAGGAATCGTGCACATCTAGTATTCGATTGGAAATGAGAACACATATATGGATGATGGAATAGCGAAAGCATTGTTCTAATATAGAAGGCAGAACAAGGAGAATATGAAATGCTCGTTGTAGCTAATGGACTAATCAAATTTGGATGAGAAGAGAGCATGATCCGTATTGTTCGACAGCGTCGGTCAGTTGAATCATGTTGGAAATATTTGAATGAGAAGAGACATATTGATCCCGATCATGATCTCACCTCCTCTGGTTGTTTCTTTTGATTCTGTTCAAAACGAAGCAAATGTAGAACGAGAGCACGTGGATTGAATTAGTCTTTTCTGACTCGCAAGTGATGTGTGCTCGTTGAGATAGAATTTCACATTCTAATGCAGTTGGAAATTTTTAGGTGAATTACAATTTATGTATAGATATATATTTCTTCCGATCCGCCTCAAGTCCCTTGTGGTGTTTTTTCCCCTCACGCACTTTTTCCTTTCATATTTTCCCTCCTGTCTTTTTGCCTGATTTTTTCTCTTAATCACAATTTTACATTTGATATTATAAACTTTTTCTTACCTGTTGTGCGTCTGCCGTTGAAATTGTGTATACAAATCATATAATGTGGTTTGATTTTAGTTTTTTATCTTTAATATTCATCGACATATCACTTTATTTTGCAGCTTGCTTTCTGTATCTAATTCGTTCTTTTTTCTTACTTCTTTTTTCCGTTTTCGTGCTCTTCCAACTCAAATTTACAATATCGGTTGTCCTTTCTTGAAGTCGGTTTGCAGCCTTTGCTATTCATATATTCAAGTCTTTCCATATTTCTCATGACATTTTTATAGAAGGTCGTGAATGTAACAAATCTATGTTTATACATCTATATGTACACTTCTTCAAATATTTTCCGCGAACGTTAAGTCAATGTAATGTTCGTGATGACTATTTCTCAGGTACAACGTGAGTATTGTGAATGTCATTCGTTGTAATTTCATAAACCCATTTGAGTATGAATATAGTATTTGTTCAAATAAGCACAAATATTATTCATTCTGATGATAATAACTCGAAGAGATTTTGCAAGTTATTGATGGAAGTGAATGACGTTTTCTGGTTTGTGATAAAACGTGATCCGTATTCGAATTTTAGCTCGTACACAGTTGTATAAAATAAATCTCAATTTCACTTACCCGCCTGCTGTAAATGCAGTACGCTCAATATCAAAATGAAGAGAATGAGAGATTTCATTTTTCTATATTGCGTGAAATGTTTTCGGACTTTTATAGTGCCGATTATTGCATCACGTGTAGACCGATTGGCTCAAAACCAATGTCACGCCATACTCATGTTTGTCACACTAATCGTACCTGGTTTTCGTTGGTCGACTGTACTGTGGTTCTCACTCCTTTTGAAGCATATACATTATTCAGGTTTCCGGAAACTAAGCGCCAACCCACAGTTTGATTCGCTTTCTATGATATGTATTCAAAGGGGGCTCAGTAGATTGTGTGTGTGTGTAACCAGACGGATTGTTTCGATTCATACAAATCCCGAGTTATTCATTATTGTTGTGATTCACATGATTCACGGCCCTCAAATGTCGTCAGTCCGGTAAACAATGATGACAAGGCTTGCTGTACGTGACCTTGTTTTGTGTACAACACTTAAACCATTGCGCCCTAAACACTGACGATGAGTTCCGTAGGATCAAATCTGAAATTAGTTCTGAGCTTTCTTACTAAACCGAAAGCGAAATTTAAACGTTGGAGTACACAATATCTGTGTTCGTATTTAGATAGCAGAAATTTACAACAAAACTGAACTTTTCCGAATGCTATTTTACACGGATTTACTTATTTTCAATTGGTGGGGAATAACAGTGCTATTATCGATTTTGACATAGGGGTCATTTTGGAGGAGTATATGATGAGAAATCTTCCACCCCATCTGCTGAACCAATTATTTCTGTCGTTTACTTATTCAAGAGTCACGACTTATTGATCCGTGAGAAGTGATGACCCAGTGATATTGAGCGAAGAAACGTAATCGCTTCAGGAGAACTAGTGTGCTGGCTGGTATACTGACCAAGCCGCGCTTTCATGGAGCCTTATCAACAAAATGGTTTCTGTGTCCAACTGGGTAAATTCGGAATTCGTACCAGTATCATGGAACCAGATGTAGAAACTATCCCGATTACTTGAAATTTCAATATAGCAGAAAACTTAGCCTCACTAGCTTTACGCACGATATGGGCTGTACACGGCTAAGGGCAGCAAAACAAATTCCAAACGTATAACCGTGTTTATCGTATTTTCGTGGTTCTAAACAATGCAATACATAAAAATACATAAATGCAAAGACTTACAACCAGGTGAGCAACCAAGAGCAACAGTACAGAAAGTTATCCGATAAACTGGAACAGTGCGGTCATAAACGGTCTACTCAGCAAGGAGTCATGCGAAACTGTAGCGCAGCACGATTCCGGTACAGATAGTAAATCAAGAAGCGTGAGTGAAACGTTCTGCAAAATTGTCTTACAAGGGAAATGTACAATCATAGAACAATCGAGTCGGAAACATAACGTAAAATGTTCACGCACTACACGTCAAAAAAGTAAATCTGAATTGTGTCAGTACAGTAGAAACAGAGAATTGGACCACAAATATTCGAAGTTCATGATGCATGTACACGCTACTCATGAGTAGAACAAGCGAGGATGTCGTCGAAATACAAATTACAAAAAGTAATTTACACCAGATTTCACCGGATTCGGAACAGTTTCATACCTATGTTTTGATACATCCCCATCTATCATTTCATGTTTTGATTGAGATAGGTAACGAGTAGGACGAAATATAGGCTAGACTCTCTCCTTCTCACAGGTTCTATACACAATTGTCCATCAAGGCGGACAACCACATTTCACTTTTACCACCAACTGCTATCAATATTCCCATCTGTCCACTTCATAGGGAACCTAATGCCGGAAGCCCAAACATTGGGTTCTACTTTGGTAGTAATAATTATCAACATCTTCAGCGATGTCCGGAATACTAAGATGAGCAGCCAAAATCCCAGTCGAAATGATCATTCGACTCATTTACTTGCAGCCAAACTAAACTGACCAAGTTTGGAACTAAGCATGTGAATAAATTGGCGCACTTTGAAATGACATACTTATCCATTTTTACCTAATAAAATATCAATGTATTTTTCTTTCTGAATTTTACTTAGCTGCTAAACACCGGATGGAGTCGTGGCATCTCCGAATACATACGGAATGAGTGTGCTTTCCTTATTAATGTTTTATAATGTTGACATGGCGCGCCTCATGCCAAACCGTGAACTGGGGTGCTGGTAGTTATCACACAAGGAAGAGAAAGAGGGGGAGAGCAGTTCTTGATTATGTAGACGCAATTTCTTGCCAAATTGGTTCACATTTCTCATCGCACATTAGACATAAACAAGATCGTTTAGTCGACGGAATGAAAGTTTAGACATCTTTGAATTGCTCGTGGTCCTTATTTTGAGAATACCCTCAGGAGGGCAAGAATTGAAGAAGAACTGCAAGTCTCAGAGCATTTCAAGAACTCAGACTAACGTGACGGTGATAAGTGTTCCAGCTTGACCTTCAAAGTCAGTCTCCGCACAAATCTCGTTCAAATTCGGAGTGACAACTATGGTGGTCAATGCATTTGATCAACGGAAGACGAAATGGATGCTGTTCACAACTACCAAGCTCGGGTAACTGGCTTATCCATATTTTGCCTGTCGTATTGCGCTGTTTCAGTTCGACAAGTTCGTATTTGGTGTATCAATATGGGTTGCGCAATCCGATCAAAATAATTGTCCTACGTGACGGCAACTTCCATCCCCAGATTTCTCTGTTTACCATAGTGTATTTCTCACGCATACACTGGTTATTACACTCTCTGAACAACAAGATCTAAAAAAGGCGTATAAATTAGAAGACATTTCACCTCCTTCGACATTCGTATTTGGCATTCTCACTACGGTCACAGTGGACTCAGTTGACTGGAATCAGCCTCGATTCTTCCATAAAATGTATTCCGCGTCAAGATTTATAAAAACGCGTACAGCTGAAACAGACTACCCTTCGAAAAACCAAGCACACAGTTTACAAACAAACTTGGAATTTCTCTTCACTCCCCGGTTGAACAAATTCACAGACAAATGCCATACTTTTCACAAATATGACTTCGATTAGTCCTTCAAGAATATGCCACGTCCCTTGATCAACTCATTTGAAAAATAAAAGCATACACCACTTGTATCACATTCTAATAGTTCTTGACCGGCTATTTTCAAATGGCTCACATTAAAGAGATTTTACTACGAGAAACAAGTGGAATCCAGCAGAAAGCGATATTTTGTCACAAAGTTAATCAAACACAAGCATGTACGAAACAAGGAAACAATGTAAATGAATTTACCCAGAATCTACTGTGACGGAAATAGAGCACCAGAAATTCAAAGATTTTTCAGTCTAATGGTTCATAATACAGGAATGAAACATGTTATTCAGTTAGGGAGTACCACCCATTATTTCTACGTCAAAACCGGGTGCATTCATTCCCCAGGCTTTTCACGCGAAATCTTGTTGGTTGCAATCGTCATAATGATGATCTTTCCACCCAAGCGTCAGCTTCAACTAGCAAAATTGGTAACATGTGCCATTCATCTTTCCGCATTTACACAAGCTCAAACAAATACACACACACGCAAACACACACATACATGCCGTTCCACGTGCAAAACCATTCATTGCATCATTCTTCTCCATCACGAATATCACGCCATATTAATTACTAAATTAGTACCGAAAAAGGCGTGTCCATTTCTCGGCCACTGAAACTAGACTCTCTTACGTGGATTCCTGATTCAATTTTTGTGCACTAGTCGATGAGATATTTTTTTCATCTGACGTAAATAATATAAACCTCAATACATAGTACTTGAGCAATGTACGAAAGATAGAAAGAGTTGGCATGAGAAGTGTGGCGTGCGGATATCAATTGTCGACTAGGCTGAGTTGAGTGTGATTGGGAAATTTTGTGTTGAGTCCGGTGAGTTTGTATAGGAAAATAAATGAATGACACTGTTATTTTGTGCACTGGTGTCAGTCTAGAAGTATCGAATAAGAACACTGCCATGAGAACCCTCACCCCAAGCTGCCATTTAGGTGTCTCCTAAGGATATCAGAATTCAATGACAAAGTTCAAATCTTCCAAACACACTGAACAAACGGAAATTTGTGGAATAATAGAAAAATACCCCCAAAGCCAGCAAAGCCAAATACAGAAAGGACTTATATCCCAACGCCCTCTCGATTCCGATACGAGTGTGAGTGCGGGACACTTCAGAATGAGTTTACTAATGGCATTTTCCGAGAATCATGTCCGAGTTCTGTTGGTTTTTTGTTCAAAATGTGTCTATTGCACAAATATATTCCTTTATTAAGTGGGTCTTCTGTTGAGTTTACCAACCACGTGCTACATAATCAACGAAGCCGAACTCATTATCAGAACACCTTCATGTCCACTGCTGGACGGGGTCGATTGTGGTGTCTGAAACTATCTTGGAATTCCCACAGGACAAATTAGTAAATCAGCAGGTTTCTCAATGCAAATCCTAATTAGAGAAGGCTTGTGAAAGATATTTTTATTTTTAGTAATAAATGTTACTTATGGAAGATTGCTGCATATTTACCAAATTCTGTGGTAGACCTCTCGCTTGTATTACCGGTGGCAACGAATGCGAAGAAAGATTGCTGTGAAAGTTTACGTGTGCAATCCGAAAATGGATTTATTTGAGACTAGCGGAGAGTTGTAAATTTGGGAACTGTTCATGCGATTTCATCAATGGATATTCCGATTCTACGATCAAGACTAAGCATCCTGTTAGAACCTTCAGGATTTTCAAAGTGATTACTTCCTTGCGACCAACATATATCAGCAAATGAATGCGATTCAAGATTTTCTAGGAAAAAGATTTTGAACTCTTACTAACTAATCTTTGAACTTCGCGAGCCGTTGTTCTTCCTTCAAGTTCCAATTGGATTAGTGAATGCGGTGGTGTAGGTGAAACAAATCCTTCCATTTATCTACCATTGTGTAATCGGGAGATACACTAGATAGACTTTTCGAATATTTGTACCACGAAGACAAGTTAGCGTGCTCTCAGTGCTCATTGAGAACCGGTATCCTTTGGGTAAGCTTCATCCACGATTCAACCCGCACTACTATGCTTTACTATATGTGCATGTCACACATATCGTATTAAGAGTGATAACCGAAACACAACTCATCATCATCTGGTTGAGTTGTACTAATCAATGAAATGGTGTAAATGAAGTGATAGACACTCTCCGCTTTGAACTTGAGTTTATTGTGTAAATTGTTGACCAACACTTCACCATGACAGATATGTTTGGAATTGCTAACCACAGAATAAAAGCTTCATGATAAAGGAATTTCTAAAACCAAATTGCACTAGCCTCAGTTTCTGATATGGTTCAAGTTCATTGTACAAAAAGCAATAATAGCGTGATGTTATTTTGATTAGCATTGTTACGTTGCGCGTAATTTTCGAAGGATGAAAGTTCTCGGTGTACGTACATTCAGAGAAACAAGCAAGCCAGGATTCGTTAACGGTACCTGTGAGACTGTTATGACTCAATTGCTAGGAGGCACAGAACACCCGATCACTGAGTAGGTCTTTTTTTGAATGAACATGAACGCGACATACAGGCACGTCTAACAAAATAGATCGATAAAAGGAAATCGATACAAAATGAGCGATTGCGGTTTCGCGAATAACCGGACAGTTCAAACACTGTTTCGTGTGAGCGTACGCGTACGCGGGCTTGAGCGTGTGTATGTGTGTGTATGCATGCGCATAGCGTCAGCTGATAGTCCGCTCAGTTGCGCATGCACGATATGCAAAAGCATAGAATTAATGAAAACCCAATAAGCCAGAGCCCAATCAGTGTATTAGCAGGTAGTAACAAATGCAGCACTGTATGGGGGCTTGTAGTGTTCTTATCCATCCCAATCACACTAGTGAGAAGATCCTTCTGCCATGGAATCTTCAATTAGGTATCCTTCTCTGAATGATCGAGACGAATTATCAACCCTGACTAATTAGTTTCCATAAATCACATTTGGACACAAATGATTTCACCACTGGAATCAGATTTATGTATTTGTATTCACACCAACGTATCCTACCATGTTATAAAGCACGCCTTCGAATCTTTCCGTTTTCTCAAATGAGAATATTCTATTTATATGGGAAGAAAGAATCATTGTCACCAATCAATGCAACACAAATCAGTTAGTTGAACCAAACAATGCGTATCCTCACTTCCGATGGCTGATTTGTGATATGACCAGCCACCATTTGATGTGAGTTATTTCTTGTCGCATCGATCCGCCATCCTGTCGACCATGAACCCTTCACCTCAAGCCATGACCTAGATTCAGGACAGATGCTGACTTGGATATCTGTTGACCGTGAATCAGCACTTACCCTCATAGGCGGTCTATACCAACGCGTCGCATACCCGCATCAAATCCAAGAGAAGCATCATTATTTTCTTGTCAAGGTCCTTGATAGGATTTACCCGGAAAAAGATTCTGTAAAATGCGATGTATTGTCCACAGATGAATGCTTCCGAGAGAAAATCAGTTTGGCTAATCGTTTCATCAGTATTCCATCCCACACTCTTAACTTCCTGAGAGTGGTGTGTCGTCGGAGCATAATGAATAAGAGATCAGACGGTCCCCAATGATCCACAGCAGTAGACCAAATTGTGAAACTGGAGATACGGTTGGACGTGAACGGAACGAGAATGAGAAGTGGAAAATGAGCAAAATTAACTCAGACTAAATAAAAAAAACCAAAATTTCGTTGTTATTATGGCGAAATCGAAAGGAAACATCATCGGTGTATTTTCAACCAAGGAGACTGGTGAAATAGGGACCTTACTAATACGAATGGAGAAAGGAAGCATCAAGTTATTTATTAGCATTATTCGTTGGCGAGCTCTAGGCATACTAAAATTTCAGTTGCTAATGTTTTTGAAATATATTCACCTAAAGGTGAACACGGATATTCTGGCACGTCCATGACGAATTACTTCGGTCGGCATTTTCACAGAAACATCGTTCAAGAATAATACCCCGATAGAAGTGATTTACCGTCACAAATTACGAATATAATAGTCGATCGATTAGCTCTGTCACTTTGGCTAGACCATGGGAACATGTGTAGACAATGAACGCTGTCGATCTCTGGTCAAGTAAAAAGACCGATGATTCATGTGAACCTCACGGTCGAGAAACACAGCTTAGCCTAGCTCGTATGATCGACTAAACGTGATCACTCAGTCGTGGGTCTGTGCGTGCGACCAGCACACCAAGTCGATGTCCGTGCATTTTACGTTGCGCGTGTCTGTACACAAAACGATCGGGGTCAGAGGGTCTGTGCCCAGATAATAAGCGTTGTGTTTGTGTGTCTACTGAACAGGTTGAATGACCGATTAGGTCGGCGTGAGTTGGAGCATGAGTGAGATCTAAAACGGAGAGGAAAAAGGACGAATGTGAACGAGATCAAACTTGGCCTGTGTGGAGTGGTCTCGATACAAACAGGGTGCTAACGTACAGCCAAAGATGGATTGGGTGTTTCCAAAGTTCGGGTGATGGTGAAGATGCAAAGCGATTGGAACGCAATCGATGTTCGAGTTGGGGAAGCTTCAGGACATACGAATACATAATGGCGAGAATACTCACGCAAAACTTATGAAAAAGGTTCTCAAGTGCTTCGACGTGTATGGAAAGAAATTCGGGCATTTAAATTGAATTCATATGAACATTTTTCTCATGCAGTTAACCAAGACTACACGAGACCGCATATTTTGAGGAGTCAACACAGGATTATTCGAATATGAGAGTCTATTCGAACAGCAATGTGATTTCAGCTACTACTGATGCGGGATTTCTAGTTTTGCGATTGTTTGTGTGAATTTAGCTACTGCATGAACAAATCGGGCATTCGGCCTAGAACCCACAGTAAGTAATTGACCTTGATAGAAATAATAAACCACTTGACAAACGATGGATAGCTTCAATTGTTACTACTAATTTTATCCTAAATATTCTACGCAATTTTTACTCTACTTATGAAAGTTCAAACTTCTGACAGACACAGTATGTCACATATGCTGGAATGTATCAGTTCTTTCGAAAACCCAAGGGGTGGGACACATTAGTTGACTTTTTGCATCACTACTGGCCTTCTAGTTCATACGAGTGTCAAACTGACGAAGATCTTTATGACAAATTTGGGCAATTTGTCACAGATCCCGAAAAATCGAGTACAAAATAAGGGATTAGAGCTCATTTCAAATGGCAATAACGGGTGAATTCGGTCTGGTTTTTTAACGGTGAGTTGACCGTTCATACTGTGTGATTAATTTCGTCATGTGAAATCGAATCTCCTACAACTCACAATCACAAAGTGATTTAATATATTGGAAAATAATACTTTGGATTTGAAATTCAAAGTCTTTTTTGTGCAGTCTGGCAACCAGATTCCAGATTCCTCGAACAGGTGAAAGCTATACTTTCCGCAAAAAGTCCCTACAGAATTATCATATTACTCGCATTCCAGTGCTGCTACTGATATGTAGAATAAAATTTATCGTTCTTGAATAACATTCATTTCGTGTGATTCTTCGAATATGTGTGGAATTCCAAGGAACTTACAAGTGATTCAACAAAGGTAATTCTGAACCAAAATGCCTATCTGATCAGCCACTGAAATTCAACTTAAAGCGTGTGTGATTACCAACAACGTTTTCTATAACCCGCTTTTCTGACTGACTCTTTTGGTTACGTACCCGATTTGCTGACTTCACCTCAGTCTCTTGGGATAACTGTTAACAGTTCATTGGTTGATTCTCTTTTCGTTCTGTAAAAATAACTCTTGACCGTTGATGAGTTGATTCCTTTGTGTTCTGTTCGAAAAACTATTGGCCCCTGATTTGTCCATTCCTCGTGATTCGACGAGAGTGACTGAAGGGAGGTTGCCTGATAACGGAACTAGGTCGTCTGTCGATGTCAGCCAATACACTAACCGGAAGTACATTTCACTGGGCGAGACTTATTTGTTCCCTTCATGCGGACAGGTGTAATGGAGTCCACTTTCCAGCCTTTGGTGATTTTCCTACGGCCTGCGCACTGATTGAAGAGATCGGATATCATAAGGGATAGGACGTCTGCATATTCCTTCAGAAAAATCGGTGATAATCCATCAGGGCCACATGATTTATTATAAAAATATGAAACAATCATTTGTAAGTTTTGAGGGGACTGAAGAAATTACTGATGGTTACCAAATGATTGTTAGCATCGAAGCACGTGGCTTACGGTATAACGCTGCAACTGATGATGTTTCTATTGAGTTGCTCAGCGTCTTCCACTGGTGAGAGTTTCTCTGTGTTCATGCCACTCAGATTTGTGCGATTCTCTTAGGTATCACAACTTTTTGTTTGCCATCAATGTCCGAACAGACATTCCGTTTTCGTAGTTCGATTTCGATTGACTGGGAACTCTAGCAGGTGTTACACTAGGGTCTTGTTATCTTCGCCGTCTGCAGTCAGAATGTATCTCATGGGAACATGACATAACTGTTACGGTGACAATATCAAGAGCCACAAACGTGAGTTGATGTATAAGATAACAACCAATTACTGGTAGCCCATGGCTCAGCATGATAAATAAACTAACGTGAATATTCCATCCACTGAAAATTCCCTGGGACATGCCACACAGTATCACCTTAGGAGGTGGCTTCCTTGAGCTCCCTTCTGTTTTACAGGTTGAATTCGGTTTCCGTGTAAGCGAAGTTAGAAATAGAGCAAGATCGTTAGCTTTATGTGGTAGGTGAGTAAATTTTGATGTACCTAACAGAAAGTCATTCCTTCTTGCTAAACGGAAAATTTGCTAGGACTTACTTAATTCATATGAAATGATCATCCTCAGTTTTGCTTGTTCTTTGGAACCGTAGGATATATCATTTACTAACCCCTTTTTACTGGGTGAATTTGGTGTCTCATCCAATATTCCAGATATCAGGAAATGCTTTGTCAACAAATCGTCTACGTTGGTGTGACTACTATCCCTTTCTATACTTCGTTGAATGCACCTTCTCGTGAGGACCCTCGTATAAAATCACTGATCTTTCTCAACTGCATAATAGCATGCGCGAGCTTATAATAATATTATTTCAGATAACGCGAACAGTATGAATATAATTTCAGAAAGTGTTTTATTTCTGGTAATCGATCTACAGTAACCAATATTCCCCAATTGAATTCACTCAGAATATGAAAACTACGTTACCAATGTGCACAAATTTTGCCAATGAAATGCGTCGGCCTAAACAGCAGTATCGTGCAATGCTGGAGGTCGACCTGCAAAATCACACAAATCGTCATGCTCCTGCTGCTACTGATATGTAGAATAAAATTTATCGTTCTTGGATAACATTCATTTCGTGTGATTCTTCGAATATGTGTGGAATTCCAAGGAACTTACAAGTGATTCAACAAAGGTAATTCTGAACCAAAATGCCTATCTGATCAGCCACTGAAATTCAACTTATAGCATGTGTGTGATTACCATGCACTGTGGTTTCCTAGATACCATGATTCCAAGGAAGAAAACCCAGAAAATTTGCAACCGTTTTGACCTCAGAGAAGAGGGGCTGTCACTGATGACTTTGTGCTAGAAATTACAAAATTTCCAGATTTCTTGAACAGGTGAAAGCTATACTTTCCACAAACTCCCTACAGAATTATCATACTACTCGCATTCCAGTGGTAGGGTTCTATAGATTTTGTGAATTGTGCGATACCATGAACTATTTAACCAAATGATAGCTTCCACAAATGTAGTAGTCGTTTGGGTCTTGTTTTTCCAACCACACTGAGAAATCACCTCGGAGTGTATTTGCAAGCTATTTGGAATACTACTCAGATGGAATTATATTGAGTGGAAATCCTTGAAAATCCTTTGACATAAAATGAAGCCAGAGTATGCGCTTATTTTTTACTTTACCTTTGTATATGCCTTATGATAATTGCTGAATCTTGCCAATTTGTGCCCACGGACCACTCACATCCATTTCGCTCATTGTGAAATACCGCGTGATCATCACGAGGAATGCATTCTTTCGAAAGCGCCCAGTTAGGTCAATCTAATTTAGCACCGAAAGGCTGCAGTTCATTCGAAATATTGTCTCTGCACGTTTCTTGCAATACGGTAGACGGACACGGGCACACACACACACACACACACACACACACACACAGAGAGAGAGAGAGAGAGAGAGAGAAAGAGAGATTCATGCTCACACGAGTAGCATTTCACACATGCTCCTGTTGATGAATTCCAATCAATTACATGCCAATCGACCTTGATTCCAATTGGCCTCATCATGTTCGACTCGTTCTCACCATACTGTCGGGAAATTATCCAACAGTTGAAACGTTGTTTCAACATGCCATCTTGCTCGACCAAGGCTTCGGCTTGTTCAGGTTGTTCAGTGGATTGCAGTTTTTCGTAAACGTCCGTACTATGGAAATTGGCTTTTTAGTCAAACTTTGCGTTTGATTAACATCAGACAGCAACTCAATGGAATCTATCTCTGACATTTGCATTGTTGATGTGGGAAAGCTCAATGCGTGTTACATACTACTTGACCATTAGCTAGAAAATAATTCTCAAAATCATTTTAAGGATATCTCCTGAGATAAACTGACGACCGAATTTTCCTTAGTGATTTGATCACAAAAATGTCATGCTGCAAATTATTCCCCTCTTAAAAGGAACCACAGGAAGCTGCTTCTATTGGCTATTTACAGGTATGCTGTACTGGGCAACTGGCCTTTATGCCCGAACTTGTTGACAGTGACTAAGATTTCGAAAGTTTCGAGGATCAATAAACATGCCGTATTCCTGACCGAATTTGAATAATCACTTCTAAGAATCCGTCAGTTTATACATTGAGTCATGAAATAAAATACCTCTGATTAAGTGCACCTTGATATGGTGATACAGTTGCTGTACAGAAGTTCGCCAATTCAGTAATCTGCTTCCATTTTACTTTCTTCTCAGGAGGCACCTCGAAATTAACCAATCAAATGGCTCTCCTCGTATCGGCTCTTACGAGTCTGGCGTTGATCCAATAATGAGTACAATCCTATCTCGCAGATAATAAGCTGAGATTTAACAACGTTTTATACCTATCATTTCATAAACAATAAACGAGTTACCCAACTTTTGCACCACCTGAATCTTCTTATTGTTTCCATCCGTTTTCGCATATGCCAGAATGAAACGAAATGCCACTGATTTCGGGAAAACTCATCCAACTGAGTCCAGAGATTTATGGTCTATACTACCTATTTCCATGTCTGAAAGTCAATACGACATCCTAAACAATGTTTCAGTAATATTAAGTCTGTCTACCAATTTTATGAAAACAATTGAACAATAGCGATAAAAGAAATGCTTTGTAGTTCTGAAGATTTGCGAAAACCCAATGAACCGTTACAAATATATCACGCGAATCCACTAAAAGGCATTTGGTTAAACGTTCACTGATGAACATGCGAGAAACCAACACTGTTACATCTCATTTGTAACCAGCTCTCATCACCTTGAACAAAAATGGTATCCAGATCAATTATTGAAAACAATGCATCCAGCCAAGAATAAGTCTCATTCGTTTAATTGGCAAATGTGAATGACCGAACAGAACTGGATTCATACTCTCGCAAATGTCTACCGAGGAAAATGTGCACGATATCGGGTATACCTCGTACCGGGTAGCACGTCGAAATCTGTGGATAATTTATTTTGCTCCCTGAACCAGTGAAACAGGGACTGAGGTTTACTGGGATTGGTTAAAGAATATGAGCGACCTAATGGTTTGCTTCGCCAAACAGAATTACCAAAAACCTAACGCGAGCTTCCAGAACCGTCGTGCATTATTAGAAGCGGAACCGTGACACACGTTCGGGCAAAGAGATATAAGTCACTTTGTTCAAAAGAAAAAACGAGTTATAGTGCGAGGAACCCCCTTACGTGGGCATTGTACCTGGGTTTGAATAACCAAAATAACAAATCACGTTAGTCGCAATAATCGCGAAATCGATTTCTATTCACGATTCTCCCAATGACAGGTGGTTACGACATCAGCACACTCGTACCATTCGGAATGAGCTCGGCGGAAGATTGCAAACTCAAGTGGAAAATGCAAGGGTGAATGCACATGAGCTCGGAGAACGCCATTTGTTTATTAGAATTGTCGATGATTTGTCAGGAAATCTCATTTTTGAAATGCGTTTCCTAAAAGACATCGATGTACTCTGTCAATACACTAGGTGTGCAACCAAATTATTGAGTTTCTTGTAGTAACACTGGTCATGAATTTACTTCAAAGATTGGAGGGTGGTCGCATAATATATTCACGGGATAGATTTAAAAGGGTTTCTCAGCAACTTACGGTTGGGATAAACATCATAGGATACACCACATTATCCCGTTTGGCTGATCTTTCAGTTGCCCACCTATGTGAAATGTATTTACTGAAAGGTGAACACCTATGTTTTGATACTGCCATGTTAAATTAACGTTGATCAGCTGTCGAGCTAAAAATGACACCTCGAGAAAAGCTGTTCCAGATCACAAACTGTGGAATCCTTACCAAGGTCGGTTGTGGAAAACTCATGCACACAAAAGAGCACGTAGAATTTCTCGGTAAATTGGTACCATTCTGATTACATTTTCTGGCTTAACGCAAAAGAAGATGACAGTATGTTTTTGTGCCGCTCGAGTCGTTCTATTGGTCGTTTCGGTTTGCATAAGCCAAATTGAAGCAAACTTTCAGTGCTCCCCGACAAACACTTCCAACTCCGCACGGAACATTATAGGCAAGAATATGTGTTTTTCTGTTCCTCAAAATTAACAGTTCGTCCAACTAGTGTTACAATGTTTCCAAGTCGGCCACATGATTTTGTGAGAATTACTGAGAAGTGGAAATCATTCGTGAAGGAAAACAGAGTGGATCTGGTAAGAAGCAACACGTGAGTGGGAAGAAGAATGCAGAAACAACAATGCTGACGCAATAATTGTGGAAATCCGTGGGTAATTGTCCAGAAGCACAACACGGGAAAAAATGGTTAAGTCAGTTCATCGTTGAGCAATAATATCAGATTAGGCCAACAAATGTAATAAGTATAACTGGATAACAAAATAATCTGATGTTCGTGTTTGAGTTGGATGGTCAAACCAAGTCTTTGAACAATGGGCTAACTATGCGATTTATGGGCACAGAAAATAAAATACGCGATAGCTGCGGCTGTGAGTAAATGTTGAGTATTGCATCGGTTATAGATGTGAAGAGTAATAACTTCATATTTGGTTGGTCGAACGTCGTTACAGAACATCCGACGCATATAAGAAGAACATACTTGATGCTGAGAATGCCCTTGAGTGGTAAGACGAGACATCTTACATTCCTAAGTGATTATGATGTCTCGCAACGTCCAAATACTTGGGTTTCCTCTTTAATATTTGTTTTTGTAGGGTGTTCTCTAGAGACGAGCCATGGATAGCTCGGCGGTTTTAAAACTTACCTTCCACCACTGAATAGATTTTAATTCCTGTCCAACAAGCAGTACAAAATGCGAGACCAAAGAAGCAATACAGCCGATAGGTACAATTAACACCTGCTCTGCTTCGTGGTCACTACGGGTATCACATTATGTGGTCTAGCATTTGGCGCAGGGTAATAACAAAAATACGTTAATGAGAAAAGAATACGCCTTCACCATGCGTCTAAGAGTAGTGACTCCATCCAGGGTGTTTCGCAGTTTACCAAAATTCAGAGAAGGAATTGTTATTATCACTTATAGCTTAGTAATTATGAAATAGCCTAATTAGGCGAACGTACTATTCTGAAAGGTGTCAGGCCACTTGCGTGCTTAGTTGTACACCTAATCAGTTCAGTTCGGTTGTGAAGATATCATTGAGTGATCAGGAAGAGTGAATCTTAGATTGTTCAATTAAGTATTCAAGACTGAGCCTCAGATATTGATAATTGCTATCGCATAGTAAAACCTCATCTTGTGGATTTCGGGATTGGCTCCCCGTGAACTGAACAGATGTATACGTGGCCAGTCAATAGTGACCGTCGTGAAAACTGGTCATTCTTTTTGACAAATCATTTTGTGTAGAACACGTTAGTGGTTGATCACATGATCAATACTATTTCTTAGTCGTTAACTATCTAAATCAGAATATGAAATGGAAGATGGGAATTTGACAAACGTTTGCAATGAGGCTGTTCTGAATACTTTAATATATATGTAAGATTGATTCAACTGGGATTCTCCAGCGAGACTTATTCAATAACCTAATTTTATTTTCAGTTAAATCCCCTGTGCGCAGAAATCCCTGAGGTTGTTCGAATCTGAGTATAATTCCCGGTGCAATAATCAAGCATTCATATGAACAAAGCTCCTCAACTACCCATAAATTTTGATGACGGAAGAATGATGTTTTGGAATATGTGATATAAAACATGTCATAATCCCGACGCAAACTGTCCGACCGGGAGTGAACTCTACCGATTGGTTTTTATTATCTCCTCAAGTAAAAATAAGGCTAACATATTTTAAGCAAAGGAAAGTAGTCGTATTATGGTGAAAGCCTTACTGCATATGTTGCGTTTCAACCGAAAACATTACTTAGGGTTTGAATGACTAGGTAGTTCAACAATAATTCACACAAACAAAGGTAATTACATTCTACTTGAAATAGTTACCAAAGATGTACGGGGCTTCGTCAGGAAATATTATGACAGTGTCGTTTGTTGATCAAGAGCCAAAAAAGACGACAGTGCTTGTTGGAATCTTTTCATTAATAATTTAACTTGAGTACAATCAGTACATTTATTTTTACCGGAGCGAATCAATGGAAATGAAGGGTGTTTTCAGGGAACTTGATTTTTTTGCCGTTACGAACTATCAGTTCTACAGGCGGGACATATCACCTTTTTTGGTAATAAGGTCTCGTGAAAACGCTAATTGTTCAGTCAAGTAGCTAACACACTTGTAGTAACTGGGCTTCATAGGTTTCTGTGATCAGAATATCTGGGTCATGTCTATTCACGCTTCACTGAGGCGTAGTACTGAATAAAAACAGAAAAGTAATACTCAATTCATGACATGATGTACAAAAATTTTCACTCATTATTAACTTTATCACTCCTTACTTTTTGAGGAAGTGTTTGTTGAAATTATGAGGACACTCTTACTACCCGGCAAACAAATTTTATTGTATGGTATTGAAGACTTCGGCAGGTTACCAATGTTTTATTTTTTCACACTGGAGGGAAACTGATAATTTTTATTTTCAGAGAATGTATTGTTAGCATGAGGAGCATACCGGTCAGATGTTCTACTAGCTGGCTTAATGCGGTGCCGGCAGTCCCGTGTGATCAACGCGAATAAATAATCCATAAGGTGCGAACCACTATTCCAATGACACACAGTATCTGTCCTGGTTTTATTCATTAGGCTAGCCTCGTCGGTCACTTCCCAATGGGACGAGCAGCACACAGATGAACGTGATCCATCAGACATTGGAATATGTTCGGAATTTATATATACTTCTCTGTTACTTTAGTTCCCAATAAACATACAGATTAAATATTGTAATATAAAGTTGGTGCAGTTACATATAGCATGGCGAAATTTTTCTGTGACTTTCGTCTTGTCAACCAGAACATGTGTTAAATAGAACACTGTAGAGTTGCAATCGATAATGACATGGGACAGGAAAAGTCTCAATGCGGAAACTATAGAACGATGGGAAAGGCACGTAACGGAGTGTGTGGGGTTTGAAAGAATCTTGTTGGCGAATTTTTCACAGGCTAAAATGTGCAAATTGCAAATTTTGATGATAATATAGCCTATGGGAAACAAAGAAATAGGACTGATAATGGCCATGCTGTGATGTAGAGTGATATAATCTAAGTAGACCGAAAAAGATAACGGGAGCGTAGCAGAGTAAGACTGAGAGAATACATCGATGGACCAAAGGAAAAAGACCTTATGTGGCACCAGACTGCCTTAGCCTACGCATTTGAAAAGATAGTCCACGTAGTTTTTAACACAATCAAGAATACGAGAAGATCCCTGTTAATTAGTGCTGACTGTAACGCTTAAGTATTTGACTGAGTCAGCTGTGGAAACGGGAATACTGTATGTGCGTTTCGTATGTACTAAAGGTTTTTTTCTTCACTGGCTACTAAAGGCTTGTCAGTAGTCACAATCAACGTGCGCATCTCTTCCAAGTTCTTCCCTTCTGTTGTTGACCCAGAGTTGGTAATTTTACTCGACTCAGTCGCGATTCGCGATTGGTCTTTAATGACATTCTGATGGTAGTGTGAAGATTCGGTTATATTTATTTCGCATTGATTTGTTCGTACGCTTTCGTGTGATTTGAACTGTCCTATCCGTTTCCCTCTTTCTGACATTTACTTGCATTTGCTTAAATGAGCGTATGACGCTGCCGCCTGGTTTAACAGTAATTCTGACTATACAAACTCTGTGTCTCGCTCGGTTCAAAATTTGGCTGTATTTTTGGTCACTCATTTTTCATTACCGGTGTACCGATTGTAGAACCGTGTTACGGATCAATACGCCTATCAATCAAAGTCCTTTGGAATTTGTTAGAGACGCGAAATAAGCCACACCGAGAAGGAGCACCCTAGAAAAGGCTGAGAGCGGCTAGATCTTACAGATCTGAGTGGAATTCAATCGAAGCGGTCAAAGTTGACTGTCGAAAGAATTTCGCTTACACTGTGGATGATGGGCTGCTCACTGGAGTAAGAGGAAAGGGAAGATGAGAAAGTACTTTCAAAACATTTGGAAATTCCGGATATTTTGTAAGTTCTCGGATAACAAGCAAATGTGGTTGGTTGGAGATAGATTTACAAACCACAACATCATTGGCTTATTTATAAGTCACACAGGTGGAGCAGTGGTCAAGTTGTTGATAGTAGAGAACGACACCCAGAAGAACACCAGAGATGTTAGTTTCAGGATTCAATGGACTTGCACCACCTTTAATAAGTTGAGCTCTATTGGGAAAGTAGTCTTTTAACCGCGAAAGTGAAGAAATGAAACAACCAAATCACTCTAGAGTTAAAAGAAGGAAAGAGTGGGTAACCATATCAAAAGGGCAGGAATGGTCGAGGAAAATATAGCTACTAGATCTGATGGAATTACACAAGTTCTTCTGAAACTAAATGACGACGGCATCCAGAGTGCTTATGTTGGGTTTGTATGCAAGTTTAATGGAATCATTTAGAGTAACAAACTGGGAAGCAATCGACTAAGGACGGTGTACTCAGTCAGCTTGAGCGCAAAAGAAGTGATGACGGCGGGACGCAAAACTTTTGACGAAATGGTGGAAACGGAGTGTTTGGGAATAGGCATTATTGTCATGGGTTTCCAGGAGGCAAGACTAGTTACAGGATCAAGAGATTTATTGATGGGGAAGCCGTTATTTCGGACAGGTGACTAGCTCCAAATTTGAGAAGAGTAGAGGATGAGCCCACAGCAGAAACTAATTTTGAAGTTCGTAGTAACTCAAATTAAACTGGTTGGAGAAGAGATCTTTTCAAAAGGAGACCGAAAGTTAGTACTGACCGATGCGAGAAAGTTCATTTTCCTCCGTGCCGTCCGATTAACGTCAGTCTGCTAGCCGGTGTGCTTGTGTTTTCCTAGTCTAACTTGGTCTCGGCCAGTATCAAAAACGAGCTGTGGATGGTGTGAAAAACCCACTGTCTCTAGTCGGAGTGATTGATGCATTCAGTAGTGGAATCTAGGTGACGTGTTCATGGTGAGAATAATTCCAAGGTGACATTGAACAAACGAGATATCATGTCAGCAACACGGCGTTGTCGGTGAAACATTAGAAGCCGACGTTTCGGGTACCGTGAGTAACCTTCCGTAAGGCAGTTTTACAATCAAAAGACTCCGAGGCAACGGAGTGTGTGTGTGTGTATGTATGTGTGTGTGTGTGTGTGTGCGTGTGTGTTACATCGTTTGTCGATTGGATTGATCAGATTTTAGTCATACCGACTCCCGTTATCCGAGGCCGTGGTGACGAGGTCAAGTGTTGATGTTACCTTTGAGGTGCTTATGTGTTAGTGATGCCAGTGCGGTCCAAATTCCTGGAATCTCTGCCCTGTCACTTCGGTTGACGTATGCAGGAGGGGTGCTAATTGCCAAAATTCCGTCATACAAGCGCTCAGTGCATGTTTTCACTCCCTGTTGGAGGATTTTTGTGTTTTCATGGACTCTGCTGTGACGGCTATGGCGTGAAGAGCGGTCGCTGAATCCCGCTCTAGTTCCGCTAAGGCCGTCGTGTTGGAGGGCTTGTGTTTCCCTTTTCTTTTGTGTTCTAATAACCTAGTCTTAAATTGCCTGAATGTTTGCCCAATACATTCAGCTGGACTTTCCCTGGAATCGATTTTGTAAGTGCAGTTGTTTTGGTCCTGCAATTCGACTGGATCCTTGGCTTTGGTGAGGTGGAGAGACGGAGCGTTGTCAATCCGAAAGAATGTGCGGATGTTGTATTCGCTGAGAACTTTTTGGATTATCTCAGAAGTGCCGGATATGTATCGAATGCCAAAGGAAACGAGACAGTCTTCACCTCTAGCAGCTTGTGTCGTTGGTTTATTTTTTCTCCTCAATTGGTTTCTTATTAGATGTGTCGGGTGTTGATTGTAGTGAAGGCCTTGGTTTAAGAGTCTCATTTCTTCTTTACGAGTGGTATCCCCATTATAGTTTTTCAACTCTGTTGGCAAACGATGAGATAAGCGTTCGTTTTAAGCAATGAGGATCAGCTGAATCAAATGGTAAATATCTATCCGAGAGTGATGGTTTGGGAGTAATTCATCCTCAGGCGGCAGTCTAGAAAACGGGCTCGGATAATGGGAGTCGTTATGACTAAAATCTGATCAATCCAACAGACAAACGATGTAACACACACACACTCCGTTGACTGGTAACTGATGCCTCGGAGTCTTTGGATTGTAAAACTGCCTTACGGAAGGTTACCCACGGTACCCGAAACGTCGGCTTCTAATGTTTCACCGACAACGCCATGTTACTGACATTTTATCCCGTTTCGCACATCAATTGGCGCATCGTTTTTTCGATACACTCCTAACCTCGTTCGGTCCCGACATACTGACACTGATCAATTTCACAAGAAAATTATCACAGACAATCATGGGTCGTTCCGGGATATAAATTCCCAGAATCTTATTACGAACATATACATTCTGACCACTCGACATGTTTTGAGTAGTTCTCAGTTAGATAAGAAAGCTTTTAACTAATCTCCAATTAGTATCTAGAGGAACATTAATTTAAGTTAACAGATCAACGGTCAAAATAATATATAACTCGTAATATCGTGAATAATTCTGCATGTCGTCAACAAGTATCTAGGCAGCAGTGACTGAGGGCCCCATCATTTTGTCTCATCCAGCTTACTTATGAGTTCACATGTGACTTATGTGGATTACAGCAACACTGACAATTTCAGATCGAAATGAACTAAATCTATCTGTTCAGCTATAGCACAGTCTAAGTTACCGAGCCGCGATGGAACATGTATCCTAGAAATAGAAACAACCAGAGACCGATACTAATTTCCCCAAATGTGAAAGAAGCAGTAACAGGTTTGACACTCATAGTTTTGCGGTTTCCCCTAAGAAACCACCAATATGTTCAACTGTACATGAGTAGGATGAGATAAGTCCTACTCAGTATCAAATAATATATTTTGATTTTCGTCAGATGATGGGAATATAATGAGATAGATAGAGGGTTCATTTTAAAATAGCCAAGATTTAAAGTTACCACCCGTAATTCCTAAATGTTAAGATGGAAGGCGAATTTAAAAATGTAGCAGAGGAAACAACAATTACTCCCGATAAAAGAAGGAAAAAATTGTTTTTCTAAATCACTCATTAAAAACGCCAGCACATAAAATAAGCACTGTCAGTTATTCTCAACAAAAGACAGGACGAAAACGTGCCACTTGGTAATGGAGAAAACGTTTACTCTCCATTGTTCCTAGATTTGTATTCTACTGAAATACGACGATTATTGTATCGTTGTTGTCCTTTCATCGGATACATCAGTCTATCTATATTGGTCCTTTCACATATTTCGTCACTGGACCGGAGCCAACAAAACCAGACGATGAGATGTGTTTGGTCATCCTGTAAGTTGGTCTTATTCCTGTCTCCGGCATTATTCCCTTCACGGACGTTCGGGAACCATACGGACCATGTTGTTTTCCCATCTGAATTCGGTTAGTCTCTTTTACAGAAGAAGCATCTTGCATTTGGCTTCATTTGTGTGCAGTAGACGAAAGTTTTCCAACCACGTTTCTTTATTCACGTGAAATTCGTAACAGATTTCAAAATCACCCAGTTCAGCATTTGTATTCAAAACGACAGATATAAAGTAATAATAATAATAATAATAATAATAATAATAATAATAATAACGTCTCCTAAGTTCCCATTTGATCGATCTAAGTACTCGAAATGGTCCCAGGTGGCCGGAAGATAGCGTCTAAGGATATGGAGAATTCTGTCAGATAGTCCGTGCCACGGAAGTTCAGAACGATTTTCCAAATTTGGCAATCACGGTGTTGTGTGGAGTGTGTGTGTTTGGTATGACTGTAGAACTGAGTTGGGGTATTGAATAATGTATGGTCAAGAGAAACCTAGTAGGGAGGTAGACTAAATGTAAAATCAAAAGGGCTTTCAACTACAAGAAATTGTAAAATCTAGCTCAACCTAGTTGAAAACGTAACTTCGTTCATCAATCCGATAGAATGAGGAGAGCACACATCGAGACGAATAATGCAGTTAGCAAGTATGCACAATAAAATATCGGGACAGTTCACTAAAAACTGTGAAATTGGAAATAAAGACTCTTGGTAGGTTGTTGAGTGATAACTAAGGAAAACACATATTTACTGGCATAATCGAAGGAAAGCGGCTTGAATACTTGGGTTTGTGTTCGTTTATGGAGCCGCTAACTGCTTGCTCCAACGTACCCACAATTACTGAATTGTATGATAACTCTGCCTCTTGGCCTGTTCCGGAACAATCCACAAGATATCTAGTGATATCACTTATTACATCTGTTTCATCGTCAATATAACGGTGAGGGCAGGTCTGTAGCAGAAGTATTGCTCCCAGCTGAGAGATTTCCTAATCATCACACCACTGGACAGCACCGAAAATCTGCCAAGTGGAAACTGAAAACCGTCGTTGATCATAATGGGTTAGCACTCAAAACTAATCCGTTTATTGCGCCAAGTTACATAGCAGCTCTCGTCAAGATATCTCTTATGATTCTTAGATATTTCAGAGGTTTTGCCACCTAATTGCTGAAAAAGTGTTTAAAATTAAAATTAAAGTAGGGGGGATTCCAGGTCCTGAACTGTTTAAGACACTCACAGGAATATCTTACAGACAAAAGCACCCATTTGAAAAAATTACCAGTCATCACCATTTCCAACAGCAAAATTCTAAGTCCCGGGCAGCGGATGATTTTTTACTTACACGTATATTATATATATATATATATATATATATATATATATATATATGCAGGTCGTCGTCTCTCATTAGCTAATGAGATTGAAACAGGTAAGCCATTGGACGACCTGCCACAGTTACTCTTTGTATGTACCCAGAATATTCGATTCAAATTTAACGAGCGGAGTTACCGCCAAAAAGACGGTGCAGCAATGGGGTCTCCTCTCGGGCCACTATTTGCTGATATCTTTATGGCAAAATTGGAAAACGGCCCGTTACAATCATCCATTCGCGGACTTCGGTTGTACAAGCGATACGTAGATGACATTCTATGTATAACAGACCAATTTCTCCACAAAACACAATTACGAAACAGCTTCAACTCAGCACATCCGAACTTGCGATTCACACTAAAATCAGAATCGGACAACTCATTAGCCTTCTTAGACGTATTTTTGACCCGTCGAGAAGATGGCTCAATACGGCGGTCAGTGCACAGAAAATCAACATGGAATGGACAGTACATCCACTTCTTTAGTTTTGTACCGCTTAAATTGAAAATAGATCTAACTATATGCCTATCAAACAGAGCGAAAAAGATCTGCACCGAAGATACCATAAAAGAAGAGCTTGTTACGGTGCGCAATATTTTTATTCAGAACGGACACCCGGAACGCCTAATCGACCGGATGATGCAGTTGGATGAAGAAATTCCAAGGAAAATGGTAGTTGAAAAGAAATCAGTATACATCTCTCTGCCATTTAAAGGCGACACTCTGGCAGATGTAGTTCACCGAAGATTGGCGAGCGTCGTCAACAAAACATTCTACGCTGCTAAACTGCGTGTTTTGTTCACCTGTAAGCCAGCGGTGTGTTTGCGGATAAAAGACAATGTGCCTGTTTCTGCAGCCTCATTTTGTGTGTATTCTTTCACTTGTTTCTGTGGAACAACGTGTATCGGCCGCACGACCAGACGCTTGTCTGAACGCATCCGTGAGCATCATCCAGCGTGGTTGAGGACTGGAACAATTAGGTCAATTACCAGCGCAGTCGTTTCACACCTAGCTGAAACTAATCACATGGTGAACGTGGATCAAGCATTCCGCCCCCTGTATAGGGTCCGAGGTCGGCTTTCAAGATCGGTGAGAAGTCGCATCTTGGCCACAGCGGAAGCGGTCGGGATTCGCCTCCACAACCCCCCCTTAAGTGCTCAGAAGAAATTTGTGCATGCACTCAATCTACCCTGGCCCACTCACCACCCAACGTCAGGTCCACGAACGTCCGAAAGCTTACATGTTGAGAACGTGTTAGTCCATTCACACCTGGTTTCCGGATAATCCTGTACCACACTAGGTGTGAACGATGATACCTGACACGATTTCTGTTGACTGTATCCCTTATGCATCTACTCCTATATATTGTGTTGTATTGGCATGATTAAGAATCACTGAAAACGAGCTTGTACGCCAACCTGTGTTTTCCGAATCTCTGTTCGTTCGTGAATGGTGGAGTTCAAAGGACGGTCAGCTAATCAATGATTTATTTTTATGCTTATTTCAAAGTATCAATGATCAATTTCCCTCCGTTTGGATGTTATGTGATTTTTTATCTTGCTAAAGTCTTCAATACAATTCAACAAAATACAAGTCCCGAGTGTCCAGGTAATGATCATGCAGTCGCATTACGGATGGCATTCGTGCATAATCCATGATACTGCGAGGGAACAATAGTTGATTGTATATACATGGTAACGCTGAGGATTAGTTGATGGAGAATTCAGTCTGCACCCTTGGCGAGAACCCGTCTGGACCACTGAATAATCACACTTCATTTGTATTAGTATCCCATATACTTAAAAAGAATATATCGCCTATGAACTTCTCGTCCAAGATCAGTGTGGATCCTAGAGCCATTATTCGACAATAAATACCGGTCAGGTCTCCTAATTTGATTCTCTATCATCCAATTTTTGAGTACACTTTTGTAACTGACCTTCTTATTTACATCTTTGTGTTTGCTTCCTCATCCTACTAGCAAGACTTTGAGCAATGAGTTGTGAAATCCAACCTTCCCAGGGCGTATATACATTGGTCCAAGCTGTACAAGCGTCTCATCTCACACGAACAATGCACGCTTTATTCTCAATGACACAAATCATTTTCAAGTCCCACAACAGACAGGGAATATATCCGCTGCTGATTGTTTCAAACCGTCCACCTCAAGCAACTTCGCATTTAGTTGACTTGAGGATATTTCGAAACAAGCTACGCCCCTAGTGAGAAACCGGGAAATTCAAACCTGTTCCACGAAGAAAAAAAACGTACTGAGTTGTTCAAATTCAAAAACTACTAACATGTTTGCTAGATGTTTTCATACGTCAAAAATGGCAATCAGATTGCGAGGACACTTTCGCTGTCTATTTCTCGTATATTTCCATTCCATTGAAGTACGATGATTATTGTACCGTTGTTGTCCTTTCATCGGACACATTCACCAATCTACATTTTTTTCATTCTCATATTTCTTCATCTCGCTATTCGATTTTATTCATTCTTCGAGATAATTCTCTTCACGGATATCCTCGTACGATACGGATCATGCTGTTTTCCCCTTTCTGAATTCGATTGGTCTCCTTGACATAAGAAGCATTTTACACTTGGCTACCTCAGAGTGCTTCATACAAGCTGTTTCCTAAAGTTTTTCGTTTTTTTTAATTTTTTTTCTGTGCTCGCGTCTCGTTGCCTAGCTTGAAAGTTCGCTTTTTCTCCAATTATTATTTTAATCTGGTCCCTCAATACATTTTCAAATTCCTTCACGTTTCATGGTGATTGTTTTGAAATCTATCTTCTTCCATTTTGCAAGCTTTTTTCAATAATATTCACTGTAGAATGCGAATACTCTTCGTTTCCAAGGTTATTATCTAAACCTTCCTGTCTGTTCAGTAGTTAAGCATATTTTATCCGTTTGTTGAAGAAATTTAGCGATTACCTGCGGGAACTGTTTTCGGATGGCCTACTGGAACTCAAAATGTAACTGAGTTTTTATTAAGGATATATGTTCCTTATGGCTTCGAACGGTTATATTTCCTAAGCTTTGGCTCTCTATTTATGCACGAAATGTTGAATGCGTTGTATTAAACAGCTGACATCGAAGGCTGCTATTTCACACCAGGTTACGTATTGCATCTCTCTGCCCCTTCGTCTTGAATTCGCACTGGTTAACTTATTTCATCATGTATAATTAGTATGTTTTTTGCCTCTCGGATCCCATCAGTTTGCATTCGGCTTGTGTTCAGTAAAGTGTATCAGTTTATCCGTTCATTTTCTTATGCTATACAAGCTGTCAGCTAGTCAAAGCTATCTAACCGAGAGTACACTTTCCCGAAAAATGAGAGCAAAATGCAAAGATCCTGATAGACCTGAAGAGACGTACATCAGATACCAAGTTGGTTATTTGAAGGAGCTCTTCTTAAATGTGCTCTGTTTACACTAATGGCTGGCAGATGTTTTGTTATAACAACGATTTTTAACTATGCTCCACTTACCGAAATGGAGATACCATTGCTGAACATACGCACTTCAAAGAAGATTCGGACATTCAGAATGTAATGAAAATACGAATATTCTCATTTATAAATGTGGTTTGATGCATGGTTCAGTGTTACTAGACTAGGTACTTAATTCATGGTTTTCTATTTCATCCTACAGATAACTCAGACAAACGAAACTAGAATGAATAAGGTGGGCTGAAAAACTGAGTTCCTTAAATCACGTGTTCACTTAGAATTTTACAATCCAGATGTTTTTTCCCTAAGGGAAACCACGGGTTATCGTTTTTATCGATCAGTTAGACGCACCTGGAATACCTGTGCTGCTGTTTTAGTTCACTGTGCCGAACACAACAACACAATTGGAAAGCACAACTAAATCTCATTCTACACTCAATGAAGTCTGGCCGATCAGAAATCTGTACCTTTGTGTCTAGTTATCAGTAACAGAATACAAGCACATAGGTAATAACGAAAGTGTTCTCTAGTATGGCATGCAGTAGGAGGAAGAATGATTAGGTTACAAACGGACTAGAATAAAGAACCGATGTCTGTTTCACGCGGAGCTAGTCGCATTTGATTTGTGGTGAAACAATCCAGAGCGTGGTGCAGACCTTCTTCGCACTTGCGTGCATAGGGTGATCAAGACAGGAATCACGGGAGTTTTATTGTCACTTGGGTTGATCACGCAATGTGTACTACAGATACGATAACTGAATGATAACAGAACCCAGTATCGGTATTTTATTGGGAATGAATAATATTCCGAATGGCTTCTGGTAATAATGATTATGGCGTATTCTCACCTCAGTTCGAATAATCTTTACACACACACACACACACACACACACACACACACACAAATAATTTAAACGTGGAAGGCTGTTTTTAAAATATTTAACACTTTCAATGTAATGCATTTCGTAATAGGAACACAACTGTCACACTGAAGTGTGACAGTTCAGTAATCTGTTTCCATATCACCCCTTTCCAGGAGGCAACTCGAGATTCATTGACAAATGGCACTCCTCGACTTTGCGTTAAAGAGCATTGGGTTGTTCTAGTAGTGAACACACTTTTTTCCGTAGATATATCGGGAAGACCTAATAATGTTGTATTTGACTTTTATTTCATACCCAACAAAAGGTTTCGCTACCTTTTGCACTATCTGGGTTTCCCTAACTGTTTTCACCCCAGTTCGCATACTCCAGAATGAAACAAAACTCCACTTCTTTCGGAAAAGCTCTTCCAAGTGAGCAAAAATCGCACCCTTTGATGGGCTGAGCTACATTTCTGTGTTACTCACCACCTCGTCGAATCGAAGGGATTCGGTAGGTATGGTGGCTATACGCGGATCAGAAAGAATTCTACTCAAGCAAACTACTGGATTTTCTGCTTATTCAAATCTAGCTGCTCATGTATATCTCAAAGAATTTCCGTTCGACCGAAAAACGCATCGCTGCTGACTGGCAAGCTGCCCCCAATTTCACCCTCAAGGGAAGAACGTTCGTCTCGTCACTGTTCTTTGTTCACTAAAACGTTAGTTCTAGCCCTAATTCTTCATTTTTACATACATGTTCATACATGCGTGGTTTGAGTACGAGAATCGTTGCTAAACCCAGATGTCGGTGACTCACTTGTAACCATAGGAGCCTTCAAATTGTTTCGGGAGGACAGGGACTGTATTAGTGAGAATATCGGAGGCGAAATGGTCACGCACGTCAACTCCACCTGAAGTGGCAAATCCGGAGTTTACGCATAATTAACGAAAATTGTTGACTGTTTAGTCATAAGGTGCCATCCCAAATTTGCTAGTCGTGAGAGCACCAACGTAATATACGTAGCTCAGCTTTGCAGTCAAAACACTATCCCATTTTTCTATAAATTCCTTTTACCTGTTCTTGTTTCTTTGTTAGATGGCATTCTTTCAGGCAAACCAGCAAATCCTAATCCGTCTCCGAGTTAATCCACTCAACCACTTAGTCCTCCTAGAAATATCCCTTTCCTAGACATTTTCCCGATTTTTCCTCTGAATAGTCACTAAGTAGCAATGTGAAATTTTTCGCATTGGCTGTCAATTTATTATTCGACGTGCTGTTTCCTGGAAATAATATTCTTCTCCAACGGTCTTGCTACTTCTCCCAAGTCGAACTCCTTATGGAAACTGAAGGAATATTTCTACAGTTCATGGGATAATTCAAATGTGCGATTTATTTCTCATTTTTCACAGGAAGAAATCAAAAGCGTTGACTTGCTGTGTGCTACTCAACTCCTAAGCAGCTGCGTTTCCAGCCTACACGAAAACGCATTGGTGACCCGGACAGCCTGGTAGTCACCTTCTTGAGGTTTTGAGTAGCTATTGGCTATGCTGATAAAATGGTCCTCAGGTTTTGTACCATTGAATAGAGGACCCGGTATATTGGGATAATTCTGTCACTGCCATCACTAACCAGGGTATATGGCTCATTTCCACCTTGCTATCCAGTCACAAAAGATGTGCTGGGGGTCCTTTCCCTCCCTCCCTCTCTCTTTTCCTGTTCACCTTTGCAATTGATGACATTCTCAAAGAGGTCCCCAAAAATCCATGAAATAGTATTGAGCCTCAAAGTAATGACAAAATTAGACTTGAACTACTCAATTGGTATCACACTGATTTGCAACGACTGTCCTGTGTACAGTGCATCCTGAATAAGCTGTAGTGATTGGTATGCCTTCACTTGCAGTCCAGTGCTCTACAGTTTAGTACCCAGTATCCACCCAATCAGCTGAAGCCAGACTGTGACCAACAGATCGTGTAAATGTATGGAAACCACTTTGTGAACTGTCAGCACGTTATCTGCCAATAAGTTTATATACCTTTTTGTAAGTAAACGAGTTATTACCAACCAAATAGGACAAAACACATTCTTCTCGTTTTGTTTGGTCTAGTCATTCCCAGAATGCGTGTATTCTCGGTGCAAACTATTTCATTAAGTAAGATTGACCGGATAGGTAAAACTATCACACTAGCTCACATGGTCCGTTCGGCGTTACCGAATCTTTACCTTTAAATGTAAGATACTTGTGGTGATAATGTGCGTCAGTCACATGCGGTACGAGAAACTATATTTGAATCATTCAACGTTCAATCACCCTGTGTACTCTCCAGTCATCTTCCATGCAATCCCGTACACAGCCAAATATGTCGCGCACATATGGTTCACCCTAGTGCAAACGCGAGTATCAATAATAGCAGTACGCGTCTCTCGCAAGTCTCCACATCACATGACAGCGTTTGTTTTGTTGTTCCTACCAAACAAGTTGTTCAGGGATCATTAACTGTGTGCATTTTTCCGTGGCTTACTTCATGTCTATAGAAATGATGCATTTATATTGTTAAAGGAATATTACATTCTGGTGCTGGTTCGGTCACCACAGTACTGCAAACAGAGTAATAGGGAACCACCCGGATGTGACGCGTCAGACGTTAATGACAAAATCTTCTTTTTGGGAAGGTGGGTTTTTTGAAAACAAAGAGAGCAACCGAACGACGAAATGGTGCAACAGCATTTACCTGTGTAAGCAACTAGGATTTTCTATCCCGTGAGAATATAACTCACACTACATGGTATTTTATGTCTACAACACTTCATCTATCTAAAAGGCAGATTGTGATCTTCGGTCCTTCTTTGATCACGTCTGTGCGCAGAGAATCGTGTGAGCTTGACGGCACAATTGAAACGGTTAACGCCTTGTTCCTATGCACATATTCAGAACAGAAGGTGTCACTTCACCGGCTTCTTCGGTCGAGACTCATGCCATATATACGACCTCTTCATCCCTACATCTAACAGGGACCGGGTTCAACTGGTAAAAATGGTGTGTGGAACAAGCTAGGAAGTGGCGATTCTTAGGAAAGCACTTATTGCATTTTGGAAACCCGAAGAACTCTAAACAATCGAAAATGGATACACAGTTGACGGGCATTCTTTTCATTTCCACCATCCGTTCGTAGCATATCAGCGCAAGGGGTTATCTACTACTGCAGTACTAGACTCCTGAGTTTCACTGAGTATCCGATAAGCCTTGCGAATGTGTTTAGACTGTGGTGGGCTCGTCTATCTGAGTAAACGGGTCATAGAGTAGGTTACCCGCGGTAACCAAAACATTGACTAACTACGATCATTTCCGCTAATGTTGTGTTACCGGACTTTGAACACTTACATATTGTTGTAACATGATTGAAAGAATCTGCGGTTACCCCAATCACAAAGGTAAAGGATGGAAAACAGAAAGGCCATGTTTCAACTTCCATTTGATACAGTCAAATGATGGCGTCATCCTAGCTGGCTGTGAAACGATTGTGATTTGAAACCAAGCTCACGGAAGGTGTTAACCCGAATTCCACCAACAATCCAAGTTATCGTGGATCGCATTATATAATAAAGTGCTGATGTTGATATAGTGAGTCTACCGTTTCCACACGCGGTCCAGTGCGTTATAGCTCCATTCAAAGTATCCAGCCCATCGGGTAAAGCCGAACAGTAAGTTTTAGATAGTGTAGATACAGTGAAGTCACCTTGTGGTTGGTCGGGACGTTATCTGCCAATAGTTACATGTCTATTTTTGTAATACAAACGAGTGAGCATCAACCAAATGTACCAGAATATATTCTTGCTGTTCTTGTCTGGTCTCGTCGTTCTTCCAGTGCGCGTAGTTCGAGTCCAGGTTATTTCATTACGTGCGCCTAGCCGATTAGGTACGATGTCTACGGATTATGTGAATCAATTTCATATTATCGAATATCCTTGAATTCAACTTACAAGAAAAAGGTATTATGGTACTTAATATAAAACAACTCTGGAGACGGTAACCGGTTTCGTTGTGCATATAAAATGGGTAACATTCATGTTCGACTAGACGAACATCAGTTCAAAGTGCTCTACTCAAAACGGTAAAAATCAGTAAAACTGACCTTCTTCAACTAATTCACCAATAAACACTTTGGTCATACCACCCATTGCGATTACCACGTTCTGTGGCACGGGACCGGGTGAAGTGGACTGAATGAACTGGAGACAGATGGGAAAACGATCAGTAGTACAGAATGAGAGAAGCGAGAGAGAGAGAGAGAGTTCCCGCAAAACCAAGATGCGCTAGTACACATGTATATCCTCAGTCAGTCGTTAAGCTTTTGCCAAACCTAGTAATCTGCGGCATCGATATAATATATGTTTGTCTATCAAAGGTAGATTGTAAGCCGCAGCAGTCAGTTATTCTTTATAATTCAGAAACTTAGCCGCTGCGAGTGGAGAGCATTCGAAGATTGACAGCATCTGGACATCCTTGTAGTATTACTTGAATCCAAAGAAAATGCCGTATCGGCAATACTGACATTAGGTACACAGGCCAAATCATTAGATGAAACACTAAATTTAATCAGGTTAAGGTGGCTGGGGTATGTGTTGTCCATGTCCCCGGGTAAGACTCGTCGGCCCGAAATTTCCGCTGAGTCGGGTTTTGATTGGAAGATGAGTAAAGGTGGCCAGTTCATGACATGAAAGAAAGGCAGGAAAATCCTATCCAATGGATGGCGTTCAGTGGGTGCCTAACTCAGTAGTCAGAAACGTGGCAGGAAATGACTAGGTATCGTGGTCAGTAGTGCTCTTGTAATGACCAACTTTCTTTATGGACTTGATGTTATTGCTCGTAAATGTCATCTAGCTCTTTTCAAACTTTGTTTTTTAAGATTTATTTCCGACTGAGGTTCCCGCTGAGAAATAACGGCAAAAGCCCCCAAGTCCAGTTTGCGGTTCGGAATTGTAAGGACTGAACTAAGATGATGACAGTGAACTGTCTTCAGAACGTTTTGTGAACACACTGGGCAGGCTATGTTAAATGAAGGCATATGATTGGTTTATGCAACGGCCGATGAATATTCATCAGCTACGCAATCATTAGATACGGGCATAGTTAGAGAAGGACACATGTAAAACATAAAAAATATTCAACTCAACGGGTTTTTCAGTCCCTTTAAAACAGTGTTAGATTTGTTGGGGAATCAGGCAAGATAGGGAACCGCCGATGATTTGTAAGCAGTGGTCGGGGTAAACAAAGTGTTTTAGTAGGACTTCGCTGGAGATGTTGAAAAACATTTAATAAGATAAGGATAAAGAGAATTTGAATGGTCATCTGTTATCTTTGAAGCAAACTTCTTGCAAGCATGTTGGCCTTGGAATATTATATGTTGAGCTTACCTAACCTAGTAGATTCCACTACAACGTAAAAGATGTTTGATGAATCTGACAATCAGTTTAAAGACTTTTGCTAGGAAATCTGGAAAGATACCGGGACAGCCGTAGAGTCAAACTAGTAGGATGCTATGGTGATTCAGCAGCCGTCACACGTGATACGGTCAGGTACAACTTCGTAATCACGTACACAAATGAACCCCAACCTATCAGGATTGCCGCAGACAAGTCCGACAAAAGCTCTTTGTGATTGGTCAGCTTCGAGTTTACCAATTATATTCTCTAATTAAACATTTATAGGAATCCACTCTGCAATACAATACACGTGCTGTTTCGTGGCCTTGTTCTTCTTGCTACTTCCGTTTGCTCATTTCTGGGTGGAAGGCAATTTCAATACGGACTCTCAGCTCAGTTCATTACAACCATTACAAAAACTCCCCGAATTCGAGGAAAAAGGAGTCACCAGCTTAGATAATGATTTTTCAGTTCCAAGCTGAACCACCATAGGTTCGTAAATAAATTCGTGCATGTACGTGTATATATATATATATATATATATATATATATATATATATATATATATATATATATAATTCAGAGTAAAACCTGTGAAAGCGTGTGCAGCTTGAAGGTCAAATTGGCTTAGTTAGCCTCTAGTACCGCAGATTTAAACGTAGTTGTAAATATTCCTCTTTTCTAATGAGAGCAGGTAAAGCTGTACCTGTACACTACCTATTGAAGTCAAAGGTGCAACATGTGATGGAGCAGAAAATAGAAAATCATTTCATCGCCTGAGTGATGGATTCTACATCGATGAGACTGTTGGAAATCATGATGAACGGAGGCAGGCCAAATGACTAATGCCGTATATAAACATCGTGTTCTCAATATTGTTCGGGTAAATTCAAAAAAAACTTGGTACATTTCCATCAGGGACTCACATTCGGTCATAATTGCGACCCACTAGTATTAGCGAAGATGTGGTTTCGTTTGCATTGTGAGCTTAGGTATCCACCAAATACAAGCAGAACGCAGGTTTTATTGTCCTAAAACCTCGTCATCACTGGCTATCTAGCGTACATATGAAGTTATATAGTTCCACGTTAATGCTGTGGTTTACAATCACAAAATGTGCTTATCGGACACCGGTATGCATCAGCTTCAACAATACCTGTATTTGCTCTCATTCCGATTCTATCGAAAGTACTGAATATTAGATAGTAATTACTTCAGGGTAGAAAAATGCGGGTAAGCTTTGCGGAAAAATTTGAGACAAAATTATACTATCCTCTTTTCTTATCGTTATATAGGTGAAATATTTTGTGATGCTGAGAAGCATTTGAACGTGGGAGGAATTGTAAAACTACTCGGCGCTGCACACCCAACGATAAAGTTTTCAGCTGAGACAGAAGTTGATAATCATCTCTCATTTTCGGACCTTAATTAAACGAAAAGTCTGGATGGCTCTGTTCAAAGGGAGTTTCACAGGAAAACAACATTGAATGGGCAATATGCAGACTTACATAACTTTGTTCTAATCGGCCGGAAGCAAGACGTAATACGACGCTCAGCATTCAGAACTGCACGTATCTGCTCGGATGATATACTAGAGGATGGGTAAAAACGATTCGCCGTATCCTCCCTGGAAACGGCTACCCAGACAGATTCACTGGACGCAGTATAAAATATCGAGCAGAGAAAGGAAGGATATCTTAAGGGGGAAAGAAAACCCTATTCCTCAGACTTCCTCACAAGGACTTTATCCACCATACGTAAAGCCACTTTCCACATTGCCGAGCCCAAAAGCTTATTCTCGACATCGACTGCCATTAAAAGCAAGAACAAGGATAAATTGCCCTTGTTAGCCTCTTCAATGAACATTTATCAACTCATGAGCGCCTGTGGTACTACTTACGTGGGTCGAACGAGAAGGCATTTATCTAAAAGCATTAAGGGGCACCAAATACAATATGTGAAGAAGAAGTGAAAAAACTACCATACACGTGATCCAGCTACGTCACTTGGGTGGAATTAATCAAAAAACGATAGCTGGGATGGGTTCCTGACTTATTGGAGGGCACACTTCTTTAGCTTCCACAATCGTTTTTGTCAAGGTGATTAACGAGAAAAGACGGTAAAGGGCCTACCACGTGTATTCTTCAGTGGTATAAGTACAACGACCACAAGCTGACTTGAGCCGAGCAAGTGTGTACGCATCGCAACTGAGAACCTTCAACTGCATACATATTTTTTGGAATGCTGTATGGGCATTATCGCTCCAGTCAGTTGTTGTTCGCATCGTTTTAAGTGTTTGCATGTCAGACGCAGCCAACGTTTTAGAATCCGACGATTTTTATTTCACAATAAACATTTTTTCGTGATGAGCACAAAGCATAAGCCTAATTTTGATTCAGGGCGAGGGAGGGGGGAATGGCATGCAAGGCTCATGAAAACCCCTGATTTCATACGGAAATATCCGGAGGTTTTTATTGCCATTATTGATCCTCGCATCCAGCAGGCTGGCATATCTAGCCAACGATCCAGAATTAATAGACTGCTCTCAGCAATTCCAGCAAAAATGATTCCACCAATCAGGAACATCGTTATGAAACTTCCAGAGCACAACCCATACGCGTGGTAACATCGAAAGAGGAAATTATCCAGTACCTCCTCCGAAATCAAACTGAAAGATATGATGCCATCACATCTATCACGAAAAAAGGCCTTCATTAGTAAGTACGACGGCCATGGACGACGCAGTCCTGCGACAACTGTGAATGAAATGACTCCTACCTTACGCTCAGAGCATAGTGGCCCTTCAAATACAAATTGAGATTATGGATAAGTGGGCAAAGGCTGTAGACAAAGTCCTCGGGCGTACAAGTGCATTTGCTTCACAATCCCACGCGTTCTCCAATGCCACCATAGCTCCGCTAGATACTGCCGTTAACCCTACATAGAAAACCACTTACAACAACGCACCCCGTAGAAATTCTCACAATGAGATGGAGGTTGGGGTTTTGATGCAGGTGGTTGAACATCAAAGCACACACTGAACATTTTCGTAAAGGGAGCCCAACCAACCGTCATTTCACAATTTGTGCTCCTAAGCCAAAATCCCGATCCGGCAAGTGCTACTTCCACTGCCTTTTCGGACCTCAAGCTCGCAAATGCGCAAAGCTCTGTAGCTTCAACTTCAATCAGGTGATTGGGACAAGTTTTACCAGCACCCCGCTCACTATTTGCTTCATTTACGTGGAAGAACAGGACTACCGATATGATTTTCCTAACTGTAACTGGAACACGGGTTAGCAAAATACCAATTTCGAAAAGGCTCAACGTCTCTCCTACAGCCCGTGAAGCTGACAGCTGCCAATGGCACTCCATTCCCAACATATGGCAGTCGATTTCTCACCCTAGGCCTTATATTCCGTCACCCTTTTCTCGTGGGTTTCCGTCTTCGAACAAGTGTACTAGGTTATTCTAGACCTAGAACTTTTAGGAAGTCACCGTTTGGTAGTAGATCCCGTTAACGACAGATAGTAGATCGGGCTACATCGAATTTTTTGTTGGTTCCCTTACTCAAGTTCAGTCACCAACAATCCTTATGCCAATTCCCACCTCCGAACCTGAACCTGGCAGCCTTTTTGGAGAGTACCGTAATCTTGTCCGTCCAAATAGAAACTGACTTGGACCACCACATCGCCACACTAAGACCTCCGGTCCAAGCTTGGCCTCGCAGGTTAGCCTCAGACAAGCTCCGTGTAGTCCGTTCCGAATTCCAACACATGCTCTACCTGGGAACTATCCGGCATTCTAACAGTCCGTGGGTATCACCCCTACAAATGGTATCGAAGATGTCACCTGACGCTTAGAGATGGTGTGGAGATCATCGACCATTCAACCGAGCGACCAAGCCCGACCGATATCCTGCCCCACACATCAAGAACCTCACAGCCAGTTTAGCGAGTAGAGTAACTTTCATTCGAATAGATTTTGTGCGGGCCTATAATTGAATACCAGTAGTGGAGACAGATATCATCAAAACAGCCGCAATGACCTCTTTCGGCTTTTTAGAGTTCCTACGACTGCTGTTTGGACTTGGTTATGCTGCCCAAACTTTCCAGTCTTTTATTGATACGATACAAAGCCGTTTGAATTTTGCGTTCACTTATCTTGACGACATCCTGGTTGCCAGCACGTTTAAGAGAGAACATCTTGCACATCTACGAACACTTTGCAACCACCTGTCTCAGCATGGGGTCACGGGCTACGCGAAACAGCGTGTAATAAGAGTCGAAGCCATCGAATTTATGAGCCACAAAATTACTTCCACAGGGATCATGCCATTGCCAGATAAACTGCAGGCTATCTTAGACAACCAGAACCCATGTCATTCAAGCAACTAAAGCGTATCGACGGGTTAGCCAATTTCTATTGCCGACTCATCTTACAATGCGCTCGGTTATTGCAACCGCTCACAGATCTGTTAAAAGGTAAAGTAAAACAGTTTGTCTTCGTAGAAGCTGCTCGAGGAGCATTTGCTGGGCTAAAGCATACTATCAACAACATAACCTCGTCATCGCACGTAAATCCAACTTCCCCAGTTGCATCAGACAAAGCCGTAGACGCAGTACTGAAACGATATTAAGCCGACATTCGACCACCGTTGCATTTTCCTCCAAAAAACCTGCAAAACGCCGAATCCAAGTATAACACTTTTGGCCACAAAATCTCTGCTATTTATCAACTTACGTACCTTTTGGAAGGATGCGACCTCATGGTCTACACCGACCATTACCCGATCATCTACGCATTCAGTAACGCCCTCGATAGATACTCTCCCAGCGAATCTAGACATCTGGATTGCATCACTCAGTTCATGAGTGAAGTAAGTCATATCTCAGGTGTCGAAAGTTCTGTCGCGGACGAGCTATCTCGCATTCACAACCTGGACCTCAGCATCTGCGGCCCGATCAACCTCGAATCTGTTGCATCCGTAAAAGCAGACCATCCCTAGGCGGAGCAACTATTTAACACATCATCACTGCGGCTTCAGTCGATTCTTATTTCTTCAGGCGAAGGTCACATACTGTGCGACATCCCCAAAGGCCGCTCAAGGCCAGTGGCGCAGTCAGCATTTAGATGAAAGATTTTCGAAACATTACACAGTTTGCCCCACGCAGGTATAAAAGCCTCCACTAAACTCATCGGCAACGGTTGTCATTGCATGAAATCATACCTGAATCCAGTGCCAACGATCGAAAGAACGTAGACACACAAAAACCCACTGTCCAAATGCTCAGCCTTCGACTCGGGTTTCTAGCACATGCATGTTTACCAGTAAGACCGTTGCTTCCTTCAAAGGGTAGCATTTACCTTATTACTTGAGTAGATGTTTTCATCAGATGGCCGTACCTCTGCACAACACAGCTAGAGAAACAGCAGCTAAAGCTTTATTAGAACATTGGGTCACAACATTTTGTTGCCAGTCGTGGTTACCACACACCGCGGCTCGCCTTTTGAGGGAGTCTTCAGTAGAGTTCTGCACACTTAAGGCATCCGTCGTATCCATACCACAGCCTACAATCCGGAATGATAGCAAGCTTCATCGGCCATTCAAGGCAACCTAAGCAGCTCACATAAACCCAGACTGGCAGGAAGCCGCACCGCTAATACTCCTAGGTTGCTGCAACACTCTCGAGGGAGATCTACAAACCACATTAGCCGAACTCACGATGGGTTACGCGCTTCAACCTCCTGGTGATATGTTTGCTACAAAGTCCATGGTCACTTTTGAGTACGCTAATTACACCGCCAGGTTAACACATCAGATGCGTAAGTTACATCTTCCCGCTTCTCGCGAACAAAACAAGATGGTTTACATTCATCCAATCCTCTAAGACTGTGTCTATGTTTTCTCTAGGACAGATGCACTAGCTGCTCTATAACCGGTCCCACTCTTACCCCCACGGGTTCCTACTTCGCCTACAAAAACCATTCGTCATCGATCACAACGGCAGAGCAGATACGGCTACTGTGGACCTAATAAACCAGCTTTTCTGGCCAAATCCATTCCGTCCGACTTTGCCCCATCAGACATTTCAGAACCAACATCAACGACACCGGCCTACCATATGCCAACCATACCAACTCCGGTTACCCAATTGGGCCACCGTCCAGACACAACCCTCAACACAGAGCCGCCTACGCAGACTTCCTGTAAAAGCCGAGTGATCAATAAACTCGTTCGTTTTGCAGACAGGGTAATTTTTATTCCATACCTAAATCAAAACCTTCTTCTGGGTAATTATCTTCCCGTACGTCTTTCTTTTTCACACGGAGTTTGTTTCTACGCTGCGGTCATCCACGATTACCTCCTCATCGCTGTACAACTTTTGATTGGTGTTCTCTGCATCCGTCCTCTTCCGAAACCACTGCTAAAAGCCCGCAGTTTTGGAGGAAACTGGCACCGCTTTCGAAATACCCATTCGCTAACGACACGAACCCGGCCGCCCTCCGGTAAGTCTTCTTATACATCATTCACTGCGAGCATTAGGTACCCATAGGCAAGCTACACAAATTAGCGGAAAGATTGACCACGACATCCCTTTACCAAGCCAAACCTGTACTAAGTCATTCACTGGGGTGAGCGGAGAGAAAACTCCACGGACATCATCGCCATAACAACCGCAAAATCCTACCTCCCGCGTTGAGCCTCCTGGGGTGTTCGGGTTGAGTAGCCAGCTACGGCGGCTCTCCCTAGTATCTCACTTCGGCTGTCTACCGCCACACTCTTCCGCATGCAATTGCGCTCTCTCTTTTGCTTATTTCTGCTTTCCTCCCTCACATATCCATGTTGGTAATAACCTAACGCAGATAAAGTGGTTTCAATCAGTTGTGTATTTTATTTTTTTCAAAAAGTTCATTATTTTGAGTAACCTCACAGGTTTCTACTGTTGTCATGTTTTCTTTCTGCCAGGTGACCGGAAATCTTTCTTAGAAGATACCACCGGAGATCCAAATACCTTGGAGCTGCGGTCTGAGCTCGCGAACGGTTTCATATATAAAAGGAACTGCACAATTTATTTGTTTCACTGACGTTATCACGTGCGACATACTCATTCTCTCCCAGGCTCGTAAATCGACGCCCTTCTTACAGGTTATCTTCTAGGAGGGGCCTCTATAACGATCAGCCGATCCCACCCTATCCTACACTTGTTTGACTGTATGTTTCGAGTACGCGGCAGTCGTTAGCACTACCTCCTAAGCCCTTCCTCGGCTCAGGTCAACGTGTGGTCTTTGTACTTAGGCCCAGTAAGAATACACGCAGTTGACACTCCACCGTAGAAGCTGAGGAAGTTTGCCTTCCTATAATACTGGCCGGAACTTGCAAGCGCATCCCGTGACTCACTGTGATGACCTTGGTACGGTAGGAAAGACAGACTGCATGCTGAACCCAAATCGGCCATTACCCTCACGTCAGTTTCCTATTCCTCGTATGTAGCATGTCATTAAATAACTGAACATTATAAATGTGTTCCTTAAACCTGAGTACGACGTAAAATAATGAATGCCGAACATCGCATGTTCTCATTTATAAGATTGTAGACAAACTTGAGTAGTGTGAGACTCTCCTCGTAGCTTCAAGTTGAGGTCGTCGATCTTAGGCACAGCACAATCTAACACGATGCTAATGAAAAGACTTCTGAAATATCCCCGGGTGTGTACCAAACGTGGCGAACAAGCTCGTTTTCAGTTATTCGTACTCATACAAATACATAACAATATATATGACTCTCCGTTCTTATTTCGTGAGTCATATATATTGTTATGTATTGGTATGAGTACGAATAACTGAAAACGAGCTTGTTCGCCACATTGTTTATTCACCATGGTATTTCTATGCGTACGAATTCTGGGCTGCATTCAACCGATTGCTATGGTCCACTGAAGAGTATTTTCTCATGAGATATCCACCAGGATTATCAGACTTAAAAATGAACTACTTGGCCGATTGTCTGATAAACTAAAACTTCATTTAAACTGAATAGTGGTGCAAATTTGAATATTTCAATCGGTTTGTCCGGTGAAATGAGAATAGTTCAATATATATGTAATTTGGTTGAACTTTAGGTGTTTTGCATCTCATTCTTCTTTTACTGTGAATTTCTCCCGTTTGAGTTCCATTTTGCGAAAAGTCATATTGAAGGAAGCTCTCCCGCAACTTTGGATGAAAAACTGAAACCTTGTAGTTTAAAAAACTTTGGAAACATCAGCAATCGAATATGAATATATCTATGCCTCTATTTTAAAACTTCGTTTCTCAAAGCCAAGACGATGCAGTTTACTTAGTTCATTTGATCAGAAAACTAGAGCTGAGGAAATAAAAATAACAACCTCAAAATAACTCAGGCATATGTTCGCACGTATTTTATTTGGCATCCTGGCCAAATTAAATCATGACTGCAAACGTTTGTCATAAATAATATGCAATCTAGCTATCACGGAGACTTTTTTTATCCTTCTGAGATGAATTACATCAGCTAAAATAGTGATAGTTTGGAGCAATTAGAAAATTATCAATCACGATAGAAGTACTGTAGCTACTTGCCATTACAGCATTACAAAACTGCATCTTTCTGCTGATGAGTACTGATTCACGAACATCAAAATAAAATTGGAGTCAAATGGTATGCGCTAATCGAGAGTCAGTTACTATAAACCATACAACCTTTGATTATTTGACCATGTTCTGAGCGAGTTGCTGCATTGCACTGGATCGTTCCTTGATAAAAAACAATCAAAGTCCTTACTATATCTCACCGAGACGGTTTGTTGCTTATTACCGTAGAGCAATAGAAATTGCCTACATGGGAATTTCTCCCTCATAAAGGCGAAAATAATTCGAGAATATTGAGCAGTTTTCTTTCAAGAAACAAAGTTTGAATAGTGAAGTCAAAGACTTTAGGATTAAGTATCAAGATTACGTGCGTCTATCGACAATTGAGGAGAAGAAATAATATTGTAGTGATTGCTAAGAATTGTGGTCAATAAAATAAATTGTGCAAATCAATTTATCATGTACTTTATGACGATACCAACCAAAGGCATTAACTGAACTCGTGCCAGCCCGGATTACCAATGAATACACATAAATACTTGACGGGAAGCACAAATTCTTCTCGATTTCTTCATGATTCCAGTACTTCGTAAAAACCTAACACCCCAACAAGGTACTCGCGAACTTTCATGGGGCTTCAGCAGACGCAAAAATGCCTTTCATATGGTCACACAAAATTTGTAATTATTTCATTGGGGATGTTTATTGTATCCAGTAACCAGAAAGTGGAACAAGAAGACGTATGTACGAATGAACGTATATCCAGACAGGGCATGCGACAAGTACAAGCCTGAACCTGACAGCGAAAAACGGCTAGTGGGTAAGTACGTGAGTTACCGCCACAATTGAATACAAGTGCACGTGAAGCGCACAACCGGATCAGACCAGCCAAGTTTTGATTGTTCAACGCAGTCCAGGGTGAAGAATCATTGTCGTCATCACTACACCAGTGTCTAGTTGCAGGTGCACGACGATGCTCGTGATGTGTAAGGATCAATGATCCGCTGAGTGCGCATTTGCGTGCTTGACTGTTTGAATGCTTACCTCCGCATGTAAAAGTTTAGGCCAAAAACAACATCACTTCAACTCTGCGGGAAACTGATTGTGGCCACACTCTCCGGTAATTTTGTCATATCATAACAGAAGATAAAATTAAGTCATTGGAGGCTGTAATTGCTATAGAAAATATTTTTCATCTAACTACGGTTTTAAATGTACGGTTCACTTCATACCAGAAGGCCTTCATGGTACTACCTGTCCCACCAACTACTTGTCTCATTTGAATCGCGCATGATCATTTGGATCCAGAAACACAGACCAATCGGTGCTTCGACGGCTGCTTCCTTCACCCTTTGATCAGAGATAACTGCACCCTCTCTGAGTAACCATTTCTTGTCCCCTAACATATGAAAACCTGCACTTCTTTGGTAATGATTTTATTCATAAAAGCACATATCCAACACATCTGTTTGCTTTGATTGCTCTTTTCAGACCCACCCTCAGAGAAATCTGTCTTCTGTAAAGGGTGATCATCAGTCTTCCGAACTCTTTCTCCTTTTTATATAAAGTCCTTGATCACATCAGTGACATTGTCTTCGGTAAGAATAGAAGTATGCATTCACCATCTACTTGGAACACATGCACACATTCAAAACAGGTTAGGTGCCATTTGCGATAGATTTTAAGAACTTGTGCAGCTAACCCGAATACACCATTAACCTACCTTTCCATATCGAAGCACTCTGGGTCCAATGATAGAATACTTTCTCCTCTTGTGAAGTTAAAAAGTACGCCCAAAGAGTGTACCTACGAGTACTGTAATCACGCTAGTGACAAAATGTTATTCATATTTGATCAAGGCCGTACAGAAGTGCCAAAATGTGGTACTTACCAGTTAACTTCTGGAACCCAAAGGCAGTGAACGTTTCTGGAAATGCATCGAACATCTCTGGGAACAAATAATCGAGCATTCCAGCTTCCATACTGATGTTTAAAAATTTGAGGCTGCGTTTATTCCCTCGTCAGTGAATACAATACCGTCCTATTGGTTCTTTCAAAGTATACCAGCTGTTTTTCAAAGAAGATATATATATATATATATATGCATACACTCCATCAAAATATGGTGGTCTCCAGACCGTGACGGAATTTCCCTTTTCCTCTTCAACTAAGGAGCTCGTTTTTTAGCTGAACTACGTACACCTATTGAGAATAAGGCTCAGAGAAACCGTACTATCCCGCACTCACGGAGACTCGTCAACATTTTTCCATTTCAAAGGCTCATAAGAAAACAGTCATCGTGAAAACACTTTGACTCGGTAATTTTACCACTTTATTGGCGAAAATGACTGAGAAGACTACCCTCATGCCCCTGCATTCACATATGAAGGTCTCTACTGATTGTTTCCAGTTTATATGACCCATCTGGTTGCTTTCTAGACGATTCAGCTCCCTAATTTGTCATATAAACAAATCTCTAATAGGCCAAACGAATTCAGTCGGGTGTGCTTTTGCTGAATACTCCTCGGTGGTCACGGCTTCTCGTGAAATAAGTGAACTTCTGGTGCGCATAACAGTTTCTTGCATGGTTATTGAATTACTTCGCTGAAAAGATGCAGTGCATACCACTAGTTACACATTCTTTCAAAACTTCGAAGACATTACCGGAGTGCTCTGAAGAACCATACTTTCCTGGTGCTTACTCTTTCTCCTCATTTCAGGTATATCCTTAACGAATTTCCTGCTAATTTCTGAAGTACATATTTGATATCATTTTGTGTATTCCTTCTGATTTCTGTAAATTCTGGGGAACATATCCACTACTGGACAATCAGTCGTTTTGGCCGTACACTGTGCCCATCCACATGTTTGGAATATAATTTACTCTGTTAAGTCCATCTCCCTCCACAAACAATGTGGATGATAGTAATTATTCTTAATACTATTATCATTATTATAGGAATTGGAATAACTGAACCTACTCGAGAATGGGCGTCACCATGTACCTAGGGGTTGTAATCAATAACAAACTCCAGTGACCAACAAACGTTCAGATATTTTCGGGAAAACTGCGAAGATGGTTTTTCTCATATTCGAAAAACAGAACGATTCCATTGCGTTTCCCGCTAGAATTACTCTATTGTTCAGCGATAACTGTCCAAGGCTAAGATATTTTTGCCGAAACGGAACTGTAGTACCTGGTATACCGGCTCATTGTGCGCCATAATTTATTCGAAAGTTCTGCAGCCTTCTGCAAAATGAAAGCCACTCTGATGCAGCTACCTCCGTTGCAGGGTGACATTGTTGCTTTCATTAATTAGCTGATCACATGGCTGCTTCTCCGAACGATCCCGCGACTGCAACAGAAGGCTAGTTCATCTGATTGCAAGGCGAAATTACGCAAACCTATTCTCTCCTCTAACCAGAGAGTTGAGCTTCGCACACCCGACTACCTGAAACTTTGCTGGCGAAGTATGGATTACCAAAAGTCCGTTCATTTTCTAGAATGTTCACATTGTTCGCGCAGATGGAAGTGAGAAACCCTCAGAAGCAAATATATATTGTGTCAAACCGGAACCAGAAACAAGCATGACTGATCACGACTGAAAACCTCCAACACATTGAGTCAGAATGTGAAAACTTTCACCTATTCTTAAATCTAAGATGGGTTTTTCGCAAGTTCATTCGTTAAATCATAAGCGATTCTATACTGCAAAGTAGAGTTTATAGCTGGAATCAACCCAGACAGCTGCAAGTAGCCGTTGACTTATGTGGCTACAGACTCGTTTATATATGAAGTAAAGCATGAAACTGTTGACAGCCAATTATCTGTCAAATCACAGAGCCACTTGGCTGTATCCGTATCACCTGACTTCCAAGATCTGGCTTCATCTGATTAGTTGAAACCCAGAAACGGAGAAAACACACCGCTCTGTGTGCGAAAACATTTAAATCACTACGGCGTATTTTTACAACTATTTCAATCACAGCTCAAATTTAAACGTGACTAAAAATTTATTATCCCAGTTAAGTAAACAATGTAATGCACCTTCGACTTGTTGTACTTTGAAGGTCTGGATTCATTTTCGCTTGCGCACCGCGGGGGGATCAAACCAAGTCACTGTTCTTTTGAATTTTGACAGTAACTAAATATATGCATTTATAAAGAGAGGAGATGGAATTTTGGTAACGTGACTACAATTTGATTTATTTAGTCCCAAGAAATTCAAAATCGTACTCATCAGATGTAGTTTTCAATTCAGCAAAGTATTACTGTCCAGTCAAGAAAATGCCACGAGACATAACTGGAACAATGCGAATGTATGCACAGATAATTCCAGTCAAACGAGAACCGATTCCCTGAGATAACAGAAATGTTTGGGAATATATTATGAGATTATTCATTTTATCTCACAAGAACAATATTCATTAGTGGATGTAAACACATATGGGCGGGATAGTTATACCCAGTTAGCAGAAGTGTGATGGTTCGGGTGCTTTAGGAACCAAGTTCAAGTAAAAGATGCGATAAATTATTTTTCGAGATAACTGTCACAGACAGTAAAAGTTTAGTGAACGCCACCCAGCTAGCATATCACCTCATTTGAGAGTCATGTTTTCGTTTTTTAGCCTCTCCTACAATTACATATATTGGATAAACAAGAAAGATCACTCGGTGCTTTTATAGGGCATTCGTAATTGGACATTTTGATGTATCCGTTCGAAAAATGTACGGAGTATCATATATAATCGCATCATCTCTCCTCAGGTTACAGAAGATGTCTGCATGACGGAATTTATCCACAAAGCACGATTTTCTCAAATTTGGAAACATATGAAAATGAATACTTTTGATTTCATACGTTTTTGAAGAAGGCCTATTGCGACGGATGTAGTTCTATCTTGCTTGAGCGTGGCTCATTTCATAGTATATGAATCTAACCTTCCATTCAAAGTGTAGAACTGCTCCGTTTTATATCCATTGAGTCATCAGTAAGATAGATCATGCTTTTTATGTGTATTCAAATCAAGACAGCATAGCAGCTAATATGAGACTCGTAATTATGTATATCATATCTTATAGCCAGCCAGCATGTAACTGACAAATGGTGCAGACTGAACATGTGTACTATTGCTTCACTTCCTTGTCATTTTCCGCTTCGTAATCCTGAGATTTGATAGTTGTCTGTTGAGTGTGCTTCTGGCTATTGGTATTCTACTTGAAATGACAGGTAAAATGAGGGCTTCTGTGTAGACCGATACCCGAAGAGAAGACGACCACAAGGGATTTAGGTAATTAGATATCCACAAACACTTTAATGACACATACCAGGAACTGTGTTGAAACCACACTTTGTTATTCCGCTTAAATATTCCTTTTGGTCAATACCCACTTACTACGGCTGTTAGTTGGTTGAGATCATGGAATACAACATGGCGCAGATTTGTAAAAGTTTATGCACAATGGTTTTCCATATTTGTGTTGGTTGTCACCAAGTTCTAATGGATAAGCTTAGCTTTTATATCGCAAACGTTTCAACATCAGTCGAGGTGATATAGTCAGTGCAAGTGTGCCGCTGGCAGTGATTTTCTGTATGTATAGGTTTATCATTAGTTTTAACCTTGAACCTTTTAGACGACCGTGCATCTAAAGCTATGCGTTTGCTTTTCCGCTTGGCTTCTATTAAAATGTAACAGTCAGCAAAGCAGAGAGAAGATAAAACTCACTAATGCAAAGATTTATCTGAAAATGTAGCACACTATAACTGATCTAAAAGTACAAATATATATACATTACGATTCAGTCTTTTCCAATCGTTCCACTGTCTTTCAAACTGAAAGTTCCTCCAGCTTCTTCCAGTTTGCCGTCTACTTGAGCAAGGTTGAGACGATCAACTGAAACGGAAGGAGAAAATCCGTTACCGCAATTCACCGTACTCGTAAGATCTCCTAGTGGTTTCTACTACACAGTTCAGCTTTTCAGCTGACTTCGTCCCTGGAGCCACAGCTCTTCTATCTTCTATTGTTACCTCCTGTTCTGATTGTACTGACTGCACTGGGTCTTGTTCTTCCGGCGATGGAATCTCTCTAGCTGGGTTGATTTTCTGAGCTACACACACAAAGGGCTCAAGCTTATTGAAATGAACAACAAGTGATGGACTACCCTTATTAATCGATGCGTTTGGGATGACAAGGACTGTATCCGATTGAAAAATGTTTAGAACAAAAGGACCCCTTCCAACACCCAAACAACGTTGCAGGCACCTTCTACTGGTGAGTACCGACGTATGAACCCACACCACAACTGCGATTTGTACTGGCATGCCGTGTGCCTTTCAGTAATAATACTCTTTTTGCCCTCTCTATGTTGTCCGCGGAAGGAATCGAGAGAGGTTTTCACCTTCACTGAGTGTATCTCGAAGTAGAATTGTATTTTCGTATCCTAATCCGCACCATATTTGACAAATGCTTTGAGGAAGTTGATAAATGTCCGATTAGTGTGCTCGGTAAATCCATTTACTTGCAGGTCGTAGGAGGTAGTGCGTGTCTTGTCAATACCAGCTTCCGTATGAGACAGCTCTCAAAATTTGTATCCTTGTCAGAATGCAGTTGGCGCGGTGCACCCGACTGACAAATTCGTTGCTTTAGGATTGCATCTGCAACGGTTTTGGTATCCCCGGAACTCAGGGGTACCTCTTCGCGCCCCTTAGTAAGATAGTTGACGAGAACCAATAAGTATCTATTTGCGCATTGTGTAAGTGGCTGCGATCCGACCAAGTCTATGCCAAAGGTTTTCTTGGGAATCTCAACCACTATGGGCTGTAATGGAGCACTCGGTGCGGTTCTGGGACTCTTAAAACTGCCGCAACTCAGTCCTGCAGATGTATGACGCATCCCTGGGCTGGTAAGACTATGAAAGACATTCGAGTGCCGCTTATGAACGTGTCTTCTATCTGGTCTCACAGTGAATTATCAACAAAATCCCCTCTGTCGAACGAACAGAGTAGACTCGAGTCGGTGGACGGATGCGAGAGTATATTCTATATATCGTGGCATTGAAACAGCACCGATAGGAGAAATACACGAAATGCTAACGAACGCCACGGCGAATCAAAAAGCGACAAACTGAAAGGAAAAGTGATTCAGAAACGAGGTCTACGGAAACCTCGGAAATGTCAGCTAAGTTAAACGTATTCAGTCGAACAAAACGGCGAGGATGAAACCAAGCATCAGAAGAGATCGTCGGGAAAATAAATCAGAAATAGTATCCAGAAAACTGTCCATTTCTCAGCACTATCGAGGTCATTACAAGGCCACCATAACCGAGTCCGTGCCACATGCTCGTGCCCCAGCTAAGCGTGCAGCTTTGTAAGAACCCTTTGCACCGTGGAATGAGGGACGATGACTTAGGTTGGATAACTGGGACCAAATAGGAAAACTAAAACATTTTCCATAATCCTCAGACGGTCCCTGAGGCTCCATAAATGCTTGATTAGTAAATTTCACCCTGCCACTTCTCGCTGGGTAGGTTTCGGGCTTCCTGCCTTCAACTTTGCATAAATGAAGCCTGTTTCGTTGTCGCTGGACTAAACAGAGCCCCACTGTTCCCAAGTATCCTCATATAGACTGGTCTGTGCCACGTAGCTCACACTGCTGGAAGGGCAATCTCCGTGGTTTCGAGCTGGCCACCTCGATAAAGCATCTGCATTCGAATAACCCCTACCCAACTGATGTTCAACCATGTAATAAAACTCCTACAACTACTCCTGCCGTTGGGCTGTCTGCCCCTGGGGGTCTTCGAAATTTTGTAACCACAAAAGGGCTTGGTGGTCTGTGTGAACCCGAAATCGTCTCCCAGTTAGATATTCTCAAAACATTTCGTTAAAGATGACCAGAGCTAGCAGTTCTTTTCATGCTATGCAGTTCCCCGCCCCCCTTTACGTAAAGTCTTGGTTTCGTAGGCGATGAGATGCTCTATTCCATCCCGTCACACCTGTGATAACACGGCTCTAATGGCTCCGTCACTCGCATCCTTGTCGACAATGAATTCACAAGCTCCTTCGGACAGGTCAGACAATACTAGCACAGGTGCCGAGCAGAAAGCTAAACGCAAGTATGTAAACGGACTTATTCAATTTCACCCGGATCAGTTTATATTCCCTGGCCAGAGATTATGTGGCCCAGAATATTCTTACTTCTTTGAGAGCAATTTACACTTGGGTGGTTTCATCTTAGGTCCCGCATCTCCAGTTCTTCAAAAAACTAGTTCCAAGTTTCCTAAATGTTCCTCCTTCGACCTCCCATGAATCAGTACATCGTCAGTTTATACAATGCACTTTGACGGATTCAGTCTCTACAAAATACCATTCATCAGACAATGGAAATTAGCTGGTGCGCTAGTCAGCCCAAAGGGCATCGTTCATGGTGTATTCGTTATCAACGGACCACAGCGTACGCAACAAATTCGTTTATTAGCGCATCCGTGAGCACATACGTAAACGAGCAAGCAAGTAAACAAGTGATTCATCTACGGACAAGCGCAAGCTGTACATGCGATCAAGTGCGGTCAAGCAGGGCCGCTCAGCAGTAACGAATCAATAAACAAGAATGGCTCAGGGATAAAGTTTGATTGTTCAGAGCAAGCCGTCTGTGGCATATGTAAAGTCACAGTGATGTGCGCACATGCGTGCATGCATGTGTGTAACCAGTCATGGCAGCGAACAAGCGTGAATCGATAGTCAATCAGACTAGAGTCATCCTGTTATTGATCCAAAATCCAATGAAACCACACAAGAGTATGGAACTCACAAAACCCAGTTACAGTTGCGATCTTCTGCTGCGAGTTCAACTTGCCAATACCCGAATGCCTAATCTAGGGTGCTGAAGTAATGACTACCTTCTAGAGCGTCGAACAAGTCGTCCATTACAAGAAGTGGAAACGACTTCCTCTTGGTGACAGCACTAAGTTTCCTGTAGTATACACGCAAGCGAAGTTTTCCATCATTTTCCTTCACTGACACCACAAAGGAAAACCAGTCAGAATGTGACGGATGTATGTCCTCGTTCTTCAGCACTTCCTCGATTAGGCGCTACACCTCCGCTCGGTAATGAATTGTTATCCTCCTAGAAGCCGTTTTGAAATGGGTTTTACATTCTCAGTGTCAATTTCGGTGTTCAATTAGTTCTGTCCGCCTCCATCTCTCGTTTCCCAATAAAACCGTACCGGAAAACGTCTTGAGGAGATTCAATAAAGATGTATTATCTTTTGGCTTGTCACTGTCAGCTAGGAACTCATCAAAATGTACTACGCGACTTTGCTTCGCCGGTTTCATTGCAAAGGTTTTTATACTGATCTTGTTCCGACCAAAAGCGTCGCTTTCCTTTTCCAAGATATAACGTCTTCCGTGAGATAGCAATTACACATCCGAAATTAATCAAAACATCTTTTCCGATTATTACATCGTATGGAATACCTTCAACCACTATTAGAGGGTGCTTCATAGAAATGCCGCCCAATTTCAGATCCATCACGGTCATCCATCCGGTGGTTAACTTCTTATCTTTTACCGCCATCAGGGTTATACGACAAGGAACAAATCCAGTGTTCCCAACTACGGCCGTCAATTTTGCGCTTATTAAGCTGCACATCACCCCAGTATCAAGAAGACCGCACGAAACAAATCCGTTACCTTTCACCCGGACAGATAATGATTCGGAACAAGTCAAACATATCGAAACAATAGGAACTACGGACCCACCTTTTCCTGAGTTCATGGCTTAGTTCCGTACAAGGGCAGGCCTTCCCCGACCAGCTGCGTAAACGCTGGTCCGAAAGTGTAGCCACGAGACCAGTGTGCCAGTTATTGGCACTCGTTCCAAGGCTTCTGTTGCAAAACGAGCTACACGAACCAATGTAACTGCCTCGGTACCAGCTCCTTCTCCAATTCACAGAATTGCGTGCTGACAATTGAATCTTCGGACACCGCTCGCGCAGACCATAACATTCACTTCCAAATGGGATTCCTGTGGCTGCTAGCTCCAAACGTTCCTCGTCTTCAGCTGTAGTCAACGCTTGTGCTAAGTTCTCGAACTTCTTCCGTACCAATAAGCATGTCATAGCTGGGTTCTAGACGCCGTCGACCAGCTGTTCCAATATAAGACGATTGAGTCCCTCTTTGACATTCCGTGTGAGGAATTTGATTTCTTGTGCTTTGTTCTGCTGCTTTCATTTTCAGTGTTCGAATTCTCTGTGATCCAGTTTCGAAGTTTATTCACATGTGAACCAGGAACATTGAAGAAAAATAAAGAAACAAGCGCGAGAAGTTTAAAGTCCGTACCCAGTTTACCGAATGGGAAAAAGCGGATTAGTTTGTTACTCACTATTAGAAATAAAATGTACTACAGCAAAACATTGCAACTCATCTATGTACTTCTATGCGAGGCACTCACAAAAGTGATAATTTGAACTCCCACTTGAATAGTTCCCGAGTTTGAGACGAAAATGAAAGATGAGCGAGTGTAAAAACACTTTTCGAACAGTGTTCAGCCACCGGCTGAATCAGCTATGATCTTTTTTGCCCTTGTATGTGGTACCGCTACTTTAAGTGAGCTGGTGGATAACATGTGAAGCAAGAAGATCGATAAAGTTCTTCGGGTATTCGTGAAATTTTGGTCCTTCGATGATCTACAATTTGAAATTTGGCTGTCACGTTTGTTCGACTTAGAGCGCAGCTTAAAGCATGACATGGGTGATTAATAATGTAGCTAACTTTGACAAGAACCGATATGGTTAATTACCGTGAACATGGGCTCCAGTTCGTATTATAATTTCCTGGATGCCTGTAGAGTGGCCCTGCAATAGATAGAACAGCCGACCTCTTCCAATGAACATGCCGATAAACTTGTTTTTCTCTCAGTCTCTACCACCTTCAATCACGCTCGCCAGCACTAGGACTACGCCTATACTGCCTGGAAAATACCCATTGTATCATATAAAATTCCAGTTTGGCAAGAGAATTGTTTTTCATCCACGCTGATTAAGCCAAGGACAGACTGGATCCATGAATAACGCTATCTTAACACACCTAGTTGACACCCTACATCAGATGAATCCAAACACGGCTTTCTAAGTAGTTTTTCGTGTTCCCCCAAACAAATGCAAGGGTGTGCAGTTGCTCACTCTAGCGATAGCCGGGCAGTTGGAATCAGAAAGCTGACCCCCGACCTTTGTGCCCAAAAACGGTTGTTCCAAGCACTTCGACTTTCATGGCCCAGGATCGATCGAGGCCGAATGAATCTGTCGTCCTGTCACCCAGAGGACGTAAGTTAGATAAACCAATCAAATGACGAAGACAAATTGACTGTTGACACACTCCTGCCCATGATTGGTGTTTATTCCATGTCTATCCGCATGATTTTTGTTTTATGTCTTTCATGTAAACGGCTTAAGAATGAATTACTGAAAAACAGTTGTTTCGCCAAATTGGACTTCTACAGGCCTATACTTTAGTGTTCGTCTGGACAGACAGGTGCTCACACGCACGCACGCTTCATTTGAATCCCATGCAATCATGGACACAACTGCAGTCGTGTACACACGTACGCAGTTGACGGTTGCCGTGCTTCGTCCCGGACGACTCTGGCCAATCAGATCGTTCCACGTGTTGCACGACTTCACACGGCCTAATCCGACTGTAGAGTTGTCTTACACTTTCCACTGCATGCATCACATACCCATGCACATGTGTTCGTGTTTGCGTTTTCGCTTGCCTGTATGTAGTGGCAGTTACCGCACATTGCTGCAGGACACGTCCCCCGCACAAGCGTGCCATCCTGCTTACCGGATCCGGGATACAACTCATACCGTGAACTGTTTTCTCCAACGGATCAGACATTTTTACTGAGACATATTTGCGTGTTGAATCGCTGCCCGCTAAGAAACCCTACTTGATCACTTTCGACCGCATGAACTGCGTGCGCTTATCGAAGACATCTTTTTTCTACTTGCTGGCTCACTTGCATGGTAATAAAAGAATTCCTCACGTATTGTTGGCTCTAATCAATTGTGAATAAAACACTGCTCAAAAGAGTTTCCCCGATAGTCACTTGCTAAAAGGGTTTTTTGACGAAATTTCCGTTCCACACCCGATTGGGGTAGAAGCTGTGGGTCTTATGGGAACTTGTTCCCAATATGTCGAGTCAAAGATCCGCTGGAAGGAAACTAGAAAACTGTAACTAACTTTCGTTCCCATTTGCTTTTCTATGAATGGTCTGTTGAAGTGTGCCATCCGGAAGCCCTGTGAATAAAATGTATCACCAGGTTAGGCTAACGTTTGATGTTCAGCTGAAACCATGAATATCATTCAACTTGAACACTTCCTAACTCGCATACCTTCTTTGTTCTACGATTTTAACAGAATCACACTCGATAATCAGGACAAAAACATTCTTCCGTGTGCTGGCCTAAGATGTACCTAATAATTTAGCCTGTTTGAACATCCTCGTACGTAGGTTTTTCTAGAAAAGTACAAAGTACTACACTGAAATGTAGGTAACTTCATTCACAAAATAAAAGAAACACTACGTGTTCACAAGCGAAGAGCGGTTTAATTTCTTACGATAAGTAAGAAGTTTTAGTTTTGTTTCAGTGATGCAGGAATACATACCGTCTGTATTTGTGAAGTAGCATATTATTTTCTGACCTTCCGGGAAATGAATGATTAAAAAATACTCCTCATCCTTTTTGCCACAAGCTGCCACATAGAATCGATGCATAGTGATTCGGGAATATATTGTCATTAATGGAAGTATCGCTAACCAAAAAACAAACATAAGTCACGCTACATCCACAGTATTTGCGTTAGACGTAATTGTACTCTAAACAATCTCTTTATTAAAAACAAAATGAGCCAGGAATCGTTTTTGATTTTTCTTGGCAGCCGCAGTTGGCCGTTGTACTATAATTCATCACTGGCCAAATGCCAACCAAATGGTCTTGATGAGTAGTGAACTCCAAATGGACACCTACCGAATTTCTCATTATCTGCCGTCCTCTTTGCTTTGACTTGAATACATTTACATCCTAATCAAGAACAGAATGAACCATAATTTATAATGGATTTTCAGTAGGCCGAAACTATTCAAGCTGACTAGGCTGGGTTTCAATATCATTCGGTGTTCATTGGATGAACCTCCGAATATTATCTGCTTAGCAGTGTTTATTCTCGTACAGTATTCTGTTCTCTACATTCAGTGGTAATTCGCGCTTGGAACCAAGCCAAGGTACAGCGAAGTAAAATCCCTCAGTGATTTTTGCTTTGCATAGCTCCAACATATATACCTATATTAGGAAAACGGTTATTCAGCAGATCACAAAACATTCATAAGTGTTTACACAAAACTTCTTAGCAGTGTTCCAAAGCATTTGCAAAGGATATTGCTAGGGTTATAAGAATAAAGTTATGAACCAGTTTATCTTGCAGGAAGCTAGATAGTCGTTGAAAATGCTTTTTCCCATACGTGTGCAGTGAACAATAAAGGCACCCTATTGGAGTTTTAAAATATATCAATCTCTGATGGGAGTTCAATCGCCAATGAAGATCATATCGAAATGGAAATAGTGACTGCAGTGTATAATGTACTTTGTCAACTTTCCGTTATTATTTTAATCAAACGGCTCAGGACGAAAGATAACTTTTCAATGAACTTATCATTTCATTCCAAGTATCAAAAATATATCTCTGTTGAAAAGGGAAGAATACTCAGGGGTGAGTGATTATTTATTCCAGAACCCCTTCGAGGCGAACTGTTTGAGTGTCGCCGGCGTCTAAGTTACAATTTGTAGAGCGAACTACTTCTTCCACTGGCTCGGAAAGACCAGCCAGATAAACTATCCCATATCTGAATGTGAGCTACATCTCATTCACGAATGAAGACAAAAGAAGGAATCCTTGTTAGTGCAGAAGCTGTTTACTGGCCCCTGGAAAACTGTGGTCAAGTATATCTCGGCTTATGAAAAGGAATATATTTATACTTGTGGATTACTACAGTGATTATTTCGAAGACGACCGTGACAAGCGCAAACGTAATTATTCAGTAACGCGCTCAGTTATCTCTTCAAGGCATTCCGCGGCCATCTTTTCTGACAATGGACTTAAAGGCAGGGGTGGATTCGGTGAACAAGATATCCCCTTTAGCTACAGAATTCACCAACGACCATTTTGTGACGCTACTTGGACAGTGAAACACTCCAAACGCAGCTAAGGAGTGCAGCGTGGTTTAAACACTGTTAAAAAAAGAGATCTTGGGCATCACTATCAACGGCACATGGTCATCTAGAACCCATGGCAACGCCTCCGGATGATGCACGACGCTGTCTGCATCAGCGAATAAACAACAAAATGTATTTCTAAGACCGTCGAGCAAAATATCTGCAGTGATCGAAATCCGGGGAAGAAAATTAGGTTCGTGAAGTTTGCAACCGATTCAATGGATGGGAAAAACAGCAGTCAGAAGATATCGGGGAAACAGATCGTGTCATGCTGAGATGGACAAAGCAATTAGATAAGGCAAGGCAGAAGATAGATATCTCGGCGAAAAAAATAACTTCATATAAATCCGAGAGAACTAGAAGCCATTGCTCGAATCTAAAAAGTAAGGATACAAAAGTTTGAAAAGGTATCGTGCCAAAACGTAACTCTTCTTGACCAACAAAACCTTCTATTAACCGTGAGCCAGGCAAGGCACAGGCATTGCGAGTAACGGAAACCCAATCGGGAATCTTCCTAATAGTTGTTCCCCAATTGACAAGTCAGGAATCGCCCTATCAATTGTTGTGACCAAATTAGAATAACCTCGTCAATCAGAATAAGCAGGCGTAAAAAATATGTGCATCGTTAAGTAACCTGCAAATTCTGACTTCCGTAATCCGATTGTACATAAATATACTCTTTTTCCGAGTGATGAACGAGATGATTCGGGAGCAGAAACGTCTTATTCGTATAACTGCTGAGACAATACAAAAGTTGCCTTGGCTGTTCGGTTGTAGTGTTTATATTTAACCTCCTATCGGCATTTATAAAACTTGCCTAGTGAAACTTCTCAACAATGTTCGACGTGTAAAAGTCGAGTGTGAATTTTGAGTGAACCCCTGCTTGTCTTCATGGGGCACTTCAAATTTTGAAGGTAAAACCTTTTAGCTACGCAGAACGAAACTCAGATGGTTCAACCCTCATTGTGACTCAGAAACAACTTCGCAAACCAGTTCGATGCCAGCTGCATAGTTCAGGTCTGACAATCTGTCATTAGGTGAGAACTTAACACCATTTCTTCAGTTTTCTCAGACTTCCTCAGGGATGTGAAGGGTTGATGGCCACGTGCTGATGGATAGATTTGACAGATGTACAGTTCCAGTCTGATAGGAAAGATTTGTAAACCCAGCTCTTTCGGAGAAGCCTGATAAGCTCTCGGAAGGTTGACTCTTGACCACCTTTAAGCAAGGTTGAAGGAAGATTATTAACGAAGGACATTTTGTTGCATAACGAGTTTGAATCTTTGTCTTGTCTCCTCGCTAGGTGAATAAGTTCTGGCCTTCCGCGATGGATAGAGGTCAAACAGTCATAGCAGCGAATTAAAGATCTTAACTTTTAGGGTTCTCATCCTACTGCTGTCGGCTGCTTCTCTATTAGGCAGCTATTAGCTGGCCTTGGATGCATTCTAGAAATGAATAAAACTGAAGTTGATAGGCAACTGCTATCAAAATCCAGTACAGGGGTAGGTCAAAATACTTCACCCAGCCCTTGAGATACAAAAAATTGAGAAAAAAGGGGATGTGGGGTGATCCTGCCGTAATTCAGGGGTTGTCAGAAGCTGGTTGTAGACCCAACACCAACCTAAGATTTGAGGACTGACGTATACTTCTTATGTATTCTATTCCCCAACAAACATCCCCATGGCTCAGTTCTATCAACATAGTCGAGGACTGTCTGACTATAGATGGTGATAAACAATTAGTTGCTCGTGCCTCAGAGAAAACACAATATCTGTCGAAGTGCGCGTACAAACGGAAGCTGCTGAGCATCCACATAATAATGGATGTGTGTTATTCCACTAGACCGCGCTTCCGGTACTTGCCGCAAACGGTTTTGCAACACAACGGATCAGTAACTAAAAGCTCAGGTGTTTCTTCTGGACAAACTATCAACTGTATTTGATATCAATTCAATCCATGTCTAATAACCAGTCCTATTTTCTCAGGTGGAAAGACTCTTGAATTTAGGTTAAGCATATTATGCCTCCAGTCATGTTGTGGTGCTTTGTGGTACTGTTTTGTCTATGCGTTTTTCAATCAACGTGACCTTTATCGGAGCCTGATCACGGTACATGCTTTTATTTCTGTAGTGTATCTGTTCTTAACTATTCTTCAGTAATACCACTCCATTTATTTTTTAACCACAGCAATAATACGAGAGTCTTCGGTTCAAGGAGATTGTAAGTGAGCTGTTAGATCAATCTGTCTGCTTCAGGAAGCACGAAGGACGCAGCAAGTTTGCCTCATTGGAACATTTCAATCACGCACAAAATTTCAAGCATTGAACGAATGTAAGACAGCTCAAACAAAGGAATCGCAGTTCTAATCGAAAGTATTATTTTCTAAAACTATTTCAATTTAGATTGTGAATAGTGGATTATATTTTACATATCAAGATTCATCATGCGGTGTGAACGGCCAGCTCAAATTTGGAAACCAAGCAGCAGAGTGCTTTATGATTTCCAGTGGTGAAGAACATCGACTTCCGTTGCGTTACTTGTATTCGTATATTAAAATGGAATATATTTTCCCACGTGTTTATGTCACCTCAATGAAACGTGCCCATTAATTTGAATGCAAATTAACTGTAATCTCTGATTTTTGCTCTATTTCATCAGGATCTCTGATAATTTGTCCACTGCAAAAGACTCCGTCACTATGACGCCCGTGTGGAATAAGAAGTTGATGATGATACACTGAATTCACTAAACCATACATTCGTTTAACCTCACGCTAATCCAATGCAAAATGAATTTGTTCCCAAACAACCGTACCAGCAGCATAGGTCACCGTCCTTCTGATGTTATATGGTGATAATTAGCCTCGGTAACTCAAAACGAGTAGCTATGACTGCTCCACTAACATTTATTGATATTTGACTGCTGTTAAGATGGCATGCAAACACAAGTGAATTAAATTCCACAGGCATTAGAAAACGTTAAGGAATATTGCAAACACAATTGTGTTTCAATCCGATAAACCATCCAGACATGATCTGCTTGAGCTTCCTCTATAAGTAACTTGTACACAGTATAAAAACAAAGCGAAAGAGTGACCTATGGGTTAAACGGTGGTCGCGTCTGTACCAAAGACAACAGCAAGTATGGACGATTTTTACCATGGGCAGAAAATGGCGAGTGTCGTGATTACCTGAATATTTTCGTTACAGGTCTTAAATCTAGATTTTTGAAGATGTCACTTTGGAAACGGTTGTTAGCTTCATCCATATTCCAATGGCTTCAGCCTTTGCAAGCGCCTTCATTCTCTACCTTTCGACTGACCCATTACGTGAGGACTTGTAAGAATGACCCAGCCAGTGATTGTGGTTTAATTTATATTGATCGATACACGAACGTAAGTTCTGTTACAATACATTTCACGATTGGTAAACGTTTATCTGGGCTCACGCTGATGCACGATTCCATATGTAGACCTAAGTGTAATCAGTAGAACTCACCTATGCATGTGAGAAAATATATTCTGAGGATAGACTAAGCGATCGTGGTTGTCCTGTATTTGGCTGAACTTAATAAACACAGATGCACGGTAAACAGGAAACAGGGGACCTACGGGAGTGGAATAAAATAGTGTTCAAATATACACAAACACATTTCAAATATGCAAAACGACGTTGCCAGATACAGAGCACTTCAACAAATTTTGGAGGCTTCTGTCTGTACCACGATCTGCATGGTCCTCTTCCACCAATCACATTCAGACTACTTCATGCTAGACCTATATTAATTGTATATGTACCACACAATTACTCGCGACTAGTGCGTGGGATTGATGAATCTTTGGACACTGCCTTTCACACACGAACCTCAGATCGTCTGACCAACCTGCACTCGGAAGCACCAGACTCGAGTTTCGCTCTCGTTAGAGCCCATCAGTGGTGCTTGTCTTCCGCCACACCCAGGATTTGAACACTGGTTCTTTCACCTCGAAGGCATGCGTGTTAACACTGCGCCACCCCACTCCCGTCCGGGCTGATCCGAATCACCAAAGTAAGCTTGTTCAGATGTTGTCCTTTATGATAGCAAGAAATGTCCCACAGCTTTGAATGGAGACACGGTACGTGCCCCACTAACTCAAAACGAATGCCTCCCACCAAGTCAGCTCTTCTTCACGGGATGGGGCAAACGTACCTCCATTTTGAACCTGCTTCTCATTTTCGGTATATATATCATACAATTACTTGCGAGTAGTACGTGGGATTGATACTGATTAACAGTTTACATTTGCTCAGACATTCTTGTTCTGGTGCCGAAGCTCGTACTTCCCGTTTGTTTATTCAGATTACATGTTCCTGGTACATGTTCGCTTTCGTTCCATCTACCGAATTTGAGACATGACAGTTTTTAATATTAGAAAGACACTTAGTAGCTCAAATTCAGGTCACCACCATAGATAAGAGGAGAAAATCAATCAAGAATTCCCTCCACCGGACGATTTTCCTTGCCACGAATGTCACTGAATTGTGCCGGGATGCCCATACTGTTGTCGTGGTTTATGGCCATCCGCAACTTAAAGCAACTCTAGGTCATTAGGTTGCCAACTGCATTGTCATGTGAGTCAACTGACTGACCATATTGCAACTTCATGCCTAATCCGTACCTAACTGAGTCCCACTTTCGCTGACTGCTGTACGAGACAATGCTATTCTCGTTATTCTTCTCTCCACTAATCTCTGATTTTATTTAGTATTTGCTCTCCGGTTCCATTATCGTACTCCACTAAACGCAATACTTTTCAGTGATGTTGATGATGAATGATGTGGATCGGAGTGAAATATTAAGTCCTTTTTTTAATATACCAGAAAAGTTGAGCGGAATTGTAGCCTCCAACTAGGAATACTGACTTGCCTGTTTAAAGTGGACTATCTTCTACTAGAATTGTTATTATTACCTCCTCCGTTTATGACGTTAAACCATCTCTCCCAGGGGATCTTTTGTAAGTGAATTTCTTATACAAACACCGACCGACGTAATTCAGCATGAAAGTTCCGGAGCATTGATATTTACCTTCGAGTGAATATAAATCAGGTATGCAAGCTACTAAACCATCATCTCAATATAATAATTTTGAGTAGTCTATAAGGTTCAGTCCAACTAATAACTAAAATAACTAATGGGCTACTCTACCATATTTGCTAGGGGCACATATCCTGTGTATTCGTCCATCTACGATTTCAATCCAATACCACTGTTTCTACTAAAACCTCATTACTCTGGTTGCCCACCCAGTTTATTGGGATTACATACCAACTATTATTCGGGACGCATCCGTAAGATCAGATTTTCCAGAAAGCCTTTCAACTTCTCGGTAAATAAATTGCGTTCTCAAAGCTGTTGTGATTCCGCCCATTGTTTCCCCATGAACGTTAGCTACCTCCTGTCTAGAACTGATGCGCGTTCCACAGAAGCATTACACAAATATAATGAAGTGATGTACCTGATCCCGTCCTTATTGTAATCATAAACTACTAACTAACTCTGTTAGATCTGTTAGGAGGCCTATTTATTGACTAGTCTGGAACCTTTAAGTTCATTCCAATACGGCTAGTACTACATAGGCCTCGTTTTTTAGTTCCTCAGTTAGTTTATCGGCGTGACATAAGAACTGCTTTTCGGGACGCATCCCAAAAACTAGATTTTCCAGTAATTCGTATAGATTCCCGAATAATAGATTTTTCCACCTTCAAATTGCTGTGCTTTCATCCTTTTCCCCGAAATGATGTAAGCAACCTCTCGTATGGCTCCTTCGGAACTGCAGTGTAGTGTGGTAACTTAGCAAATATTTACCAATCTGTACCAATCAACGAAGAAAGAATAACCCATCTGGTACTCTTCAAAACACTGAGTTATTATAAAGAAAGTGATCTTTTCTATAACTCTTTCTAGTGTTCTAAAAGTATCTTCACCCAGTCTCGATCTTCTTGATCGAATAACCAGTTTTTCACGCGCGTCATCCGGTTACACGGATTTGAGTCAATAAAGTACGTCCGAGTTACGGTAAGTACTGATAGTGTCATTTTGTCTGTTGTGTGCGCGAATTTTTCTGACTTCTCCTTCTGAACTGATATCTCAGGCAATTCTGAATGGCAACTATCAATGCCCTCTACTTCTCATGACACCGTTAGAGCTGTAACTATGTGAACACGAAATCGTCACTTGTTGTCCCCATGATAACCAACTTCCTTGCTCTTTACTCTATTACCTTGAATCAGATTCCTATAAGACCTGCTTTGTCCAGCCTGTTGTGAAGCACCGAAAGCATTCCTGTTCCCCGTCCAGTAGGCTGATGTCTCAGTTGGGTATTACCAATTAATTCTGCGTTAAATCTACGTTTTACTTTTTCCTTTGGTTCTCTGCGCGTATTACAAATTTAATCAGTTTCTTCCACGTAAAGTTTCCTATGTTATCAATACAGTTTTCCAGATATTCATGTAGTCACTGGTATACACTACAAACCGTGGGTTTTCGACTAAGCAAGAAAATATGTGATTTGTACGGTAATATCTGCGAAAACTTTATGGTTTCAAGTGAAGTTGTGTATGATTCTATTGAATAGAAACCGGCTTTTCCTCAAGTTAAATGGACATATTGATGTTTGTCTTGTCACAATGTCTTGTTTTTACTCTTCCCCCCTGAACAGAAGCAGTAAATAGCTTCAACGTCGGCACTCCCACCATCAAGGTTTGATGACCCAAGACACCTCCAACATAAGCGAGTCACACCCCACATTTGGTATCGTAGACCCGACAACGGCGTTAGCATTAGCGATGCCGTCGAGGCAAGCGAAAGCTATGGGTCAGGAATCTGGAAGACTTGCAGTCCAATCTAATGAGATATGTACCAAACAGATTTAACAGAATTGTTTCGCAACTTATGGTTAGGATGAACCAGATTGGATAAGCAATATTATTATTATATATATATTATTATATTATATTGTTATTATATATATACATTATATTATTACTAATAATTGAATACGAGCTTGTTCACCACGCTGTTTTGTTCTCAATATTATTCTATTTGGCTGACATTTCTATGGCGTGTGTACGTATTATTTTTTATTCAAATGTAAACATCGACGCTCCAGCACTTCCATGTTGGAATATCTCGATCGGCATTCTTAAGGGATACCCCGAGAAGAACTGGTTCAACGTCAAAATCTGCTGAAGCAATATTTAGGTTGGCTGGGAAAACGGGTTTTCATAGAACGGAAGAATAATAGTTCTTGTACAGTGTCACAATTCTGGCTTCCTTCTTCGTGCAATACAGACAGAAATGAGTAATGATATTACTCTCATACCACATCATCCATCCTCGCAATGCTATCCCAATGTTTGAAATTTGTGCATCTCATAGAACCGAAAAGGAAATACGAAATGGAATTAAAGGCTAGAAGACTTGGACGAGATTAGGAGCCTTCGGTTCAGCTATCGACGAAGGTGGTACTGAATTAATCGCCAATGAGGTTTTAGGTGGTTAGCTTTTGTCCCTTGTTGGCTCCCGTGTTAACTGCAATAAATGGACTCAGCAAACCAGTTCACAAAAACCATAAACTCCATGACACCTCGGCACATTTGCCTATCTACTTGGAGGATGTTCGCGGCAGAAAAAAGTAGCACAGAATGGTATCATTGACTATCCGACAGCTAGTACACTCTCTTCAAACTGTTCCCTATTCCACGACAATTGCCCTTTTTTGGCTATTGACGATTACTTCAGTACTAAAAACTGGAATTCGACCGATATGGACTGTCATCGGAATCGGTTTGCAGACTACACAGCGGATTCAATTCCCGTTCCATATAAACAAATTTCGGTTTATAACTTGGCTACTTGCAGCGTTGACAGTAGCCAGTTTTCTCTAGGTCAGGGTTCAAAAGACACCTGATCATCTTGAAATGAAGACCACTGACATCGGTTTTTACGAATAATTACTTCAAAGGTGCATCTATCAACCCGAAAATGATTATAAGAGGCTGCTGACGAATTCAGACAGTCTGGCTAACGTTTTTCTTACGAACAATCGCTCGGTAATTGTGAATAGCTTGACCGTGCCTGTGGAGTTGGCATGGCTCACCCTAGTCATGACGTTTCTACGTATATCTACTCCCAAAAAATAAATTTATTATGAACTCACTAAACATCTGTGATCCAACTGCGGGTTGAGGCTGTGTATTAAACTGTAAGCCTGCCTGTCGCTGACCTCGACGGAATCTTGGCCTGATTACGAGCTTTCCCGACAACGTTGTGTTACTGAACACCACATTTGCACGTGAATGAAAGTTTTTTTTAGTTTTCTGATTTTTAAAATCGTAACACGAATTGGCGCAGGTTTCTATGCATTGTTGCAGTCTAAATTGAGAGGCTGCCCAGGGAAAGTTAATTTATCGTCTTTCCAAATATTTCAGTACATGTTTTGATGAGACCAAGTGGATAACTACAAGGGATTCTAATACATTTGAGTCATCTTTTTTAATCGGTCCTGGGTGTTCCAGATATTGTGAACTTTCCAACACATTGTGATCTTGTAGTAATTACAATAAACTGAACTGGTAGGATGTACTGAAACTACCCCCACTCAGAACTAGGCGAACGAAAGCAGCTAGAGGACCAAGGCTGCGAAATAGCACGTTGGTTGCATTGCAAAGCTGGTTTGTACAAATATATTAAATTAGAGGAGACAACTAGCAGACTAAAAGATGATCGATCACAGGGAGCTTTCGTAGTACCTGTCCGCGGCGATCCTGATTGGTTGAGGTTCATCTGCTTACGTGGCCACGAGGCCGTATCTTGTGTGACAGCTGATGAATCAACACAGACACACTGTTAGACCAAGTAATAATTGTCCATTCAGATATTTTCACTGTGCCTGAGCTCATCCTCATCAGCACTTTTGTTTTTTGTTCTCAATTTACTCTATGACCGCCTCTTTGATCAACTGCCTGCACAAACTCGTGCACTTTCTGCAACAGTGCTTCCACCCCAGTCCCATTTGTTTTTTCCATGCGCGTCTAGTAAAAGCCGAGTTCCTCCTAATCTCACCGGTTGCTAATACTCCGATGATGGTTTTTTGTTTCCCGATACAAGACGAAGGTTTGAATTTTTTCGAAACAGCTTGAGTGAGTCTTGGTGGTTTTTGCTTCTTATTTTCTTTCCCTCCAGGCTCACTAATCCCTCCAGTTTCACAGCTTGATCTTCCGCCGTAGCTCATTGTGGGCATCTTGGATTTTTCTTTGAATTCGTGCTTCTCATTCTTAGAAATCGATAAACGTCTAATGGCACAAAAGTAAGACGGTTCAGGCCAGTCAAGATGATGCAGTTGAAATTGGTCGAGAGCTTTTCCAAAGTCAGGATATTTCTTTTCGACATTCTCAGGTGAAGTCACATTTTGTGTGCATCCGTCGAGTGGACGATGACACTATTAGGATATCCATTGTTTCCAACAACACACCATTTCTGAGAGATCATATTATCAAAAGGCAAGGATGAGATCTAGAACACCGGGGATACGGATAGTCGAACAGTCTTTTCGGGAGCGAATCACGAGTATGCGATGCATCGCAATCTGAAGAAGAGATTATAGGGCATTCTTTCAAGGAACTTTTACAAGAAAAAGTGAGGCCTCTGTTGGGTTTATGGGGATTACTTGGAAGTATTTGGTTTCAAGGGGAAAATTCGGCATGCAAGAAGACCAGGTTAGCGGTTTTGGGAGTAGGAGACCAATATTGATTCTAGGGCTATGTGGAAAGCAGCGTCACTAAAGACGTGGTTAAACCTAAATTGAGCTTTCATTGTGCCCATTACAGAAGAGGTATTTCGAGGAGTTGGAAAAGCCGGAGCAGCTTTCAAAGGAGCAGAAAGGTACACTCAATCAGCCTTTGTCGTACATCTCGTAGGCATGTGTCTAAGAGTGTACGTAGCTCAAATCTGTTTCATGAAATAAAGGAGTGAAACCCCTTGACATCGTGCATGGTATCTATAACAATAATTGCCTATGTTAAGATATTCGATTCTACCAATACATGTGAACACCTTTTTCTCGCGGAAACTTACTATTCCGGATTTCTACTAGCAAGCTTCAAAATCCTAAACAAGATTGCTTTGAGGAATTTGTGCTGGTTCTGTATGGCAAAGTGTTAGTGCCTAACTGGAAGTAGACGCTAATGTTGTTCCATATCAGAAATCCGGTTATTGCAAAGTTTATTTGTTACATCCAATAATCTCAAGCACCTCTCCCATAGTGATATGAAGGTCTACAATTCGCACAGTAAACTCGGTTTTGAAAGCATGACAAATTGTTGATCCACGAGTTCCAACAAAGTGATCAAAAGTGTTCGTAAGCTGATGCAGTTTGCGCTAGTAAGCACTTATGCATAGCCAACAACCAAATGAGTCTGTCGTACTGTTGTTAGAACAGAGATTATCGATTGGAGATGACTTTTCCGGATTCGAAAGGATTCTTTTAAGATTGAAAACTGCGCTTAATCTTCAAATTGTTCAAGGTATATTTTTGATAGTAATACGATGATAATACGGGGCTATCGTCCAGAAGTCAAGATTAATTATCAAAAGAAGCTGAAAAAGTGGCCATACTCAATGGGTTATAGCTACTGGTTTCAATGAACTTAGAGCAGCTTGCCGAATGTTTCCAGCTTAAAAGGGCAGCTTGCTGTGATTGCTGAGCTAAGTATGTCCAAAGTCAGTGACGGCTAAAATCCACGTCGAGTAGCAGGGAAGTGCCGCAAACCGTTGTGAACCAACCCCGGGTGGCCCCGTTGTACTCCATGAGACTCGAAATCATACACGATGTTTTCGAGTTTGTTGAATGTGCACTGCTGACGATTCCTAACGCAGGACGGAGAAATGTATAGTGCTTTGGTAGTTTACAGTTGTGACCAGTGTGCTGCTACCTCACGGTGAATCATTCCATGAATAAAATAATTGTAAATCCACTGCTACTTTAACAAATCTCAGTATACGTGTGTGCGTTTAAATGACTCGATTATGTCCAGACAGCGCACCAAATCTCAGTTGTCAACATAATCATTTCTGTAAACTGAGTTCATGCTGAAAAAAATTCGAAACTTCAGTTTTCTTTTGTGCTCAGACTAATAAGGAGAACTCTGAATAGATATCAGTTCTGTGAATAATACTACTAAAATGTTTCCAAATTTTAGTTAATCAAACCTAAATACGGTGTGCAGGTGGAGGTGCCTCCTTTTACGATTAGCTTGATGTTTTTCAAACATATTGGAACAACCGTGTTTCACGGGTAAACATTTATAATTTATTTTGGCGTATTATTTTGAATAACCAACCTGAATATTGTATTTTTCGTTCGGAATGTCGAGAGCTAGTTTCATTCGAGATGTTACATTACTGTGGCGTTAGGAGATTATCAGCGAAAGAATGTTTACAGCTGACCCTTTCATGCAATTTTCTGTATATGCTGCAGATCATTGAAAAATTCGCCGCCTTATTAATTTCAAAACTTGAGATCCACAATGCCTCCCTGATTTCCAGCAGTCGGTCTTTCTCAACTAGTTGAACGGTAGACCTGGCAGCACCAAAACATTCTCATGGACATTATATTGCTTTCAGGACGTGAGCGTTTGTGATGCTCACAGAGCCCTGTGGTGAGTCGAAAAAGTTTCTCAGAAACAATGGAATTTTGTTTCACTCTGGAACGCACACGCTTAGGGAAACTCAAGTTCAGCAAAGTTAACAAAATTTATTAATACTCATCAGATAGTTGACAGAAACGTCTTCGGTATTCTATAAAAGGAAACTGAATGAGTTCACTATTGAGTGCATCCAAGACACAAAAGCATGTGAAACGAGCTTTTGTTGTGTTATAGGAAACAGTTATATATGTGCTATTTCTGATAGAATTGCGCTTTAGAGGCAGCTGGAATAGTTTGAAAGAATGCATTTTCTAACATGCACTATCCGGTGGTGAAGTCATTCAAGTGTCCGAATCTAGCTCATGGGAACAACTGTGAGACTGATCTGTCACTGCCGAGAATTACTCACTCTTTCTGCATTTCCGTGTCCAATGAGGTAGATATATTTAGATCAAATAGCAAATACATAGCAATATTGTGTAATACTTATAGTGAATGGAGAATAGGAAAAGCTGGCTGTGTGTGACTGAGAGATTAACCCGATTCGGCCGAGAACACAGCATCGTCCGTATTGTTCCGTAGGACATTACTCGACTGATTCTCCGCATTTAATTCGGTTCCCCGTTCTCTGCCTTTCTTCATAAACTAGAGTTTTTTTGCTGTCCCACTTCTTTACTCTCAGAGTTTTTCGTCCCATTCGGAACTACGTCTCAACCCTTCCAATTTTTTGAGTTTACTTTCTTCCTTTCTCGCTGGTTTTACCCCAATGATCAGTCAATCATCTAAACTGTCACCGTTTCCAGAGTTTAATCTGTCAAAGACTTAGACATCACAATCTGCACTAAATTACAAAGTATTTCTCATATTCTTCATTGTGTTAAAAAACTATGTAGGTGGTTTTTAAAATTCACTAGCTAGGGCAGTTTGATGTTAAACAAGCTGTCATATTTTCCTTTGTCCACTAATGTATTCTCTCAGTCTTATTCTAACTTCCTCCCGTAATTTTTCCTGACGCCTGTACCATGACCTATCTGCGTGTCTCTCTCATCCCTCCAAACAATCCGCATTCAGCGTTGTCCCCTCCCATATAAATGTCAGTCGCAACTCAGTGTCTTTTTTAGCACTTCATCTGGTCGAAAACATGAAAGTTACTGAGGAATTTCCCATGAACCTCGGTGGCTGAACCAGATTTATTTCTACAGTTTTTTTGTTTTTTTTGCTTATTCCAAAGTATCAGTCATCAGTTTCCCTTGCTTGCCCGTTTGCTTACTTCAGCGTGGGCTGTGAAAACACATGTGGAACATGGGCCTTTCTCCATGGTTTAAATTCCACGTCTTAGTCCAGATGCACTCTAACCTACATACACTACGGATATCTTGTCGCATGATCCTCACGCCGGCTCTCAACTACTCCGTTCTTACGAAGTCGTCTTCACTGATTTTCCTCGTCATTTGGGGATAGAGCTAGAACTTTCCCTTTAAACATGACAATCTATAGGATGCTGCAACGTGGCTGTTAGGTAGATCTGTGGAGCGCCCCTCCTAAGGAACTGGTTTTTTAAATGACCGTCTTCAGGCAAAATACTGTTTTTGCGACCCATAGGGTTTGATTGTCCTCTGTGGAACGAGTTTTCACGGTCAGTGAAATGTCTCTGAATTTTTAGTGCAAATGGATTGGACTCGCCCTGTAAGCAACAACAGGGAAACTTATATATAGGTGATCAACAGAAAACTATCATATCTGTTCTTATCTGATCCGAACATCACCCAATTCAAAGGTGTTTTGATGGCTTGGGGCTGTCCTCGTTCCCCCGGCCGTTGATCCAATGGCTAGGGAGCTTCGGGGATGCCACAAAAGATGAGTAGTGTGACTTCCTTTTCCGTTATGTTGCCAAAGTTCACTCCTGGAAGGATGCTTCTTCATATTGTGTATTTGTTTAACAAACCGCTAAGATTCATCTCAGGCATACCGATGGTCAAGTGTTTGAATAATCTTCCGCTTCGTGATCCAGCCAAATCAGGAGCTCGGGGGGTGAACTCGGCCTATGATTCCTAATAATCATGAAGCAGCTGTACAGTGCTTCTATGGATTGCAATAAAGGGGTCAAGAGTTGATGCTGTACGATGAATCATGTTTTTAAAATAAATATGTTCAACTAATATGATGACCTAAACAGCTGAAATTGGTCATCTAATGTAGGAGGATCGTGGAGCAACAATTAAATTACAGGACAGAGGGATTTACATTTTTCTACTCGAGTATTATTCAGTGGTGGACACGGAATAAAGTGGAACGCTTTTACGAGTAGCAGCACCGGGAAGACAATTGGGCAAGCTCTCAGTTTTTATTGTGAATGAGTATCTTTTGGATAAGCTTAATGTATGATCCGATGTCAACAACTCAGTGTAATGTCTTATTTACATCATGTATATATCACACGGTAAGTGATAAATGAAACGCAACTCAGCATCTGCTGACTGATTCTTACTATTTAAAAAAAATTTAAATGAGCACGAATGAAACATGGAATATTCACAAAAAAGGTAAGGAAAACACATAAATGCAAGCAGCTGGCCGGAATTTGTTGTGGTATCCGCAAAGGTCTTGGATTAGGAAGGCAAAAAATGACGGATAAACTAACACTGAGTGTTACCCGGATTTCGAAGGCCTAGTAAAGTTTGTACCTTTTAGTGATTCTTGTAGCCAACCCTAGAGGAACAGCTCGAACTAATGTTCACATTTGGGATAAATTTAACGTACAAGGGTGCAAGTCGATTACGAACTTCCGGATGTATTCCAAATTAAAGTGAGATAAGTAGAGAGGGTCAATATTCAGGTGTTCTGCATGAAGTGCTGAACTCGAAGATTGAATCAACTTTGTAAGGGAACATGTAAGCAGTATGTGTGGCAAGGGGGTAATTTTCTGGTGCTAGTCAATTAATTTTCATGGGGAACTTCAGATAAAATGGTCCCGGATTCGTAACCTGCAGCCGTCAGTCACTTTCCCACCGATGAACCTCTAACTGATCACAAGCCATCTCTTGAAATACTGCATAATTTCTGTCTGAGAGATTAAAGGAAAGTGTAATATTACCTTTTATTCGTTAATCAGTGAGTGGAAAGAACGAAGTTTGAAGCTTTCATGAACGAGATAATTGCTCAGAATATGTGAATACGAGGACGATCACCAACGTGGTTAGTTTTCTACCACATGAAGGACAACAACGATGATCTGGTAAAACTTATCACGTTTTCTACCTAATAAAACTCGGTAAATCCCCAGGGAACTCTGCTATCTGGCGGCTATCTCCACCACCTTTTGTATATTTGAAGTAATTCATGTTCCCTCAGCCACCAAGGCAAACCAAGATCAGAAGAACTTTGGTGACTCGTTTACGCCGGCTTATTATTCACCCGTGATCTGTTTGCCAGACAGCTTCAACTATACTATCTGGTAGCCGCGGCAACCAGAGCTTTCCAAATCACCAATTAGACCTTAGTCATCGGGAAGCCACTTTCAAAGACTTGCACGCAGAGACTATTACTACAAAGAAGTTCCCGTTTACTCTAGAGAACTTCTATGTACTGCCAATTGCACCATCTGTTTAGTGATATGATGCTCAGAATCTTCTCTTCAATCATTAGATGACCCATATGAACTGGTATTGACTCAGGCACTCACAGATAACGGTTCCGACGTCAGCTTAGTTGAAATGGTTTAGTAAAACAGTCTAGTCTATATCTTTTTTCAAAATTTCTAACCAGTACTACAGTCAACCAGTGTCCAAAAGTCGAGTTCAAGATTGTGAACTCCAAAATAACGTCACCTGATGAACCAGCTAGAGTGAAAACAGATCACGACTTCAGTATCAGTCAACTGATTTCCGAATCTGCTCGTATTGAACTGTGTTTGATCGGGTGACACTGCGTTCATCGTAATGAAGTGCCTTTTGCGAACGACGAAGATATGCTGGTTGGAATCCTCAAAGGTTCTAGAGTTCTGGAGTCTCATTGAATTTTTACTTAGAGGACCGAAAAACCTAACAAGCAATATGCACCCAAGACAATTATGGGATGGATTTTCTTCGGGAACTTGAATTGGTAAATCAGTACATGGATGGCCGTAGATAACGTGTGCAGAACCAAGAGCCGTATTTCTGAACAGTGGTATATGACGAATGGTACCGTTTATGTAAAAAGAATTCCCTCCCATCAAATTGAGGGGAATCAGTGGTTATCTAACACTAAGTGGAACGGTACGACGGTCACTGTCAACTGTCATTTCCATTGAAATCGGTATTTTTGTTAGGGCAAACAGTTTTGAAGTAGTGGTGTGTCAACACTATGCTCTCCGTCAAAGATTTAGTCTCTACAGGAATATCTACCAAAGGTGTAAGGAAATTATGCAATCAAACCGGAATAATCTGTATCAATACAATAGTTTGTCATTCGGGGTCAGGTTCGCTCTGGCAATATTCCAGCAGCTTATCGACACAATACTGACTGATCTTCCAATGACACTTGCCTACTTTATACTATCGTTGTGAACATCACGAAATGTTCATTTCCTTTCTCCCAAGCACAGAATTTCTCAGTTTTATCATTGAGGAAAACCAAATACGCCCAGAACCTTCTAAGGCGGCTTCTTTTAGAAAAATGGTGACATCCGAAATTAAAAAGGAACTGCAATCCCTTCTTTTTCTTGTGAACTAAGACGATTACTTCATTCCAAACATGCACACAATTGGGACTCTGTTTAATGAACAATGAAAAGCGATTTCAAATGGCAATGATCAAAAGACAGTCAGTTATCCTCTGACGAATTGAAGCAGCTGAATCCATGTGATCTTTGTTTACTCACAGTTCTTGCCATAGGCTCATCCGAATACAGCTTTGGAGCACTGCTCCTCCGTAACTTTCCATGTGGCTCACAGAAGGCAATGCCCCAAGCCGTTTTTGCCCACACAAATGCCGAAAGTTACACCAGCCGAATGTGAAAATCGCAGTTCGCATATTCCATAGATTTCTTCGTGGTAGGAGTTCTGCCTTCTGTACTATTTTTAGCCATCTTCTGCATTGCTCACTTTCCAGAACAAAAAAATAAAGGTTACCTGTAGAAACCTGTCACGTATCTCTTTTTTGAAGATCCTTTCCCATGGTACCTTTGTGGTTTTCTCTAGATAGCTCTTTTGCCAGCCAGACTTATTCATAAGGAAGCTAAGTTCGGCATTTGATTGGTGTTGTTTTTCCAGAATGATTTTTTAACGACGGCAGAATAACTTCTCCACTGCTAAAATTTCTGAGGAGGCAAAAAATGCATGCCCGTAAACTACATGAACAGGCTTCTGTGACGAGACACTCCATCCTGATCAAACAAGAAATACGACGGATAAATATGACATTTAGCCACCAGTTCTTCTGTGACACTAATAGAAAACTTCTCTGGCATGTCATCCGGTTTCTATCAGGACAGCGGACCCGGTCAACAGATACGACGCAGATGCCAGCAATCTGAACTCCGAGTTGATTTATCCTTCCTCGGTAACCCAGCATCCTATTTTCCTTCTGTTCCATCAGATATAGGGCCATTTTTCTCAAAAGTTTCCAAGTTCCTTTAAATCTCAAGATAAGCTTCTGCTGTGGGTCCAAACGGTTCATCCTCTACGGTCTCCAAACTTGGAGCAAGCCAACTATTCGGAATTATGAATTCCCTCATCAATAAATCTGGTAAATCTGGTGCTACTCCGGTTTCCTGGAAACCATTAAGAATAGTGCATAATCCCAAGCAATCCACTTCCAACGCTTTGTCAAAACGCTTTCGTCCCCTCTCTATCACTTCTGCTTTCAGGTAGACAGAGCGCGCCATCACTAGTTGGGTGTGTTCCTCTTCTGTTGTTCCAAACATGTCCACATCAGTTTGAGTACAAACCCAGCAGATGTACTCTGGAAGCAGTTGCTTCAGTTTGGCATTTCATTTCAAACAACTCAAGTAGTTCCATGAAATCCGTTCGTTGTATTTTCCTCGGCTACTTCTACGCTTTTGATTTGATTCCCCATTCTCTACTTCAAAATTGAGTATTTTGACTCTCACATTTCTTAAACCTCGTGGTTGAAAGACTACCTTTCCGGAACGTTTTACAAGCACACTGAAACGGGACTTCAAAAGTTGCAAGGAGAAGGAAGCATACTAAAGATATTTGACAAATTTTTGATGACAACGCTCAACTCCTGAAGTATTAGTCCCAAACGGTATCTTACGAGCAATAGAAAGGCACTTCGACGGATACCACTGTGCAAGACCATGCAGTTTCAGCGAAAGGGGATCATGTTTATGTTCTCGATTTTCGTCCCCCCCCCCACCCCTTCCACCCAGGGAAGTGAATACTAGAAGAAATTCTGAGCCGATAGCGATTGTGTTATCTGGTGTTTGGTTAGACAATGGTTCATCTAGAAGATATCAACTGCATCAGGAAACAACACAGCAGTGGCATATGAGAAAAATGAGGTAGAGTTTCCATTACATGTGATTTTAGATACCTTTGCATTACCAGTGGCAGATAAAACTGCATCACTCAATCCACCAACCTCCAACTGCATTAACTGGCGGAGACTCTTAATGTACACTTGGCCCCTCATTTAAAGACTTTCCGTCTATTACTAAAATACTAGTACGAGTCAGTCTCTTTGTGGGAGGAGGTTAACAGATGACCAAATCACTGTGCGTATGTATACAGCACTCAGAAACACACAAAAACACATACACCTGTGGACGCACATATGACGTATTGTTCTTATTGTCCGGTTGTTCCTCAAATCCCAACGACTCATTTTTTTTTATTTCGTTTTATCGATCTATTCTGACAGACGTCTCTGCAAGCCAAGTTCATGTCTATGCAGTAAACAACCGATTCGGTAGTCGGTTATTCCGTCGGCTAACGGCTGGATCATAACACTAGCGCATTTTGGTAATACGAACTTCAAACACATCTTACTTCAGAAAAAGCTTGAACTCCAGTGGGACCCTCACAGTGATAGCTTCTCTTTTGACCTAAATAAATTCCAACCCACGATTCGGGAGTGGCTTGTCTATTATTTCCGCGCTGTATGACTCTTGGCTTAGTTTCCTTTGTTTTGCTACTACAACTTATCTTTTCTTTGTTTGTAATTGTACAATTTTCAGTGAGAGGCTTGCGGTCAGTTGAAGGCTCCCAACTGAGGAGGAGTGACCAGCTGCGGGACAGAAGGGTTGATAGCCCCCCGGGGATGACAGTTTGACCACCATAAAGACCATACTTCAGAGCTTGTGCAGAGGGATTTTATTGGGATGATTAAATCAGGAAGTATATCTGAAGATTTAAAATTCTTGACTTCGTTTCATGACTGAGTTACCCTCTCTAAAGATTCTTGTGTGCGTTATGACAAAAGCCAACGAGCATTGCTTACAACTGCACCTATTCTATAATGTTTTAGAGATTGCCTACGGGGTCGTAGTATACGCTCCATTTGTTTTCGAAACTGCCTCGCCAACTTGTTCTATCCAGTAATCCAAGTCTAGAGCAATGCAGCTGAAGACGGTTTTTTCCGGACTGTGGTCAAATGGCGGAGTGACCCATAGAAGACGAACCCGGTATTCTTAATCATCAAATGCAAAGTTATGTAAATACGTGAACTAATGAAGGGTCTACCAAACATAGATGCATACGTGCCTCAAATTAAGAGCAATCCAGCTGCAATATGCACATTGCCCATAGAACTTGTTATAGCCCATCAAATGGAGTAACAAGCGAACGTGGGTGGGCTCGAGATCATTTACACGTAATATAAGAAAGCAGACAGTTAGATAAGACAGGCGGGGAAAGGAGACCGGTATGGTTTAGTGTTTAGCTCGGAACTGGGTTAGAGCGTAAAGCGGTCGGCTCAAGTCACGGGATATGGGAGGGGGAGACAAGGAGATCAATTATCGCACAGAAAAACAAACATCTCAAAGAGTCATCAAACAGACGATACGACGCAAATAATGCATAAGTGCGGGCGCGTTAACAATAACTCCGAGGGAATATGCGTGGAAACCATCCACTTTCAAAGGTTCACTGAGTTGACTTGATCCAATCATTTCAAGTACGATTAAGCAGCTGGAATTTAAAACTGATGTCTTTTAGTGAAGTTGTGTTGGTGAAAACGCAAAACTCCATTCTTTGTGCATAAAAACAATCAGTACAATAGGTCTGTCTTCCTTGGCACAATTCACACGTTAATGCAAGGTTTGTTGATTTTTTATCGACAAACACTTCCTTCGTTTATGCACTGTTCATCCCATGTAACGTATTATTTACAAACTAACATGTTTGCGATCAGTGAGAGTAAACGGAATGCAAACATATCACAAACCTATGTATTCTCTCTGTTTTTACTAAAAGGATGAAGGGGATACAGAATTTCAACGTACATTTTCGTCTTATTAACTGTTTTCTCTACAAACACAACTTTGCGCGGCTTCCCATAAGGTCCACCCAAACACATTAGAAGCTCGGTGAACTGAAACACTGAGAATTATGGCTTTTGACCATCATATAAATGTTCTGTGGGAGTTGTCGGGTCTATATCCGTTTTCTTTGCGTGTGTCGATCAGGGCACGCTCCAAACCAGAAAACTCCACTGCTTTGGTAAAAAAAAAAATAATATTCCGAAAGCCTATTGAGCACGTATATCTGGGACAGATAATACTCTTAATCGTTCGGTAACTAAATAGACTCTTACTCGGTAATATTCACTTAAAACTCAACATGCGGTGGGAAAAATACCCAAAAATTGCACTTGGATAAAGATGCGATGTGCAGCTGGATGAAAACAAATGCGCCCAAAGTGGAGGATAAATCTAACTAGAGAGAACATCTTCCAGTAATTTTCTACAGGCAACTGAAACGAAGAAGTGAGCAGAACAATCTGCGTCAGCTTTTCGTTCACCTGAAGTCGGGATTGTGCTTCCGACAACCGGAGTCCAGTGTTGAGACCATGAAGGAACCCAAGTTATTTCGCAGATTAACTCTAGAATCAACGTTGCCGGACGAATTTCGACAATACCAACAAAACCACCGAAGATACATCATCCCCAAATTTGCTGAAACGTAAGTGCTACTGACTGAGTTACCAAATCAAATAAGGAATTTATCAATGTCGCAAACGGACCTCATGGATTAGTGATCCAAACATTCGCGGACCATGTATCATGTAAACTGCAAGTAGGTCCAGAATGTATCTACCTAATGTGAAATTTTCATGTGATTCAGTTTGGCACCATCAGTTGAATACAAGGAGCGTTTGTATAAACCGACCAATGTGAAAATTTACAAATAACATCCAAGTCACCAAGTGTGGTACATGTCACATTTTTGCATTCAATACCCAATGGATGACCACTTGCCTTGCGATCGTCTAACCGAGCTAATGATTGTTGTACAAACTGTTGGGACATCTATTATTGGAGATTAAATGCGCACTTCATTCAGACTTAACGGGCGCAGACACATTCACAGTCATGCAATATATTGTGTTTTACAACACTGGACCCACTATAACAATAAATTATAAAAAATGATATGGAATCTACGGGATAGGATGAGTTTGGGGCACGGTGCGAATTGATGAGATTGAAGGAGTAAAAATCAAGTATTTCATGTGTGCCCTTATGACGCGTGATGTTGGGTGCGTGTGAATTCAAGACTCATCCCTTTACATACAGAATTAGCCTGACAAGAGTAGAAAATTCCGTCTACGTATTACGTGAATGATATTGGGAGATTTGCATAATTTCTATGGTTTCTGATCTTTGATACCATATCATTTGAGTAGACGACCAAGACAGCTCACCGTGGAAGTGGACCCTCGCTACACTTATTAGTCCCATTTCCTTGCGGTGATGTTTACGTTTTGCTGAAGAAAATGTGGCCCTGACTCGCTTCAATACAAGTAACAACGTTTAGCATCACACGATTGATGAATGGCCTCGTATTTTTCATGCACAATATGGAATATCTGTCAAGAACAACGTATGATCAGTTATCCGCATGATTGCTGTTTGTCATGGCCAATGTATTAGCCTATTAATGAAAAAAAGTGTTTTGAGTGTATATCTCGAATTTTCACCATCAGCCTAATCAAGTACAACGAGGAATTTTATACAATATGGTGTATGAATACTCATATTCACACAGTCACTAAGCTTCGTAGTTCGTTTCTATCACACTGCCTTATTTGTATTTAGGTCCTAACATAGAATTCAATATCCACTAGATCTTATCGCTGTGTGGGCATTGGGCCACCAATGTTCAAAACCAATGAAGGACTGGTGTTTCATAATGTAGTGTATATTCTCATTAATCCCTTGAGAAACAGCTCAAATAGCCTGGTCACTAGGTGTTCCACTCAGAACTGTCCACCCCCGCTTTGAGTCCCAGTGGGTGTTCCGTACATGTATACTGCTGACGGTTCCCAACAAGGTTTAAATGTTACATACTACATCACGATGTGGCCGAATCTGGATGCGCCCATATTCAGCTGAAATGCACCTGAATGTCGTATACCTTCAGTCTTCCTTTCCGGATTCTCCCACTGAGCATATATTAAATGTTGATAATTAACATTCTCATCAATCTGACTGATTTGAGATTTTACTTAGTTTGATTACCAAATGATTAATCGTGCGGTAATGGAGTACCGCTAACTACGAAAAACCTCAGAAGCAATGTACAGCGACTTCATCTTTTTTATCTATCATCTGTAAGGTACATTCACCAAGTCCCAACTCTGACACGAATTCAGGGTTAACTATTGCGATTCGATCCACAAACCAAGTCGTCCATCATAGGAGTCGGTTGCTGTGCGGGCAACGGGTTGTCGCCCTTGAAAAGCTAATGAAAAAGGTACGATACCATGCAGTGGTGAAGTGAAACAAGCCACTGACAGCTACAGTTCTATGACTTGCATAAACAGGAGAAACGTTTTACATAAATCTATAGAAAAGGTTAAAATAAGTATCTTTTCCGGAGCAGTGTTTCTGGTATAGATAAGTCAAACAGTACAACGTAGCTGGTAAAATGCTATCTGAAGTAAGCTACGATATTCTCCAGTAAAGTCTATTCTAGACTTGAAAATTAAATTACTCAGGTAATCACAACTTAGATGTAACCAAAAAACCTATTTTTCAACAAATGGTAGACATTCAAGGTCACTAAATCCATGAAGCCCAGCAGTAGTTTTATTTCTGTAACATGGTACAAACCGATACTCTACATTTCGTTTGTCAACGTAGCAATTTCTATTCTAGGCATTTAACCGAGTGTGGAAATAGAAACCAAAATGAAACTTTTCTTCAGTTTCAGTATATGTTGTCTTTCGAGATGCAAACAACGTGGACTGTTGATATGGGCTTTCAAGAGTAGTTTTGAGTCAGAGAAACAAAATACAACGGTACGACTGTTGATCTGCTTGATGAGACAGCTCATGACGTTTGATGGATAGTTACCAAGGGGGATTATTTATTTCACCACTGTTACCCTTTCCATTGTACAAAACACTTAGAATGCATACCAGTATTATAACCTTCGACTTGTACACAGAAATGTCAATGAGCGATCTATTTTCATCCATGTAATAAAAATACAGCATATTATGACACCGGAACATTATTCAGTAAGTGTCAAGTATCGGCCTCCATGTATACACAATATGTCCTAATAAAATCCGTCTTTGCACAAACTCTGAAGTAGGGCTTCCACGGCCATCATCGTGGGCTATCAACTCCTCCGGCCCTGGTCCGAATCCTACTACCGGCGCTGGTCAGTGGCTCTAAAACAGCCTCGAAGTGCCTTCGTGGGTAGCGTGACGGTGACATCCACGCCATTTGGATCACACAAACTGAAATTACAGAAAACATTTTCCCCAACACTACGAAAAGTGAATGGAAAAGGAGAAGGTATTATTGTGAGAGTTTTACTGAGGTTCAAGTTTCTTTTAACCTGATAAATGCTTGAAGTTCATACTGGTGGAAGACGCGGACAATTCATGCTCCGGTACCGTATGCAGCTCTTCCCCCACGCTGTTACCTATGTTTGTAGTGCAAAATCTAACATCTCTGAAATTTGGTTCACGGAAATATTGGCATTCCAGATGGGTACAAATGAAGTCGGACAATCATAGGCATAAAAATGTTAGAAACTGAATTTTAAATATCTTTCGTAATTTAGACTATCCTAAGCTACATGCTTCCGGTAAAACTTGAATAGAATAGGTCGCTTCGAGAGGATAGGCTGTCGTCTTGCTTAGTGTTATCAGTGTCCAACAGCAGAACTCAGAGCCTCTTGATCTTCTGGGGTCATTCGGACCTATATAAACATCTTTACTATGTCCGTAAACATTTTTATTTTCTTCTGCCTGAAATGTTTTGAAGCCTGCATTACCTCACTGGTAAAGCCAGGCACTTATAGTACCAAACCGATTAGCGAACACCCATTAAACTTCGCTGCACAGCCTAACACAGCTCGTCGCTAATCAGTCTTTTTGTGACTGGTTCCAGCATGATGAGGCAGATATCGTTTAGACGTGAACTTCAGTGTACGTTATTCGTTGGGGTTCGGAAATATACAATGAAGAAGCAGAAGTTCTTGTCAAGACTTGTTCTCCGATGCGGAGCATACTGTTGGAACATCACTACAGCAAAGTTGCTTGCCATATTTAGCGAAACCTAGCTTCACAGAATATACAGTTGATAATGGCCTCCAAACAGTTTCAGGAAATGTTAGGCAATCGTTGATGCACTTCAGCCTTTCTGGGAGAGAAATTCTGTTGTAAATTCATTGTCCTAATAATCAGCGTCACACGTAATGAACATCTGGCCAGAAATGCTCCAGTCGGTTGTATTACTTTGTCTAAGGTCGTCTATGCATTGGTTTGCCAGTTCAAGTTCCTAGGAAAAATTCAACCCATGACTACCTTGACTGTATATTGCTCTTTAGGCTCTTCGATCCTCTGCGTAAAAGTCCAATCGGTCTCCAGCACTTTGGAACCTATGAGGATTCCAACCGACACATCGTCGGGGTTCGCAAAAGGTACATCGCTACGATGAACGCAGTATCTCTTGATCAAACGCAGTTCAATATAAGCAGATTCGGAAAACAGTTCATTAGTACCGGAGACACTGTCTATCTTCGTACTATCTGACTGATCAGACCATACTACATTAGGTTTTACAATTCCGAGCTTGACGTCCTAACATGCGTTGACTGTTGTAGGGATTAAACAGACAGCTTGTTCTACATAATGCTTTTAAGCAGACTAACACTGAAATCGTTATCTGTGAGTGCCTAAATCAATATCCGTTTGCTTGGGTCATCTAATGGTTATGGAGAACATCCTGAGTGCCATACCATTATACAAGTGGTGCCTTTGGCAGTAAACTGAAGTTATATAGAGTAATATACAGCTCATGTGTTGTGGTGGATCTTGGATGCGAGTCTGTCAGAGTGGTATGGTAATGGCCAACTAATGATCGACGATTTGGAAACCTCCCTAGTAGGCAAGGTCAACGAAAGTGCAATTAAAATTGTTTATCTAGTAGACCAAGGCTCAGTAATACGTTGACGGAAATCAGTCACCAAATCCGCTTTTACTTTATTGTATACCATCAGCTCATAGCAATAGATAATTTCAAAAATGCGAAAGATGTGGTAAATCTATGTTTGGTTTTTCGGCTGAATTGGATCCGACTGATAATCCAAAGTTTAGAATTTTGCTCAAGTTGAAGCTGTCTATCAAAGGTCTGTCTGCGATACGTCAGCGAGACAGTGGAAGAAGACTCTATGGGATACAGTTGAACGAATAATGTAAATTTTGAAATTCGGGTCAGAAACAAGATCGGCAAAGCATCTTATCATTTCAGACTAATAAAAATCTGGTAGTTTATTCCATTAGCTTCCCCTAGAAAACATTGTCTGATGTACAAAACAGGATAAAAATTTTGTTCTCATTTAGTAGACAGGCAAGTAACCGTCAGTTAGCAAGGTACCCTGAGGATCTAACTCGAGTTTTGTAAGACAGAAAGTAAACGACTGTAACCAGATGTTCGTCATTGATCTTCACATGATGAAGTAACGTCCACTATGGTAGTCGTTCTTGTATCCGCAACCTGTGAGAATACCCGATCACAGTTTCCCGAATTCTTGAGTTAAAAATTCTGTTCATGCGATGTACTTACGACGTAACAATTGTTTTAATTTATTTTCGTTTATCATACAGAAATTGTGGAGTCAGAAACTGGCTCGTGATCAACTGTGGGTTCATCAATAAGGTAGTGGCCGGTGGCAGCCGATTACCAACCCGGGACCACCTGTATGTTTGAATTTTCCCGTGATGAATATTTGACACACACCAGTCAGTTACCCCTCTCCTATGCATACTTCTTACCTGTTCGAGTGGATAGCTGATGCAGTTTTCAATCACAGTGTATTGCGCAAAAGCATACCCTGATATTGATCTGCTTCTTTCTCACTTCAGTTGAACTTGAAATGCATCCAGCAGTTCAGAATCGACTTGTAGGCTTGTACGTTATTTTACCTATAAAATATGAACATTGGTTTAAGCTGTCCGTTAGACGTTGGCCACATGGATCGGTTGGACGTACAAGTTTTACTGAGCCTTCGAAGTCCAGGTGACACTTATTGCTAGCTCATACTTCATTTTTCGCATTCTTAACCTGGGACCGTTGCGGACAACAGGACTGATCCAGTCTAAAGGTATGTATGTAAATATGAGTATATATTCCGTTATAATCGATGGTGATGCACTGAAAATTTTTCTCAGTTTATAGTTCCACTTTCGTGATTTAACTACGGTATGTCGCAGGATCGATGGATGGCGTGAATTTACTACAATTTTGCTATCATTTAAGTTGACGCTAAATGGCGCTTTCGATGGCTGAAGGTGTGTGACCTTGTTTGTCAAGATAAGGCGTTCGGAGCAACGTAAGCTAAGAACTGCCTAGGAATGGAAATACGATGAAATTACTAAACAGGATTAAAGTTATTATCCTTAGTTATACTTAGAAAAACATCTCGTCTAAGGAATTCAGTAGATAATGACATCTGGGCTACAATATTTTTGATATAAGTAGCTATAAAAAAATGTTAAAAGTAAGTCCCACCATAGTTGGAAGAACTCCCGTTGTACTTAAAGTGCATCTGAACGATGACAGTCAAACGTACCAAAACGTCGGGAATCCAGTTCCCATCGGTATGAACGATGGCGTCAAGGTCATTTGAGCTCGCCCCGTTATTCGCGTAAATTTGTACCACGATAGCGATGAAAAGAACCACTGAAACTGGATTTTTTCGGCACCTCCGTTAAGGAGCCAAAATAGAACTTCAAAGGCCCATATGTTTGAATCCTCTGCGACGAATCGTTTAACGGATGGTTTACCGTAAATGGAAACACACATGGTCGGATACCTAACTGAGATACTTCCACAAATACATACTTCAGAAGCAGAACATCTAGCAAATCCAACAGTAAGACGATCTTATGCACATTACGCTCAAAAGTAGTGCAGATAATCTCCGGGCTTGGTCTGGCGTGAGAATATTACCGGGCACGCTTACTCCCCACTGGCCATGAAGTGGCGGCAATTTTCAGTGCGGCTAGTATCAAGTGAGAGTAGGGCTGCGTAGCACGCCCAACAAAGGATGGCATGTATTTATTTCATCAAGGGATTCAAATCACTAGACCTGCTATCTTAGAGATACTTTTGTTTATTGTGTGTGTCTGGCACGAGATGAGCCATAGAAGGCTAAAGAAAAGGTCATTTGAGGTCTAATTTCCCCCGAAGCATTATCCCACCGGATGACGATGTCACATCAACAAACATTATTGATTTCCATCTGAATAGACTATGTTTACCTTTGTTGGTGGACTTTAATTGAAGACACCTCGAAATATGAGAAAATCTCCAACGCTTTGATTGAACAATACGCTGAATTCAATGAAAATGTACCTTCGGGGTAGATTAAAATTTTGCAGGATAAGGCTTTACGACGAAATTCAACAGAGGTTTGTAAATATAATCGCGCAAAACTATTCTTCTGCACATGATTTACCTATAGGCACAACTTTATTGTCCATTCCATGTAATTAACCTTCAATAGCCCAGATCTAAATGTAGTCGAGCACATGTTCACCGTTTTGATGAGAGACGTTTGTGGCCTACCCACGCAAAGTACTGGGACATGAGATAGAAAGTTATTTCAGCACTAACCCGGTGGACTCTATGATGAAGAAGCTAATGATAAGTCCGGAAGAATGGTGGCAAACCCAGTGAATATTACTGTGTATGAACGTTCCATTTTTAATAAAGTGTGAATTACATCAGTTTAGGTAAATCTTGTTTCACCTTCGCTCAGAAGCTCATATTCCATCATGGATGTGGCCGACCGGCGTTGGCAACACTAATGGTTGGTCTAAAATTTTGAGCATTAATATTCACCCCATTTAACGAGAGAACAAGGGTTATTATCCTGGAGCCAAGCAACAACTTGGTATTTATTGCAGATACACAACTATATGTTTCTGCCTTTATGCAGTCAAGTACAGGAACAGAGTATGCATGATTTCCGAGTTGAAATACACATAAACATTATATATATATATATATATATATATATATATATATATATATATATATACATATATATATATATAGAACTAAGCAGTAAGCATTGATACGTAAATATTGTTATTATTATTACCACTAATAATATTAATATTAACAAAATAGTCTTTCATGAAGCTCACTCCTAATCTATTTGTTCACAATGAACACTGAGACCCCGCTGACGTTCTGCTCTACTACGATTACTTGGAAACGCCGTCCAGTATTTTCCGATTTCATTCTACCTTAGAAATTGAGGAGGAAACGGGATCTCTTCCTCTCCGGCAACTGAATTACTACTCAGTAGTCCCTAAACTAACTCAATCAAATTCGCATTGTGTCGACGTCATCGACTTTGCTCGACATACCGACTTTCTTGGAACAGAAATAATGCATAAGTCATGAGAAGCATGCATTTTGTTTGTAATATTCGATTCTGAACGAGCAAGACTCTTGGTTTACGGTTCAGTTCACGACAGCAAGTCGATTCAAGCAAGCTGAAATTGGATGCCCACGAGCAATGTTAACGGTTCAGCACACAGCGACGGCAAGGTCGCGAGCGTAAGTAACAAGAACGCACTGTGTCGAATGAATGTTCATTTTTTATTCTCGGAGGGCGGCGTCCCAACCGAACGGCACGAATAAAAGTCACGTTCACGAACACACGTGCGTACCGATATGGGGAACCTCTCTTCGGTCCAGTTCGATAAAACATACATACATAAAGAAAAAGAGTTCCACACTTCAAAAAGGTTTCGGCGACGATTCGGCTGGTCCCGTCCACTGGTTATGTGCGGGATCTGGAAGATGATAGAAAAGGGTGTACATTAGTAAGCGCCAATTCAAACACTACATGTTAGTTTTGGTTCTATTACAATTCACTCTTTCCAACCACGAACGTAAAAATGTGAGCATATATTCGCGGTACAATAGAGGTGGGATAGGGAGGGGGGTGTTAAATGCCACGATAAAGTAGGCTCGGTCGGAAGTTTTTACGGTACGTACTTTAGGGAGAGTGAGGTCTATCGGCTTAAAACCAAGTTAAGCAAACATTTTGGGTCGATCGTTTTTGTGAACCAAGTGCTGGCTGATGCGTCATGAATAGGATCGCTTCGGTAGTTGTTCTGGTGTTGGATTGCGCAAAAGTGCTTTGAAACATTGTGTCTGATAGACAATCCTCACTCTCTCCATCGTATGTGCTGTAACAGCTTTTGATCTTGCCTACTTTATTTTTTGCATTTACCAATCCCCCCCCCCTCTAATACGCCGCGTATATATATATACTGACATGTTTTACGTTCGTGGTTGTCGAGACTAAACGAAATACTTGCATCTCAAAACTTTTGTCTTCCTTCTGTTCCAATGAATGGGGATGATGGGAGTCAGCATTTTAAATATTAATTCTGGTTTCTGAATGTTGGAAAACCCTCTAACGTCGTTCTCCAGCAAAATTTTGATTAGAAATTCAGCGTTAGAGCCCATCATTTTCCAAAACATTGACGTGCATACATCATTTACCAGGTTTTATTAACAACACTTCAGCACCAAAACACAATTTCCAAAAGTGGTCACATTTTGACTGAATCCCCAGTAGGCTCATTATGTTGGATGTGCCCTTATCTAGGTAAACAACGCGGACAGTCCAACCTCGTGCAATATTCTGGTTCCACGTTGTATTCCCATTTCATCTGGGTGCAAATGTTCATGTCTGTCCACCGAAGGGTACATGGTATTCATTCGATTCAAAACAAATAAATGTGCTACGTTCCAGTTTGTCATTAGTGCTTCTCCGGCTCTATTAAAGCAATACATGAAATCAATTGCTGTGTCACAGCGCTGGTCGGTTGAACGTCCATTTGCGGTTCTTCACGACTTGCGTAGAGGAGATCGCGCGAGTTTTATTCTATTGCAGTAGTTCCACTAACTTTATCTCTACTCCTAGTTCAGCTTCATACGATCTCTCGGACCCGTAAAATCCCGTGGATTATTTCAATGAAAGATAATTATCATTTTCGTTTTGTTACGGGCGTAGGTTAGCAGAGAGCTGGCAGTTGGAATCTTCAAACCAAGGAAATAATAACTGTTTTCAAATCTGATCTGATCCACCATTAGATTTGACTTATTTATGTACAATTCTTTCTTTACTGTTGCTTCGAAATAGTCTCCAAAGCTGGTGCATCCAAGGCTTGGTAAGAATTTGTTAAGTCCAAAAAGAAACTCAAAATGTGACACCTTCAACTGGTCGTCAAAGTGAACTCATCCGGGCGTCGTAGTGTTATTAGTTTTCTCAGTGCTGAAAGCCAGTGATATCACGGAATAGTGATCATCTAAAACACGGATGAATTACAAGTTACAAGCTACGACTGCTCCACGGAAATTTCACATTTAGGTGCAATCAAAGAAAGCCTACCCAGGATTTTCCGGTGAATACGTCAATGCAAAGCTCACAAAGTGACGTGGTCCAATCAGGGTATCAGTTCAAGTCTACTGGAACACACGTATAAGCTGCAGGTTATTTAGTGTGTCATAAACAAATTGTTTATCTTCTGATACACTTGGGATTTTGTGTCCGAACATGTTCTAGCCCGTTCAGATAGCTCAATAGCAGACCAAGCCTTTGCAGAGCAGAAATGTGAGAACAGGTTGCATGAAGTTGGATTTTACTTAGCGTTCACGTGCGCACAGAAACGTAGTGACAAATGGGCACATATTTTGACCTTAAAAAACGGCGGACTGGATCGCACTTGACTTACACTCCCTATGCTGACCTTTATCACAGCTCAATTGAAAACAGCTGCTACGACTGATGAACTGAACGGTTGTTCCTTCGCTTCTCTAAGACAACATGTGCACTGAATTGACTGCCTAAATGAGGGATGAAGAATTAGCACCGGATCGGCAGAGTGAAAGGATTACTTGGATGCACTACGACAACCTCGTTTTGTTGTGACTATTACTCAATGAACTCCGTGAGCAAAGTTTGAGTAAAACGAAACAATGGGTCTCTACTTGATTCATCATTTTTGAGAACTACCGGTACAGATTGACGGGAGTAATGGTTGCCTCCGGTATAACAGGGCGTGCCCGGACACTCCGACGACTGAATTATTCTGAGTACATTCAAGTCTGTCAAAATTCCGCACCCTCAGATAGAAGCGGAACGTGTCCGGACATTTTGTCGCTGGACCCTTGGTCTCCTGAAATTTGGTCGAACGGACATTTGGGTGATTGAATTATGCTATATTCATTTAAGTCTGTCAAATGTCACACCCTCAGAAAGGTGATTAGACGTAGCCTGTCCCCTTGGCCATTCTCGGGATTTATAGTTAACACCTGGCAGTCCAGAGTTATAAAGGCATGCATTGATCACGAATCGGTAAACGAAAGGGCTTCGCTGTGCTGTCATATAAATGCATCACAGTCAAATTCTTTTGACCGTTATGACCCCACAGCAGCTTTACACCGGAATTCCCAAAGTCGAAGGCTTGAAGCTAAGGTCAGCTGAAATGGTAGTGCGGTCTACCACGGCAGGTCCTGGTGAATCCGGAATTCAAGCCTTTGTCCTTTTTGAGGTGATAGACACTTGATCTACTTGACTAACTCACAATGTGAAAAAATGACTCACCTCAACGATTATATGCGGCAGGCAAAACAGGACTCATCACTGACCTTGTCTTAACCAATGGGATGCAACTTTTGAAAGACTGAGGTTGGTTTGCGCGATAACAGGAACATTATACCGACTGTGACATTTTGGAAGTACTACATTTTAAGGTTGAAAACCAACGAAAAAAGGTTCGAGACTGGGTCACCACCACTTTCCGAGTGTGACTTCTGACAGACTGAAGCGCGATTCAGTCATGCAAACGTCCGTTAGAACAAATGTCCGTTCGATCGAATATTCAGTCGACCAGTGTCCGGTAACTAAACTTCCGGGAGCCGGACGGTTCTGTGCATGTCAACAGCAACATACTGAAGCGTCGATACTTGTTCGTCGTGTCTGTGTATCCACCCACTGACTGCAGTTACCCTGAAACCAAGGGCAAATCCCATCAAGTTCTGTCTCAGATGCTTCGAAGCGTCCCTTCAACAGACGTGGTGGTCATTGCTCAGGATTTCAATGCCCAAGTTGGTCGTTTGGGAGATTCCGAAAGGCACATCGGAGGCCCGTTTGCTATCCAAGCCAATCGTATCAATAACGACGATCGTCTCATTCAGCTGTGTTTTGATCACTGATTGTTTCTGGCGAGTACGAACTTCTGCAATAAGATGTGCCATAGACTGAAACAGCGTCCTCCTACATCTTCACAAAGTTGGACTCAGATTGACCATATCGTCACTGAACAACACTGGCTTGAATCAACTGAAGATTGTCGTTCTTTCTGGTCTACCTCCCTGGACTCAGATCACGCCTTTGTGCGTGCTCGCTTCTGTTTATGTGTCGTTCGTGGTCGCATCAACGTAAATGCCACCCATTCCGCGCAGTTGCTTCTAGACGACAATCGACGATCTGCTTTTCACACAGCTGCCTATACGATTATCGATGCAGCCGATGTCCAAGACCCAGATGAACACCGACAACAGATCAAACAAGCCTTGCATGCTGCGTCCAATGCCACACAGGACTCTGGTTCAAGTAGGCCTCACAAACTATGGATATCTGCTGGATGTTCACAGATCTATCCCTCCGGATGCCACATCCAATAAAGTGCGTGAATCTCTGAGACGTCAACTGACTAGTAGCCTGAGAAATGATCGTGAACAGTGGTGGATTGCGAAATGTAGGAAAATTGGAAAGGCTGCGTCTATTGCCAATACTCGTGACTGCAACCGTTTGATTAGATGTATCGGTTTACGAAAGCCCGGGGTGAATGAGTTAGTCAAGCAATTCGACAGCTCGCTGATTTACCCTCAGAGACGTCGTCTTGACCGTTGGGTGGAGCACTTTAGGGATCAATTCAGTTGATCCACTTCTACAGTGGAAGTTCCGCATATACCTGCATGAGAAATGATGCAGGCGGATATCACCCCTCCACCAGACATGGAGGTCATGCAGGAGATAGGCTACTTGAAAAACTACACAGCCGCTGGATTGGATGGGTTGTTTCCTTCTTTTTCAAACATGCAGGTGAAGCTTTGGTTTCGGAGTTAACAAAACTCTTCCGGGTTATCTAGGATAGTGAGCAGATTTTCAGGCAATGGTGCGAATCGGTGGTCGCACCGATTTACAAGAAAGGTGATAGATCCTCTCGTGAAAACCACAGAGGAATAAGCTCAGTAAGTATCGAATCCAAACTGCTCACCGGGCTCATTCTCCACCGATTATCCACAGCCCGCAAAATGTGTACGCGTGAGAATCAAGTCGATTTCAGACCCGGTCGTAGTTGTATCGACCACTTCTATATTCGTCGGCAAACCTCAGAGCACAGACACATCTTCCGTAGACCCACAATCTCTAGCTCTCTTAGTCTGAAAGCGGCGTTCGATTCAGTCGTCCGCACAGTTCTCTGGAGCTGACTCTCATTCAAGGGTATGTCACGGAAATCTATTTCTCTCTTCTGATGCATGTATACAAATAGCCAAAGTCGAGTTCGTGCTTACGACAATCTTTCACTCGAGTTCACCACATAAAGTGGTATTCGTCAGGGCTGCCCTCTTTCGCCCTTCCTCTTCAATTTCGCAATTGAATTGATTCTGGAGATACCCTATCTTCATGTGAGAATAGCGGCTTCGACCTTTGCTCAGGAAGTAAGCTCTCTGATTCGGAATACGCGGAAGATGTTGTTCTTTTGAGTGAAGATCCAGGTAAGTTGCAAGCTCTCCTAGATAGCCTAAACAACAGCATGTCAATGTTTGGGATGCGTTTTGCACTTTTAAAGTGTAAAATGCTGCTACAGAACTTGATTGGCTCAACACCAAACCTTGTGTGGGCAGGGGAAGCTCCAGCTGAAGTAGGTAAGTTTTTTTTTACCTGGGAAGTTACATCTTACCAGGTGGACTGATAGCGTTTGGCTTTTTCCAACCTCAGCCATTTGCGGCATCGGTGTAACTTCCGATTGTCTGTCGAGGGTCAGATGCACAATGCGGCGGTTAGATCCTTTCAGAAACATGGTCTGTAAGGATAGAAGATTGGCGAACTCTGTCGGTGTTCGAGAATCGATGTCCGAGTAACCTTATCCAAATATGGTGGGAACATCGTATCAAAAATGCTGAAGTTAGACGTAAGGTGTTGGGAACCACAGGTCGCTCTCTGGAACAAACACTGAATCTAAACACAGGGTAAAGTGGTTGGGACATGTGTTACGCACAACCACCGATAAACTTCCTCAACGTACGCTGTTCACTGAGGCGGGTAATGGTTGGAAGGTAGGTCAAGGTGATCAGTTCATAACATGGCAAAAAGGTATGAAAACCTTGACCAATGGACTTGGCCAAGTAGGACATGTGAGACTTCCGGGTTGGGGTTCACGTGATCCACCTACCAAATGGTTGGAAACATTAAGTGATATGGCTAGGCGTCGTGGCTAGTGGAGTAGCTGAATTCGGACTCTTCCTCTGTCTTTGTGATTTCCCCTTATTACTTTGATTTTTGGATGTTTTTCACCTGACGCTTGTATTTTTTCTGCCCTCTACTGAACGATACTGGAAGGTAGCAACCCAAACCAGAGCACAGAAATGCGATGTTGATGGTTGTATAAATTGAAACTGAAACATGACCAATTTGTTTCGTCAGTCGATTTCGTCATATGAATATAAATATTACAAAAGCATTATTTTACTTTCCCATCTATTTTATGATATGCCAACTCACAACAGTTCAGGAAGGCGGCCGAGGCCAATGAAACGCTGCTGAATGGGAAAGTGCCTTGTGGTGGCGAAAATCCAACCCGGGTTGTTTTTCTCCGAAGTCAACAATGATTACCGCTTGACCGTCGACGGTCAAGTTCATAGATAAAATTATTTGGTGGTAAGCCATAGGTGGGTTTCGATTGGCGCAGACAACTGAGGGCATCTGGATTTTCCACACAAAAACTCAAGCCTCTGTGCCGACCCGACACTGTTCAACCATTCCGGGTCTGCCCCGGGGCGCTTCACATTTCTAATTTGGTTACTGATAGCGATGGCAGTAGACGGTTTTGGATTTTCTGCGTCGGCCGAAAAAATCATCAGATTGTCTACATAAAAACGAGAGGAACGAAAGCGGTATTTACGAATAGTTCTATCACATGTTCGTCCGGCCAGTCAAAGCGCGCGTAACACTGCTGTGCTTTGGATGCAACATGTTGGCTGTGTTAGGTCAACCCGACGGCAATAGCCGCTCAGACTGGCGAAGAGACGTAAGCATTTGTGCGAAAAATTGAAACACAGTTGTCCGCTCTAATTGGGATAGCCAGCTTCGGCGGAGCAATCACGTGACTTATCCCCAGTCAACGTTGTTGTTTAAGAATAGCGATAAACACGTGGATGTTTCAGAACGATGGACGGCGTGAGTCATCATGGCGTGTGCGAATTTCTCACACAAATACTCAAGCCTCTGCGCGGATCGGAGGGGCTAAGGCCAGTTGCGTCAACCTAACACGGCATACTTTGCTGCGTCTGAGACAACGCAGTGTTCTATGCATTTTGATTGGCGGAGTAGTCATGTAATAGGTTGATATCGGTATGATCACATGTTAAACCGTTTACAATGAAACACCGTTTTTGTTGCGTGGGTAGTTGCTGGAATAGTGTGGTGTCTTTCTGAGTTCGCTGTACTGCAAATCGATGGTAAGTTAGAAAAAAGCATGCGATCAGTCCCATCTGTGCCACACGGATCAACCTTGCAGTCTCTCGATTTGCACCTCAACGCCGGTAAACGACTACCAAAAACCGGAACCCTAAAACCACAGAAAAGACAAGACAGGACGCCCTGGATCAGCAACCATGGAGGACCAAATTGTGAAACTGGAGAGTTTGATCATTGATAATCCATCAGATTCAGTACGATCGACCTCGGACAAGCTTGGAATATCTGTTGGGTCAGTTGTGACAATTCTGACGAGAAAAAGTGACATGAACCACTTTTCGCGTCCCGTCCACGCGCTTTTCTCAGAAGACCACCAACGACCAATGAAGTTTTGTGAATGATCCAAACATTGGCTCATTGTTCAACCCATACTATACCAGATTACCATCTCCTCCGATAGGTCAGTATTTTACTTGCACAATATGAAGGTTCATCAATAAGGAAGGAGTTGACACGAAAGAAACACATTTATTTACTATGAAACCAATCGTCAAGGTTACATGAAGGCTGGATTATGGTGCGTTATTCACGGTTCCCGTTTCATCAGCTCAGTATTCCTACCGGAGAAGATGAACTTCATCAACTACCTTAACATGTAGAATAAAACACTGGGTATTTATCTAGAGAGTCTTCCTTGATGCATTTTGTTACGGGTCCTGTTCCACCAAGATGGAACACCATAACACAGCACAGCAGCGGTGACAAACTGGATGGATGAGAATTTCCCGCTGCAGTGGATCGGACGGAGAAGATCAATGGCATAGTTACCACATTCTCTGAACGTATCCCTATCTAACTTTTTTCCTGACTTTTCCTGAAGAGTTGGGTGTACGAAGAGGAACCGGAGAACATAGGGGGTCTAAAGCCCGAGATCGTTGAGATTTGCCGGGGAATCCTAGCTTCTATTCCACATGCTACTTAGAAAACGACTCGCAGAAATAAAGCGTGCCTTGCGTAGGATGGAGGTATTTCCCAACACCTTATGTAGCTGATCGGGACAGTGACGGTTGGAGAAGGATTAACTGGTCCATTGAAGGGTAAAAAATAACCTGATTCGTTGCCGTTGGCATTTCCTTTCTTATTATTTGGAGTTAATTGAGTGTAGGTTGTGACCAATAAATATATATGTATATTGTATCAGTATGGACCGGATGCACAGAGCTTCAAGTGTGCAGTTTGCTACATATGATCAAACAAGTTATTTAAGCTCATCTAGATTATCGTGGGTCCAAGAACATGTGCAGACAGCGCGCAAGGGGTTCAGGGAATTGCTACTACATTAGGCTTCAGGATAAAGGATAGTAGATCTACAATCAGAAGTGCCAGTTGGGGACATGTTTACATAAAGTGAAAATACTAGGATAGATATCTGCTATTGAGTACAGTGTGTATTTTAGGATGTGAAAAAATTTTGGAGATGTGTCTTTGCCCCTCTGAACTGCATTCTGCGCCGGGCTACTTTTATGCATCTCAGTAGGCAAAATATCGAAAAATGCACTTGGGCACTGAGAATATATCCTGATTGCTTAGACTGCATACTTTACATTCCGACAAAATTCTCGCCTGTAAAAGCAGCCATGAAACCGAGATTATCGGCGGGTGAATATCGGCATGTAGTCGATTCCTCGGTGCTCTGCAGGGCGTTATTGAAGTTAAGATATTATGAAGCTAGTGGTTCAGGTTGCTTTCTGACAGTCGCATTGCATCCGGTAAAAAGTTAATGTTATCAAAACGGATTCCGTATGACTATATCGAACCGTCAAAATCTTGAATCTTTAGCGATGGTAAAATATTGAGAAATACGATCCATGTGGCACATATAAAATACCTTTAAGGCAGGCAAAATCTTATTTCAAAAGATCCCTGATGTGAACCATCAGGAGTGTTACCACTCAAACAGCGAATCAGACATGGCAGCCTCTCTGAGGCCGTAAATTTTCTTTCCATGATTCTTCGGAAACAGCAGATTTGTCGTGACGTGTTAAATAACAAACCGATGAATTCAGTTAGGTCAGCAATAAGACTTGCTACATTCTTCAGCGACAAGCGGTATACCGAATTTAACCAGAGACCTGAATTCACCGGTTAATTGTTCAACAAATTATGAAGCATCTACGTTTCCCGACAAGTGATAGAAAAAATGTATGGTAATAGAGAGGTTACAGTGTCGTTTGCTGCGTCGGTGGTAATAAACAAATGGTCCCCTCAAGGATTTCCTGAAATTTTGCCTGACTTCAAGGTATTTTATATGTGCCACGTGGATCGTATTTCTCAATATTTTACCATCGCTAAAGATTCAAGATTTTGACGGTTCGATATAGTCATACGGAATCCGTTTTGATAACATTAACTTTTTACCGGATGCAATGCGACTGTCAGAAAGCAACCTGAACCACTAGCTTCATAATATCTTAACTTCAATAACGCCCTGCAGAGCACCGAGGAATCGACTACATGCCGATATTCACCCGCCGATAATCTCGGTTTCATGGCTGCTTTTACAGGCGAGAATTTTGTCGGAATGTAAAGTATGCAGTCTAAGCAATCAGGATAGATTCTCAGTGCCCAAGTGCATTTTTCGATATTTTGCCTACTGAGATGCATAAAAGTAGCCCGGCGCAGAATGCAGTTCAGAGGGGCAAAGACATCTCCGAAATTTTTTCACGTCTTGAAAAACACGGCAGAGAAGGGCAGAGAGACCGATCAGGACGATATAAGGTACGTGGAAACCCTACCAATTAACTGTACGATGTCATCAGAGTGATTATGCGGTGCACCATATGTAGTGCCGAGAGCAATTTATCAAAAGGGTCTAGGAAAATATGGACGACGGCCACAAATGTGCAATCAATCGGAGGTAAATTTTAGCTTCTCGGTTTGAATTGAAAAAAATTCAGTACCATTTGCGGTTAGTTGTTTTACACCCCTGACTATCAGAAACCAGGGAAAACCGTCAGCTAAATATAAATATGTAGTATTCAACGAGTCACCATTGTCCCAACTGTATGTAATCAGGGGGAAATCCAGTTACCGCGAATAAGGCGGATCTAAAATCGAATGCACAAGTTGCCTCGGGTAGTCCAGCTTGATCACAAGAGGCGAGAATATTCGTAGAAATTTCTCCAACAGGGCCGCTGGAATCATCCAGTACTTATGCAGACACTTCGGGGTTTAAATTTGCAATTTGGAAGTAATAATTCGTAAGTACAGATGTAATTCATGATAATTTCTTGTGGACAATCTGACGGCTTTTTACGACCGACTACAAAACTTTGAAATCTAACTACTGCCAGCACGCCCAGTAGCCAAAATAGAAATGTGAAACTACCGGGGATTACCTGGATTTATTAAACACCGTGCGCTTAAGTTCCATCTAACAGACAACCGTATTGCGCGCACCTCCACTGGTGGAGTAGTCCCCTGAATTTTGCGCGATCAACGTTCTCACTTTAAATGTACGAAGAATCTTACAGAACACATTGAGAACAAAACAGCGTGGTGAACAAGCTCGTTTTCAGTTATTCGTACTCATACCAATACATAAAATTAAATGTGACTCAAACCAACAAAGGGGATGATCATCCAAATCTGTCTGTGCACGTGTGTGTGTGTGTGTATGTATGCATGTGAAATTGATCACAGCGAAGAATGTTCGAGTGGTTGCACACGTGTTCGGGAACAAGAAGTGGGCCATGGAAGTTTAAGTGCTTGCACAAATTGTTTCTGAGCGCACAGGGGAGGATTGTAGAGTCGAATGCTCACGGCTTCGGCTGTGGCTAAGATGCGACACTTGACAAGTCTTGATTGCTTGCCCCGGACTTTGTAAATTGTGCGAAAAGCGTTTATCACCTCTACGGAATGGTTTGACTCAACAAGGTGTGAACACACAGCACTCGTAATTGTCTTAATTGCTGCAGTGTTCAACCAAGCCGGGTGGTGTTCACGAACACGTTCGGATAACCGCCTGGTGGTGTGGCCAACGTACCTGGTTCCACAGGAACAGGTGAGTGAATACACACAAAAAGATGCTGCAGAATCTGGCACTTTATCCTTCAGTCGAAAACACACGATTGGTTTAGACTCGAACATAATTTGTAATTGTGCATCGTAGAATGTTCTACTGACTGCTCCTGTTAGTCTACGTTGAATAACTTCCGTTTCCGTATCTCCTTTGAATGGCAAACGGACAAATATGGGCTTCTTTTCGACTACTGTCTGTCTTGGCCTATCTTCATTTCGTTGCTTCGACTTGTCAATGAACCGATCAGGAAAGCCGTTTTCTAGGAAAATACTCCTCAGTAAACGAAGTTCCTTTTCTACTGTCTTCTGTGCAGATTTCCCTTGCTCTATTAACCAGGCAACGCACTAGATATCTCTTCACTTTGAGTGGTACGAAACTGTGAAAATGAATGTATTGACCGTTCCAAGTTGCTTTCCTGTGCACTGACAACTGAACGGAACCATCACTTCGACAGCTTACGCAAACATCTAAGTAAGGTAGACTGTTTTCATTTTATTGTTCCAAAGTGAATTGGACATTTGGATGGGCCGTATTAAATCTATTAAGTAGTGCATTTGGATCAACTTTGGTATCTACTACACATTCGATATCCTCCACGTACCGTTTGTATAAGGTGCACTCTTCAATTGTTGACGTGAGTTGGTTATTTTCAAGTTTTACCATGAAAATATCTGCAAATAAGAGTCCCAAAGGTGACCCCATTGCCACCCCGTCCTTCTGACGATATATTTCACCGTTAAACTGAAACTGGATATTATGAGTGCAGACAAATAGTAATTGTTTCAGTTCATCCAACGAGATGCCCGGATCGACACTATTATCGTGCATGTAATCACATAGATAGTCGATTGTTTCGCTGTGATCAATTTCACATGCATACACACACACACACGTGCACAGACAGATTTGGATGACCATCCCCTTTGTTGGTTTGAGCCACATTTAATTTTATGTATTGGTATGAGTACGAATAACTGAAAACGAGCTTGTTCACCACGCTGTTTTGTTCTCACTTTAGCCAAGAGATTAATTTGCCCTATGATGCGGATGCCCAAAAGTGAGTAACTGGTACTGGGACTTATCATTCACTCACAGTGCATGTTTCGGTTAGAGTAAGGATGAAGCATCACATACCTTAATAGAAAAAATCCTGGAAAAATTCGAAAATTGGAGTATGACTCACTAATAGTGGAAGAGTCTTGAGATATCTATCATTTCTGAATGGGGCTGAATGATAGAGACCCATTTATTGTTCCTCTTGAGGCAAAGGAATCAAAACGCAGCATCCGACGAGGTTAAACGTATCATCTTAACTTGAAGTTGAGTCGTTTTAACTTCAAATGAATCACGCATAACTCCAAGGAAAACCACCACGTTTTTCACAGATATTACCGCGCAAACCACACAAATGTTTGACGAGTTCAGATAATCCGTTTGTTAAATATACGACTGACTACATGAATGCCTTGAAGTAAAACTGAAATCCTTTGTTAATAATCTGGAAAATATCACGCAGGAGCAACGCGGCAGGATCGGTAAAACAAAATAAGAAACAAAAAAGATATAAATATTGATTTAATGCAGGATTGCCGAAGCTTTCGAATTTGAAATGTAGGGCAACACTATTCGGTTGATACGTGACAAATAGTTACGACATCAGCATACTTTTACATTTCTGAATGAAGTAACTTAAGTGGGGAGGAGAAGAGATGAAAGCGCAACAGTTTGAAGAACACCAGAGATTTTATTTGGGAATCTGGACGACTTGCGGTGAATTTGATGTTTTGGGTAAGTCCCAAAAATAGACGTCACATCAATGAACTAGGTGGACAACGAAAGGAATGAGGTTCCAGTAGTGGCAGTGGTTTTGGAATGATGTCAAAGGTTGAAGAAAAGACATGAGATACACACCTGGTAGATGTAACAATGTTACTTAGTAACTTTCGGTTAGAATAAACTTGACAGGATACACAGTGTTATTCTATGTGGCTGATATTGTAGCTGCGTGCTAATGTAAAATGTGCTCGCTCAAAGGTAAAATCGATGATACAGGACTTCCGCTCTGAAGTACCTCAATCGGCTGTTTGGTAATATTCATATACAAAGGATACCCCCAATGGAAGTGGTTTACCATCACAGACTTCGGATGTCATAATCTCGCTACGATCGAATAGTTCAAATAAAACGGCCATCTGCAACTTCCAGTAAAACTTTCCAATTATTCTAAACATTTCGGGAGCTAAGCAGAGCAAAAGGACATAATATATCGCTCACATTCCATATCATTCACCCCCACATTGTCGGATTCATGACTGAAAAGTCTCGGTTTTCTTTCAGTGGAATAATGGAACCGATGAAGAAATACTAAAAAAAAAAACTAGAGTCTGGTGGACAAGAACGACAGCAGCAATGCCTATCACACCAATTAGCCGAAGTGGAACTCAAATAATTGCGGATGGAGCACGAAGTTGCCATATGATGAGTCAGTTGGCTTCTATGTGCAATGCAACTTGAAACCAATTGCGTTAAAGTAGCAAACAAATGCTACAACACAACAAGCGACGACGATATAGGCATCTATGTACATATATTTGCCCACAAAGAAGACACTCGGAGCTGTCGAAGTTGCTAAACGGTGGGGCTCCCGGTCGTCAGATCGGAGGACATCTTCGGCGGATTTACCCTTCCACAATTTGATCGATTGCGCTACACTCCTGTGTCAATCACCACCTCACTGGGTTGAATGAATATGCTCGGTATGGCCACTGTAAGCCGTTATGCACAATAATTCCGCTCAAAGAGATTATGGGATTTTCAGCTCAATCTGATTTAACCGATCATGTGTATCAAGCAACTCTCTTTCAACCCGAAAAACACATCCGTGCTGGCTGGCCGGCTGCTCTTAATTGCACTCGTCCAGCGAAAAGGTCCGTCTCGTCTATGTTCAGCACCAACATACGTTCGCTGTTCGCGAAAATGTCAGATCTAACCCTTGTTCTTCGTACGCGCATTCGTGTTCATACCTGTGTGGTTTGCATAAAAGAATCTTGGCTAAACCCACATACTGCTGACTCACTCTTGTCAATAAGTGGCTTTCAACTGTTCCGGCAAGACAGGAATTCCACCAGCAAGAAGACTAGAGGCGATGTGGTCACGCATGCCCAGTTCACCTAGTGTGGCAAGTGTGAAGCCAGTTCATACTCAGCGAACTGTACTGATCGCTTATTTATACAGTGCCATCTTAGATTTTCTCGCCACAGACACACGATCATAACAAACTTCTACATCTCTCCGTTTTGCACACAGAACACTATTTCATTCTTCTATGACTCTCTTACTTTTGTTTCTTTGCAAGATGACAATTTGCACACTCTAGTAGGCGATTATAATCATGATCCCACCGAAACCCTCATTGCGTCTGATCTAACGGATCTTTGTGTTTCTTCAACCAGAGGCAACTCTGTTTTAGACATGATTATCATCAATCATCCTGAATTATTATCCCTAAAGTTGTGTGCACCTGTCTCAATCATTAAACATTGTCTGATTATGTTGAGGTTTAAGATACACACCCACTCAAATAGAAATACACTCCCACAGAAGTCCCTTTTCGGTGTGTCTCCCTGGTTTTCTTTCGAATCATCATTAATTAGTAGCAGTGTCGAACATTTCGTAAAGATGATCAAGTTTTCTACATTTGCTGCCCCTTAGAAACCCTCTTTCACTGTAACGGTCGTGCCACTTCTCCACGACGTTGAAATCCTCAAGAGGACGGAAGGAATATTCCTACAAAACTCGGAATAATTCTAGAGTAAGATACATTTTCTTCTTAATAAAGGAAGAAATCAAAAGCAGTGACACGTTTTATGGTTCTAAGGTCAGACAAAACTTACCACGTTGCTTCCTTAATGCACGCATTCATTAGCCTATTCTATTATGCATGGACCAACTGTCCGTCATTCTTAGGCTCCGCATTACACTCACACTATAGCTAGAGCATGAGAAGCAGAAGATAGTCAAGGGACAAAAGCGACTGGTGTGTATTTCGAGAGTGTGCGAGTGGAGTGCGCCCGTGCAACGGTCAAACAGCAACTACTCCTAGTAGCAAACATCCAGTAAACAATAATGTATTGAACAAATGAACCATCTAGTCAAATACTATGATGCCACAACGGTATTGGGATATTGCAAGGTACTCTGATCCTGGGTCGAAAGAAAACGAAACAAATGAAATTTTCTGCGGACTCTGACAGTATCAGCTGCGCATTCATCCATCCATCAAATGACTCTGCAATTCCATTCTTCGCATAAGATAGTGTTTACATAATTTCGCTTTCTACAGAAGCGTTCATTCTCCTTCGTACTTCCAAAATAACTTCATATATTCGTCCTGACGGCCTATCGTCATCACTTCTGAGACACGGTGATATTACTTTGACCGATTTACTTATTTCTCTTTTGAACAAATCTTTGTGTGAGTATTTTATTCTCGACTGCAGAAGCCCCTTCACTAGTATTCTGATACCTACCCCAAGCCACGTAGCGTACCGGTGATTAGAATGTCTGAAGTTTGTACTGGAGAGGAACAGATGATGGTCTGAGCACAGGGCCAAAAGCCGTTCCCCGTTTCCCGAATGGTCGGTATCTAGCCCAAAATAGCTGACCAACTATAGCATTCATATATCATACCAAAAACACGATATACGCCCGGCTTGCTTTATGGAACAGGTTGTGCGACTTTTGGTGAAAGTTATCTTTGATTGCACCTGGGCTTCAATCGGTGGGTACATACGCCGAAACAACAGACAGATTGTATCTACCGGAACGGCGACTGCTCAATTCGCACGAAACCCTGAGTCTCACTGTGCATAAATGACTGTCGAGTGGGATGCAGTCTACTAGTGCCGCTTCAGCTCTTTCATTGAGTAATGCCAACGCCAACAAGACAAGAAGCCGCAGCTTCAGCGTCCCCAGAAAAGCGTTAACAAAACTTCACGGAAGGATTAGATGAGGAAGTCAATCGAATGATGCTATTGGGGTCGTGAATGCGAGTCTCTTGGATGCAGCACACATCGATGGCAAGTGATTCAAGCGTTCGGGCTAAACCCGCTCGTTGCCTTATACCCATCAGAGTTCACACTTTAAACGTGGCTAGTTTGAATAGGCATCGAGGACGAAACAGGTCGTTCGTCGGTGGTTACGTGCTCGATGACAGTCGGGAGCAAGTCGAATAAGGACGGGAGAGAACATGGCTAGGATTTCCACTAATGGTAATACGCCAGGCTTGATCTACAGAGCATCCCATGGGGTCTGATAAAAGAAAAGAGTGAGGAGGGAGAGTGGAGGTTGGGAAGTAAATTATTGTATACGGCGTGAGAGAGCGATCTTGTGTGTGCGTGAAAGGATTGTCGATTTCGTATTTGTGTTTGATCAGACTTCTGCGTTGACAGACGTCCGCATTTCAATCAAAAAAGATTTACACTTTGCATCTCATCCAATCAATGGGGTGAAAAAAGAACGATAATATATCAAAATTGCGAAGAAATTCTGCCGATACTCGCGCCCGGTTTGCGAGGATCTGGGCCAGATATGGAACGGTAGAGTTTTTGTAGATGCTAATACAAGAGGGTATGGACTGGAAGGAGAAACGTGTAGAAAAGAGAGAGCTACATTTGGAACATCACTGTGTAAAGGCTGAGTGTTGTCTGCAAGAATCTTGTGAGCGAAAATTTCACATGTTGCCAGATGTAGTTTGCACAACTTAGAAAGCTGTTCGGTTAAGGGTATAAACGATACTCGACTGATAATGGATAAACCTTGACGAAGAATTTGAAAATCTTTCTTCAGTAGACCAGCAAAAATAACAGCGGAAGAGAAAAGTAGAAAGGAAAAACAAATTGATAATCGAAAAGAGAAATAGAACTCTGTTTAACATTAAAATGCCTGAGCTTTCGGACCTAGTTAGATAGCCGGCGTAGTTTCTTCGTACTGTTTGAAATGTAAGATGACCACTTCAAATTTGCATCCATAGTGAATCCTAAGTATTTGATAGAACCCACTCTAGCTAGTGGTTTTGTGGGAACGACAGATGGATTGCACGGATAAGCCGATCAAGAAAGGGTGAAGAACCATTCAAAGCATTTGGTTGAACTTAAAGTTCAACCGGATCGGACAAAGGAATCATGAATTTGGGACGGATTACTGGAAAATTCGTGTGCTCCGAGTTCTTGCTGGTGGAATTCCTGTCTTGCCGGAACAGTTGAAAGCCACTTATTGACAAGAGTGAGTCAGCAGTATGTGGGTTTAGCCAAGATTCTTTTATGCAAACCACACAGGTATGAACACGAATGCGCGTACGAAGAACAAGGGTTAGATCTGACATTTTCGCGAACAGCGAACGTATGTTGGTGCTGAACATAGACGAGACGGACCTTTTCGCTGGACGAGTGCAATTAAGAGCAGCCGGCCAGCCAGCACGGATGTGTTTTTCGGGTTGAAAGAGAGTTGCTTGATACACATGATCGGTTAAATCAGATTGAGCTGAAAATCCCATATTCTCTTTGAGCGGAAGTGTTTCTGACAGCGTACAGCGATCATAGCGAGTAAACTCCTGTAGTTCGATGAGATGGTGATTAAAGCAGAACTGTAGCGAAGCCAGTCAAAGCACGCACGCAGGCTATTTGAGTGAGTTGTGTCTTTCATGACTGCTGCGTTGTGGGCTGTTGTACTACTTGGTTGCCCAGTCCTGTGTTGTCCTTTTTACTCAAGGATGCATATATAGCCTTTGAGCAGCCAAGCGCATCCTGTAAGGCAGCAGTTGGTCCAGATGAACCGATGACCAATTGTATGGCACATTCGCCTCATCTAGAAACCTCTGGGGGCCGGTGACTGATTACAGAGGTGGTAAAACGGTTATCATTGGGGGCCATAGACATTAACGACCCGGGTTCGATTTCCACTATCGCCGGTCACTTCCCCATTTACTAGCCCTTCACTGACCGCGGCCCCTTCCTTAATTGTCGTACTTTGCTGTATAAAAAATGGAAAAAGTCTCAAAAGAAAGAAAGAATATTATTCATACGTCTTTCGGATGAGGCCATATATCTTGGGTGCCCATCACACCCCTCCGCGAAAACACCGGCGAGCAGTGTTGCTCACCTCACATGCCACCCGTGGTTTGTTCGGAATCAGGGTTTAGCCATCCCTCTCAGAATAACAACCAGTCAGCAAATCCAGCGGAGAGCGCCGGGCATTTGCTTTCGCTCTCTCACTTTAGTGGGAGCACCTCCGCCACGAAAAAGCAGGGAGTAGGACTTCCTCAGCAAAGGCTGTGTAAGACACACGATCATTTGGAAGCATATCGAGAGGCTTTCAGTACCAGTAGCCACCTCGGATCTTGAGACACCCATCCCCGACAATACTGAGACATTCCCAAGCAAGCAGCACGCACCAAGGATGTATGGATGAAATCCACAACACTTTCCAGTGCGACTTCTTCAATGATCTAGACTTGGGACCTACCCGTAACGTCACTATATAGCCAAGACATTCACCAATTTCTGCTCTTGACAAAAGTCGTCAGCGCCCCCGTTTTCTTCCTCACAAACGCTACTACTTGGGATTTCATAGGCCGCAGTTTATGTGGTGACCTTCTGTCTTGCTTGCATGCAATACGAGAAATTCCATTTGGATTTATCAGTTTGTCTGTTTAGTGTATGCGCCAATCATCATCCATGCATTTACACACAGCGGAACTCATTGTGCGCGTATGACTCATCTCATTGCAACCTTGGATACTGGTTGTGGCAGTGCGTATGTCTCGCGCACACAATCCGCCGACGTAACACGTGATAGTGTTCGACAAATTTGTGTCTACCAATCACACTGTCCATGGGTCAGAGACTGCGTGCATACTTCCCCTCACATATTTCATACTTATGAAAATGCCGTATTTTGTAAGCTAATGCATGAATAAATTTCAGTGCTAATTCGTGTGCATCCTGACTTTATTTCGCGCTATCTAGTCACTGTGGTTTCCCTAATACCTGGTTTATACTCGTTGAGGAAGCGCCAATGGACAACGTCTGAAGGTTTGTTTGATTCGCATGCAATTTAGATCATACGTTCAAGAGCCTCTTATAACGCTTACCGAATTTACTTTTTTCGGATTTTACGTTTTCATAACAACAGCCCTAACCGATATCGCTAATTGTGAGTCAATGCAAGTTACTCTTTTGAGTTAACTAGGTTAATTACACCATAAAACTTCGAAATGAACATCGAGTTATACTGTTCGCATGGGTGTTATGAGGACGAATTCATTTTATATTTGATTGGTCTGCAGTAAAAGGAATGTATTGTCTTGTAAATCCAATGTATTGCCACTAGCTTTTTATTCCATACGAGCGTCATACTGAACGTCTTTACGACAAATTGAACAATTACCAGAGATCCCGACTGTTTTAGACCGTCTCACTAACTTTAGTGAGCCTATTCTGTCCACGAATCATCTCAGTTCATTAGCACAAAACATTGTTCACATGGAAACAAAACAGCCAGACACCAATCACTGCCACACAGACTGGTCCATACTTGCTTCAAGCAGCCTGTCTTCTGATTGGTCACATGACCAGTTACCGCTTCACGGGGATCCGTTTACATCTCATCGATCCGCTACTTTGTCACTTGCGTATCCGTTGGCACAAGCGCTGACCTGGATTCTGGACTGGTGCTGACATGCTGATTACCGATGGGACATGGGTGACTATCGACCATGAGTCAGCACGTACCGTCACACGGACAAAATCGAGTGGAGAATCAGAGGTTACAACCAGTTTTCATTCAAATTGTTGAGCAAGTTTGGTCTAAATGAGATAAGCACATTCCCATAACCATTGTAAATGCGCATTCTGTTTTAGTTTATGAACATAAGTAACTCAGTGAAAGTCGATGTACTCCACAGAGGAACCGACAAAATACTATTGGCTTTAATCTCAGTAACCCGGTGGCCGAATAACTAAAACAAACTTGGAAACTCGCACTGCATACACTGTCTTACAACTCAAAATTTAAACTGTTTCTTCGTGCTGTCTCACATTCATTGAATGCTTGAAATGTTGTGCCCGATTGGAATTTCCAAATGAGGTAACCTTACTACATCCTTTGTGTTTTCTAGAAAGAAACTATAGGTTGATCGAACAGCTCATTTGCAATCTGCCTGAACCGTCACAGTATCTTCGGGCTCATGAGATGCTAATCCCAACTTCAAGGGTCAATGTACCTAAAAAAAACTTAGTTCTTCGAAATGGACCGAATCGAAACCAATCACAGCCAAGAAACTTGTACGGTAGAACCAATTGAGCTTATAGGTACAAATCCATTGTGTTGTAACACCGTTTGCTCCAGGCAGCGGAAATGGGGTTCGGTGAAACAACAAACGTCTACTCCTGTGTGAACGCGCAAGAGCTCACATTTGAATACAAACTTCACCACACATCCCGTTCGCTGTAAGGCATGAGTAACTACCTGTCTCGCCATCAACATTCAGCCGGCCTTGGACTCTGTCGATAGGATTGCACTGTGGAGCTGTGTGCTGAGAAACGGAACACCCGAGAAGCGTGTCGGCTCTGATATCTCAGGTGATCCGCTGGGAGTAGTCAACGAATTTCAATTCCTCGGGAGCTTTATTACGACTGGATGCGGTATTAAGGAGGAGATTACATCACAAATAACGAGCCATAGCAGCTCCCATCAGAAGACACCTTTGGTGAAGCCGTGACATTCAGCTCTTCCTTAAAGGACAGATGTAAAACGTCACGGTAGTATATTGCTTTACGGTTTTGAGACCTGGCAGGTTTTCGTGCTTGACTAACGATAATTCCGAAGCACTATTCGCGTCTGATGGGAACAGAGTGAGCAATTAAGAGGTTCGTCACTGTGTATCAGGTACGGACAATGGCCTTCTGACCGATGCAACCGTCTTACACCACCCCTGATGACTTGAGGTAGACAGGCGTAGACCAACACTGCTGCATTCCGGTATGAGGTATACGTGAATCAGCTGCGCTTCCAGCTCGAAAACCGAACACATTTTGGTGTATCTGAGTGCTCAGGAGTCACATTCTTGAACTGTCGAGTATTCTGGTTTGCTGAGATAATTCAGGCACTCTGTTATCACAAATCAGCGTATACGGCTCATTTTCACCTTGCTAACCAGTTGGAAGTGGTGTGTTTGTGGTTCCCCCTCTCCCTCTCTTCGCGTTCAACTTTGTGATCGATGACATTCTCAAGGATGTCCGAGAAAATCGAAGAAATAGTGTTGGGCTCCCATAGAGTGACAGTCTGTTAGAGTTGGACTATGAAGTCGGCATCACGCAGGTGAGGACATTGCTGTCACAGTGCATCCTAAACGACCTCACATTGTCCGTTAAGCACTGTCGAATGTCTATTACCTTCAAAATTTGAGGTATTTGTGGTGACCGTGTCTCATTCGCGTGCAATAAGAAAGATTCCATCTGGACCAATCAGTGTTCACTTGTTTAGTGTGCCCTACAATTGTCATCCATACACACAGCCAAATACATGGTGGGCATATGACTCATCCTACTGCAACTTCACTTATTAGTTATGGCAATTCGTATATATCGCCCGCACGGTCTGACTCCACATCACATAACAACGTCTGTTAATTTTGTGACTATCAAACAAATCGTTCATGGGTTAGTAACTGTATGCATACTTTCTTTTATGTATTTCATTACTATAAAAACACCGTGTTTGTATGCTAGGGGATGAATACATTCCAGTGCAAGTTCGCGAGTTTTCTGATTTCATTTCGGGTAATTCGGTCACCGCAATGTTGCATAAATATTAACAAGGAACCACTCCCAAATTCACACCCGCCTGTGACACGTCAGACATTGTCAACAAGTTCTTATAATCGGGAAGTTGTATAAGTGCAGAAAGGAAGATTGACAACGAAGACAACAACCGAACGGACAAGGCCCTGAAAAAGTCCCACAATGTTACTTGTGAGAACAGCTAGACACTTCTATCCCGTGAAAAAACTGAGTACACGAATTTATTGTACACTATGTATTACTTTATGCATAAAAGACTTGATCTATCTCAGAGGTAGTTTGTGATCGGCTGTCCACCTTCGACCACCCCGCAGTTTGTTGAGAATCTTGAGCTTCATGGTAACATTGAAACAGTCATTGCATCATTCTTATCTGCATATTCAGAACAGAAAGTGTCACTCCACCAACTTTTTTAGTCAAAACTCGCATTATATACCACATCATCGCCACCTAGGTACTCCTCTCCTCGCAAAGACCAGGCTCAACCGATAAAGGCAGCGTGCAGAACAAGTCAGAACGTGGTACTCACCCGTCAAAACGTTGACGATTCTCACGCATGCGTGGCTGGGATCCCAAGCGTAACAGCAAGACAGTTCTGAGCAAAGCAGTAATTGTATTTTGGAAGTCCAAAGAACTAGAAACAAACGGAAATAAGTATACATTTAACAAGGTATCCTTGATATTTGTGCAATCCGTCCGTGTCGTCTTAGCGCAAAGGATTCTCGACTACGGCAGTACTAGATTCCTGAGTTTCACTGAGTATCCGATAGGCCTCGCGAATGTGTTTAGGCTGTAGCGGACCCGTTTCTCCGAGTCGTTCTTTGTAGTCAAGACCTTGAATGTGAAATGAGAACGGACGGTCCAGTACAGTTTGTTGTAACACTTGTGTGTCGGATTGCATCGAAAAAACGATGCGTCAAGCAATGTTATACATGTGCTTATTTTTCGGCAACACAGCGTTGTCGGAAAAGATGTAGTCAGTCGACGTTTCAATTACCGTGAATAACCTTTCTCGCGACCAGTTTGCAACCGATTGTAAACTGGTCTTGAAAAAGGTTACCCGCGGTAATCGAAACGCCGACTGACTGCAATCTTTTCCGACAACGCTGTTTCCGAACATTGGAACTTATGTTTTTTCGTGACACAAGTAAAAAGATCCTGAGGTTACATGAATCGCAAAGATAATAAGTGAAAAACCAAAAACGATGTTTTAGGTATTCAACTGATGCAGTTCAATAGTGTTGTTACCTTAGCTGGCATTGAAACGTTTGTGATTTGAAACCAAGCTCGTGGAAACCGTCAATCGAATTCCACTAACAGTCAAAGTTATCATGGATCACATTACACTGGAACCTGCTCAAAGTTACGTGAACCACTTTCATCTGATCACATATTCACGAAATCAACTTACAAAAAAAAGAATTTCATGGTGCATAGAAAATGTGTAAGACCCGGATTCGACTAGACGAACGCCAGTTCAAAGTGCTCCACCCAGAGCGTTATAAACCAGTAAAACTGACCTTCTTCAACTAATTCACCAATAAACACTTTGGTCATACCGGCCATTGCGATTACCACGTTCTGTGACACAGGACCTGGTGAAATGGACTGAATGAGCTGGAGACAGGTGGGAAAACGATCAATAGGAACGAACGAGATAAGCGGAAGAGGATTACCGCAAAATTTAGAAGCACGAGTACACATGCATATCCTCAACCAGTCTGTGAATTATGAGCGAATTAGCCGTTCCCTGGAACACGGTAACTAGCGGGTTCCATATGGTTACGGGTTAGATGTTTGATTCACAATCGTCCACTTGATGGATGTGCACTTCTGATGATTCCCAACAAAGATAAAACAGTTGTACAATACTTTTATGTTTTTTATTGGTGAGCTGAGCGTTTATACTCCATGGTGAGTCATACCACATTTATCGATCAGCAAAAAACAGTAACGTGAAGGAATCATTACATATCACGAGTCGCTAGTCGCGCTCAGTCCTTTACTGCTTTGCCTGACGCAATCATTTAGAGACCATCAAAGGAACATACTTGGTTAGCTTTTTGCAACTATCAGTCAGCTAACAGGTTGAAGATTGAGTGTTCAAATAAACCTGTTCAAACGTGATCTAAAACGACGATAATAACAGATAGACCCGTTGTGACTCAAGTTCTTCTGATACGCTATTTTGCACGACGAAGAACGAAAGATGATGATATTATCTAGGCAGCTTCATTTCACCCGGAGGTCGGATAACGTGTTTTCGCGTGCACAGAAAATTCGTTCGGGTTTTGTCAACCTTAGTCATCTGCGGCATCGGCACGATATCCGTTCATCTATCAAAGGTCGAGTGTAAGCCGCAGCAGTCAGTTGTTCTTTATAATTCAGAAACTTAGCCGCTGCGAGCGGAGAACATTCGAAGATTGACAGCATCTGGACACCTTCGTAGCATTACTCGAATCTGGTGGGAACACCGTATCGGCAATACTGACATTAGGTACACGAGCCAAATCATTAGATGAAACACTAAATCTCATCAAGTTAAGGTGACTGGGGTATGTGCCGCCCATGTCCCCGGGTAAGATTACTCGGCGCGAAATTTCCCCTGAGGCGGGTAGTCGTTGGGAGATGAGTAAAACCTGCCAGTTCACAACACAGAAGAAAGGCATGAAATACAGTGGACTTGGCCACGTGCGGCATGTAACGCTAACTGTATGGGGTCTAAGGAATGCCCCATTCAGTAGTTAGATACATTGCGGGGTATGACTAAGTATCGCGGTCAGCGGGGATTGTTTTGGAAAATTTCATCTATCGACCCTCATGCTCACAGTTCTCTTCTAGCTCTCTCCATATTCTTATTTTGGTCGATTTAATTTCGACTGAGGTTCCGGCTGAGAACTATCAACAAAAGACATCGCGCCTAGTATAAGGTTCATGATTGTCTGAAATGAACTGAAATTATGACCATGAACTGTCTTCAGAAAGTAATACGCACACACCGAGCAAGCTAAGTCGATTACTCAATTACCATTGCACAGTTTAAAAAAGTTTGAACAGTTGTTTGGCTCTAGTTAGAAACCCCCAGCGGTGCACGCGAAGTACTTTTGACACTCGCTTCTCCTGACTGGCCGGCTTCGTTCACTGAGCGGCAACACCTCATTGGCCGATTTCTAATTGGGTGATTCAGTAAGAGCTGATTGCCAGATTCTTCATTGGGCTGCCGTTACGAGCGACGTTTGTTCCTTGCCTGGTTCATGGTGATGAAGATAGGTTTTGTCACGATATCAACACCTTCCCAAAAACAGTCCCCTCGTGATGGAGTGCGCATACTACCTACTGAATAAGTAAGTAGCTCATTACTCAGAGCACAAGTTCGAACAATTATGGTCTGACAATGAACATAACTGCGTCACGCGGACTGAACGCAGTAAGACGAAGAAAGGTACACAAACCATAAGATTGTATCCTCCGATCGGATAACGACTGTCTTCAAGGGGGCTGGATCACTGGTATGCAAATAAGCATTGTTTTTGTATTCAATTTATTTTGGCAGGGTCTGAACGAACGATCTTCAGTAAACAATCTACCTAGCAGACACGTCCTCTGGACTATAAGACCGATACTGCAGCTCCATTCGCGTGCCTCGTTTCTTTGTTCGTTCAGTGATGCAATCACATGCTTGAATACTTACTGGCACGCAATAAATAACAATAACAAGTAAATCTCGAGCCAAACAATACTCGTTCGGTATGATACGATTGACTTGTTCGTCATAAAAGATCGTGCTCTTTGAGTCCGTTTTCTCTGTAGAGCGTGAATACTGTTGTTTAAAGCAAAACTCAACACTAAAACTTATTTGAAACTGTATACGGCAATAGTTACGTTCTTCTGGACCTTTAACATTACTACAATCGCAGATAGTTCTGGTTTTTGTTCACCCCATTTTTTCACTTAGCGACTATCTCAAACGAGGTAGTGGAAAACAGTTACTGAACCTGAAACTTAACTACCACAATGAGAAACAGTAAAGCAGTACCATCAAAATCCGGTTCCGATGGACACAGGCAAACTCACACGGCGAACAGATGCCTTTGAGAAAGTTGCACGTCGGAATGTCTCAAACCTATTTAATTGCTCCTCGTCAAAATGAGCTAGTAATGCCAACAATTTACGATCTTCCAGTTTTCGAGCCTCGCGTTCTTGTTCCAGAGCCGGGGAGATCAATCGTGTTACAACGGATTCCGCATCATCGTCACCAAGCATGGTGCTTTCTCCATCTTCCTCTTCCTCTTCATCTTCATCTACATCTACATCGACATCTTCTTCATCACGTTCGACATCGAATGGCTCGTCGAAAGGTTCTTCAAGATCCTCATTCTCTACGTCATTCAGAGCAATCGGACCAACATCACCAGGTGACGAACGTAACAGGGTATTACCGAGTCGATTTTCTGTTGAGTCCTCGCAGCTTGATGGCTATTAGCAAGCGAAAGTCAAGGGCAAGGAAGAGTTATCTACATGCCTTGTAATTTTCATGTGCGATCAAGATAGATTATTCGTATGATCTGTAATCGGGTCAAGTACTGTTGTATCCAGTCCAATTTCTTTAGAACGGTGGTGGTTGAGTGGTTCAAGGAGTCTACCTACCACCTCGGAGGTCAGACATTTGACTCCCGCCGCCGACGGTCACTTTGGTGGTAGACGGTAATCGATCGTCAAGCGGCTTGTATCAGAACAGACCTATATGAATCTAATGTGGGTCTTCACTACAAGTCTCGGCACCAGGCTGCCAACTATCCTGTTAGTTCAGTGGGTTTCCCAGGATATGAGGTATATCCCATCCGCTGCAATCATGTACAAGTGTGCGTTAAAAAACTGTCTTATAAATCGAAAAAGCTGGCGGAATGGGCGGATGACTAATCAACGTATTAATGATAACCGACTTCTCTTTTCAAATTCATCATGGGAAATGACTGTTACAACTTTTAATAACCCATAGTGGCAAACACAATCGAGGAATGGAAGGTATAAAGGACAAGTGAGCCAAAGCAAACAATGAAAGGCATTACAATTTGACTAAGTGTACTTTCCCGGGTACGATACATGTGCTGCTCAAGTATGATCCAACCGTATGAAAAACTAACGTATTATGTACTTCTAAAATGACATTAATCATAGGGAGAAAATGTATTTATCCCTTTTCAGGATGAGAACATCAGATCAAGGGGATATGACTTGTACATACGTCACTTAAAAGTTTCAATCACTTGCTTTATTAATGGCGTGGTTGCATTAGAATTCTCACAAAGCATACATTATCTTCACTGAAAATATTCTTGTTTTGTTTATTTGCTCTTTTCGCTTTAATTTGTTTCACTCTCCATTGGATGATGCTGCAAGGTAGCAACCAAAATCGGAGGGCAAAAGAGCGATGTTATTTACTGAAAAAACTGAACCGATCCAAACCGAACATTTTTATTGGAATCTCTGCGGGTATTCATGAAAACGTTATTATCTGGGCATTGGATACCCCAAAGAACCTACCTCACTGTCGTCCTATAGAAAAAGGTAGTGAAGTGCGTTCTTCAGGATATTACATTACTCGCCAGTGATAAACACGGTTGGCTTTTTATTTATATAGGCTCGAGATCAAGCAAGATGCCAAAGTCCCGTCGGTTTCCGAATCTCGGCTTTTTACCGTGCGTACACCCATGCAGGCCGGTCAGCAGGTGTGCCTAGCCCTCACAATAGATTCTTTGAAGATTGATGTCTGCTGCCTCAGTGAAACGCATATCCAGGATTCGAGCAGTATGATTCAACTAACTACTCCTGGTGTCTCATCAAGGCACGTCCTGCGCACTTCAAGAGACGAAGTAGCTACAGCTGTGGGTCAAAGTGGTGTGGGAATAGTCTTGAGTGATAAAGCTAACGCTATCCTGTTAGACTGGGTCACGGTTAATATTCGTTTATGTGCTTTTAGACTCCAGGAGTCAGTCGGCGTTCGAAAGGATGGTTGTGTTAAGCGCAATTTGTTTGTGATCTCGGCGTACGCCCCAACAGTGAAGCTTTGACACGCAGAAGAAGGAGTTTTATGATGAACTCGCCACCCTCGTCCGCAGCAGTAAAGGTTCTGACATTGTAGTGCTAGTTGGCAATTTTAATGCACAAGATGGCAAACTTAGTGCATCAGAATCTAGTTTAGGTGTGCGCTGTGCCTTACACATTCAGTGCACAGATAAGGCGGATAAGCTTCTCCTTCTTTGTGCTCTGTCGGATCAGAATGACTGATCACTGTGTGTTTGTACAGTTAGACTATGTAATCCGTGTATTGAATACTATGGCATTGTTTCCTTTTCTCGCCCCTGTAGGTCCACTTCCTGTTTATCTTGTATGTTCATTCGTTCTATCTCCACGTGCAACACAGTGAGAAAAGCAGTGGTCAGTGGGGCTTGCCCTGCTGTTTAACGCTATACGATGGTGATGATTTGAGCGGACAATCGGTTATACATGACTGGTACGAATTTCCGACAGAGCTGGCGTCGTATCGCGACATGGTGCTCTAATTCTACAGGCACTGTGAGCTAGATCGACCATATCGCAGTAAGCTACCGGTGGCACAGTTCTGTCTAGGACTGTAGATCTTACTGGTCCACGTACGTAGAGTCGGACCATGCATTAGTTTTAATACGGTTATTGCCCCCCGCTGCGTGGTCACGGAGGGAAACCGCAAACCCGGTTAGCCTTACAATGTTTGTCGGATTCGGAAGTTCGTACCAGTTATGAACAGAAGTTAGCACATGAGCTAGAATCTACGACGAACAGTAATGTAGATGAGCACTGGGCCAACACCCAGCGGGCAATGCACGTGACAGCAGTTTTCGCCTGTGGCCCTAGATCCGATATCCTGGGTTTTTCGAGAGTTGCTGTCTTATGGGGTAAAAACGTCAGCTCTCGGACTGTAAGGAGATGAACAGGATACGAAGAGATCTACAAAGGCAAGATACAAAAGGCCCTAAGAAAGATCGCGAAAATTGGTGGGTCAAGGTAGCTGAAGAATTGGAAGTAGCAGCTGCTTCAGGTAACAGTCGAAGACTGTTTAAACTTATTCGTAACACCGGTGAACGGCGAATCCCTGTCAGTGAAACGATATGCCATAGAAATGGAGAGCACATTCATGGTAAAGAGCAAAGGCTCGACTGTTGGGCTGAATACTTCAAGGAGCAGTTTAGCTGGTGCTGCGCGGTAATTTATTTACTCCGATGTCAGGCACTGCGATTCCTTGGGGAGTACCACTTGGGCCCCCAGCGGAGGTGGAGGTAGAGTCCAGCATTCAATTACTGAAGCGAGAAAAATCAGCCGTTCCAGATGAACTTCCTCTAGTTGTTTTGGAACTGGGTGGAGATCTTTTGATAAAACCACTTACCACCTTGCTCCGTAACATTTGAAACGAGGAGCGTATTCTGTTGTCATGGCGCTAGTCACTGATTGCACCCGTCTTCAAGAAAGGAGTGCGCAATGATTGTAGTGATCATCGTGGGATCAGTTCAATCCCAATAATCACCAAGGTATTAGTCGCGATTTCGCTACGCCGTCTGACACAGACTTGCGAGAGGAACGCCCGCGAATTGTAGGCCGGATTCGGCCCAAGTCGAGGATGCATTGACCAGATATTTTTACTGTTTGCTAGTTACTTGAAACGGGTCACAAACACCGTCGACCGACAATAATGCTTTTCCTCAACTTGAAAGGCGCGTTCCATTCAGCTGACCGAGCAGAGGTATTCAGTGCTCTTCATCGAAAAGGTATGCCACAGAAGTTCTTGAATCCACTGAGGTCATTGTACTGTCATACTTGTGGCCGCGTAAGTGTTTATGGTGAACTATCCAGTCCATTCGAAACGACCAATTGGTGATCGACAGGGATGTCCCATTTCTCCATTCCTGTTCAACTTCGTCGTCGACGAGATAATGGAGAATGTCTTGCGAAATCTTCAGAATGGAGTAGTTGAACTAGGAAAATGTGAAAAAAGTGTGTGACCTGAATTACGCGAACAACCTTGTCTGCTTGTTCGAATCCACGCAACATGTGCAACGTGCACTAGTTAGACTCACTAGAGTTGTAAATCCATTTGACATGCGTTTTACACCTTCAAAGTGTAAAATGACGTTGTAGGACTGGACGTCAATGATTCCGAGCTTGATGCTCGATGGGCAGGTACAAACAATTCTCGACCACCTCACTTACCTCGGGAGCAACGTGACGACGGATGGGAGTACGGTAATAGAGGTGAGCATGCGTATATCTGATTCTCGAGCGGCGTACACTGGACTGAAGCACTTACGGCGCCGACCTGATATTTCGCTGAAGTTGAAAGGTCGTGTGTACTGTGCCGCAATGCGTCCAGTTCTGTTGTATAGTTGCAAGACTTGCGGTGGGTGCGGAAGGCGTTCGTCGCTTTGAGGTTTTCGATCACCGATGTTTGCGTAGTATCGTCAAGATTGGATGGAACAACCGAGTGAACAATGCTGAGGGCAGAAATCAAGTGTCGAATACCAGTTCAGAGAATATTTTATCACAGCGTACCCAGCCCAGCAGACTTCGTTGGTTGGGGCACGTGTTCCGAATGGAAAGCACACGTCTACAGTACCGTGCGCTGTTTTCCATTCCTCCAAGGGAGTGGAAGATACCACTTGGAGGTCAACAGACTACATGACAACTGGGAATGAGAAAATGTACGTCGCACTTACGAAAAGTAGATACCCCACTGTTTGTGGATGGGGCCCAAAAGATCCCTCAATCAGTTTGCTAGAGACACCGAAGAATGTGGCAACAAGTCGTGAACAGTGGCGATCGTGTTGTCACTTTCTATCGAATCAGAAAGATTGATTAATGTGCGTTTGTACAGTTAGACTGTATATTGCGTGTGTTGGCTATTAGGGCATTCTTTCCTTTTCTCACCCGTGTAGGTTCACTCCCTGTCCGTATTTGGTATTCATTCTATTTTACGAGCAACATGGTGAGAAAGGCAGTGGTCAGTGGGGCTTGCCCTACTGTTTAACGCTGTACGATGATGGTGATGTTGTAGTTCGACGGAAGCTGCTCCAGTTCTTACTTTCTGTGATGTGATCTCATCCCCAACATCATATCCAGCTGTAATCAAGCGTCCGAGACACTTGCAGTTCTCGGCTAACTGGATGATCGCCAAAAAGGGTGAATGCAGCCCACAGGCTCCTGTCAGTCTTGTATAAACACTGCACCTGGAAGATAAAAAGTGAATACCATATCTGGACATCTCAACCGCCAAGCGGTCCAAAACATGTTGCATTACATATAGTACCACAGACATTCTCGTTCAGACAAAGCAGATAAAACATTCAGCAAGATTTTTGCTAATTTCCCTTCGTGGGAAGCAACCATGGATTGCGTCCGAATCACTTACAGCTCAGTACACAAACGCACTTTTGGTTCTACACAGCTACGGTACTTGGGCTGTACCAACCCGTTTATTACATCGATCCACTGATGGCTATGCCCAACCGGTTTTGTTTGTCCTCGTTCCCTCTGAACTCCCCTGTTGGCATTAGTTCGCTCATTCACTTTGGTTGCCCACGTGTATTTGTTCAATTTTAAGCTTGATCAGTGCGTCTCTGTTGAACAATTTCAGACCTTCTTTGATTGGCTCATTTTCGTTCGACTATGTTAGCCATCCGTGCGAGTGTTATTGATTCTGGACAGTTGCACTCAACATTCTACAATTTATTCTGCTGATTGATTGACTGGTCCGTCTCTGGTTGGTTTAGCCGCATTGTCTAGTATAATTTATTTGGTTAATTCATCCGATGTTTGTTCATTTAGTCTTCTATCCACAATTTTTTGTTCTACTGCTGTTTTATATATATATATATATATATATATATGAACCGGCGTAGTACGGTGAAGTTTTATGAATGCTAAAATTCTGTTTAGAAAAGGAGTGAGAATTTCAAATTTTTCGAAAATGAAAACGATAAGCAACAAACTTCTCACTGATAGGATGAGCTCTTCATCTCAGATAAGACTTAGGTATGTAATTGAACCCAGTATGGAGTCACCACCCATGTTGAACGTCACTTGGAAAATCGTCTTAGTACTAGAGACCCACCCTTATTTCTGTATTCAAATAAACCATCTACTTTGTTTCTGCTAGTTCCCCGGGGTACCGCCTATAGAGTTTCGCATTCAACTGGTCGTACCACGACAGCTCAGCTGGTAAAGTAGCTGTCTGATAAGCGCAAGATCACCAATTCCATTGCGACTTGCAATGTGAACTACTGGATGAGAAAATGAAAGTAAATCTCCCAGAAGCTACATCATCGCGGGTCCTTGGGAATATGCTTTATTATTTTCACTACTAACTGAAGCAATCACTGCACAGTATCTGTGTAGCGAAATCACTCAAAAGGTAAAACCATATAAGACGGTGCGATACAGGGAACATATCGCTCGTATACTCGTGGCTATCAATAACGGTTGGCATAAACAGGAATTATGGCGAAGACTCACACTTTCCGTAGTCAACCTTGGCCGTTTCGCCGAAGAACTACTCTGTCCCGGCGAGTCAGATGCTTGTTCTTGGATTTTCACAGAAGGGCTAACGAAGGTAGTGGACCATTTCTCCCCCGAAGACATTTCACCATGCAGAACAGTGTGTCGAGAATGAAATCAGGTTTTCATCTCATGAAACACATTTCATTCTTAAAGGATAACTGTAAAAGGAAAGGTAGGACCAGTTTTCAAGACGGTAACAGAACCAAACAATGTGCATTCAAAAGAAACAAGAGGTTGATTGATCTAAACTGTAGTAATTGAATTTCTTCGGCAAAATTCAGTAGCGCAAACGAACCCATTGAGATACTTTTCTGATGGTATCATTTTTGTACCTAAGATGCCACGATCACTTGATTTTGCAATCAATGTGATAATGATATTATAACTATATATATATATATATATATATATATATATATATATATATATATATATATATACTGATAGTAAGTAGTATGTAAACGTGTGGACAAAATCTCCCCGGAAGCACAAGACCGGTTTCGCGGCTGTTGCCGCTCATCAGGTATGCGTACCCGGTACTCTTCTGCCCCCACGTCTTCATAATTATACACACCGATGGTATACGTTCACTAGGATTTAATTTGAATCGTCTGGAGTGTGAATGGATACTCTTCATTGAAGAGCCCACAAATGAATCAGAGGAGTACCGGGTACGGACACCTGATGAACGGCAACAACTGCGAGATCGGTCGTGTGCTTCCGTGGAGATTTCGTCCACACGTTTACATACTACTTACTATCAATATATATATATATATATATATATATATATATATATATATATATATATATATATGGCCAGCACGTGTTCATGAACACCACCCGGTTTGGTTGAACACTGGAGCAATTAGGACAGGTACGAGCGCTGTGTGTTCACACCTTGTTGAGTCAAGTCATTCAGTAGAGATGGCAAACGCTTCTCGCATCATTTACAAAGTCCGGGGCAAGCAATCAAGACTTGTCAAGTGTCGCATCTTAGCCACAGCCGAAGCCGTGAGTATTCGACTCTACAATCCTCCACCGTGTGCCCAGAAACAATTTGTGCGAGCACTCAAACTTTCATGGCCCACTTCTTGTTCCCTAGAACATTCTTCACTGTGGTCAATTTCACAAGCACACACACGTGCACAGACAGATTTGGATGATTATTCCCCTACGTTGTTTTGAGTCATATTTAATCTTATGTATTAGTATGAGTACGAATAACTGAAAACGAGCTTGTTCGCCACGTTGTATTGTACTCAATGTGTTCTGTGGGATTTTTCGTACATTTGAAACAGGCCAAAGACCCAGCTATACTTCGTGAACTAAACGGATACGTTAAGTTTCGTACGAAACTGGCCACGGCAAAGGCTCGTGTTCAGTTTATTGATGAGTGCATATCTAACTCAGAATAGCCCAAACAATATCAAACTATTCTGAGGAGAAATCGGATTAACATCACCACTGTGTCATTACGTCGCCAAGCGCTCAACGGGAGAGATACCACATCAAGTCGCGTGCCAGAAATGGAGCCTCATTTCGTGAAGTCGTGTCAAGTGCTGGACGAGCTGACCCCGGAAGAAAAGACTGAGTTTATTACTTGTGTTCAGTCGATAGTTGACAGGCAAGTCGAGTAGGTATGTGCCAAATTACGAAAACGCGTCAACCCGAGAAAACGGGCTGATGAGTTCTCTTCAGATCCCAAAAGATTTGTCCATAACTTGTTCTCTGTAAGTCTGGATAAGACATTACTTGAAGTGCTGTCGTTAGGAATAAAATTTTACCGTCCAACCAATAAAATTAAACAATTGGATGTAGAGGTTGAATTCGAGAGCCTTTTGATCAACTATCCGTCCTCCTCACACTTGTGAACGCGTGTTATCGATATCATGAAAATAGACCTTCGACGAAAGGATTATCAACGTTAGAGCACCTGAACCGTCTGAAATAATTGCAGGCTAACAGAGAAATAATGCTGTCAAGACCAGATAAAGGAGCGCACATTTTAATCTCTAATAAATCGGATTATATAGAGATGAAGACGATATTGATTGGTTTCCAAGTTTACAAATACCCCAACTGAAAAGGACGGGACGATTCAGATAGAAAAGTCAATTTCTACGAGAGTGATATCATCAGAGCAGAAGGGTTCGGTCAATGTGGTAACCTTTGAAAGGATACGACCAACTGGGACGACGATTCCTAGGTTGTACGGTCTACCTAGGGGTACACAAAGAAGGTGTCCCCTTGAGACCGATTTTGGATATGTGCAACTCACCGTATCACGCAATAGCGAAGTGGTTGGCTACATTGTTAGAACCAGTAAGAGTCATGGTTTCCAGACACAACCTACGAGACACATTACATTTTGTAGGGACTATGATAAATCTAGATTTGGAAGGCAAGCAAAAGATCTCGCTAGACATTACCCCACTATTCACCAATGTCCCGATCGCCGAAACAATCAACTATCTATGTGAATACATGCACGAGAATAGTATCGATCCGGGCATCTCGTTGGATGAACTGAAACAGTTACTATTTGTCTACACTCATAATATCCAGTTTCAGTTCAACAGTGAAATATATCGTCAGAAGGACGGGGTCGCAATGAGGTCACCTTTAGGACCCTTATTTGCTGATATTTTCATGGTAAAACTTGAAAATAACCAGCTCAAGTCAATAATCGAAGACTGCGCCTCATACTAACGGTACGTGGACGATATCCTACGTGTAGTGGATACCAAAGTGGATAAAAATGTACTACTAAACAGATTTAACACAGCCCATTTAAATGTTCAATTCACTTTGGAACAATAAAATGAAAACAGTCTACCTTACTTAGATGCTTGTGTAAGCCGTCGAAGTGATGGTTCCGTTCAGTTATCAGAACATAGGAAAACAACTCGGAACGGTCAATATATTCATTCTCACAAATTTGTACCACTCAAAGTGAAAAGAAATCTAGCACGTTGCTTGGTTAAAAGAACAAGGAAAATCTACACGGAAGACAATAAAAAATGAACTTCGTTTTCTGATGAGTGTTTTCCTTAAAAACGGCTTTCCTGATCGGTTCATTGACAAGTCGATGCAACGAAATGAAGATAGGCCAAGACAGACAGTAGTCGAAAAGAAGCCCATATATAATATATATATATATATATATATATATATATATATATATATATATATATATATATATATATATATATATATATATATATATCCGTTTACCATTCAAAGGAGATACGGAAACTGAAGTTATTCAACGAAGACTAACAGGAGCAGTCAGTAGAACATTCTACGATGCACAATTACAAATTATGTTTCAGTTTAAACCGATCGCGTGTTTTCAACTGAAGGATTGAGTGCCAAATTCTGCAACATCTTTTTTTGTGTATTCACTCACTTGTTCCTGTGGAACCAGGTACGGTGGCCGCACGACTAGGCGGTTATCCGAACTTGCAGATTTACGCCTCAGCGGATGAAACTGTCGAAGTCGACCACAAGAGATGTGTCGGAAGTTATGGTAGGGGTTGACGCCGGAGGCCAGCTAAAATGTGCTTTAAAGTGTTTCGCACAGCGTTCGAGACCCCGCTCGATAAATTGTCCTACTCAAATCTATCGGCTTCCAATCGGTGACTCGAATGGGATAGAACAGCTTGCGAGAATTTCTAAAGGCAACAGCACGTTTCATCTTTGATGCACGTTGCGACCACCAGACTTTGCAGTCCTTATGAAGATTCGCGCTAAGTGCATGTCTTATCTCGAAGCGTGCTCCGTTATAATCACTGCCAACTTGGATCGACCGGCGTATGTCGAAAGAAGGCACTGATTCGACGGAAATCCAGAGTCTCGCAGCACGACGAGACAGGTCACAACCAACTAAGCCAGCAGAATACATAGCACTCTTGATAAGCGACTGTTGCTCGTCTATGTTACCAGGTGGAGTAATATCTAGCTTTCCAGCTAGCGCATTTTGGAAGACAGATAGGTGATGGATCAGAAAGCTTTTCGCAGTCCAACCGTCGTTGCAGCATACAGCTGCAGCGCCCACCGAAGAAGATGGACAGCTCAGTGCAAACTAATACTTGTTCTAAATCAAGGTGGGTGCTCCAATACCAGCGACAGTGTCGTTTGAAACCCCGTAGTGTGGCTTACATCGATGTGCTCGATCTGAGTCTACTGTTGACTAGAAGACAGTAGATGCCACGCGGCGTATCGGCGATTAGAATGTCTGAAGTTTGTACTGGAGAGGAACAGGTGATGATCTGAGCACAGGGCCAAAAGCCGTTCCCCGTTTCCCGAATGGTCGGTATCTAGCCCAAAATAGCCGATCAACTATAGCATTCATATCTCATACCAAAATCACGATATACGCCCGGCTTGCTTTATAGAACAGGTTGTGCGACTTTTGGTGAAAGTTATCTTTGATTGCACCTGGGCTTCAATCGGTGGGTACATACGCCGAAACGACAGACAGATTGTATCTACCGGAACGGCGACTGCTCAATTCGCACGAAACCCTGAGTCTCACTGTGCATAAATGACTGTCGAGTGGGATGCAGTCTACTAGTGCCGCTTCAGCTCTTTCATTGAGTAATGCCAACGCCAACAAGACAAGAAGCCACAGCTTCAGCGTCACCAGAAAAGCGTTAACAAAACTCCACGGAAGGATTAGATGAGGAAGTCAATCGAATGATGCTATTGGGGTCGTGAATGCGAGTCTCTTGGATGCAGCACACATCGATGGCAAGTGATTCAAGCGTTCGGGCTAAACCCGCTCGTTGCCTTATACCCATCAGAGTTCACACTTTAAACGTGGCTAGTTTGAATGGGCATCGAGGACGAAGCAGGTCGTTCGTCGGTGGTTACGTGCTCGATGAGAGTCGGGAGCAAGTCGAATAAGGACGGGAGAGAACATGGCCAGGATTTCCACTAATGGTAATACGCCAGGCTTGATCTACCGAGCATCCCGTGGGGTCTGATAAAAGAAAAGTGTGAGGATGAGGAGGAGTGGAAGTTGAGAAGTGAGTTATTGTATACGGTGTTAGAGAGCGATCTTGTGTGCATAAAAGGATGGTTGGTCATTGCATGAGTTGTGTCTTCCATGACTGCTGGGTTGTGGGCTGCTGTACTACTCAGTCGCTTAGTCCAGAGTAGGTCTTTTTATTCGATGAGATTTATCTAGCCTTCGAGCAGCCAAGCGAGTCCTGCAAGGCAGCAGCGTTGGTCCAGGTGGGCCGATGGCCAATTGTATGGTTCTTTCGCCTCATCAGGAAATCTTTGGGAGCAGGTGACCGATTGCTCAGGTGAAAAACTGAATCATACTGCTCGAATCCTCGATAAGCGTTTCTCTTTCGGAACAAACATCAATCGCCAGAGAATCTATTGAGAGTTAGGTACGCCTGCTGACCAGCCTGTATGAATGTGTGCACGTTGAAGGAGCCGGGATTCAGAGGCTGACGAGGCTTGAGAAAATGTGAGTTACCAAACAGAGGATTATTCCCAACACTATTTGACAGTTACTCGTTGCGAGTATCGACCGTCTTATCAGTGGGAGCATTATGGGTGGATAAGTGGGGCAAAGAGGGATGGTTAGGGACAGAAGACAAAGGTTGAGTAAAAGAGAGAGAACTCTGAGCAGTAGCCCACTTATCACTACCCACCCGGCTCGATGCAATGGGCAGAGCGGTCCTGATTATCCTGTGCGACGACCGATGCAGTACGGAAATCTCTGTATTCGTGCAGTTCATGGGAGATGTTGGGCGGGTACTGTTAGGGACTGCAGTCGCTAAGCAGGAGAACGATTAGAGCTCTTAACCAAACCTTTAGTTCTAACAAGAACTCATCCGCAAGACAGCGAAAAGTGACTGAGTAGAGGCCCATCTGATTGGACCAATTCTTCCACTGAGTTCACCCAATAAGTTTCCGGCTCAAATCGATCCCCAACCTGAAGGACTTTAACCTGTTTAAGTTGAGCAACCGGCTAGGTTTCAACACCCTACATCTAATCCTAGCAATGCTGCTGCAATGTTCCCTTTATGTTCGAGCAATACTGCGTAGACACCAATATCCAAGCACCGACTGTCTTCGTGTATTTTCTACCCTCGAAAACACTGAAAATAGCTACTTAGAAATTTAGCAAGCGAACGCTCCACCAGTTGCATTCAGTGTATTCAACCATCAACTTCGCACCTGAATGTTTAGGTTTCGGTTGTTAATTAGCAGCATCGTCGAACTGAGCGCCGAATGGACTGGAATATAAAGTGCAAAAGAGTAGAACACAAAGCACTGAGGGGACAAAAAGAACCCCATTGCGATTATGCAACTTTTGTCTCCAACCATCTGGTAGGCGGGTCTCGTGGACCCCAACCCGAAAGTCTCACACGTACTGTTTGGCCAACTTCAAAGGTCAGGATTCTCATACCTTTCTACCAAGGTATGGACAGATCACCCCGACCTACCTTCCAGCCACTACCTGCCTCGGAGAACAGTGTACGCCAAGGAAGTCTATCGGTAGACATGCGTAAAACTTGTTGCAGCAATGTTAACCCATTTAGATCCATCACTTATTCCACTGACTGACCACCGGTTCCCAGCACCTTACGCCAAACCTTAGCATTGCTGATAGTGTGTTCCCACCATATTCGAGCAATACTACAGAAATATCGATGCTCAGACACCGATAGTTTTTGCCTAACTTCTACCCTTAACAGCCATGTTTCTGAGCCTTGGTGTATAATCGACCCTGGGTAGACAACAAGATGTCGCGCCGGCGTTGCAGATGGCCTAGACTGACAAGAGCCAATCGCGCCTTCTGTATACGCCACGACACATTCGTTATCTGACCACTTGGTGAGATGTGGCTTCCCGGGTAACAGAATTTATATACTTCAGTTAGGGTATCCCCTGCCAAGACCAGACTCGGTGTAGAGTCGGCCCAGACCTGCAGTAGTGTGACACCAAAGTTGTAAAACGCATCCCAAACATTACTACGTTGTTGGTTAGGCAATCTAGAGAATATATATCTCTACACCGGCTTCAGAACAAGCATGATGCCAACGCAACAACAACAAAGAAAAATTAAAAAATCGAGGGGCGGGGGATGAAGAGTCAACATAAAGATTACAAGTAGAAGCACGTTTTTTTAGTATCCTCACCTTGCACGTTTTGCTAAATTTTCATCTGTTTTCAGTTGTTCATGGGGAACGGGAAGTCAACATACAGGCCACACAGCATTCGCGCAATTGGATTCGGTTCTAACCTTTATTTCTCAGCGTCCCTAATCAACGGCAATCTTTATCTCTTGGGCCCCAACTAAGAAGGCGGGAAGCACCAACCGAAGCCAAAGCCGAAGCTAACTTCTTTATACCCCTGCGCCAAGTCACAACCTGACCGCCACGCCGTTTCTTCCAGCCTTGCCCAGCACGTGTAAAAAGAGCACGAAAAGGTAAACAATGGACAGGCATACGCAACACGTGCCCGAGCATTCGGAGGCGGTGTAGAACAATTATCTCTGTTAGGATGCGACTATCAGCACTGAACACACGACGACGAACCTCGTCATCGCACACCCAATGTTCCCGCCAGACACGAGCAATGCTTCGGAGACACCGGTGGTCGAATACAGAAAGCCACCGGGCAATCTAGAAAAGCTTAAAACTTACCCAGATCTTTACTCAGAAAAACAAGTCAGACAGTTTACTGCTTCAGTAAAGGTCGATGCCGTTATTCTCACTCGAAGACAAGGCTATCTCAAGAACCATTTTATTCACAAATTTGAAAGGGAAGGACGATATATGACAACCCTGGCGAATACTTATCTTTCGGTGAAATCGGGTGAAAGATCACTGGAAACACGAACTCAGCTCCGGTTGTTTACATAAAAGGACCGGACAACAGAAGAAAATTTACCAGACACATCCTTCAATGAGAGGCAGTATCCAAACTGCACGGCTTACTGAGTTGAATGCCACTTTCAGATGGAGGAAGACAGATACTGTGGGTATATGGAAGATATGCCTGTGTTCTTAAGTTCGTCGAAAGGTGAAAATGCGGTCGGCACAACTACGATTCTCACGCGTACACCTTTCATGGGCGCAGAATAAACGGTGAAGAATAATCCCTGTGAGCAGTTTGGATGCGGTACTAACCAAGCTAATTTTCCTATGGTTATCACAATAGCACCTGTCACCCTTCTTGTAAATCGGCACAATCATCGATTTACACCATTCCGTGGGAATCTGCTCACTAACCCAAACAACTCGGAGTAGATTTGTCAACACCGAAACCAAAGCCACGCCTCCATCCTTAAAAAATGGATGGAGGTAACCTATCCGGTTCAGCAGCCATGTATCTTTTCAGATAACCTACTTCCCGCACAACCTCCATTTCTGATAGAGGAGTGACATCTACCAGCGTCGTCTTTCTTGCAAATATATTCAGAAGGTCCATTGTATAAGTGGACCGAGTGAACTTCTCCATAAAGTGCTCCACTTAACGGCTCAAACGACGTTCTTGGGTGAATCAGTGAGCTTTCGGATCGCTTGATTAACTCACTTACACAGGGCTTCCGTGGACCGATACTTCTAGTCAAACGGTAAAGATTTCGACTATTGTAAATAGACTCTGCAGTCTTCATTTCCCTACATTTCACAACTCACCAGTGTTCACGGTCAGTTTTCAAACTCTGTCATTCGGCAATTCAAGGATTTGCGCACCTCATCGAGTGTGGCATCCAAAGGGAGGGGTCTGTGAGCATCTAACAGCGCAACTAATGTCGAAAATGCCCAGCGTCCCACCAAATGGATTAAAACCAAGTTCTTAGTGTACCAGAAATAGAACCACAAATCAAGTCAACTGAGAGTAAATTAGTTTCAGATGTAAGGAACCTAGAGCTCTCGCCCTGTTATATTCCAGGCTAGATCAACCGGAGCCCATGATGATTCATTACCACATACACCGAAGTCAGAGTCGTCGGGATTCGTCGTACCGTGAGCGCTGGTAATTGTCTGATCACTTAGGCCGTGGTATGTAGTTGAGAAAATTGGAAAGACCATTCATCTTATGTGTCACAATTTTAGTATTTGCGAAGAACTTAACAAGCTAAACACCATTCTTGAAAGGTTTGACTTCAATTAACCTTAAACGCTTGTGTATTCAGATGCCAGTGTGAACGACACTTCATTACATCAAACCAAGTTATCAAGTAAACAAATCCATACTGAATCGAACGATACAAAATTGACATTTTCGAAGAACTTACAGGTCACGAAAAACTCACCAGGATAAGGACTACTGAATAACGGGTAGATTGCCCGGAAAATTTTCTGCATTGCCGCCATTTCACTGCCATACATAACTAGTGGCCTAACAGCGATGCGAAGGGGACAGGTACAAAAAATTCTTGAAAAACTATATAGGTCGTGCTTTTCACTTAAACCGGTACCTTCCGTTTTTGCTTTATCAACGCACACAACGTAGACAAACAGTAAAAAAGCTATGGCTGTTATCAAGAACACGGTAAATAGTGATTTGAAGTGAACTGGTTTATTGGAGCTCTGAATAACAGTAGGGCTTTTAGAACAACTGGGACATTTATGGTAATGATCAAGGACATGAATATAATGAAGACACTTGAGTGATGAGAGAAGGCAACCAAAGGCGCCTTTGCTATCGACTGTTATTTGTCAATACATGAGTGCCTCCGACGCTTAAAGTGGATTGTACCGCACTGAGCAGCTGCCCAATCATCTGACGCTGCTGACGCAGATGAGGCGCGTGGGCGGGCCAACGACAGACTGGGCAGTCCAACGCTCCGGTATCTAACCAACGCCGAATGCAAGCCTCATGAAAGCCGTGGCCACAGGGCAGAGCACCAAGACGCACTCCGGGACGGAATACACGCCAACATACGACACACTCCGCACAAGGTATAACCCATGGTGGCCAATCCACTGCGGGACTAACAAAGGACTTCGCCTCAGTGGAGGGATCGGAACTTCGGTCAAAACAGTTTTGAATGCTTTCATCATTAGAACTGCTGTCTACTTCGGATCTTTGTGACACTGTAATTCCTCGCCTGTAATGATGCATTTGACGCCCTTGAGCTTGTCGAAGAGCAGTGTTATTATGCTCAGCCACTAAGTCATCCTCTTCACCCTCAGCTTCAAGAGATGAGGTACAAGACGGATGGGCAGGATATATGTTAATATTTCCACAAGATGGACGCCGCAGTTGTCGAGGTTTCCCTGAACGCGAATCTGAATGCATTATTGAGGCTTCTCTTGACTGTGCATCTGACTGCGAGAGAAGAGAACACTGCCATGTGTATATATGCGCCGGAGCAGCTCGCTGGTTTGCTCTGATGTCACCACGTTCTGGTATCTCAAACGCAACATCCTCTGGTGGATGAACTGAGTTAGCTGGAAGATAATGTGAGCCCTCGTGTAACAACTCGTGTAGCCGACCTAATCGTCGTAAAAGTCGTACTTGCTCAACAGTATGGGCCACGAGTGATCGGTTCGACGGACGCGATGACGTTGCTACCGAATCTGGTGCTACCGATTCAATTTCCGACGGACTTGAACTGCTGTTACCGCTCAGACTGGATGTGGTCTGTTCCATTCGAGGTTCTAAATCGGAGATCAGTAGAGATCGTGTGAGCTCTGCCAACAGTTCGTTCGGGGGAGCGTGAGTCAGCCGTCGAGAAGATAGGAATGATACCGTTCGTTGACGGAGACGAGTATGTGGTTTCGCACCCAAAAGAACAAAGTAAACATGGGCAGCAGAAATGAGGACGGTTACGTAATAAAACGCAATAACACTAGCCAGACGAAACCAGCAAAAGTGTCCCTCAACTATGGAAATACGAAGAGACACCACGGGTGGTATGAGGACAAAAGTACGTAAAACCCAAAGTGACAAGTTGAGAATGCACGCTGTATGGGACAGACTTAACGCATTAATCACAGGTAGAACGGTGAGCAAAAAGAAAAGATTATAAGAAAAGAACTCAACTATACTCGACTTGCCCCAATGGATTACTTGTTTTTTGACGGAAAAATTGCGTTCATTCGCCCCGGGTTCAGCTCTACTTTCGGATCTATTCGGCACAGTCGATGATAAGGATTGCGAAAGATTATGTCTAATTCTTGAAGGTCGATGTAGCGTCCATCCTTGGCGTGCTAAACGAACAAATGACTGTATTAATCCGAATTGCTCATGAGTGTACGATATGGGCATACCCATCCAACGCCGTCCGACAAAAGCCATCAGTTTTCCACCTCTGACTGCTGTGTTTAACAAAACTAGCAAATTAAGTAGAAAGAAAAAAGCCAGGAGAACGTCGTCTACTGATGGATACAATAGACGTAAATACAGTTCTAAATTCGAATAACTCAAATACTCTCCACGACGTTTACCAAAACTAAGGCATTTTGCCTCCGGGGTAAGAACGAAATACGTTGAGTTTAAAGGACAATCCAGGAAGTCCAGCAGTTGCTGTACAGACGAGGTTGATGCCTTTGGAGCGGGCCAGTGCCTCATTTTAGTACCGCGGTGCGAATTCGGACCCACTACAGACTCCGCGACCCAAAATCGAACACGACCGGTGAATGGAACGGAAAGCGCTGATAAGACAAACGGTGGAAACCGTGCGCTCAGGGCTGAGTCCATAATATGATCAGTAGAGGAAGAGGTTTTGTTATACATCCAAATTACGTGGATTGGTTTGGGCTTCTCCGTCAGCCACGAAATCCAACGTCGGTTCAAACTAATTTTCTGGATAACAGATTTCGGCCAATCCACAGATCCCGGTACTATGTCATCCACAACTTCAATACTTCGAACACGTTCGGCCAACACACCAGCTATCCAGCTGTGGATCTGCTGTAGGGCAATATCTGTGACGGCAGCAGGCGAATGTGAAATGGACTGCTTGGGAAACGCACGATACTGAACGGAGTCCTTGATTCTATCTCCACCCTTGGGCAAGGCCAATATGAGGTCAGCAGCGGTCAATCCACGCTCCTGACAGAGGCTGTTGGGAGGAGGAAAATGAAATGAAGAATAGTTGCGTGTATACATGCGCAACTGGACCAATAAAACCTTTGTGATAAAAATCAGTTCAAATTTACCATAGTTCGACCAGTCACGAGTCTCACTGCAGAGGTAATCACATTATAAATAGCTCTAAGATGGTGATAGTAAATTCTGTCGCTGAAAGAGAAGTGGATTATCAATAGTTTTTTTTAAGTGATGAGCTAAACAGTTTCGGATTTTGGTATACGAGACACTTATTCGAACTGTCTACAAATTCTAATTGACCATGATTCTCCGTCTGAATAATAAATAAATGTACTTATATATTTATTCACCGGCAACCCTGCACAGAGGTGTGGTACTATGCAAGACGAAAGAAGAAAAATAATATAATCACCCTTGCATGACGTATCTACAGTGTGTCGCATATGTGATGCTCAAACACAGGTCGTTCACAAGTTGTACACATGCCAGGCACAGAACATAGGACCATGGGCGACTAAGACAAGCCACAGGCAACGTGTTCAGTTAAATCCACTACCGGAATTCAGTTGCCCAAGGGCTTCACGGTTGCAAAGGTCACGGAGTAGACAGTTCTTGATTGAAAGCAGTGTCCAGGCGAGCGTGTCTGTGTGTGCGTACGTGCGCACAACCTAGGAACAGCAGTGCGAATCAGCGGGACTGATCATCAAGCGTCATTGGGGCACTAACTGCAGACATTTCGGTGGGACAGATAAAATTAACTGCTCGAACCGTCGGCCGTTATTCCATTCCCGAGCGCAGCGATACCAAGCTAAATTGAAGGGGTTCGTTGGGTTTGTTTCTTTGTTCATGACGTCAGCAATCAATGGCCTATGGCGATCGATGATCAGTCCCACCAAATCCCACTCTCATTCCTAGCCTGCTCAAACGTTCGCCGGCACAGACATGCTCAACTTTCAATCAATACTAGTCTGCTTCGTGTTCCGTGCGACCGGGAAGTTTTTGTGACACATGAACTGAATTTCTATAACGAATGCAGCTGAAAACGTTGGCTGTGACTTGTCTCGGTCGCCCACGGCTTTATGCGTTTTGCCTGACATGTTTACAACCTGTGATAACTACATCAAGCTAGCAAGGAAATATGCTTAGGAATGATAGTCACTGACTCGAAACTGGAACAATTTTACTGGCCAACAAAGACTCACAAGGAATAATCCTGAAGGTAAGTCGTACTACCGAGAACCCCAAAGTATAATCTGGACAAACACCTACGGAAACAGCTAAAATCCTTCATCGCAGGACACGAGTACTTTGTCAATAGTGTACTATAATTCTTAGAATAATTTCACACTGAGAATACAGAGAAAAAAGAAGTAAAGATCGTCATCTAGGTCGTATTTTTGTTAACCCCAGCACTCTTGGATCTGGTTAAAGAGACAATGACTTTTACAGGAACGTCAAGTAGGTCAAAAGGGAACCAAAAACCCTATGCAAATTGGTACAGTTGCATCAACAACCCTTCTTAAAGCATTAAGGCGTGTTTAAGGAACATGCGAAAAAACTATAATGGATACGCCAATACCCGGCTGAGACCGCGGAGCAGAAACTAGAGGAAACAGCACTACCTGACATCGAACACAAACTTTAGTTACGATAATAATCATGCTACGTTCGTAATAATCGAACGACCAGAAGCACAACGAACCTTCATCGTCACCAACATAACCGCGGACAGCAAATTAAACATGAGTAGAACAGTCATCATTGTCATCATCATCATCAAAATCGCAATGCTAAACAGCCAAGCGAGTCCAACTGACCACTGCCTTTCTCATCGATTAATCTTTCTGATTATACAGAAAGTGACAACACGATCGACACTGTTCACGGTTCGCTGCCATATCCTTCAGGGTATACAGCCAACTGGTAGACGGATCTTTTGGACCCCGACCACAAGCAGTGGGGCATCTACTCCTCCTAAGTGCAACGTACATTTTCCCATTCCTAGTTTCCAAGTCATCTGTTGACCTCCAAGTGGTTTCTTCCACTCCCTTGGAGGAATGGAAAACAGCGCACGGTACCGTAGACGTGTGCTTTCCATACGGAACACGTGCCCCAACCAACGAAGTCTACTAAGCTGTATACGCTGTGACAAAACGTTCTCCACTGCATTCGTATGCAAGTACGCAACATAAAGAAAAGCCACCGAATTCCAAAACATTCCTGATCATGCAAGTAAGAAGTCCGCTATTCATAACAAGTGAGGTACTTTTCACACGTCTCCGGATACACTTCCCCAGTCTGCCATGTCTGGTGACGCCTCCAAATACCTCAGTATGGTCGGGGGTGCGTGTCTCAAGCTCCGAGATGATTACTCGCCCTGAACGCCTCTTGAAATGCTCCCAAATGACCGCGCGTCTCATACAGCCTCTGCTGAGGAAGACCTGCGCACTGCCTTCTCGTGACGGAGGTCTCCATCAGAATATGAAGACGAAGGCGAACGTCCGGCACTCTCCACCGGGTTGACCAACCAACAGTCAGTCCAGGAGATGGCTGAACCCTGATTCAAAATCAATTACGGGCGGCTTATGAAGCACAGAGCACTATGCCTGCCGGCATCCGTGGCGGAAGGGTGTACTGGGCACTCAAGATGCCTAGCCTCATCCGAAGGGCGTATGAACTGTGCAACCAGTCACCTGCCCCCAGTGGGTTACGAACTCCACGCTTCGTCCCACTGCCTTGCGGGCTAAGCTTTGGATAACTAAAGGTTCCGGTTGTAGACCCCTAAGACAACCACCTGCTTTAGCCTGGGAAAGCTGGCAGTACTGCGTCCGTGTTATGACCCACGCGTTCTTTTCTACGATCTGTGTGGAAAACTGCGCACACGATCCCAACTTGCGACTTCAATCGCTCCAGCCTGCTATGGAAAACCGGAAGACAACAATTCAGCTCGCTAAGACAAAAAACGTGTCTGTACAGAAATTACTATGTGATACTTAAAGCGGAAATCGAACGTTCCCGAACTCGAGCGTCCATTTAGGTTCAAGCCTTGTTAGGCCGATAGGGTTGCTGAAAACATTTGCCGGAATGATCATTGATCCGTTGACCCGATTTGCGTCGGACTTTAGATGACTGCTTGATCGGCAAAAGGGGTTTCGCCTTGGGTTATCTGATAAATTATTGATTACTGATTATTCACTCAGGTCTGGCACACTTGAGTTGGATTGATGGCTTGCTTAAAAAGTTTCTCTTTGTTTTTAACTTTCCAACAGTCCACAAACAAATCACAGAAATACTGGATTGCATTACACGTTGACGAACAGTTCACAAAGTCCCTCCGCTCACTCTCGTTACGTGCACGATCGCTCACAAATTCATCCGTTTTCTAGCCTATTCTGCTTACAAATGATCCAGAATCGAGATAGTCCAAGATACACTAACAGACCCACCCTCACACGCTCGGATGTCGCAACTCTCCTGTGACCATGCTTGCCATTCAGACCTGCAACGTACTCCGATGCTCACAAGTCAATAAGCTGGGTTATCCAGGACCTTGGAGAAGGTTGGTGTTGATATCCGGTGCCTACAGCAGACCCGTATTCAAGACCCTGGTCAAATAAAAAAAAGTTATCGCCAACCAAAAATGACGTTACCTTTATTTACACTGCTCTGAAGCTGAAGTCCCTGGCCAAGCAGGCGTTGGAATAGAGCTGAACGACAGAGCCGAAGCTAGCCCTCTAGTGGATTTCAGTTGATAATGGACTGTGCTGTACGATTCAGATGATCGTGCACGGTAAGGAGAAAACGAGCTAACAGACGGTGCTTGCTTGCGATTTCTGCGTATGCTCCCACAAATTGTGGTCCGGATACCGCGAAGGGTAGGTTCTAACAACGTCCTCGTGACCTAGCAAGAGCAGCACAAAAAACGGACATCGCAGTCCTAGCTGGAGACTTAAATGCCGGGGTCGGTAATATTGCACCTAGTGAACATCACCTAGAAGGTCGTTTTGGTCTTAACTGCTGCCGTCCGAACAGTAGTGAAAGACAAATCTATGCTCTCATCACCCGTTGTTTCTATCCAGCATCAACTTTAGAAACACAAAACGCCTTTCAGCCACCTGGAGACCTCCTTTGTCAACTCGAGATTAGGCTTAGATAACACTGTAATTAGTAATAGACGGCGAGGCTACACACAAAACTGCCGGCCACACTGGAAAACTAGTCTTGATTCTGGTCATGCATTAGTGTGCGCCACACTCTATGTGCTTTGGTGGGACAACTACAAAGATTCTACCTCGTGTTGATGTCTGCAGACTATCGGAGCCTGCTGTGCTGGTCAAACACAAGAGTGAAGTGAAATACAGATTGGGCGCCATCCCACCGTGTTCCCTAAAGTAACGCTGGGCTTTCGACAAATCGGCCCCGAATTCATCTTATCTGGCTACTTGTGGCGTGACCTCCAAGCCTGTCAGTCGCTGGATAAAAGCGAACTCCCTCCGACTTCTGGATAACCGCAGCTTGATCCTCGCGAACTCCGCTGTCCGCTAAGCCCGTCTCGCCCTAAAACACGAGCTCACTGCAAACCTGAGTAATCGTGAGGACTGGTGATCGGGACATGCTAATGAGATGGAATCAGCCGCTGCTTTCGGGAACTTTCGAAGGCTATTCCACATTATCCGTATCACCAGTACCATAAGACGCGGTGTCAGCGAAGCCGACGGAACGCCTATTCATAGTCTTTATCGCCGCCCAGAAGGATAGGCTGAGCACTTCAACCTGCAACTCAGCTGGCCTCCTGCGCCAACTGCCATACATCTTGATGAACTTGGTGTCCAGCGGTCCATGTCCATAGATTTACCCACAGAAGCTGAAATTTGTAGTGCACTTACACTTCCCGAGCGCCACAAGGCTCAAAGCTCAGACGGCCTACCACCAGCTGCTTCCAAAGACGCAGGAAACTATACGGTAAAAGAGCTAATACGTGTTCTCTAAAGTAGGGCAAGGGGAGTAGGTTCCTTTCGATTGGACGGAATCGATTGTAGTGCCTGTCTTCAAGAAAGGATCACGAACTGTCTGTGACAAACATAGACTGCGTCTAAGATTTTGGCGTCTGTTGTTCTTCGTAGACTGTCACATCACACAGAAGCGCAAATCCGTGAGGAGTAGCGAGGTTATGCCCTGGCTGTGTGCACTGACCACACATTGACCCTCCATCAGTTGCTGGAGCATCGGTACACTTACCAAAGACCGACCATAGCTGTATTCTTAGATATCAGGACGAGACGTGGTGTGATGGCTTGCGCGCCTCTATGACCCAAAGGGCTATACAGGGTGGCTTCTTTAAGCCGGAGATGCAAATATACCCGACAGGTCAATGGGTAGAGGTCAGACAAAGTCCAGTCTCCTGGTCCTCCAGGTTGGGGGTCAATTTGAGCTGGCAACTCAATCGGCAAAACTAGTGGAAGAATAAATGATCCAAGCAAATGGGCTTCCACCAAGCCATCCCGCTGCCTTACGGATAAGTTCTTGTTAGAACTAAAGGCTTTGGATGAGGACCCTAATCGTTCTCTTGCTTTGCGGCTGGACACCCTAGCAGTACCCGTCCAACATCTCCCATGAACTGCACGAATACAGAGATTTCCGTACTGCATCGGTCGTCGCACAGGATAATCAGGACCGCTCTGCCCATTGCATCGAGCCGGGTGGGTAGTGATAAGTGGGCTACTGCTCAGAGTTCTCTCTCTTTTACTCAACCTTTGTCTTCTGTCCCTAACCATCCCTCTTTGCCCCATCTATCCACCCATAATACTCCCACTGATAAGACGGTCGATACTCGCAACGAGTCACTGTCAAATAGGGTTGGGAATAATCCTCTGTTTGGTAACTCACATTTTCTCAAGCCTCGTCAGCCTCTGAATCTCGGCTCCTTCAACGTGCACACACTCATGCAGGCCGGTCAGCAGGCGTACCTAGCTTTCGCATTAGATTCTCTGAAGAATGATGTCTGCTGCCTCAGTGAAACGCATATCCAAGATTCAAGCAGTGTGACTCAGCTAACTGCTCCTGGTATCTCATCGAGGTATTTTCTGCGACACTCAGGAGACGAAGCAGCTAGAGCTGTGGGTCAACGTGGTGTAGGAATTGTCTTGACTGACAAGGCTGAGGCTGCCCTTTTAGACAGGATCCCGACTAACAGTCGTTTATGTGCTGTAAGACTCCAAGGGTCAGTTGACGTTCGAAAGGATAGTTGTGTTAAGCGCAATTTGTTTGTGATCTCGGCATAAGCCCCAACGGACTGCAGCTCAGACTTGCAGAAAGATGATTTCTATGATGCCCTCGCCACTCTCGTTCGCAGCAGTGAAGGTTCTGACATGGTAGTGCTAGCTGGTGACTTCAATTCACAAGTTGGCAAACTCAGTGTGTCAGAAGCCTGTTTAGGTGGGCATTGTGCTTTACCCGCTGAGCGCACAGATAACGGGGATAGACTTCCCCAGTTTTACGCAATCAATTGTACTTGTCTAGCACCAATTTCCGACACAGCTCGCGTCGCACGGCAACATGGCGCTCTAACTCTACAGGTACTTTGAGTCAGATTGATCATATCGCCGTAAACTACCGGTCGCACAGTTCTCTTCAGAACTGCAGATCTTACTGGTCCACGTAAGTAGAGTCGGAGCATGCACTAGTTTTAATGCGATTATCTTTACAGCTCCATGGTCATCGTCGCAAACCGCAAACTCGATTAGCCGTGCAACGTTTGTATGATCCAGAAATACACACCCGGTATGAGCAGAAGTTAGCACATGTGCTAAGATCTACGACGAACAGTAATGTAGATGAACATTGGGCTCATATCAAACAGGCGATGCACGTTGCAGCAGGTTTTGCCTGTGGTCCTAGATCCGATGTCCATCAAAGACACTGGATCTCGCAAGAGTCGCTGAGTATAATGGAGCAAAAGCGGCAGCTCTCGAACTGTAGGGAGATGAATAAGATCCGGAGAAAGCTACAAAGACAAGTTATGCAAAGCCTTAAGAATTATCGCGAAAATCGGTGAGTCAAGGTAGCCGAAGAGATGGTAATAGCAGCTGCTTCAGGTAACAGTCAAAGACCGTCCAAACTTATTCGTGACACCGGTGGACGGCGCATCCAGGTCGGTGAAGCGATTTGCGATAGAAATCGAGAACCCATCCATAACAAACAGCAAAGGCTTGGCCGTTGGGCTGAGTACTTCAAGGAACAGTTTAGCTGGCCGCACGCTAGTGTAGTTACTCCCGTGTCAGCAACTGTGACTCCTTGGGTGGTATCACTTGAGCCCCCATCGGAAGTAGAAGTAGAGTCATGTATTCGATTACCAAAGCGAGGAAAAGCGGCAGGTCCCGACGAACTTCCCCCAATTCTTTTCAAACTGGGTGGTGGGGCGTTGATAAAATCACTAACCGCCTTGCTCCGTGACATTTGGAACTGGGAGCGTATTTCGTGAATAAGGAGCGAGTAATTGATTGTTCCCATCTTCAAAAAAGGAATATGCAATGACTGTGGTAATCATCGTGAGATTAGCTTGATTCCGATAGTCACCAAAGTATTAGCCTCGATTCTGCTGCACCGTCTTACACCGGCTCGCGAGAGGAATGCCCGCGAACTCAAGGCTGGATTCCGCTCAGGTCGAGGATGCATCGATCAGAGTTTTACTCTTCGCCGACTACTTGAAACGCGTCACACGCACCGCCGACCGACAATAATGGTTTTCTTAGACTTGAAAGGTACCTTCGATTCAGTTGATCGAACAGCGCTTTTCAGTGTTCTTCAGCGAAAAGGTATGCCCCAGAAGTTCGTGAACCTGTATTATCATACTTCCGGCCGCGTTAGAGTTTACGGTGAACTATCCGGTCGGTTCGAAACCACCAGTGGTGTTCGACAAGGATGTCCTATGTCTCCATTCCTGTTCAACTGCGTCATCGATGAAATAATGGAGAGTGCGCTGCAAAATCTTCAGGATGTAAGCATCGAACTAGGAAATAGTAGATAGCTATGTGACCTAGATTACGCGGACGACGTTGTCTGCTTGTTCGAATCCACGGAACATGCTCAACATGCACTAGATAGACTCTCAAGAGCTATAGCTCCGTTCGGCATGCGCTTTGCACCTTTGAAGTGTAAAGTGATGCTACAAGACTGAACACCAACGATTCCGAGCTTGATACTCGATGGGGAGGTACTGTCCGTTGCCGACCACTTCACCTACCTCGGCAGCGGCACAGTAGTAGAGGTGAGCACGCGTATATCCAAGGCTCGAGCGGCGTACACTGGACTGAAGCACTTGTGGCGCCGACCTGATATTTCACTGAAGTTGAAAGGTAGTGTATACTGTGCTGCAGTGCGTTCAGTTTTGTTGTATGGTTGCGAAACTTGGAGTCTGCGTGCTGAAGATATTCGTCGTCTTGAGGTTTTCGACCATCGATGTTTACGTAGTATCGCTAGGATTGGGTGGAATAGCCGAGTAAGCAATGATGAGGTCAGAAAGCGAGTATTGGGTACTAATTCAGAGAACGTTGTGTCACAACGTATCCAGCTTAGTAGACTTCGTTCGTTGGGGCATGTGTTACGTGTGTCAAACACTCGTCTACCGTGCCGTGTCCTATTCTCCGCCCCTCCTAGGGAGTGGAAGAAACCACTTAGAGGTCAACAGATGACGTGGCAGCGAGGAATGAGAAAATGTACAGCAGACTTAGAAAAATTAGGTGCTTCACGTCTTTGTGGTTGAGGTCCAAAAGATCCATTTACCAACTGGCTAGAGACGCTGAAGGATATGGCAGCGAATCGCGAACAGTGGCGATCGTGTTGTCACTTTCTATCGAATCAGAATGATTGATCGATGTTTGTTTGTACAGTTAGGCTGTATTTCGTGTGTTGGCTACTAGGGTATTCTTTCCTTTTCCCACCTGTGGAGGTCCACTCCCTGTCCATCTTGTATATTCATACTTTCTAATTCAACGTGCAACATGGTGAGGAAGGCAGTGGTCAGTGGGGCTTGCCCTACTGTTTACCGCTGTACGGTTATTATTATTATTATTACTATTATTATTATTATTACTATTATTATTATTATTATTATTATTATTATTATTATTATTATTATATCAGGACAGCCTTTGATTCAGTTGACAGGACCGCTCTGTGGGAATGCCTGCTGGGAAAGGGCGTACATGAAAAATATGTATCAATGGTCATATACCTGTACCGTCATGGGTAAGAGTTTACGGTAAGCTTTCGTCCCCCATTGCTGTCTTCACTGAAGTCCGACAAGAGTGTCCTGTTTCGCCGTTTCTCTTTAACTTCGCAACTGAGGACGCCCCTAAAAATCGGTCGAAGGTCTCGTAGGTGGTGGTGTCGAACTCCACCCAGGGCACAGTTACTGATCTGGACTAGACCGACGACATTGACCTGCTAGCTTCTAATATCTCAACAGCTCAACTTCTACCGAATAATATAACAACTGAAGTGGCTCGCTACGAAATGCACTTCGCACCATCAAAGTGTAAAGTGCTATTCCATGATTGGCGAGATCATCGACCGGTGCTTTACCTCAGCAAAAAAGGCTGGAGATTACCGAAAGTTTTGTTTACTTGGGCAACTGTATTACAGGAAATGGTCGCGCGTGAGAAGAAATATCTATGTGCATATTAAAAGCCAGGCTAGTTTTTTTGAACCTCAATCATTTGGCACCAACATGACATCAGCCTTCCTTTAAAAACCCGAGTGTATAATACCGTCGTGCGCCCCGTACTGCTGTATGATTATGAAATATGGCCCGTCCGAATTCAACATATTTATCGCCTGGCTGTGTTTGATACCCGCTGCCTACGTAGCACTGCCCGTGTTCGGTGGGGGCGACGCCTCAGCAACGAATAAATGCGCAGTCGAGTGTTTGGTACAACCGACTCCTCCGACTATTCTATTGCACCGCCGTCTCCGCTGGTTAACACATGTATCAAAGATGCCTGCCCATCGCCTGCCGCTGGGCGCATTGTTTGGGATCCCTGGACCCGACTGGAAAATGCGTGGAGGACAAGCAACAAGCTGGCGGAATGAATAAACTAACGGAATGTCTGTCACGTGTAGGGTCGTCTCGGTTGCCAGGTTGGAACGGTAGATATCGCGAGGAACGCTGGCTTGTCTCACTAATGGATGTGGCTAGAAACCGAAGTAATTGGCGGGAGTGTATTTGCTTTTGTTCGAATAATCGAACACGGAAAAAAAGCAAAATATGCACAAAACAACAACAAAACTCTGCTTCCCCCTTTTTTCACTCTAAGTCCATCTACCCATTCCACCCTGGTTCTTTGGCACACAGCCCACAATCAGACTACTTAATGCCAGTATGAATCGGCTAGTCTGCGTTGCAACGATTGACGTCAGTGATTGTTTCTTCCTATATAAGCGATGTGTTCTGTGCTGATAAAATGAGATGATTCGTGGGCGGAAAGAGTTCTCACTAGAGCTAGTGGGACGGAGCAAAACAATCATCTATACCTGTTCTCCAATCACTGTGTCGCCGAATATATATGGTCGTTTAGAGCACAGGAAGTTGTCAAAACGAAGCTCACAAGACGACCCACACAATGATTAGATTCATAAGGGGATACGGCAGTACGCTACACCGGTAGCATCATTATACGTTCATCATCTTTGCGTCTAGCTAGGGTTTCTACCTGTAATTCCCTTTGCTATTTCCACATTCTCGGTCGATTAATTCTCCATTAGGGTTTTGCTGATAGTATGGAAATTCAAGAACCCAGTGCACGCTTATCAGCTGCTTACAGCAAACTGATTAGAGAGTCAGCTGTCGTCACGCAGATAAGAAACAGGCGGAAAGAAAATAACACAATATAGTACTGAAACGAAGTACTAAGAGACCAGGGCTCTGAATCTGAGGATATGCACTACTCACTTCTGGAATTATAGATAAAAAGATGGCGGTGTATTTAGTTAATTTCGGTGATCAAGACATCCGTAGGGCACGACTGGTCACGGCAAACACCTAATTGCGTTCCATTTCAACATTACCAAGATGGCGTACGAAACGATCGAAAAATTGGATACTGACCTTAGAAGCCGATAGCAATTTATTAATCCCATTTTAAAACCGAAAGGAATGTAACGACGAACTAGACGCCCCCACACTTCGTCTGTGATCAATGTGTTCAGCTGACCATCAGAGGTCTCATGCTTCGTCCGGTACTGTGAATCCAAGGCAATTACTGACAGAAGCCAGACGCTGTCCTTGTTGTCATCTACGCGTTCAACAAACGATGCTTCGCTATCGAAAACGAAGCTCACCGCCCCGGGAACAGGATGTCCATTGGACGAGTGGTCATTTTGATTATTTGCTGAGACTTGCGCGTGCAACTTGGCGTCCGGAGACGTGTCAACAAGGGATCGTCCAGAAGCGGAAAAAGACTTTGTCGCATACCGTAACTCTTCATGATTTAACTGACCTGAAAAAGGACACCAATTCAACTGTCCAAATAAGCTATGAAATTTTATCATCACTGTAAGGAAGCAATTATTTTTCGAACGAATTGAGACATTCTGACTGTAAGGAACAAGTATTGTAGCAAAAATGAAGAGAGTGGAGAACCGTGACTTAATGAAAAGCGCCATAAAAATGCCAATGAGATTTTATGTTTAAACATACGATGTGTACAAGACGTCTACGCTCGAATTAGCCGTCTAGATCCTGACCAGCGAATGCTCGGGGACCAAAGCTACGTTGGTTCTCGACTCACGGACAAAAGTAATCATCCGCTACATCTCTGCAGACCACCATTTACTTCTGTCATGTTCAAATTTCCAGCGCATAAAGAACTGTCATCCGCCTTCTGCTAACCAGCCTTGGACACAGGTGAACCGCATAGTTATGAGATATCACTGGTACAGCTACTTTACTTAACTGCGGCTGGCGTCTTCGAGAGGCTGAGCCGACTTCATGAATATGGTCAAGAATTTTTATGGGTGTTCGGTACAAGAGACGTCCCCAGAGTCACTCGGCTTTTTCGAGGGTGCACCGCTAGCCTCTGCACAATCAACTGCGGGTTGCAAGGCAGCAGCGTGTTAGTGCATGGTTGCCAGTGGCTCTCTAAGAGCTCGTCCGCAATCCGATTGAATTAAATACAACCCAAGGGCCTATGCGGCCCTGTTAGTTCGACAGATTTCCTTCACAGCCGCTGAACAATACAGTAAGTATTGTCCGCCGATTCGGGGATAACTGTCTTCGCATACCGAGCACCATCTCAGCGAGTTTTTGGACCTCGGTAACCCTCGATCTGGTTTAGCTCGTCTGTCGAGCGGTTTGCTGGGGTGTGGTCACTAATTCGTGCTGATGCACGCGCCAGCTTCGTGGAGCCATAGGAGACCTGGGTACCTGCTGGAGACCGAAGAGATCGGAAATACCCCAATGACACGACAATCTACCAACTCAGAGATGCTACTCCTGTCAGACGCCCCGCGCACCCGGGGTGACTTAGTTAATTCCTATAGGTTACTTTGGAAAACATGCTTAGGCTTTAATCATGCCTTCGTGTGTACTGAGCTTACGGTGCGTTTCCCCACCAAAGCAGGTTGCCGCTGTCAATGCGCGGAAGTACGGCAATTCTATCGCACTTCAATCCGAGATATCAGAATGAATTAAATTCCCAACCAGGCAGCCGCGCACGTTGGTGTGTCAGAACACTCGCAACAAATACGAAAGTAGTGAGTGCCACATTGTGTCCGCCTAACTGCTACTTACTTGATCCCTGCACGACCTTTCGAATTTTTAGACAGTTACCGGTATATTCCTGCTGGAATCGAAAACTGAGTTGCTCGCAGTCAATTACGGACAAACCTATCAAAATACTTATGGAGACCGTGGAATTTTGTCAACACGCGCGGCCGAGATTGAGCAAGGTGCTTCAACTGGCAACGTCCGGACGATTTTCCAACTCATCCGATCCGCAATCAGCAACAACCCCGGTGAAGGGAAGACAATCTACAAACCTTTCGGGAAGAGACGAAGACTTTGGGCGAGGAGCGCGTGCAATGCACCTAACGTTCAAAGAAAGTAGGTTTCCCAGATTTCAGTCCATAATTTATTATTTTTAGCTGTTTGCCGTGAAATTTTACTCCTATCTGCAACTACTGTGCTTGTCCCATCGATGGCGCGTTCGTAAAATGGAAAGTGGCAACTGCATGAAATATGACTGGTATTGACAAAGGTCACTTTATTATATCACTACAACAGGTATTCAAAATGTTTGAAAAATTATGATCAGCGGTGTCAAATTCGAATCAGATATATCATATACTGATTCGTTCAACGTTTTCCCGACATCAGCGTTCAGCAAAATGCCACGCGAATATACTTCCTCGTGTCCCATTTTGAGGATATCTCCTTCTTCCACTGCACAACTGAACTATGAATACATATTAACCACTGTGTCTGACGTACTTCCATTTGTCTCCTGAACGTGGTATTGTGGAAATAGTTCGTATATACTTGTGCAACACTCAACCAGCGTCGTGAGTTTTCCAGGTGGGGCAAGTGGTTTTTGGTGCGAAAAAAGCACAACACATATCAGAAATTAAGTTGCTTTCTTTAGATAACAGTTACCAAGTATAGGTAGCTGTTGCTCGAGGTCAATCAGGAAACATTTGTTATTTCTCGGGTTCTTGGTAGGCGAGTCGACAGTGGTCGCCTGGGTAGAGTGACTTCGCATTGCCCGTCACGATGTCGCATCTTTGAGTTCACCACTGAGAGCGCCACTTGGTTTTCTCTTGAGGTAGCTTAACGTTTCAGAGATAGGCCGTTGAATTCGATGTTGTAAAGCTGCATGTTTCTCGCCGACACTTACCTCAGCAGCCTCTAGGCAATTAACTGCGCTCCGTTCCGACACCCAGTGAGTCTCTGGTACACTATATTCAGTCAATATATCACCACGGGGACTGGATGCTTCTTCGAACGCAATGCCTTGAGGTGAGACTATCTCTCGGCGATCGACCTAACGGAGTTGGTTGGTCTCATACGTTAAGGACTGTAGTCCCCGGTTTCAGGGCGTATATGAACTACGGATCCCCCAACTCGGTTAAACACAGCCAGTCTATATATATAACCAGTCTTGTCAGTAAAGTATACATTTCGAGTGAGAGAAAAATTCTCGGACTACGGTAGTAGCCCGTGGTGACGTGGCAACTGCCATCCCACTCAGAAAACCTCCGTGAGTTGAGAGTAATTTCAGTGGGCAACCATCAAAAACTAAAAACTAACTCACCCGTTTGCTGTATCAACAAGTCGATTTCTTCCCGCTCTATGACGTGATCGAAAATAACCCCTCGCTGTTCAAGGATCTTCTTGAGAGTTATCACACCCAATCTTGACTTCCCGTTGTACTTCGTATTTTCGAGAAACCCTCTAGGCAAGTCCTCCCCCGTGATTGATTCTTCCATTATTTCGTCCGCTATTTTATGCATGCAAGCCGCAGCACACATGCAGGCGGCAAAACATGCTATCAAACTCACACTACCATAAATACGAAATAGGTGGGGCCTCTTCTTACTATATCGAAGAAGCCCACGATATTGTGGCCTGAGAAGACTTGCTAAATTGCTGTGTACCGCGGATCTAGGCTGACTAACAGTGCTCATGGGACTCAGAACTGCGTTACAACGTAGGCGAAGTCAACGGTACGCGTCAGCAGCACTCGACCTTCGCCAAGGTCAGTTCAGTTCAGTTCAGTTCAGTCTGCACAGGACAGGTAATGGCCACGGCCAATCGAGCTTCCAGAATTCCTTCGATGGTATGCACACCAGTTATACACTCACCACTGCCGAGTTTATTTCGTCGAATCCCCGCTAAAAATGAGAGGGAAACGGAAAACCTCATAGCACATCAACTGCGTGAGACATTATGCATCGTGAGCGTTCACTGAGACAGTATGCAATGAGGGAAAAAGTCTGGTAAAACATACTCCAGAAGGACCACAGTGCTACTCGTCATCCATCTAGTTGATATTCTCAAGGCTCACTACAAGGAAAGATCTCGTACCACTTGTGATCCAGGGCACCTTTGAAGGATTGGACTGTCTGCAGACCTACCATTTCACCAGGCAGACCGTTCCAACTGTTCACAACCCTATTGCTGAAGAAGTGCGATCTAGCCATCAACCTAGATCGGGCTTTTATCAACTTCTTTTCATGTCCCCTTGTTCTGGAGTCTACGGCCACTTGGAATAGACTATCTGGTCTAAGGCCAGAAAAGCCCTTCATTACCTTGAACGTTTCTATGAGATCTCCTCGACTTCTCCTCCTTTCCAACCAGAAAAGATTCAGGTCACAGAGTCTCTGCTCGCAAGTTATACCCTTGGTGTGGCTAGAGCCAATCGTGTGTCCAAATATTTGTGTTGTCGGTTCTTTTCCGTAGCTCCCAACACTGCGGGATTTTCTCTTTCTGAAAGGCAGAAATTTTGTGCAGTATCAGCCCTGACAGAGTTAGGTGGAAACAATAAATAAATTGAATCTGACCCTACAAGCTGTCTAACATAACTCGGGGTATACTGCCACCCAACATAGGCCTACTGCTTTCTTAAAATCCTTCACTGTCGTGTTATTTATGACCTCCCCGGGAGCTTATTCCAGTAGGGTACCACTCTATTCGAGAAGTACTTCACCCTAGTTTGAAGCCTCGAATGCTTCCTTTGAATTCTTAAGCTATGCCCACTTGTGCCTCTCTCGGGGATCAGAGAGAAAAGGTCTTCTCGATTTATTCCTGACAGTCCCTTCATAACCTTGAAGGTTTCTGTCAAATCCCCGCAAATGCGCCGTCTTTCCATTGAGAACAGGTCTAAGGCACCGAGACGCTCTGTGTAGCTAAACCCCCTTTGCCCAGCCACTATTCTAGTGGCTACCCCTTGCACTTTCTCCAGACAGTCTATATCTTTCTGGTGGTACGGTTCCCAGACCTGCACGCAGTACTCCTTATGCGGCCTAACTGTGGCTTGATATATCGGAACGAAAATCTTAGGCTCTCTACACGACATAATGGGTCTAACTCGAAAGATTTCTCTCCGGGCCATATTGGCTGCTGTGGTGCACTGCTTCGACGGCTTAAAGCTGTTGTCCATTATAACGCCCAGGTCTTTGACCTGCGAGACCACTTGCAACGAACCCACACCCTCCCCGCTAGTCCCTATATTTGTGGTCCAGCATTGACACTTAGTGAGGTTTGGTGGGAGGCCCCATTTACTTGACCAGTTTTGTGCTGCTTACACGTCAAGTTCTATATCTACTCCAGCTATCTTGACGTCATCGACAAACATAAGGGTGGGTTTGTAAGCCCACGTGCTAGGTCATTTATGAAGATAAGGAAGAGCAGAGGGCCGAGCACCGAGCCCTGTGTCATTCCGCTAGTTGTACCCCCTGGTTTCGAGACATGACTATTCACCTTACCACTAAAAGTTCGCCCCGCTAAAAACTATCTATCCGTTGTCCTGCCTTTCCAACTATTCCCATAGACTGCAGTTTGACGTCCAGAAATCTGTGGTCCACAGAATGGAACGTCTTGCTGAAGTCCAAGTAGCAGACCGCAATCGACTGCCCTTCGTCCAGACGCTTGGTTGCTTCATCGAGGAACAGCAGGAGATTCGTCAGACAGGATCGTCCTGCCACAAACCCATGCTGAGCATTTGATATGAGGTTGTGTTGAACCAAATGCCTAGGGATCTGTTTCCTGATTATTCGCTCCAGATGCTTACACAGTACTGAAGTCAAGCTAACCGGCCGGTAATTTTCAGCCTTTGTCGGGGTCCACTCTTGTAAATTCCCGCCACTGTTGCTCTCCTCCAGTCTCCCGGCACAATTCCCTCTCTAAGTGACGTTTCATACAGCTTCGTCACCGGAGCCTTCAGGACCTCGGCCAGAGGCTGAACGATTGCTGGATGAATCTCGTCTGGACACGCTGCTTTATTTCTATTAAACGTTTGCAACTCCGCGTACACTTCTTCTTCTCCTACGGTAAGTTCGGTTATTGGAGGCGCCTGTGGGCCCTCCATCCTTTCCTCCAAACTACTTTCTGGTCGATATATGCTCTTGAAGAATGCCAAGAGCATGTCAGCCTTCTCCTCGTCGTTTAGAGCTAGTCGTCCCTGTGCTCCTTCCAAAGTTGCTACACTTTCTCTCATACTTTTGTGAGATTGCACGTAGGGGTAGAATCGCTTTGGGTTTGCGAGGACCGACGCAGCTAACCGACGCCCGAAGGCATATTTCTCCTCTCTTTGGATCTCGAGCTCTGTTCCTAGCCATCTTATAGCTATTCCATGCCCCCTGAGTTTTGTACAGCTTGTACGCCGACCATCGTTGCCTACGAATAACCATAGCCTTGGGGACTTTTGACTTCCACCATGGGGTTGATTTCTACTGCTAGCCACCATCAGGGGTGCAAAATCCTCTGTAAGTTTGATTAGCCTCATCTTGATGGCCTCCCAAACTTCCTCTACTGGGGCTTTTTTGTGTCTCGGTGTCCACTGAATTTCCTCCGTCGCCCTCTTTAGTTCACCTATATTGATTCTCCCATAGCGCCGACGTAACACGATTTCCTTCGGCGCCTTGCTTAGTCACAGTGTGACCCTTAGGACTACATGATCACTTTTTCCAAATGGTTCTTCCCACTTAATTTCCTTAACGTCCTGATGGTGCCGCGTTATAATTGAATCAGAGAGAGACGGGTGCTGTCCACCTCTGTGTCCAGTGGCCTGCGTCACATGCTGCGTAAGTGCATGTAACTGGACCCACTGCAGAAACTTGTCGCCCGTTGTTCCCCTTTGTGCGACCCCGCTTTCTCAGTTAATTTCGGGTAGGTCGAGATCCCCTAATAAGATGAACCCCATTGTCTGTGCCAGCACAGTATCCAGCACTTGCAAGAGCTCAACGTCTTTCTCATCTGTCGCTAGAGACGCCCTGTAGATACAGATGATACATATTGTTCGCGCCTCGATCCTGATAAAGCAGGATCTGTCCTGTACATTACCGGAGACCAATTTGAACGGAGCCTCTCATGGCCTGTGTCTGTCCGTATTAGAAGTACTACTCCGCCTCCTGCCTTCCATCTGTTCTATCCTGTCTGTAGGCAGCGTATCCCTGAAGGCGCATGTCAGTATATGGCTTTATCCAAGTTTCCGTCAAAGTAACGACATCAGACTCTGCTATCCTAGTCATCAACTCCCCTCTCTTTCCCAGGAGACTGCAGGTGTTGGTGTACCATATTGACGGTTCCCTGGTCCTCTTTACCGACTTCCTCGCTAATTTTACGGCTACGGTTCCCTCGAGGGCAAGCTACGAGATGATGCGCCATTTTTTGCCTCTAAAGTTGTCGGCGGTGCAGCATCTTGGCTATCAAGTGACACTCTGATTTTCGTGGCTTCTTCTTTTCTACCCGTCGACCCGGTGTCGGGCACAACGTGCACAAGGGACGTTACCCACTTTTGAGTCGCCATACCGGTGGCCCGGGATAGTCTTGCGACCACCTCAGCCCAACTGGTTTCCTCGGCTTTTCTCTCTTATACCACCAACTTAGCTGGTTAATAATAATAATAATGGTTTATTTCGGAGACGCCCGAGGCATGCCAGGTGCATGATCAACTGTTTACACGTGATGTAATAAACAAACGAAACCCTTGAAAATGTAGAAATTTACTTGACAGGAGTTGAAAAAAGGGGCTAAGAAGGAGGAATAACGTGGGATGAAAGTATGGCAAATGTATGCACACCAAAGATAATGTACTGAGTTTAAATGGAGCCATGGGCGGATTCAAATGGACGCTCGGTGAGTTCAAAAGTCAAGGTCAGGTGGGGGATCCGGCTGGTCAGTATAGGGACATCTGAAAGCCGACTGATATACATGAAAAAGGCTATAAATCGGGATAAGACACTGTAATAGCGGGAGACGACGAGGAAGAAGTGAGACTCACTGCGAAGGATTAGGCAGTAACGAATCATTGGTACTCTGCAATAGATGGTCGGCAAATAGGGCACACAACTCATTGTAAAACAGGGAGCCTGCTAAGAAGGCGTAAAGGGTCGGTCAGGTAAAAAATGGTTCATAGGAATTGGACACAGTCGATGTGAGACATAGATGTAGAGGGAATGGGTGCATAACATGGCGGTCAGCGGGATGATAACAAGAGAGATGGCCTGTGAGGAACTGCAGGATACAGAGCGAATGCATATTTACATATGTGCTCTTTTATATATATATATGTGTATATATATATATAAGAGAAGCCAGATCAATAACAATGGGGTCCTAGAAAGAAATTATCAGTCATTGGGAGGGGCAGGTTAGGTTAGGTCAAATGTTCGCAGAATCAACTTTGGTATATCGTGGTGAGTTATCTTCATGACAGGTGGACTTGGCAGATCAACAGAGAGAGTGGAAAATGCGGAAGCACAGAAAAGACGACGACTAGTTAACAGTTCAAAAAAGGGGGAGATGAAGGAAGGTATCGAAGTGAACAGGTAAGAAGAGATTTAATAACCTGATTTATGTAGGTGAGAAATGTGGTGTCGGCCAAGAATAGGGGAAGCCTTAATAAATGGGCTTACGTTATCCAACAGGAAGATGGTGGCGATGGGGACGGCTAAGCAGCGCAGACCGATTGTGCATACAAAGTGGAGAAAGGTACCTGGGAGGTGAAACTGTCTCTGGTGCAAGATGCAGCAGCTGTGACGGCAAACAGCGTGGGAGAGGAATGAGCAAAAAGGGCACCAGAGGGTAATGGCAGATCAAACGGACTGAAGCCGTGAATGAGAACCATGACGAAAACAGTGAGTTTACATTGGGTGGCAAGTGAAAAAGCAGAACGGTCCAAAAGGCACACATAAAATGCCTATGGCAAACAGTAGACGAAACAGGAGATGGGAGCACGGGTCGAAAAGGACAGGTGAGACATAACCAGTAAGATCATCTCATTGCAGGTGGAACACGAAAGAGGCAGAGGATAAAGAAGCACCGGGACAGGTAAACCGGTGGACGAACATAACGCATGAACAATGGATGCACGTGAGAGTCAGGGACATGGAAATTGGGAGCTGCGTGCATGCAGGCAATTGTACTAGTGGATGCAGATGTACGACACTAATCGGAGCACTGCCAAGTGGAAGGATCCACAGAGGAAACGCGGAGCCGGGCAAGGAAAATAGAGTGACAGTGACTGGATAATAAATGTGGCTGTGAGAGATGCAGAGTTCGAAACGACAGTTACAGTATGAGAATTGGCCATGGGTGCTGGTGGGGCGGGTGTATAATGGTATTAGGCGTAAGAAGGGAGAACGGGGGAGGGTTTGACAGAACGGTAGGCAGTGAGGCGTAAGAATGCGATCAATGAGCTTTCTAGGCCTAGGGTGATACCAAATGAATAGGTACTTCAAGCCGGCAACGCATACATGGGTGAAGAATTAAAATATTGGCGGTCGTCGGCAGAGTAAAGTGAGTAGGACGATAGTGACGTGCAATGAGAGGTACTACATTGAGAGTCGGTGGGAGCAATGACAGAATGGGTAGGTGTGCATACCATAGAAAAAGGGATGTGGTAAGAGCAATAGGTGGGCGTACAGTGGCGAACGAGGATGGTTGGAGCATGCGGTCTGCAGCTGACAGCATTAGAGCGTGCGATCCGCAACCGGTACTAGTGAGTGGGACTGGCCGTGCGCTTGACACCCAACCTAAAAAACACTTCGAGGCGAACACAGCGGGTGTGATCCACCAACCTAATTGAGCTCGCAAATCGTTGCAGACGACCTGCACGCCCGATGTGCGCCGGCCAAAGCGGTGGATCTGACAGCGCCCCGCACCGTTGGGAATGGCACTAATGTTCATTGATGGTTATGCAGGTGGGGCGTAGTTCAACTGTGAAAGTATGAGATATAAGTTCGGCGGTCGGATGGTCAGGTTGCACGGGGTTCCAGAGGACGGAGCCAGCGGTTAATAAACGACCAAACAACGGCGTTATCCAGGCGCGTATACCAACGTTGAGGGTGAAATGCACATAAGGAGGGAACTGGAAAAAGAGAGCAGATAAAAAAGAGCATTCAGGGTGTGCCCCTGCTGTAGATCAACGGTTAATGGAGGCATATAAAAATCAGTAAAGGACGAGGCATAAGAGTGACAGAAACTACGGGGGTAGGTGGAAGCAAAGTGGCTGAAATAAGTGGCACTTCAATTTGTTCGATTCATTAAGGAAACGACCATAGGTTGTCTAACGTTGAGAACTCAGTCAGATAGATGAAGCTCAATCGTTAGTTGTGTCCTTAATTGAAGGGAGCAGGGTCGGCGAAGGAGTGGTCTTAGAAGTCCAGGCCCCTCTCGCAAGCTATATCTCCTGCCATGCTCATATTAGATAACTGGAGTGCACGGGTGAAGCTGAGATATGGGATGAGTGCCGACAGAAATTGAGACTTGGTTTGCGAAGCTCGAAGTGTGATGGGTAACTTGTCCTAGAACTTGGAGTAGGCAAGAAGGAAAAAACGTGACCGCATGGCCGATTAAGCTATACCAGAAGGGACAGTAAAAGGCCTGTGCCGAAGTGAGTAGGAACCTTACGGGAGAAGCCTACTGGGTCAACGGAAAAAGACAGGTTATGGAGCAGGTTATACAAGAAGACTAAATTTAGTGTTAGGCGGCGGAGCCAGAGTGGGTCAAGATTCAGATTTTGGTATCGTTCTCTATAGCTTTAAGGCGTGGACCAACCGAGTAGTTGTTTGGTAAAAAGCCTCTGTATTCTTTCAACTGCAACTCTTTCGAATCTTGCCATGTTAGAAAATGTCATTGGGCAGTATTCAGGCAAAGGCCTATGTGGGATTTGTAGATGTCGATGATACTGTCCCGGAGACGAGTGCGGCGGAACAGAATGGCCACGCTTCTTCTAACCTTGGCCGCTTGGATGGCGGAGTGCTCAGAAAAGCTGAGGGAGCGGGAATAGTTGAGGCCCAAATCGCGGATGGTAGGTCGACTGGCCATTGGGGACCCACCAAGAGTTAAGGATCCAGGGGGCAGTTGGAACTTGTAGGTTAGGACCTCGCACTTATCAGTGGAAATGCTCATCCTCCAGGTGTGGCACCAGCGGTCAAGTGCAGAAATGTCAGCTGAAATGTTGCGAAGGGTAGGGGTAGCATCAATAAAATTGAAAGAGTAGACTATTTTTATATCGTCTGCAAGCAAGAATGGCGCGCCGTGGTGTGCTAGATCCAATGCGTCATTATTGCACATCAGAAATAGGAGAGGACCCAGTACGCTGCCCTGTATAACGCCACTTGCAACAGGTTTCGGTTTAGAGATATGTCCATTGGTGAGGACCACTTGCGAACGATGATTGGATGATTGGACCACCTGCGCTACCCCGGGCCTCTATTTTCCCTAGATTATGTTTGGTTTTTGTGTTTATAAACCTTATAGCCGTCTGTCATTTAGCTAGAAAGACTTAGGAAAAATACCCAAAATTTTCCACTCAGCTTTACACTCTCGAAAAGTTCAACTTACTGACCCATAATCTTTCCGCCTTCTTCACATTATCTCCTGAACTACTTGTGGACGCTCCAAAGGTCCTCTGCAAACATGCCAAGGTCCCGGGTGCAAATCAATAAATTCGTACTGCCAGGCTCAGAAAAACCAGGAACACTCAACCTCAGTCTGCACTCAATCCATGCTCAGTAGCTCTAGTTGATGTTTATGAATTAGTCAACAAGAAGATTACCGAAGTAGATCAAAAAGTGGCGGGCCTGCTTAACCAGATCCAGTCCATCGATGATATTCTATTGAAGATATCCTCTATATCTAGCGTAATGGAACCAACCCCCATAGCTAATCGCCAAAGTCTAGCCATGGTTGGCCGTTTCCTGGACTCAGTTGCGACGGAAGTTCATAAGCTTACAGCGAACGCCAAAAACGCGATAGTTTTCAACATCCCTGACCGACTGCCCCTGCCGTCAACCAAACTCGCCATACTGAATGCTTTAAGCAAGGCACACCACAGGTGCTATTGCACCCGGTTGCTCAAAAAATCACAAAGCAACGACTGTCCTTTGAAGTTCCAATTTGCTGACGAAGTAGCAGCCAGAGAATTCATAAACCATTGCTAACACCACCCCATTCAAAAGAATCACAATATTACCGGATAAGACGCCCCTCCAAAGAGAGGGTTTTTGATCAATAAAAAGTGCCTTAGCTTCACCAACGCAACCTGTGGCTGAAATACCAGTCGCCGCATCCTCTCACTGCCTGTTGAGCCACCTCGTAACACAAACGTCCTCAGTTGCCTGCACTACTCTAGCTGACCTAGACCTGACCACCACCCCGTCTCCAGCACACACCCCTAGTAAACGGCCCTGCCTTCTACTGTCAACCCCGGCTCCCACAAACGGCAACGATATCCACGCCAAATCCACTATTAGCCCGAAGCCACCAAAGTCCCATGCGTCCAAGCCTGCTGCTGCTAATTTCAACCTACTGCCCTGCGTCTCATCACCGAGAAAGACTCCGGGGAAGTCTGTTGCCAACAGCCCTTCCTGCCCTAACTCATGTCCCACCATCTTGCGGACACAAATCGTTCATAAAAGGCATGATCTGCTATATAGCCCATCGTCCCATCAGCCGACAGAATTCTTTCCCCCACAGCTTTCAGCTACTCCGGCTACTCCCGTTATCTCCCCCTGCAAGTCTTCTCAGCGCCCCATTTAGAACCCCGACCAAGCACTCCAAGTACACCCCAAATAATTCATGCTTTTCGGCGAACATGACGCAACCCAGCATCGCCCTGAAGTAGCCCACCCCTCCTCGCTGGATTAGTGTGGTACCTAGGCTAATCGACAAGGTCCTCCCAACTGCACTTTACAACAAATTAGAAAACGGCCACCGAGTAATGCATCATGAAGCATCGGGATCAAACAGGCCATATTCCCCAGGTATCCCGATACAGTTTCCCAGTCATCTTGCTGAATACCAGCACCTCCCGCTGAACATCCGTAACCAATTTCTCTCTCCCCCAATGATACAAATAAGTAGCTCCCAGTTGAATTATAACAAACGGCCTCAATCTTCAAGCTCCACGCTCCTCCCTGAACACAGGATGGGCCAGCCCAACCAACTACAGCTATTTCGCCGGTCCTGGTCGAGTGATAACTACCCGCCCCATAAGTATCCCGTTGGACCCAGTCACCACTACTTTCTACCGTCTCACTCTCCATTACCAATTACCTCAGCATCCAACCCCCCCGGCTACTTCAACCACCCCGGAAATCCCACTTCCGCAAACGACCATTTTTTTCTTGGCAGCACACCCCCCAACCCAGCCTCCCCCCTTCTTCACATAGCCGGCTCCCCACTTTTAAACCCTGTTTAGACTCCATCGCTTCTATACATGACAATCCTGTCGGTATGGGTCCACCTAATTATGTTTAACATCTTGTTAGTGTTAGCCACTAACAGCCGCCGATGGTTGTTCCTACTCCACGCCATAACGATACAGTTGCACTTACCTTGCTTCTCATTAACGCTCGCTCATTACTGAATAAAATTCATACTCGCCATAATATAGTACCATCTTCCGACTTCGACATTATTGTCATAACCGAAACCTGGCTAAATGACTCTGTCCTCTAGGACCAAATTTCTATTACTGGTTATCAAACCTTCATGAAAAATCGTCGTCGTCGTGGAGGAAGCTGTCTAATCCACGTTAAAAACAGCTTCTTTGCCATTCCTTTCTCTGATCCAAAACTGGACGCAATTCAGGACTCAATATGGGTAGCGGTTCTTCTGGCCAATTCTCCACTCCATATCGGTTGCTTTTATCGACCACCCAATTCAAACATCGCGGGCCTGGCCCACATAGTCAACGCCTTTGACCACTATTACCCTCTTCATCAAAACTTATAGCTGGCGATTTCAGTGCACCTAATATCTGCTGGGACACTATGTCATCACCCCAATACTTCACGAACTTTGTTTCGACCATACGCACAGGGCTCTGTGTCCAGCACGTAATGACACCAACCGGAGGAAACAGCACATCTCACTTGGTATTTACTGTTGGCCTATCGGATGTAACAACTACCGTCCTCAACCTCTTTCCAGGCAGTGACCATAGAATGGTATCTCGCAGATTCACAGCCGGACCCATATACCCCATATGTAGCTCATCTCAACAGCCCCTGCACACGATCAACTGGATGAACATCAAGCCCATGCCTCGATCCCCCAACTGGGATGACTACTTCCTACAGCAAGACACTCAGCTCGTCAGTGACGTACTCTACTATAAGCTACATTGTCGCCTGTCAGCAATCACCACCATCGGGACCAACCGCTCTCCCACCAAGCAGGGTTGCAAAAGGAACATGCAAAACTGAAGAAGATCTATAATAAAACCAGAGACTTATCCATACTATTGCAACTCCACTCGCTCTGTAACCATCAGTGTTCGGACTAGTAAACTGCTGAGAAAGTGGGAGCTTTCGGCCTTGAATTCCTTTGACAGGTCGTAACGATTGTCTCGACTAATAAAGGGCAGAAATCACAGAGTCTTCAGGGCTACCCCATTTAATTTTGGGATACAACAGGCAAATTAAATCTGCAGCCGAAATCGCTGAGGCGCTCACACCTTCTTCTCAGAATCCATGACTACTGACGCCGCTTCAAATCCGTCACCTGTGCCTCTCATCACCGAGCAAGTTTTCTCTGACATGGAATTCAGTTTGAACGACTTGGCCCAACTACTGCTGCGTGTTAGACCCTTCTCCCTCCGTGGCTATGACGGTATTCCCCAGCACCCTTTCATCTTGGTTGAACTGACGCCACTGCTAGCTTTATGAATCTCTATAACTTATCCATTTAGCATGGCATTTTTCCATCTCAGTGGAAAACGTAAGCCATTATTCCTATCCACAAAAAAGATCCAGTGCATGGCCCTTCAAAATATCGTCCTATTAACCATACCCCTTTAGCTGCCAGAACAATGGAGCGTTTGATTAAACAGTGGATGTCCGATTATCTTTTTTCCCATAACCTCATTCACAGCGGTCAACATGGCTTCCTAAAGGCACGTTCTTGTACCGCATGCCAGTTTGATTTCTTCAACCTACTGACCACGGCGGCTGAAGTCGGAAAATCTATGATTATCATCTACCTCGATATGACCAAGGCTTTTGACCGAGTTCCTCACTCCCGGTTGTTAACAAAACTCCGGGCCTACGGTATCCATGACCCGCTTTTATCATGGATCACTTCCTACCCGTCGAACCGAACCCAGGTTGTATATGCTAATGGTCATCTATCGCAACCGGTGCCTGTCACTAGTGGAGCCATACAAGGAAGTGTAATGGTCCGCTATTTTTCCTACTCTATAATGACGACATTTTTCCGATTGTGTAGCACGACGCTTCTCTCCCCTTCTATGACGACATCAAAATCGTTTATGAGTTCCGCCATCAAGATTTGAGCACAGCGCTGTCTGAAATAGATAATGATCGTGAGAAACTTGATCAATGGTGCAGTTCATGACAGATGTGCTTCTCGACATCCAAAAGCTTCTACACAACCTACAGATGTCAAGTTCCTCCTGGAACCCTGTCAGTGGGCCAAGCGCCCATCGCCGCAAGCTCACAATTGAGAAATCTTGGACTACGATACACCAACAACCTACGATTTTCGGAACATGTCTCATTCCAGACGGCCAAGGCCGGACAGATAATAGGCCTAGTTCTCAGATCGTTTAGAATTAAACATAGTATTCTCCTTACATACCAATCCAATGCCAGACCCCACCTCGAACATTGCCCTGTATTCTCTGGAATGTCTTAATCGGATAGGATACGCCTTGGGAAAGCCCAGCGTACCTTCATCAAGTAGCTAATAGGATACTGTTCTCCACTGAGTTATGAAGAGCGATGCACTCTAATAAAACTTGACCCCGTGTGGCTTGGACATGTTAGGCTTAAATCATGTTTTCTATATAGACTTATTCATCGCTTTGCTTTCACTTCTATCAATTCCATGCGGCTTCCTTTACTCTCAGTTTACCCTTTGCGCCACACAGATTTCAGTCTGGCCATCCCACAGCCGAGACTGGCAATAAGATCCAACTTCTTTCCCATTAGATATTCAAAGCTTTGGAACAAGCTACCCCTGACTATTCTCAAATGGGCGTCAATAACCCAGTTTGTCCATGCCTTAAAACCAAAACTTACCGTTAGTCATCTGTTATCTTTGACTGATGCCATCATATCTGAGGATCGAGCCTATGGAAAAGGCATCGAACTTTAGAACCTTAGCTTCCGTCTCCCCTCCCGCTCTCTGCCATCCGTCGAGCTGGCCTTCGAAAACGGGTTCCACTGCTAGGTTCATAGCACCACATCCCAAACCTACAATTTCCTGCCTAGCGACAGACGCTAGGCTGACCATTTACTGTCACATTTTTACGTATACCGCACATAACCCACATTGCAGAAGGATAAAAGTTTTGTCGTTTACAACTATAACTAGCTATTTGCCTGCCAGTTCTCGCTACTCACCCACGTTCACCTACTATCACTAACCCCCATGCAGCCCTGCCTTATCTAATTCACTAGTCGGTCTTCACAACTATGTCTAGACAATTACCGCCTCCCTCACTAAATAGTACTAGGGTAGCCATGTAAAACAACTTTCCTCTAGCTGAAGGGTTTTAGCCATTGATGTTTTCCCCTAGCACCAAGTGGTTCAGTGGTGCTGGATCCTAGGACATTAAGTCCCACCACCCACCACTTCACTCCTTGATCCTTCGAATCTTCTCTTATTTATTCTGGCTTCCGCTCCTTTCAGCTTCCTTGCCCGGCGGTTTTGGTTTCCCTATTCATTCCAGTCGAAAACCTTTTATCCCATACATCCACTTCCATTAGCTACCTGTTGGCCTCAATTCCATCCTTTTATATTTCCCGACATGAACGCTTGTTTGTGTTGTCAATATTTATGAATCCATCACCTAATTAAGACTGCTATCCTCTCTCCATGTGTGCAATAACATCCACTGGCGCAGCGTAACTCAACCACACCAGAACGGCCTCTGACAGTTTCAGGCACCGCCTGAAGCTGTACGGGACTAAAACGTATACGCAAGCGCGTAAATTACAACGCTCGTTGTCCTACTCCATGTGTTTGCTTAGCTCCACTCTGTATTTTCTCAGCCCATGCAAGCGAAACCCCTGATGTCGACGGCACCTTCACCATAGCTGCGTCCGGATGTGGGGAATCAGACCACTCGCAGCAGTTGCAAAAAAATGACATCAACTCGGAAAATTACAGTCGGGCGGAAGGGCTATGGAAAGTTCTTATATGGGCTCAATCATTTGTCTGTTAAAAAAAGTGGAGAACAAAAAAGACCTGGTGGGATCGATTTGATCTATATATACAATTAACATCGGGCTTTGAAGGAAACGGGCAAACTCCAATCATGGGTGTCTCCTATCAGCTCACACCTAACCCTGAGAAAGGGAAAACCTCACACCGCCCTTGTCCGCTTGACATGCTTTTGGTTCCTGCGCAGGAGACTTACTTGGGGTGATAGCGAACTGGTCTCTCCACATATGCCTACCCACACCCCGCTCTGATTTTCAATCAACTCGTGCTCTCCCATGCACGCCTGGCATGTTTGATGACGTCAGCTAAAAACCACCGTGGTTCTGGACAACAAGTCGATACATCAGACGACAGACACGCCTCATCAAAGCGCTAATTATATCCATGTAAATATTATTGTATATATAAACATACATGTACGAACGTAGAGAAAAGCGCCCGTATTCTTCGCTCACGTATCTGTTTTTCCTCCTTTTCGTAAGAAAGCGGCGTTCCTCTTGTCCTTTAATCCAGCCAATCTCTCCAGTTTACAGCCTTACCTAACAGCAACCTGCAGCATTAGACCTGTAGATACCCCACGATGGGATTTGTCATACATCCTTTGGATCTATCATATAAACTTGCCATTTGGATTCTTATGGCGTCTCAGCAGCTGCCCTGTGACCTGTAAAACACTACTGTGCGATTTGGCATATATCCCTTAGACCTACTATGCAAACTCGCCATTCAGGTTTTTCGTGTTGCTCAGCTGCTTTCTCACATAGCCCTCAGACCCTAGTCCAAATGCACCTCCACCGCTTTATTAACCCGTAAAGATAAGAATTCCCGGTGAACGGCTGAATTGATGATCATTAACTTTGCCTAAAAGAGCAAGCTCAGTTAACCCTCAAGAACAGCAAATAACAATACCAAAGACTCCTTGTTTCACTAAAAACATTGAGCTTCGTTTCCAACCTCAGTACTCCTTTCTGTTGTTTTGCATACGCCAGCCCTTCTCTTAAACATTTCCCAGACTACGTTCCTCACTTTTTCAATTTCATAACCACCAGGTGACCACGTTGCTTGGCTGTAATAAATCACGCAGACAGATTATATTTTTATCTGCCCGTCTACAACCGCACCAAAGTCCGGCTACAGCGAATATGATCCAGCCACCGGGTTTCACCATAAGAGGTCCTGGTACACCTGCACATGTTTCTCTAAGGCTTCCTGAGGAAATCTCAAAGCAAGACCCTCAGGATGTCAAATCAATTTGAACTACCGTGCCAGGACTCCTTAGTAAATATTGATCAGTCAAGAACCGACAATGCCCTCCTCCTTCCCATAATGAAACAGCGAATACAAACCGCAGCAACCCTTGTCCAAAAAACCCAACACGGACAAACAAAAGCCACACAAAACTAAACAAAATAATGTATTTGTCAATTCATCAGTACAACCTGACCTAATGCAAAGATTTTCACCCTCGTCTTGCCTTATTTTGTTTCTCGTGGACACGGCATTTCGGTTGTTGATTATTCCTTCCTGAAAATTCATCCCTTTTCCACCACGTGCTAACTGCCGAAACTAGATGACACACACTATTTCTCATGGAAGTTGTCTCACCTTTTCAGGGGGTACTATTCCCTTTCATATCCACAAATCTATGAAATTAGCTTTACTGTGCGAACCTTCATGAAATTCTCCTCCGCCTCCTTTGCACCAACGCCAGTTACCTTTTTAAGTGAACATGAGTAGGCATTACCGACCATTTTCTTGCATAATTCTTGTTAATATTGTATTTTCTGCGTCCTAAGACAACGTCCGTCTGAACATTCCTATATCCGGCCGATTCATTACTATTGCCGTAGTTGACCCCAAATCAATTCGTATTCACCGTGTATTCTTTGGTCATTTTGATTTATTTAAACTCTCCTCAGCCCTAGTCCATTGTTTCTGTGACTAGCAAATCCCTCTTTGAAGTTTGTGAACTTTCCATCTCATTCAGTGATATTGTCAACCCTGATCATACTTACATGCGTGCCTCTCGACCATGGTCCAGAAATATGCTGTCATTATCAATATTTCAATGTCTGGAAAATACCCATTGTATATCATAGAAGTCCAATTTGGCGAAACAATTGTTTTTCAGTAATTCATTCTGAAGCCGTTTACAAATTACATGGGAGACGCTAAGCAAGAATCATGCGGATAGACATGGAGTAAACATCAATCATGGGTAGGGGTTTGTCAACAGTCACATTGTCCTTGTCATTTGATTGGTTTATCTAACTTACACCCTGTGAGTGACAGGACGACAGATTTACTCGGCCTCGATCGATCCTAGGCCATGGAAGTTGAAGTGCCTGGACCAAACGCTTTTGGGCGCAAAGGTCGGGGGTCAGCTTCCTGATTCCGATTGCCTCGGCTATCGCTAGAGTGTGCAACTGCAAACCCTTGCATTTGCTTGGGGGGACTCGATACACAACTTTGAAAGCCGTGTTTGGGTTCACCTGATGTCCGGTGTCAACTAGGTGTGCTAATATTGCGCTGTTTATCGATCCAATCTGTCCTTGGCTTAGCCAGCGTGGGTGATGCTCTTTGATCCGAGTGGATAGCTGTCGTGCCGTTCGACCTACATACGATGCGTCACAAACACATCTGAAGGAGTACACAACCTTTGATAAACCAATCAAATGACAAGGACAATGTGACTGTTGACAAACCGCTACCCATGATTGATGTTTACTCCATGTCTATCCGCATGATTCTTGCTTAGCGTCTCCCATGTAATTTGTAAACGGCTTGAGAATGAATTACTGAAAAACAATTGTTTCGCCAAATTGGACTTCTATGATTATTATTATTATTATGAGATTTTGCGAAATGAAGCCAGTCTTTCAAGAGCAAGATGCAGAGGACAATTTACCGTCAGTACCAGAGAAATTCCGTGTTACTGTCACATTAATGAGGTGAATTTTGTGAGTAAATATTAGATCTAGCATATTCCTACTCCCTGTAGGTACAGGGGTGTTTGTCCCGCTGCCAATGTAAACGCTGGTGATATGGTTCACGAGATTAAGAAAAGCTAATATGATGGATCTAGAAACTCCAGAATGAATAAATATGCCAACATTAGGCCTGGTTCCAAAAGGGAGAGGAGGGTTGTTCCACAGACATAATGGGAGAGCAGTGCAAGCAGCCGATATGAAGCACAGTGTTTCCGAGGTTGATAGTTAACCACAGTGAACTAAGAATAGAATCAAGCGAGCTACGCAAAAGAGGGGTTCCGGTGAAGATTTTCTTAGCATAAATTAAGCATCCACCGCCAAGCAGGTTATGCCTACTGGTCCTTAGATGTTGCACTTGCCAGAGGAGTTTTGATCATCGGAGCATTCTCGTACAGCCACGATTGCGTCATCAAAATAACGTAACAGTTTTATGTGAAGACATTTTTTTAGTGTAGAAGTTTACCGTTAGTGCAGAGGGAGTGAGATGGGGCCGAAGATTTGCCACTTGTGGTAAATGGCACTGGTAAATCAGAAGGGCTGCGCAAGTTAGAAGACAAATAATCGTAATCGGGAGGAGTCAAGTTCAGAGTCTGGGGAGGGTAGACAGTTACGGTTGCCAGCGTTGACTCAAAAAAGGGGGGCCTCCAACCAAGCTGCAGTAACTAGTACAGTACAAGGGACTCCTTGGGCAATAAAGCAGCGTCAAAGAGGGGGAAATCTCGGAGCAGGCGGGAAAACCTGCGGAATATGGCAGCCTGCTGGCAGATTAGGGCCATTAGAAGCACTGGAAAAAAACAATGTTTAGTCGGAATAGAGTAATGTTTGGAGGGGGAAAGAAAAAAGGGCTCAAGGCAGACGGGGAATAGGGATATTGAGGGAGGAATCAAAATTTGGGCTACGGTGGGCGTGAGGCAAGTTGGATGATACACAAAACATGGGGTGTTTTGCTTTGTGTGCGGTAGAGACTCTAATCAGGTGAGAAATCCAGTACCAGACAGAGGGGGTCGTGAGCGGAGACCGTATTTGAGCATTGACAGTCACGGCCGACTTGTGAGGACCACGGATGTATAGGAACGAGGTGTACTGTCGAAGGGCAAAACCGGAGTCGGCTAACTAAGGGGGACTCATTTATTGGGAGACGGTTGGATGGAAGAAAGAAGGTTTGCGAAAACAATGGGTAGATCGGTGGACCTGTTCATCTGGATGGAGATAGGCTTATAATCAAATGGTACAAAGAACGAATTGGAGTAGCATGTATGCGCATCAGACGATGGGGCGGGATGGCTGGGCAGTGTTTGTCGTCTTTTGATCGGTGATGTCAACCTAGGAGGCATAGACAAGTCTAAGTCAGTAATAATGGGCTCTGATTTAAGGGAACGCTAGGCCGGGGAAGATGAGGAACTGAGAGTGAATAACCTGAAGCGGTAGGACCGCAAGAAGCGGCGGGGTAAATAGCTGATTGCGATGAAGACTTTGGAGCAGGGTCTAATAAAGTACCATCGAACCCGAGAAGCTGGAACCTTTTATCTGATACGCTTTGGTCTTGAAAGTTTGTTGTCACGCTGGTCAAGCAAACTGAGCCAAAAAGGTCAACGGGGCACCGCTCTTAAGTAAAGGAGGCTCGAATGAGCCCACTTCTTCTGTAACGGAAGAGCTACTGAGGGTTTCCTCACGATATGCAGCTATTAGAGGTTTCAAGGGAGCGCCGATAGTAATATAAGTCAGTAAACCTAATAAAGTCCAGCCAATCAAAATAAGTCGATTCGAAATAGCTATCTTACTATACACGACAAATGAAGCAGTTGTACCACAAATAAACTTCAGTAGCTTCCTCCCGGGCTTACACGCTCCCAAAGTGAAAGTTGACTCAACAACTGCAGCTTATTTATGGCTAAAAATCAAAAACCTGAGATGTGATGACCAAGTGTAGTCACAGCAAAGATCATTTCCAGCCACTCGGGCTCGAGGCAACAGAGAAGGTCCTATTTGTGAAAAATGCCCGATGCAATAAAACAAACAATCGGAGATCCTGTAAAGATGTCTCATACAAGTTGAATAATGCTATTTGTAGTAGGAATGCTAATGAAGTTAAAAGGGTCTCTTGAAAGTCCGTACACACTTGCGAAGTCCGGGTTAGTACAACGGGCGAAAACTGCTAAAAACCCCGCTATATCGTCCGGAAACGATTATGGATAGTCAGGGAATGGATGAGCGTGGAGCTCGCCATTCGGTTTCATAAACAGTGATGGAGAGGCACGGCTATCGCGATGAAGCAATATATGGCTCTGCTACGGGAATGTGGATTGGCCCCCAGGTGGTGGCTATTCAGTGAAGCTGGACTTGGCTGTTTCAGACGTTTGTGGGTTAGATGCGGGATAAAGGTGAAAAAATACAGGTTCTTTTCATGACCTGCAGGAAATCTCAAGCTGTACACCTGGATATCAAACATTTGATGAGAACCGGCTCACTCACTCAAGCGCAGCCAAGTTTACCAAGCCAAGGAGGCATGCCGTCGGCTGTACATTCTGACAAAAAGTCGAGTTTCGCTGAGGCCCAGAAGGGGTTGCTGAGCTGTTACTGAAGTTTCTGTCGTGACGAAATAAGGAGCCGAAAGGCAACGCAGGTCATCCAGTTGCGCCTCAACCTCCCACGCGCCAGTCTCCTTGGTGCTGTGTGAGAGCGGTTGCTCAGGTCCGGTAAAACTATCACTGTCCCTAGTCGAACAACAAGCAATGGAAGATGAGACATTGAAGTTCGTAACGAAGGAGGCAGAGAGAATCCTCGACTGTCCTCTTGTAGGGCTAATCTCCTTCTTCGGTCCTACATATCTTGCAGTGACTCCGGAAGATCTAATGGCACTAAGGTCATATGTTGGCTTCTAAAGCCCAGTGGGTCTCCAATGTAGCTCACTACAAGGACAGAGACAAGTGAATTATCTGGCTCGTGTTTTGGAAAACCTGATTGCACAACAACCTGCTCATCTTCTAAAGCCAGCAACAGTTACCAATAAAAGAAAAAGCCTCCGAGGTGGGCGACCTACTGGCCACCTCTGACGAACAGTGGCACTTAAGTTAATGGTCTTTGGGAGTTCTCGGAGAAACCATTACGAGTTCTTGAAGGTTGTCCAAAAAGGTAGAGTTTTGGTGCAACGGAAGAAGTTCAAAGCTCAGCGTGTTCATCGGTCAAGAGGTGGACACGGGTTTGCTAAGTTATTTTTAAGCCCGCGAGAGTGTCATTGAGGCGCGGCGGGGACGTCAGGTTAGATGTGAATTAGCCCTGGCGCCTAGAGTAAGGAATTGCCCCAGGGTAGTAAAACCAGGATCGAAAACATTTACGCGTGATGATCGATAATTCGACAACCTACCAACGATTTCAACTACAGTGTGCTATTGGACGACCAAATTTTACCCTAATATAACTACCTCCATTCTGTGGCTACAGTAGAAGTCGCCCCGGGATCAGTAGTGAACGAAAACAGAGATCAGCCATCGAGCACTTACTAGAAGGCGCGGGCTTTGAAAAACTTCTTTTAACTTGCTCATGGATAAGATACTCGAAGATAGCGCGAGACCACTGTAATTCAGCAGATGATCCCCATGGATGGAGTCGTTGTGGTGCACTTTTGTGGAAATTCTACCTTAACATGGCCACATACTTGCACTGATTAGACATTGGTTTGTTCCTGTTGACCATACAACGAATACAGCAAACACCAATAATGATAATTGTATGTTTCTGCACCATGGTCGAGAGGCACGCATGTAAGTATGATCAGAGTTGACAATATCACTGAATGAGATGGAAAGTTCACAAACTTCAAAGAGGGATTTGCTAGTCACAGAAACAATGGACTAGGGCTGAGGAGAGTTTAAATAAATCAAAATGACCAAAGAATACACGGTGAATACGAATTGATTTGGGGTCAACTACGGCAATAGTAATGAATCGGCCGGATATAGGAATGTTCAGACGGACGTTGTCTTAGGACGCAGAAAATACAATATTAACAAGAATTATGCAAGAAAATGGTCGGTAATGCCTACTCATGTTCACTTAAAAAGGTAACTGGCGTTGGTGCAAAGGAGGCGGAGGAGAATTTCATGAAGGTTCGCACAGTAAAGCTAATTTCATAGATTTGTGGATATGAAAGGGAATAGTACCCCCTGAAAAGGTGAGACAACTTCCATGAGAAATAGTGTGTGTCATCTAGTTTCGGCAGTTAGCACGTGGTGGAAAAGGGATGAATTTTCAGGAAGGAATAATCAACAACCGAAATGCCGTGTCCACGAGAAACAAAATAAGGCAAGACGAGGGTGAAAATCTTTGCATTAGGTCAGGTTGTACTGATGAATTGACAAATACATTATTTTGTTTAGTTTTGTGTGGCTTTTGTTTGTCCGTGTTGGGTTTTTTGGACAAGGGTTGCTGCGGTTTGTATTCGCTGTTTCATTATGGGAAGGAGGAGGGCATTGTCGGTTCTTGATTGATCGATATTTATTAAGGAGTCCTCGCACAATGGTTTAAGTGGCTTCGATATCAGGATTGTTACTTTACTTTAACTGTAACCCGCAGGATCAATGCTCTTCTGGCGTGGATATCACGTGTGTGATCTGCAAGAGCACAACAGAAAAAATCCATGAACCGAGGCCCATTAAATTTACCAACATGCACAAACATGCACAATAAACGAACTAGCAGATAACGGCCTCCTATTTGGCTGGTACCCTGCTCCCTTCAAAGAAAGAACACTGCCCTCAGTGTTCCGTACTCCAACACACACCCAGCTGTACTGAATTTCCGGGGTCCACACCTCGGTTAGGCCATTCCACAAAAACTCTCTTGGGCCGAATCAAATCCACGCCTCAAATCACTCTACAGTCATCTGTTCTGCCCACGTCAAATCTATCTCCAAGGCATCTCACTTCCCTCGACGCGGTCCCGCAGTGGCTGCCAAAAATGTAACAGGCAGGGGCAACGCTCTTCCGACTAGTGCAGCACGCGTGTGACCTGCAACAGCACAAAAGAAATAGTCCATGAGCCGAGGCCCAGTAGGCGTTTCAACTTGCACCAACACTTACATTAAACGAACAACAAGATGGCGGCCTTCAATCTGGCCGTTACGGAACACCTGTTTATATTTCGCTCGAGTGCCGTGGCTTCTTTCGATTTGATCGCTGAACATCTTCAGGGTCGTATCCAACAGTGACATTCGCCGAACTCTGATTCCCTTTGTGAAACATTGTGGCCGTATATACGAGGTTTGTACATAATTCGCATGCGTATAATTTGTTAATTAGGTACCATAGGACCTGAGAATCGATCTTGTACGATTTTGGGATCAGTGAATTTTGCTACATGCTACTCACGACCGGAATCGCCGGTACCGTCATCACTGGCGATAGCGAGGTTGAAATGGCTCTGAGTGGGCTGAGTAGCAACAAGTCTGAGGGACCGGATTATTTTCGCCCCAACGCTCTAGAAGCCTCGGCCAATAAGCCGGCTGGAAAGCTAATACAGCAGTTCAACTTAACCCTTGGCATCGGGGAGCTACCGGCCGATGAGTGATTTGTGCTATTTATTCCCATTCATAAATGTGGAAAAACTGAGAAGGCCTCACCTACGGTGTCGTAAGCTTCTTTCCAGCCTCACCCAAATTATTAGAGGGAAGGATCGGAGATCTACCAAAGAAAAAATCTTTAGAACCATCATCTGACAGCCAATCAGCATCGCGGGTTCGCTGAAGGATGATCCTGACCAAATAACCTGCTATCACCCTCCGATGAGTTAGATTGCACTCTAGACCAAAAGAAGCGAGTAAGGAATGTTACTTGGACTAGCAGGAGGCCTTTGACTCGGTAAACCACCTTTTCGGCCAGGGAAGGTGAAGTTATCTGGAGTGGCCCACAGATTGTGGGGTGGATCTTGTGTCACCAAAGTGACAGAGCTTTCTTCGTACAGGTCGAGGACATCAGGTCCACTCTGGTCCAGCCAAGCAGTAGTACGGAGCAAGGTTCCTTGCTGGGACCATTGCTGTTTCTGGTATAAGTAAACGATCCGGTAACCATGCTAGACTGCCCTAAGTTCCTATTCGCAGATGGTATCAGACTAGAAAAGGACCTGACCCCCAGCTAAACTGGAGACTACCTTTACCAGGATTAGTGAGTGGGCAGAAAAGTAGGGGCCTCACCAACTGCAGCCAAACACAAAAGTCTTGCCGTCAGGAAGGGGAAGCAAAGGAGACAGGCACGTTGGACTGTTCTTCCTAGCAAGAATTAAGCCCGCTATTGCAGCAAGAGACCTAGGTGTTCGAACGCACGAGAGCTTCAAACTTGCTAGGCAGTGACCTTCTGCGGCTTTGACGGCGAACGGGGCGCTTTTCAGTTTAAGAAAAACGACTGTGTCTAGAGGGTCCTGTGTAATTCTGCCTATATATAGGCTGACTTTAGGGCATTACTTGGGGACTTTTCACAAACGTAAGCACTGAGCCTAATAAAGGACAAAAAATTGTTGAAGTACTTCCAATGAATGTTCACTTGAAAGTTAAGCGCAAATTGCGGAAAGCTAAGAGCCCTAAACCTCTTCTCCCATGATCGTCGTAGGCTAAGGAGAGGTCTGGAAAAGTGCCAGAATTTATACATGGGAAGTACTGTGACTAACAGACCACCACTGAATCCTTGCCACGAACATGTACCCAAAGGACACTAGCATAAGGTGGACAGATCAAGAGCATATATTGGCCAAAGGTAACGTTTCTTTTCTCGTGTCGTAAACACGCAGAATAATTTGACTCTATGAGTGATGAAGGTAACTTCGGCCGTTGCTTTCAAGCACAAACTGAACGCGTGCTGGACAGAGGCATTCCCAGACTATGGCTAACCATCCTTAGTAGCTGCAATCTTATTCTTATCATTTGATCCTTTTTATCTCCTTCCCATTTACTGTCCCTTACAGCAACTCGTCCCCCTAGTGCTTCCTTACTGCACCCCCCTCCGTAGCAGTCACCACATGGCCATTCCTATTATCATTTCGTGCTTCGACATCTACTTTATTCGACTACTCAGGTTATATCTGACTTGAGCCAGGGCACTGATCCTTCGGTATTTCGAGGTTGTTGTCCCCGAGAGTGGGCCCGCCCCTCCCCTTCCACTCAGCTACTACAAATACCGAATTATACTGGACCTATGGGAGTCGCAGCACGGCAAGAACTCATAGGGGTCGCGGCGCAAGAAGCTGAGAGCTTACTGGCTGAAGCTGCAGGACGTGTGACCTGAAAGGGAGCAATAATTCATGGTATGCCTGATGTCAACCCACTCAGAATTAAATAGGAACAACTTGAAGGGACTAACTTGAACTTCGGATTATAGGCAAATCCTACCTTGAAAACGAGGAAAATGTTCAAACTCAAGAATCAGGGTCAGCTTCAGTGAGCACGTGCCTCATATCACTCATCCCCCTTATGAAGGTTTGCCCCGAAAGACTTGTTTAGTTTACATAATGATGACCATTCAGCCATGTGACATATTCATTTTAAATACACGTAGCTGCTCCATTGCTTCAAAAATACTTCGAAAATCCCTCCAAACATTGTACACGCTTTGTAGATGTGACTGCGTATCACATGGAGTTGATAGGCCAGTCCATACACAGCTCTTTTGTGCGTTTGTTTATTTATGCCGGATGTTTGAATTTGGGCCCAAACCGTTTCTACCGGTCCTGCTTGGACCATAGTACGTTAACCTTTGCGTTTTACTGTTACTCTTATCTGGCTGCATACTTGTGGTTTGTAAATATTTTGAATGCCAGTGGTTTTCAATTTGGTAGCGTAGAAACTGCGAATCAATCGTTTTCTGGTTTAGGGATCCCTGTGAACCGGCTGCTCGTCGCTTGAATCGTGGTTATTGTGAACTACATTGCACGCCCACGCATAGTAACAAGCCCTCCATGTCGTACGCAGATGTTTTCACCGGTTGCTTGAAAGGCTTTAAATGCATGAAGTTTCGTTACTGAATTCGATTAGGTAGTAGCGGCGTCTTACGAATTTCTATCGCCTAAAGCTCGTAGCAACCTTTAAATAGGTTTTAATTATTGTTTTCGCGCACGGACTCACGCTCGCTGGTGCATGCTTTTTGTGGTGACCATAAGCCGCGCCAAGGAATTACCTTTTTCTGAACACTATTCCCCATTTATTTTCCTTACGATCTTCCTTGACGCTCGGTTTCGACCACACCGTTTAGTTCGGTTGCTTACCCCTAATTGAAATTACCTTCTCGAATTTTCCTTCGACCTCACATCTAAATCGCTCTTATTTTTCTTTACTTGCCGACCGCATGTGCCCTCGGTCTACTTTTTGTTAGGACGGAAAGTTCGATTATCTTTCATGTATATCTCCTACCTGTGCTTTTTCGGTGCCCCGATAGGAAGGGTACATACCCGTACCCGGCCATTTACTCGAGTCTATTTGATCCTTTCAAGTAAGAGTGCTGTTGGCAAACACCTGTGAGACCTTATCGAAGACTTTTGATCCGCACCCGAGTGTCCTAAACGTTTGGAAGCCCCTTTTCGCCTGGACAATTCACCAGTTCGGTGAGTCTTCGGTTTGTGCAGCTTCGACCGTCTTCATTTCGTCTTAAAATAAATAAATATATTTAACTGTATATTATTACACTTTAAACATGTCCAAAGTTAAGATGAAGAACGACACAGATCTCACGTTACCTGCCTCAAAGTGGAAAACAGTAGCTTCTATCTCACACGACCCTTATATATTTTGAGCTGCAATATGAAACTGGTGAGACCCTGGACAAGCCTCAAAAGGTTCTCTCACGTCCTAGGGGCTGCTTCTGGTGGTGCTTTTACCTTCATCTGGGGACTAGGTCCAAAATCCCCCCCAGGAGCAGCCGTACGACTGGCTGAAAGAGACTTTTATTCGGCATTTCGCACCCTTGCGGGAGTGGGGTTTACATCAACCCCTGGCACCACACTCCATTGGCATTACCAAATCCAGCCGTCAGTCAGCAATCCCGTTCCCCGTAGGGCCCGTCAATAAGGATTCAGATGGGGTTAAAGAAACGTGGTTGGATTCTCTGCCTCTTCGTGTTCATACTAAAGTTGTTGCCTTCCTCAAGGAGTCCTCCTTGGAAGGAGAGGCCTCTGTGGCTGACAGGGTTGTACCAAGCGTCGGCAACCATTTTGACCCCCCTCATCATTACTACATGGAGCAAAGGCCAAGGTGTGTGCCCGGGCCAGTAGAAAGAAAGGCTTCGGCACTCGATCTGTCCACCGCCTACGGTCTTTTAGAGACGGAGTGAATGTACCTACCCCTAGAATTAGCTAATGCAGGCAACATCAAATACGGGCGTCTTCCACTGATCCCGCCGGCTACGATTCAACCACAAATGCGTCTACCAAACCTGAAAATCCTACCAGCGATTTTGTTGATAACTGGTAATTGATAATTGTATATTTCTCGACCGTGGTCAATACACATGCACAAGGCAAGGTCAGAGAATACAGCAGTACATGTCAATGTGAGGTATTCACAATTTCTAAGTTTACGAATCACACACAACAGTAAAATCATGTTGTGTCTGAGTGAACTAAAGTGGTAATGGTTGGCGCGGGAATTATAAATCGGTTTCAAACTCGGGAGGACGGTCGGGTTGGCTAGACAAACGTGGGATTATTGATAAAAGCGATAGTTGATTGATCACTAACGAGCAACCGGGCGGAATAGATGCCAAAGAACAAGAATAGAAGGAAAGTACGCATGGGGCTATCAACGCGCAGTCAGAAATGCCAGCGAAATATAGAACACTGATCCAGCTTAGGGTAACTATTTGTGAGGGGAAGCATATGAAATGCATGCAAGTGAGTCAAAGGTGCTAATGAAACGGACCTTTTGTGCAGGTGATTTCGGTGTCATATGGAAATTCACATGAAGACGAAAAGCTTCACAAGGATTGCAATGAACTTTTGAAGAGCATGAATCGTGTATAGACTCAGAACAGACTTTCAGAGAAGAGCAGTCAAAGAAATAGACTAGTGGAGACAAACGCTACTGGTGCGACAGGCAGAAGCTGGAAAAATGTAAAGATAAAAATGTTTGTATATGTGAAAAAATTATCAGCCAAATTTTGATTAGCTGCAGACGGCTGGTATCCTGCTTCATAAAGACTTTGGTTGCAGGCAATGGCAAGTAGTGTTGAGGGTAACAGGTTAAAAGGGCCTGGTCTGACGAAGTGGGCAGTGGCGAGGGCTGGGTTCCGGTCATTGGTTTCGTACTGCAACGCGGAAAGGATTGAACTGTTAGAAAGGATTATTGGAAATAGACGTTGAGCGGATGTGGGTTGATGTTTGGTGTCAGGAACTACCTCTGCGATACGGTGAGGCCTTCATGAGGGGTTGATACTCCGTGTACTGTGCTCCATATGACGTCATCAGGAGAAAATAAAGGTTAAAACTGTTGATCAAATCGTCGTCCTTACAGTAATCCTGCATAAAGGTCGAGTTGACCGATGGCTATCCAAGTGACCAATGCGATGTGAAAGAGATCAGGTGGGCGGCAGTCCGGAGAGTGTTCCAGCTGTTAGTTATGATTATCGTTTTAATGGAAACCAGAAAATGGACATTTTGTTGTCTGAACAATTAGTTATCGTTCGGCTAGTGGCCCGTCTATCAAGGCTCCCTAGACTGAGACTGGTAGCTCCCTAGGGTAGTTGGATGACGATGGAGATTTAAAGAGATATCAGGTAGGCCGTGGATGAGGAGAGGAGGCCCATTTGGGAACCAGGAATAAAGCAATAGTAGAGGGCACGATGTGGAAGAAGAAAGGGAAATGTTGCCTTCAAAGTGTCTTTGGACCAGCCACCCGCGAGAGCAGACGGCTATGTTCCCACGCCGTGGGCAGCGCCACCGTGGTCGAATGCGATCGCCCCTACTAGCCGGCAGTCTCAGGTTAGTGGCTTCTTTTTTGAGCACTACAGACGTGGCAAAGCTAGGTTCGTAGTCAATGCAAAGAGCTAGGTTACTGCCCTGCCTGTTGGTAATGACAAGCCAATAACTTCCTCGCGTTGGCTGTCCGTGGTGAATGATTCCTCTCTTCGACTTGTGGCGAGCTAGAGCTTGCAGCCTACCTAGGACCACGACGACGGTATTTTTGAACATTTTCCCTAGCGGATTTTCTACTAGCATACTGGGAGCAGATTACCTGCAGCTGTATGAACTACTTGTCCATGCACTTAGGCTGCGTCCTACCGATCAACCGTGAGGCATTTAGTTTACGGGTTTGGCTGCTCAAACAGATGCGCACAGAATAGCAGGTGAGTTTATCAACGTGCCCTACGGTGTTGCGTCTAAATTTACCGAATCCCCATTTTGACTGAACCATTGGAAGAGAAAGATGAAGTGACTGAGCTTGTGGCCCATCAAATATTTACTAACGGACCACCAGCCATAGTAAAGCCTCGTTGACTGGCGCCGGACAAACTGGCTCTTGCTGAACGTCTGATACTTTCTGAGGGCATCTTCCCTCCTTCTCACCTCCAGCTGATTTCAACCCACAAGGCGAGTAAGAGACGACACCTGGCCACCGTTTGAAGAATGCCGCGGGCTAACCTCGGTTACCCTTTACGGTAACCATCAAAAGCCACACAAACATGACATTGGAGAATCGTTTCTTCATAAGACTCCAATTTCCAATATCGATTTGGTTTCAGCTCATTACAGGATCCCACTGGTGGCCGAGAAAGCTGAGAAAACCTCTGTCACGACCTCCTCCGGTCTGTTTGTGTTCTCAAGTGTGTCTTTTTGTCTGCGGGAAGCTGCTCAAAAATTACAGGGGTTTATCGATAGCGATAAGCGGGGCTCAGAATTTTTCACGTCTATATCGATGGCTAGCTAATGGCATCGTCGAGGGTAGATGAAAGTACCTCCACTACCTCAGCTCTTGTCCGAATGTCGGGGATATATAATTTTTGCCATGCCGCTGCCTCATACTTCGCTTCTATTCCGTTTGCTTCACCTAACATTTAGTTTCTCTTCTTAAAGCTCGCATGCCTCTCTCTGATTGAGGAAGGCCTGTGAAAAAGGTGTTTTCTTCTGAAATCTCAGTCTATCAACCGATCCCAAGTTTCAACTCAGGCAACCAAGCCAGTTGGCCAACACCGGCTTCCGAATCGCTTTTAAGCATGATCAAGCTCCCCTAATGGGGCTGATTCCTGGAAACATTGGTGCCACGCCTTTACAAACCTTTTGAAATTAGTAAAAGAACATCAACCAGAAAAGCTCCAAACTCTAGTACTCTTTTTATCGCCATCATTTTACTAAGGTGTTTTTCGGTGTAGTCATACTGACCCTGCCATTGCCACCCTTTCAACTCCTTTGCATGCGAACTAAAAACAGAATTTTCGGACTCTGTCTTCCGACAACTTCAGAAGAGAATGCTGCGTAAACCATTGGGTAGTTCATGTAAAAGCCTGAAACTCCTGCTTTAGACAGTAGTTTACAGGCTGTCAGCCCAAAGCAAAACGAAGAAGACTCCATCTGAGATGTTTTCATTATCCGACATGTACATGATAAAGTGGCCAAAGCGCTGGCATCGGCCCAAACTAGCTGTTTTGTTTGTGGGTGAGATCGCCACCATGGCTAGAAAGTCCCGAAAAACATGCAGCTTACAAGTCGTGTAGTACACGGAGAAGCTTTTAGAAGGTCCGTCGTGCTTCTATAAAATAAAAGACACCGCAACGTTTTCAACATTTCTCGCTTCTTTCATCGTGACAGACGTGGCCCCAGCGGGCCTCGGTAAGGCTATTACCGAAGTAGCAGTCTACAGAGTAGTGATGCATGCTCTTGAAGACACGGGGAGCTCAGAGAGTTCAGTCCGTAACAAACAGTTGACAATGGCAACCAAAAGTAAGATCAGTAGTACTGAGGCTTCGTTTCGTCTCATTGCTGCACAAAAGCCACCGGTACGAGCCTACCAGACTATCGATTCTCCCGTACTCATGTGCTGATACGCTGCTATGACGATGTTTCCAAGAAACGCAGTCACACTTCTCACTTTATAGTCCCTCCGTAGCTAACTGTCCAGCTCCGTCTCTTCGCGCATCCGGATCATTCACGCCGTTCCATTTGCACAAAATCGAAGAGATACAGGTAAAATGATGGAGTCTTTATCAAATCAGAGATCATCCAGTTATTGTACAATGGTATATTCAATCTTCTTGATCACCTTAGGGGGCCAAGGTTTCGACTGCTACCCAAGCAGCACGATACCCAAAGCTATTGGGCGAATGTCAGGCCATCGTAGTGCTAAAATGACTCCTGCCACGCGTATTGAAAGCTCGCACAGAAGTCCTTGAAACCTCATAAGGAATAGATTAATAAGAGCACCACGGTGATAATTAGTAAATATCGGCCCTACAAAAAGCTGCATATTTTGTTTTGCTGGCTGCAGTAGATCCATTTACTTCCTAAATGCATACCATCCACTCCACACAGACGACTTGATAAGGAGAATTTCACCGTTCAAGACTTGTTGCACCTTAGACCTACAAAAAGCGTACCATCGGATCCTCATAAACGAAACTGGTTGGCAATACAAGGCTTTGAAGGCATGAATATGCCCCTACATTTTTCACCGGGTACTCTCTAGAGTAACTAGTGATGTTGCCTGTTTCCAGCGCAAGGTAAAAAGCTGTTTCGATGTTGAGGACTCGAGGGAACTTTTGTATATGCTGACAACATGACTGTCCGTCGGAAAAATGTCACAGACCGTCATGTCAATTTGAAAATTTTCCTGCAGATGGCTAAGAACTATGGCTTGACTCTGAATCAATACAAATGTGTCTTCGCCACAACCTTAGTCAGACTTCTGGGCCATCAACAGGGATGTTTAAACCTGGCCCAGAAAGCTTTGACGCCTTTCTCAAACTTTCTGCTTCCAGAAACATGGAGGCACGGCAAATAGCCTCTGGAATTTTTCCAAATTACTTCCAATTGTATTCCCGTTTCTCGATGAGATTTATTCACTTATCGTTAACTGAACGTTCCTTCTCTCCAAAGAAGTACTTGAGTCTCACGAATCAATGAAGTCTGAATTATCCTAATCATCAATATTCGCAATCGACAAAGATTCGTCACTCGTGGTCTAAACCGACCCCCCCGACGTGGCAATTTCTACTACTCTCAGTCAAAGCGGTGGTTTCATGGTGTTTATTCAGGCGCATTGTCACATGAGGAGTAAAATCACTCAGTGGAAGAGAAATGAGCTCATGTCATTGATGAAGCTGTTCGAAATTGGCGAGATTATTCTGTAGATGCACACTTCAAGCTTAGCATAGAACAAAGTTCAGCTTTTTCTATGTTCTACGTGAAAGCTAGCAGCAAGATGGGAAATGAGAAAATTTAACCTTGGCGCTTTGAGCTCTCCCAGTTCTTAATGATGTGATATGTCGCCCAGGTTCGAAAATTACGCAGTCCATACCTTACCATGGGCATTCTGTGCGAGCACACGTTCTATCAGTGAACTAAAGCTACTTCATGAAATTCTCTGTCACCCGGGTATCACTCGTCTATATCATTTTGTTCGGACAAAAACTTGCTTTTCTCGCTCCATAGTGTCAAGGCGATAATTAAGTAATGTTCTGTTTGTTCACATCTAAAACCGAGCTCCAAAAACCCTGTAGTGGCCCACCTGTTCAAGCCACGCAACCAACTGGAAGCCTCAGTGTTAGCTTCAAAGGACTCATCCCCTCTTCCATTCGGACTTGGCCCTGCCTGTGGCACTGCGTCCCGTCGGGTTACTGATGCTTATTGCCATCAGTGGGACTGTTCATGAAAGAACTCTTATCCACAATCTGGAATCAGCTGTTGGCACCGGTTTAATCCGGTGGAAACTAATGCCAAAGCCAGTGCTAAACTTGGAAAACATCTATTCGTCCAAGTAAAATCCCACAGTGGAGGGAGTCTAATAGCCGGACAGCAACCACCAGTACCCTCACACACGGCCCCCCGATGAAAGCAAAGAAACTGTATCACTTCGTCATCTTGCTCCCGCAAAGCAGCATGCTTCCGTACCAACTGTCCCCTTTTCAGGGTCATTTAAAGGATCCTTCCAGTTAACGACGTGCCAGAAGCCTCCGATTTGCAAGCAACCGTCTCTCATTCCTTAATCTCCAAGTTAGCCACGGACAAAAGGTGAAAGCCTTCTCTTGCAGCAACAAACGGTGAGACCCTGATACCTTTGGAAAGGTGAGGTTTAACAACGCTTTCTTTGGTAACCGTTGTCAGCTTTCTCTATTCCCCGCCTGCGGACCGCAAAAAACAAAAAACACTAGTCTTTAGTCTCTGAGAGGTGGTGATGATATAAATTTGCTACCGTGCCTCTGCCTCATAATTTGCTCCTTTTTGGCTCACATCGTCTAGCATTTTGCTGGCCTTCTTAACTGGTATACCTCGTTTTTCGGTTAATTAAGGCGCAGTCTTTCTAGCGTCTATTCCACTAACCCATCACGATTAAGGATCGCATGGTGGACAATCCCGATCAATGTAAACTTGGCAAATCGGATCTCTTGTTCATCAGCCGCAAGATCATGCGAGAGGGCACTGAGCCTTGCGAGGAAAAAGAGCATGCCATTCTAGATTGCTTTCAGCCAACCACATTCAGGGGCTTCAGGCATTTTGGGGTTGTTTAACTTCTACCGTCATTTTGTACTCCATGTCGCTGAAACTTTGTTTCTACTAGGCGACGTAATTCGAGGTCATCTACGTACCTTGTCTCTTACGGACTCCGCACAATTAACGTTCTGGGGGAATGAAGCAAAATGAGCACAGCGCAAGCCTCGTATGCGCCCAATTTCTTCTTCACTCTTAGAGTAGCGGTGGATGCATTCAACTTTTCCATCAAAGTGGTCCAGCAACAGTCAATTTTTGGAATTTGGCAACAAGAAGTGTTTTTCTTCCGCATCCTCAGTCGCTGACTGCGCATAGCGTCATCGAACACCCCTGCCACGGTTTCGGGGGCCGATATTTTGTTCTCTTCACAGGCCACAAGCTCCCAAATTATGCGTAGTATACTAAGTCCGATGGACCCACGACGAAGTGTCAAATATCTGAACTACATTCCCCAGTCCGTGGCTGACCCTCGACGCGTTAAAAATGAGTCGAACAGAGTTGCAGATGTTTTGTTGCGTATTCCGCTTGATGCAATCGGACCACTAGTTCCAGACTTTCCTGCCACGGCCGCTTTACAGGCATGGGATATATCGTGCAGGAAATTGTTCAGTAATTTTTGCAGCAGTGTCAGTCAGTGCCACTGACCACTAGAACCTATACTGTAATCCGTCACCTTTACTGGCCTGCCTTGACCAGTCATATGGCGTTCATATTAGTGTATTCTGTTCGGTACCAACGATCGCAGCCTGTCTATTATTAGATGCTGCAGGAAACATCTGGCTGTTTTTGGACAGCGAAGTTCGTATGCAGTTGAACACAATGTTTACATTGTCGGAGACATAAATCACACGGGTATGTAGCTTCAGCTGCAGGCAATTTCGCCAAGCCCGACGGCCGCACTGACCACTTTTACGTGGACATTCTGAGTCCGTTAAAACTATCTCACGGTACACACACCTAATAACGTGAGTTGATAGATTCACTGAGCGGCTCGAGGTCATTCCCATTTTCCACTGGTATAAATATTAGTTTATTCTGGACAAACCCGAAGTATGCGGCACTGCAGGATCAGCCACTGGGCACTCGATAGAATGACTAATCACTGCATTATTGTTCTATAGTCATTACCGATGGAGGGCAGCAATTGTTCGTATTCGGGCAATTGTCCGCCGGGCCTAGTGTTCCGTTAGAATAACCTTGTTTACCGCAAGGGTCTAGAGTGGGCCATAACAACGAAGCTGTGTCAATATCTTCATGGGGGACACTACAGAGAAAATCCTGCAGGTACACGTCAATGGCCCAAAGGTACAGGGAAGACATTTTCATCTGGCAGCCACCTTGTTTGTGTGCGACCAATGGCGCGCCAGCTTGCGACCCAGAGAAACTACACTCCGGTTACTTCAGATGCAGCATGTGCACACGACAAAGTGTACAATTCAAACACGAGATAACGCTTCTCGAAGGTAAATCACCCTTAATGGGCGACCAAATTTTCCGCTATCCGCATTAGACTCATTCACCACTTAGAACACCGAAGAAAAAAGTGACTGAGGAACTTCCTATGGATTATACGCACTGCCTAAGTCGTGGCGTAGTTCGGCAACTAATTGAACTATGGACGGACTCTCTGGTTTCCGGCCGAAAACGTTTTCAGCGACGTCATACAGAGCAGGTGGCGGATCTCCTATTACAGCCGCGTCATTAAACATCCTCAGAATCCCGCAGGAACTGCAGAGGCTGAGAGGACTACAAATCGTGGATGGCCATGGACCATCGCCATTTTTTTAATTATATTTGAGGACAGTTGCATCGAAGGGTAATATAGCGTAGGCTTTATGTGAGAAATTTCCCTGCTTATCAGTAGCAACCAATTCGCTTGCAATTATCAAAACTGTGAAAGCTTTGGATAAGTTCACGAGTTGTTGGCTTCCTTTGTGTGTGAACATCGATTGTCGTTTCCATTAGAGTAAATGTTATTCAGTGGTGAGAGTAGCAGATGTAGTCCTTTATCACGGAAAACTGGGTACATTTAGTGAGTTCCCGCATGAGTCACATTTATATACTGATAAGAAAGTGATTCACAGGCTTATCAGGGTCTGATATCAGAATCGTGGTCGATGTCCGAAGCGACGGTTCTCTGTTAACCACGATAGCAAAACCACGACCGTACAGAATGAAGTTAGGAATCCAAAGAAAAGGTCTATAAGGAACGGCCACATTTTAAATAAAAATTATCAAGATAAGGCAGATATCAATAACGGAACCCAAGTATTCGTCTGTGATATCGGGGAAGTAAGGAAAGGCGGTTTCTCTATAGCTTACAAAACACTTAACTTCATAGACGTCTCTTTTCTTCTCAGGTTACATCTGAACAGTTGCCCATTTTCTGTGTCAAAAAGCTGCATTCAGGCATCGTTATCTGTACGCTGAACGACGGTGAAATCAAACGTGTATCAGAAGAAGGAGTTGACGTATGATGCTTGAATCCGCTGCTGCTTTCAATGAAAATACCTGATAGTCTTCTATTTTGTCTACTTAGAAATTCATAGTTCTTTTTGAGGCGTTCCAAGAAACTTGCCACACCTTCAGTGGATTCCCCCCGCACGGATGAAGAGGAAAGCATGTGCATCATCGGCTGCCACTGGCCGTCAGATTATTACCCGTCAGCATATGTGCCAAAAGTCGTTGGAATTGGTTTCCATGGATCGGTACTATCGTTTTATCCAGTTCTGGTGGGTGACACTTATCGGTCTATTAGTTGGATAACCAAAACATTCCAGTTAAATATTGATGAGACTATGCCAACAAATGATATGTGCCGAATTTTGGATACTTTCGAAAGTACTGCGGAGTTTCAGCGGAGATATGAGGCAGGCGACCTTCCATCCAGGGACTCCGTCATATCAATGGGCCTCTCACTCAAGTGACAACTGTAAGTGGATAAATCAGAAAAACACCTCGTCACCTCTCAGCAGATAATGAGAAAGAAGCGGGACAGTCGTCGATGTCTAAAGGTGAACAGAATTTTGCTAACTTTTAGTTCTTAACAGTTCAAGCGTTTTCAAGAAAGTAATGCTCTATCTCACTAGTACTAAAGTGGCCGGCTTGATGAACCACTGAGGAGCACACGGAAAGCACGGATTCCGTAAAAGTTTGATGGGACGGTACCTCATGGATAAGACGAGATTCACAGGATCATAAAATGTTTTTGGATTATCTCCTCCATAGAACTTCATCTGGGGATGTCCAGGAGAACATGCTTGTCCTGTCCATTCGTGGTAGGCTGCACTATGCTGCAATTAACTACCGTTGGCAGACAGTGCAGCGGGTTAGTGAAATGCATCAATTATTAATCAAGCTTATGCTTCCTGGAGCCCGAACCAGGCTAGAGAAAAAAATGCACATTGCTTACTGGGGTATACTTAATTATTTTCCCAAACGGATAACATGTGCATATTTGTCTCAATAACCTTTTTAAATTCCACAGTGCCTTATTTTTCATATATAGAGGTTATTCACCTCCAGTTAACCAGCGCCCAGCAAGTGAGTTAGGGCATTCAGATTCCGGCAAAACGAGAGATTTGGTGAGAACGTGAATCAAGTTAAGCACCCTTTCGAGTATTCATGTTGGTTTGGTAATGCAGAGTCGATGGTTAGAGGGGCGGATGGTCTGACATTGCACAATCAGCAGACGGGGAAACGGAGTAACTTTCATCTGCCGGTCTACGTCGCGAGCAGGCGGAGAAACCGAGCGAGGTTTTCGCGGCATTTTACACTGCTGGTGGACCAATTGCACTTTCCGGCATGCTGTGCTATCAGGGATGATAGAAACGCTCAAGATCATAAAGGGTCCGTTGGGTGTAGACACGGGTGATTCGTTCGTTTTTGCTCCTGGGTGCTGCAACAGGGACGTTGTCTTAGGCTAAAAAGGGCTTATCCAAGGGCGAACATGGTGGCCAAGTCATTTACGAGTAGGGCTTTGCTTATGTGGAATAGACTGGCAGAGGATGCCGTTGGATGCAGCCCTGTACCACCTTTTGAGAAAGCCCCAGATTCATGCAGAAACATGGTGTTCCCAGAAGTAGCAGTATGAACGATGACTGAGGTACTGAGCATGTGGTATTTTTGCTAATGAACTGATCTGCGCAACGCCGTGACGGATTTCTGCGCAGAAGCTGAAGGTGTTAGACAGTCTCAAATTCAGAGCGGTTATATGACCAAAAACTAATGTCCTGCCCAAAAACTGTACGAAGTAATGAAAATATAAAGTGGAGCAGATAGTTCTTAGTTTAAGAAATGAAAAAGAGGGCCACCGTCTGGAAAACTGGCAATTTTCACTTCCTAAGCAGCACAGAGAACACTCGACAGCCCCTGAAATGCCCTCATTGAAAACACTCAAATTCACATTTCCTAGATGACATAGAATTCACCTCCAAGATATGTGAAACAGCGTTCTTCTGGTCAAAAAACCAAATAGAAGGCATAAATCTGTAGCATTGGCCATAGATGATTTCCTTGGCGTACCCGTGAGGGCCTCCCAAACGGTGCACCCAGAGACGGTCAGCGAAGAGTCCCGAAAAGCAGGTAGTCATATCACTTTTCAAACTAAATGAAGTGTTCATTCATATTGAGTGGAAAGCCAACTAACAAATACAGCTAATGGACGGCAGTCCTGGGAGAAGAAACTGGGGAGTGAACTGGCCGTCTCCTGAGTGTCCCTTTTAGGAAACGGTGACAAACCTTCTGGAAGTAATCGTCCCAATTCACCTGATGCATATAAATCACCGCATTATTACGTCAAATGACATTCCGTTTAATGAAATTGACGTAGTTATCGAACTATTCACCGATTTAGTTCTCTTGGGGAAGAAAGTCATCCCCAACTTTCAAGATATGTTGATGTTGTAAAGTGTCTCAGGTTCTTCTTTGGCATTAAAATTTCGAGCATAATAGCCCACAGTGGAACTTTTACCCGTGTCAGTGCAGCCTCCCCTGTGTAACATCCGTTTTGTTTAACTGGGATCGGGTAAACTTTTGCGAGCTCATGGTAATCATCCTCGCTTGGTCGTGGTCCGTCGGTGGTATGATTCCGTGTTCTTTGAACAGTAAACCAGTGAACAACTTATTAGTACTAACCATATCACGCTTCATAAAGAAGCCAAACAAGGTCGTACACGGAAGCGGTCAATGCGATAACACGATATCTGCTAGCCCAACCAGTAGATCGTCCCAGCGACACCCTCTATGAATACGGGGATAGAGCACGTGGGTTTTCTTCGGACAAGCGAACGGAGATTTCAGGAAATGAAAAGGCAGGTATTTTGAGATGGATTACGTGGGCCATCTAGTTGTAGTTCATCTGAGGAAGATGGTAGGTAAAAAATGTAATAATGAAATATACGGCCTACTTGGGGACCTAAGCATTACGACCTGAGGATGAACCCCAAAAGAAGTACGTAAATCGCTTGAAGTCGTAAACGACGAATCTGTGGTGGCTGTTATTGATCCGTTCCTCGAGGAAGGGATAGTTTTGTGAAGGGAGTTTACACAAAATCTAGAGGCAATAAACGTTTCACGCTGTGCATTTTTTATTTAATCACGCTAGGAAACATTTACGGAAGAAATTGGATACGTTACCACGTCGACCTTTAGTTCTAGGTGAATTTCCCGGCAAATACCCGTGCAAAGAAATTTGATGGTGTAAGAGGTTTCAGTGGTCTGTGGCTGCCTGGATTAGATGTGTCTAAAAGTCCAAGAACCGCACTCAGCGCCCCTCGCAAAGCATTGACAAGTAGTTTAATTTGTGGGAAGTATATTCGTTTCGGGCTGTCCGAGGGTCAACAAAGGGTTCTTGGTGAAATTCCAAAGGCAGGTTGTATTTTGTGAAATTGCTAGTGCATGCGGATAGTTTGGTGCTATTTAGAGGATCTTCTCAAATGTTGTGGCTCATCTTGGCATTTGCCCTCCTGCCGAGGTCCCTCGTTTTTATTATTGGACGGTACTGTGGTTAGACGAAACCGACAAAGGTGCACTCGAATTTGAAGTGCACAATTTTGGAGTTAGGAACTGTTGTCACGAATAAAATTGGTCCGAAATTCATGGTCCGTTCGTGAATGTTGTTTTGCACTCCGAAGTATCTGATGCTCCTGCAAAGTGTTTCTCAAAACAGACGAAGCAAGTAAATGGATTCCATAGTTGCTTCAAATGTACTCAATGTGGAGTTAGCACCAGCAGACTCTCGGTATATCCATCGAATCGTGGGAAACCCGAGACCGACAATTATTTCCGGTCACGCAAGCAGGAGGAACACCATAATGGATTACGTTTTTGAATCAATGAACACCGACATGGTTAGCACATTCCCAGTGTACTATATGCACGCAATTTGTTTGGGACCCGTGAAAAGTCTGTTCAGCTTTTGAATAAGAGGTGGTCTGAGAAGGAGGATGCATATCGGCTGCAATCATCTGCGAATCAGTGACGACCATTTGGTGACCACGCACAGAAGCAATACATGTGACTTTCCTCGAAGAGGTAGACCTCTTACAGATGCAGATTTAAAAAAAAACTACAAAATATCGCCAATTTTTACTGAACATGGGTCCTGTGGATTTGAAATGTGATTTTACTGAAGACATGCACAATAACTTCAGAGAGTTTGCACAGTTCACATTTACAATGTGCTCTTTCAAATGGTATCGTCACCATCTTATTTCTATGAGAAATATTGCGCGGATGGTTATTCGACAGTTCATTGCACTGTGTTGTGAGGATGAAACTGTGTTGAATGTGGACAGCTAGGTGCATCTTCTGTAGGCTATCGACGTATTCGGCCCGTTGGACATGTTATTTGCATTCCACTTCAAGTAAATAATGCAAGCAGTAATACGGACAATTAAATCGAAGAATAAACAGAGTGAGTAGAATTTTTGGAGCCTGAGAGCAAAGACGGCCAAAGCTAGCCTATTCTATCGACATGCTCCGGTGGACGATACAGCGTCACGGACAACCCTATGTGTACCGTACAGTATTCCGAAAAATGTGTTTCATGACACGGTTCTGACCTCCAAGCATCCCGATAACTTTGTGTTAGTGAATAACGTGCCTTCTGAGTTCCAGTGCACATCAGACGAAAAATTGATTGTCAGATGCTTTACTAAAGTTATTAACTACTTCGCAAAAGCGTTACCCTAGTCAGACAATAAAGTCCTTGTTTGTATCCAACTGAACAATTGGCCTCATACGGTATCGTTGAGCGAGGTGCAGTGCAAGGGAAAGCTTTTCTCTGTTATATCATATAACACACGCTTCTTCTCCATATTTCGGTGTTCGTTCTTCACATTAAAGTCTCTCGCCGTGAGGCGAGATTTTTATTAGTCACATTTTCTCGATGTTTTCTGTCACCGAATTCCTCCTTGGTAACGCAATCACCGCAGTAGGAGGTAAGGCAAAGTGGTTTGGCATGTTGTCAGCCAGAATGTACAAGCTGATGAAAAAAGGCATTTCATTGCATCTTAACTGCCTTGCGTATAACTTAAAAATTTACAAACTTGTCGGTTTTTCAGTGTTTATTTTTGTCCACTTCGTAGATGATTACGATGAAGTATGCAAGTATCAGAAGATGCTCGAAAGGATACCCGATTTACCATCGACTGACGTCACCATTCGCATGGATAACTGGGAAGTGGAAACGGTGTATAGGGGTTATTTATGCAGCCGTTTTGTTAAAAAAAATACTCGCAGGAATCAGCGATTCCAGCACTGGAGAAGAACCACCGCTGAAGCTAATAAGTCACGATACTAATTTGAATGCGACTCCACCGCCACCACCCTCAGATGATGTGTTCACTTTTTCCACTGATGATGGCCACAGCCAGTCACTGTCCACTTCTGAAACCATACTCAGTCCAACTCATAGGAAATAAGTTTCCATTTTTGGGGTTTCCTAATCATTTCAGTGAAAAAGGGCTCCTTCTGCCGGCAACTAAGTCAACACCCGTGTGCAAATGAATTCAACGAGGCTTGAAATTTTGCACCACGTATAACGTAACGCACCTTCAACCAGCCACCAACACTAGCCCATTGTGTCCCCCTACTATGATCTGCGCGGTCTGAAAATAAATCAGTGGAGCTAAATATAAGGAGTCTAACGAAGAAGGTGAACACCGTACTCGGCAAGTTTGTGCACCATCTTATCGTTACTCCTACTAAGCCGCAATCGAAAATCTTGCTGCAGAAATCGGGAAATGGTGAACCGATCATGCTACCACTACAGGAAAGTTATCCCGCTGAGGATGACACAGATACTGCACATCAGTATTCCGGGGGGAAACATTGCAAGGGTACGAAGATTTGCCGCGAAAACTGGACGGCAAAACCGTGCATGAAAACATGTCGCGCTGGTTGACACAACCTTCCCATCTGCTTTTGTTTGCGGTTCATGGTTAACATTGGTGGTAACTCCTCGGGCGCATGTTATAGGGCTATCTTGAAAACATTTCTGTCGGAGGATATCCTGTACCACATAAACGGGCGGCGTGCAAATGGCAAGCACTCCCTGTACAACAACAAACTGCGTCAAATGATAATAAGTCTCGAATTACATGCAATGACCGCCAGATGCTGTTAGGAAACACCACTTTCCAGATGCGACTGTTCATGAGATATCCGGGAAAATACAAAGATGGATGCCGCGATTACGACCGAATTTGGACACAATCGCACAAGCCGCTGATATCTGCCAGATAATTCCGGTAAGATTACAGTCGAGAAGGGTAACAAAATTTCAAAATGTACATTTCAAGTCACCGGATTGCATTTCTCTGGGTGCCAAATCGGTAACGTGCTGGTTAGCTGGAAACAAACACACGCGACTCATCAACCATCGTCTTGTGCACTACGCTTGGTCAAAATGGAGAACACAGGTTACGAGAGAGGAACGTGTGCTGGGCAAGAATGAGCGCAATCGAAACAAGTTATGCAAGTCGTTCACGGTTAAGATTTCTCCGGGTCGGGATCGCTGCGTTCTTCGGGAATAGCAGTAGACCTTCTTGTCCAAGTCTCCTCACCCATATTCGTCTGGTCCAGAGTTTCGACAGGTTCACCAGTAACGAATCAGCGAAAAGGAATCAGTACGTTCAAAAGACGCTCCAATATGGCCGCCCCCGATCTTCTATTTACACGAGTTCGAATCGAAAGTATGCCAAGGCACATTCGCAAAATGCAAGCAAATGTTCAAATGCAGTAGTTGATGCTTGCTGTACTTGTTCAAGGAGCAGTAATATAAAGAGCACAGTCTCAATAATACGAGTAAGTGACAACGGCCAGAAAAGATTTCCACGCATGCAATTTACAAGCTGACGGTCATCGTAGGCTTTTGTCAGACTAACTACGAAAATAAGCATATTGGTGATGCATGATCTGCCAGAAAAAAGCCCATGTTAGGACTGGGAGAGGACCCTACTGCTATGCAGACAGAAGGAACCTCACCCTCAAAAATTAGCTTGAAAATTTTGCCGGTGAAGCTGGTGAGACTTACGGTTCTGTAACTAGAAGAAAGGCGTCTACTAACCTTCTGGTTCAGTTTGGTTCTGTTCACCTTGCGCGGGGCGAAAGTGGCCGAGACCAATCGTACTTCAAGATCACGGTGTAATCGGCGGGCTTCCTTGGTTCTTAACACTGCAGGCTGACACTTTTTCTGAGAGGCAGAATTTGCTGGGCAGTATCACCTTCACAGACGCCAGATCAGATCAGAGGACAGGACCGGCGGCCAGAGCCAAAGATAGTCCAGCCTCTTGCTTTCGCGTGCCCCTGAGTTTCACCGTGCCCCTACTTTCTGGGATCCCCTGTCTTTCAGGAGCTTGAAGCAAGACACTTGTCAGGCTAGCTGCCAGAATGAGTAGCTCATAGCAGCATTTTGACAGGGTAAGTCTCGGAAACCAACAGGTTCGGTGTTCATGCAACAGTCAAGATTTTCATCTATCAGCTCTCGTGAAAAAGCGGGGAAAAAAGGTCTGGGGAATCAGAAAAGTATTTAGGAGAGGTACTTAGGCATATTGAAAGAAAACGACTAACGGAATGAAGAAGTGGAATAAAGGGCGGAGGAGGAAGAGGGATGTTCAAGCGGACTATAACTCCACAATTAGACTCAAAGTGCTGACTCGCTGGTCTTCTGGACAGGCACGCTTCCAAGCGGCATCCAGCTTCCTCTTGAACACTCCCACAGTGTTTTCTCCCATCACTGCCTCGGGAAACCTGTTTTGGTTGTTATTTACCCAGTAAACAAACCATTGGGCCCTGAGAGCTTTAGTGGACCTCAGCTGGATTAGTTTCATGTTGTGTCTACGAGAGCGTGGTTTCCTTCGCGAGTAAACCGCGGCTTGACCATGGCTGACAACCCATTTATTTATTTCATTGTTTTCGATCAATTTGTCTCGCGCTCTCCTGCGCTTCAGAGAGACCAGCCCTGGCTCTACTAGTCTGTCCTCGTACTGCAGTCCTAGTATCCCCAATACCGTCCTCGTGAACCCACTCTGAATTATCTCCAGAGAAAAGCTGTCTCTCACTAACTGCGGAGCCCAGGCTTTGACTACATACTCCGAGTGGGGTGCGGCAAGGGTCGTATGAAGTGGCTGCAAAGCCCAAGGGTCCCTTGATGCAAGCGTTCTACGCAGCTGGTACATGGCCCCATTTGCCTTGTTAGCAACCTGCAACCGGGTGTCTAAATCACTTGAAACGAACATTGCCAAGTCCCCGACCTCGCATTTCTGGGCCAGTGGTTCAGATTTGTCCTGGTTGAAATGTCGCATCCCGGTGGTTCCTTCAGCAACTAAGCGTAGGCATTCTTCCAGATTCAGAGGCAAGCCTCATGCTACAGGCCACTGGTGAAGATCATCCTGGTCCATATGAACCTGGTTAGACTCTGGGCTTCCCTTAACTTCCAAGTCGTCTGCGAGCACGTAGCAAGGCGATCCTATAGCCCGCGGCAATTCGTTCACATGGATCAGGAACAGTAGGGAACCCGGTACCTATTTCTGGGGGATCCATTACGTGCCGTCGCCACCGAGGACTTCGTGTCTACAACTTTGGGGTAGTAACTGCAGTCGGCTAGGTAAGCCCTTAACCACTCCATTAGCCCTGGAGCAACGCCCGTCCCCTAACATACGGAGAGGCGACCTGTATTTATACCATCAAAGCTTTGCGAAAGTCCGGGCAGTAGAATTCCATCCTCTCCTGGTCTAATCTCTTTTGTCTCATCAAAAGCTTAGCATAATCCTGAGTCATGACCCACCATTCCTAAAGCCGCGCTGTTCATCCGTCATCAGGTTGTTCACCTCTAGGTGGCTTACCGAAGCACTTCGGGTTTTTCTTAACCTTCAGTACCGCTGACAGCAGGCTAACTGCCCGGTAGTTCGTAAGGTGTTCCCCCAAGCTTCCCTTGTGTGGTGGCACGACTTCCGCAGTTTGTCGTTCACTCGGCGACTGAGCCTCCCTGAGACATACGGCGAACACTGCCGATAAGGGTCATGCCAGTTGTAACGAACGCTTGAGCAATGAGTAGCCAAATTCGCAACGGATCCCGAAATCAAAAGACGATTATCCGTGATATTCTACGATACTAGATTATTACAATAAACAATGACACAAACAATATACAAACCTCAATAATACGATCATAAGGACTCAACAACGAGAAACCGAATAGCAGCGTGTGAGCAGACAGCACGTGCGTCACGCAGGTCCTGAACAAGGACGTCCCAAAGTAGCGCTCTGGGCGCGAACAAACAACAATTGGTCCAGAAAAACAACCAGTTCGTAAAGACAAGTCAATAGTGAATGCAAATGAGTGATGTTGGGAAAAACACTGAATCGCGAGGGGAAAGGGGGATTTTCCACGACCGGCTGTTACACCGCCCACCAAAATCCTCCTGGATCCTCAGCAGATTCAATGGTTCGGTATACAAGTACTGATTCTTCCTACCTGCCTAGGCCCTGCTGTCAGTGCGCGCGTCTAATGCTCGTCGTCAACTTTCTACTGCTGGTCGCACCTAATCCATTGGATACATAGACGTGAGGCTAGTCTACATCTTACACAAGACCAAATGACCGATGGCGGGCGTAAAGGGTCACATAGACGTTGTCCTCGTGAGGGGCCGTCCGGTCCTGGATGTACGTGCTTGAGTGTGTGTGTGTGAGTGCGTTTGTGTGTGCCGGGGGTACAATGAAATCACAGGTATGACTGCACATCAAAGGAGGACTTTCTGCAATGTCAACAAAAGACCGCGTGGCAAGAAAACGAGTAAAATGTAGCATGTGTGTGTGATCTGAGATCCGCTACTTCCACATATGCAAGGGGCATTTGGTAGCGCCAACAAAAAGCAAAACAACGAACACTGTCACATGTTTGATGGGTTTACGGGATGTAGAGTGCGTCGTGCATGCGTGTATGTATCGGGATGTACAATGGAATCGCACTCATCACCACATATCGGAAAGAACCTCCTGTAATGTCAACGAAAAGACCGCGAGCACCTTAACGTGTTTGACGGAGACCGTGTGGTATATATGGTGTTTCTTTATCCACCTCGATGACTGGTGTGAAAAAGGTTTACTGGGCCTCAGGGTTATCAGCTCCTCCGTCTTCGCTCTCGAGTAGGTTAATACTACGTATGTCACGAATGAGCACTCCGTTAGCTGTCTTCACCTTCATCGTTCTTAACATTCCTCCAGTGCTTTTGATGGTTTCCGTAACTACTCCCAAAGACCAAGCGCTGAAATGTGCGCGTTCGTCGGCGATCATAACCACGTCCCCAACTTTGAATGGTCTTGTTTTGGCCAGCCACTTCTGTCGAGTCTGCAAAGCCGGTAGGTTCTCCCGCAGCCATCGCCTCCAGAAGACCTTGGCCAGATGGTTCGCTTGCTTCCACTCGTGGAGGTAGCTCCCGCGAAGGTTTACCGGCCCTTGGACACCCTCGTTCGACCTTAACGTCAATAAGTCGTTCGGGGCGAGCGCCAGGTGGGTGGGGTTGCCGTTCAATACCGGAACCAGGGGGTGGTTGTTCAGGATTCGCTCCACCTCAGTCATGACGGTGTTCAGCGTCTCGTCGTCGGGCGGCTGCTGCTCCACGATTGACAGCAATATCCGTCTGGCGGACCGGATCATGCGTTCCCATATGCCGCCTCGGTGACTGGCCTGTGGGGGGCTGAAATGCCATCGTATGCCGTAGGCCACGGTTCGATCCTGCAGTTCGTCTCTGTTTATGTTCTTGTGCCAACGCTGCAATTCCCGGTGAGCGCCCACAAAGTTCGACCCATTATCTGAGTACATGTCGGCCGGTACGCCTCTTCGGTTGATAAACCTTTGCAAGGCCCGTAGAAAAGAATCGGTCGTCATCGAATGTGCGACTTCTAGGTGTACCGCACGTGACTTCATGCACGTCATGATACATCCGCATCGCTTTGCTAATCTTTTCCCGCACTTGATCCACAAGGGCCCGAAATAGTCCAACCCGGTGTCACTGAACGGCCACCAGCCCGTAGTCACCCTGCATTCTGGTAGTGGGGCCATGAGTTGTTTGCTTGCTGTGGCATTGCGTCTCCTGCATCTCACACACCGTCGGATTACGCGTTTTACAGTCTCTCGTCCTCTCAACAACCAAAGACGTATTCGGATGACGCTCGTCACGTGACTTTCCCCGGCATGTCCCTCCACGGCGTGGACGTATTGAATCATTAGCTCTACTACAGGTTGTCTCGCAGGCAGCAGTATAGGGTACTTTGTGTCGAAGTTCAGGTGGGCGTTGGTCAGCCTACCATCCACCCGCAGCAGTCCGTCGATGAGCTTGGGGTTTAAGCTCTTCATTTCGCCTCTTGGAGATGGCATGTCTTTATTGGTCGGCCCCACTTCTTCCGCCCTCTTGAGTTCTCGGGCGAAAGCCTCGCGTTGTATCATTCTGAAAATATCGTACTCTGTCGCTTGTAGCTCATCGGGACCTATCGGGCCGACACGTATCCGACCTGAGGGCCGTAGCCCTTTCATGACTAGTAAATTTCTCTTGAACCTGGTTAACCAAACTAGCGAACGAAGCGTCTTCATCCAGGAAGAAAACCTGACCAGTCGCGATAGAATGGACGACGCTTCGACGACGTTGGTTGCTATCAATACGCCTTTGATCTCCAGTTCCAATTCCGTAGGGGGTTTCAATTCGAACACGGGCCAGTCCTGTTTGGGCAATTGCAGGAAGTTCGGCCCTCTCGTCCACGTGTCCAGTTGCCTGAAGTTGCTTGCACCTCGGGAGCACAGGTCGGTTGGATTATCGCCAGACCTGACATGACTCCACTGGTGCGTGGCTGATTCATCGTGGATAATCGTGAGCCGGTTAGCAACGAAAGTACTAAACCGGCTCCGGACGTTGTTGATATAGTAAAGTACTATCGTTGAATCCGTCCAGAAGCTAACCGACCAAATGTAGAGACCGAAACAACTCTTCACAGCTTGTACCACCCTGACTGCCAACACTGCTGCGCTGAGTTCAAGGCGTGGGATCGAGACCGACTTCAGTGGAGCAACGCGGGCTTTGGCGAACAGGATCTTCGTAGTATATTGTCCATCTCCCGTGCGCCATCGTCCGTACACCACAGCTTCATAACCGACTTCGGATGCATCGGTAAAGGCATGTAGTTCTCCAGTCCGTGTCGTATGGCCAGGAGCCAAACATCGTGGGATTCTTATGTCCCCTAATTTCTTCAAGGTGTTCAAAAATTCTTCCCAGTCCAGCCGGTCCCCTCGGTCCAGTGACTGGTCCCAATCAACTTTCCTACGGCACAGCCGCTGCAGCAAGTTCTTTCCGGGTCGAACAGACTAGAGACAGCGGATAGTATACCTCGACAGGCTACTGGCAGCTCGGGAACGTTTAGCTCGAAGACAAAGTCATCCGTTTCCACGTCCTATTGTATTCCTAAAGTGTTTTCGGTAGGGAGTGGAGAGCCGTCCAAATCTCTTACCCTTTCGGCCTTTTCGTGATACGGGATGACCTTCACCACTTCTGAAGCGTTCGACATCCATTTAGTTAGATGGAAACCGCCCTCTTCCAGCAATCTTGTCAGACCCCTGAACTGCTCTAGAGCTGATTCCACATCATCGAATGACCCAAGGTAATCGTCGACGTAGAAGTTCCTGCTGACGCTTTCTACCACCGTCCGATGTACTAGATCGCCATGTTTGTTCGCTGATTCTCGGAGGGCGTAGTTGGCACAAAATGGTGACGATATGGCTCCGAAGGGGTGGACGGTCATCCTATAATTCACCACTGCGTTGTCCCGGTCGCTCTCTTCCCACCACAGGAAACGCAAAGCATCTCGTTCTCCTACCGGAATCTTCACCTGATGAGACATTTCCCTAATGTCGGCAGACAAAACCACTTTACCCACTTTGAAACGGCACAAAACATCGATCAGTGGTGTCGTCCAGTCAGGCCCCTGTAAAAGGCGATCGTTTAACGACTTGCCCTGGAACTTGGCCGCACAGTCGAAAACCACCCGCAGTTTATTGGGTTTCTTGGGGTTGATAACCGGATGGTGAGGCAGATACCAGATACCCCTTTTGCTGTCGGTGTTAACAGGCACCTTTTCAACGTAACCGAGGGTCTCGATTCGCTTCATCAAATCCGCGTATCGTTCCCACAGATTCTGGTCTCGAATGAAGCGTTCTTTTAGTCGTAGTAATCGTTGGAGAACATAATTTCTGTTGTCAGTCCACGGGTCGACAGATGTGCGCCATGGGACGGGAACCTTGAACTGTTTTTTGAGGCCTCTAGTGCCTTGCCGCACCGTTTGTAGAGCGAAGTGAACCTCTTGAGACAACGTCGGTCTTTCATCTCCAATGTCATGAAACTCCTTTTCATACAGCCGTTGCAGATGATGCTCTAGGCGGTCCGTTTCGGCGGATAAGTAATTCACGAAACCGCGTACCCCTACTGGACCGTATAACATCCATCCCAGAGCCGTGCGTGTGGCATAAGGTGCCTGGCGGTCGCCCACTCTCTGGTCAAGCACCCAATGTGCCTCTGGCACGTCGCAACCGATGAGGAGATCCACTTCATCATCTTCCCAGTCTACAACGGTTATATCCTGCAGGTGGGGCCACCGAGTCAAGATTGCGTTCACCGACCTTGGTGCTCGCATGGGGAGATCCGCTAACGTGAATGCCTCCGTTGGTTCAATTTCCTCGTTAGTGTCTAGAGAGATGAGATGCAGCCTTAATCTACCGGCAGTCATTACCTGTGTTCCGCCCACCGTGCTCACTGCTAACGACGTCGCACCTTTAGCCAGTTGGTGTTTGTCGGCAAACCACTCTTTCACTAAAGTGGTGTCGGATCCACTATCAACGAAAGCCAACGCCTTGACTATCCCAGTCGGAGTCACTACTCCCACGGCCACTACGCCTAAACGTACCGGTTTACTGGCAGATTGTGAAGTTGAACAAATCACGCTGGGCTTGGTACTCGCCTCGGATATGGTCACTCTCGCCTGATGCAGCAGCCGACGGTGTCTGCCCGTGCAGCCCTCGTAACCACATCGATTGCTTGTCCTACAGGCTGCTGCCAGGTGCGTGGTGTTGAGACAAATAAAACATGCCCCTGCCATCCTCGCCATTCCCCACCGTTCGTCTATTGTGGCGTTGCCAAACGTGGGGCATTCTGGTGGGCCATGGCTAGTACCACAGGATCTGCAATCGAGTTGCGCCGTAGCATCTCGTGAAATGACGTGTGTATTGGTCCAAGGCTGGTACTTTGGATGTTCCCGTACTGAGGTTTGGACTTGGCTAGTACTGGGCTTGTTTGCTCGTTTGCTGTCCCGGATTAGTCGGCCGAATCTGCTGTCAGCTATCTTCGTTTGCCTGTCTAAGTATTCAGTCAGGTCTTCGAAGTTGGCTTCTCTGTCGCCTCGGCTTATCCGTTCTGCTTCTTCCGCCCACCGACCCTGTAGTTCGGGAGAGAGGTGACGGACTATGCCTTCCAAAGTGTGCATGGCGTCTAGGTCAGCCCTGTAACCAAAATGGTCGAGGGCTATTGAGCAGTTCTGCATCTTAATCACCAGGTCGGCCATGGTGTAGACGTTGCCCTTGGTTCTCTTTGCCTCTACCATCACGCCCTCTATTAGGTTACGGGCTACTTTGAAAGGTTGGCCAAACAAGTCCCTTAGAATCTTCCTTGCCCTTGTGTAGCCTTGTTCTGGGTCGAGCATGGTGCACCCGTCGATAGCTTCTCTTGCTCGGCCTCGGCAGTAGTGAGTAAGGTGAAGAAGCCTTTGCCCAGGGTCGGTTACCTTATTTTCAACGAACGTCTCGAACTGATTGACAAACTCGCAGTATTGCTCAGCTCGCCCGTCGAAAACCGTTAGCTCCACTCTAGGCAGATCGATCGATGGTGGTTTGTAGACGGCGACCGGCGTGGGGTTCCCTATCTTATTGCACCCTAATCTATCGGAAGTGTCGAAGTCACTGGTCTCATGCTCTCGCTGTTTCTGTGTACACTTCTTCTCTGCTTCCTGCGCCTGTAGTCTAGCCGATAGTAACTGTTGCTCTAGTTCTAGTATTCTCAGCTTATATAAATCGACGTCCTTACGATTAATATTGTTCTCAATAACACATGAACTAGCACTGACAGGACTAGGCGATCTAGCATTAACTAAAGAATCATATGTGCCCAAAACCTCCCCAGAGACTTGCCGTGTTACTTCCTGTCTGGATTCCAATACTTTCGATCCTTTTCTTGGCATTTTGCGTGTTTTTCCTCGTTCCAAATTGATCTATTGAGTATTGTTACGAACGTTTGAGCAATGCGTAGCCAAATTCGCAACGGATCCCGAAATCAAAAGACGATTATCCGTGATATTCTACGATACTAGATTATTACAATAAACAATGACATAAACAATATACAAACCTCAATAATACGATCATAAGGACTCAACAACGAGAAACCGAATAGCAGCGTGTGAGCAGACAGCACGTGCGTCACGCAGGTCCTGAACAAGGACGTCCCAAAGTAGCGCTCTGGGCGCGAACAAACAACAATTGGTCCAGAAAAACAACCAGTTCGTAAAGACAAGTCAATAGTGAATGCAAATGAGTGATGTTGGGAAAAACACTGAATCGCGAGGGGAAAGGGGGATTTTCCAAGACCGGCTGATACACCAGTGTCCAAGCCAGCAATAAGAGAATGGCTGGTCCAAGGGATTCTCTCTTGTTGAGGGCTTCTAAAACCGACCATGCATCTTCTGGGACTATCCCCATTTACTCTGTTGGGGCAGCCCAAGGCCACTTTGAGGTCGGCGGCTGCCTCCCCTAATCAATCCCGTAGACCCGCCCAAAGCATTCTCGGAGGACTTCCGCCTTTTTTCATTATTCGCCGCCTGGTTTCCGTTCTCAATTTTCAAGCCCTTAAAGTTTGCTCGTATGTTCGCCCTAGCCTGGAGGTACTGAAAGTACTCCTTTGGGCTTTTCTTGGCCGCCCTAGCTATGCAGATGTCGTATGTCAATTTCCCTTTCCAATATCGTCCACAAAATCTTATTCATTTCCCGATATTCCAGAAAAACCCTATGCCTTCTGGTTCCCTGAGAGCTCCTTCATGCTTGCTGTATCCCTTTCAGTGCCTGCCCCGAGCTGCCTTTTCACCAAAGTGGCAGTCCTTTTCTACGAACTCTGCATGTGGGGTCATTTCCTTTGAAAGCCAGACTAGGTTACTCCCAGTGCTGGGCAAAATTCTATTCACCGTACCTAATGGTCCTTTGCTAAAGATGCTGTCATTGACAGCAACCCACCCTCGCCCAGTTCCCTGACTTTTCTTTGCCATTTGTCTGTTGGTCTTGCTCTCTCACCCAGGGGTTGGAACTTGATGATTGCACGGTTGATTTTATCAAGCAGAGCATCTTTTCTCACCCCTCTCTTTTATGTAGCGAACTTGGTAACAACGAGATCCAGCAGCCCTAGAGTTTGGCCCTCTCTGCACCGAATGGCCTGGTAAGTGTGCACCACGGCCACATCTTCAACTTGGTCCAGGAGATATTGCCCAAAGGACCCCGCAGGGGCTCCGATCGGGTGCCAGTCAGTCTCAGAGGCACTGATGTCCCCTAGTCTCTGGCATCACCATGCCTTCCTGGTTGCTGCCACCAGGTACGCCAGCCGACCTCCGTGCTCTTCAGACATCGGTGAGGGACTCCCGTAGACGCACATCAGTGCCACCCATCGTGACCGAATGTTCACTTGCACTGAGACTGTCTGCATATTAGGTTTGGGTCACCGGGAGCCTTCTTCTTAGGCTACGTGATTTGCTACTAGCACTAACAACACCCCCTATTCTTCCGTTCCTTCTATCCGCTCTGGGCATACAAAACCAGCTGTGCAAGCTGGACCTACCCTCTCCCCTTCCTTTACCACGGCTTGGTGAAGGCCGTGCAGTACATGCCCCTAGATTCTACCTCTGGCTCCCCTATTTATTTTGTGTGCTGCATGCTTTGCAATGCATCACCGATACACACCGGTTGTCCAGCAAACGACTGGGTTGTGCAGCTTCATTTTTGAGCTGCAGTTTTACGCCTGAGCGCTTTCTGCGTTTTCTGCCACAACTTGGTTTCCCAGTTGTGCTACAGTGGTGCTGCCGCCAGCTACTACTTTCCATAAAATACTCAAGATCACCGGGCTCCTTTGTTTCCGCCGGTCTGTATGCTGTGTTGCTGGTGCCAGGCAAAGCACTGGGGATGGTGGGTCTTTCTTCCACACCGGACTACGTTGGCTGGGCAGGGCCCCGCGGACAGCCTAAGGAGCCAGGCTCAACACGAGAGAAAGGTTACTTGGTGGGCTTGCCGATTCCGCCAACGGGGAGGGCGTGGTCACTCTAGTGTCTTGCTAAGTGGCACGGGCCCTACGTGGTAGCGAGTTAACTGGTTCCGTGGTCGTGTTGCCCTTGGAGCTCCTGTTGATTGAGCCCGCAGCAGCCAGAACTGCATCCCGGTACCCAGGTTTTCCATACCCGACCAGGGTCTGATTTCGTTGCCGCGTCTATTTGCAGAAACGTTGGAACACTCCCCTTATCGCCACATTCCTATTGTTCCCCGGTTCCATCCCGATGTGGGCCTGAGTTTCTTCTATAGCTTCCGATAGGGAGGCAGCTTGCAACCTGGTTTGCTCCATTTGAGTGGGCTGATCGTGGATAAGATCTGCAAGCCGACAAACCTCCCTTTCAACTGAAATTCTGAACGTTCTGCATGACGCCTTTGCCTCGGTTTCGCCCTTCCAGCTTGAAGGTTAGCTGAGGACAATATGTTAGCCGGTGTCAAGGAGGAGGCATCCCACGGGCTTTTTTGTGTAGACCCGCGTTATCATTGGCCTCACCGGTCTCTAAGCAAAAGCTGTGCTGGTTGTGGGTTCCTTTCTTAGCTTATTTACCTTAGAGGATAATTCTTGGTAGTCTTCTCCCACGTGGTATACACCGCAAGCACACCCAGGTTAACGCGACAATGTTCCGGGGCATCAGTTATCATCTTGCTTCAGGCCCAACAAAGCTAACCTGAGCAAGTGTCGCAGCACATACTCTCCTGAATATCCAACGGACAACGCGCATTTGCGCACGGAAACCGCGTTACACTCTGGGATTTTCCAAGTGCCTTCGGTGTTGTCTAGAGATTCGAGTCCTTGAACAAAGGTGTGATCATGCTTTTTACCGGTCTACTAAGGATAATAGCTAAAGAGTGCGGTCCTAAAAGCAAAGTCTAACAAAAACGTGGTTGAGTAGTAACTGGGAAAATCAAGAAGTAACTCTATTGCAAAACAAATGATAAGCGAAAGTGGCCCAGACGAAGTGGAAATCTTCTGGCTGTAGGCTGAGTAGTCACACAGGTGAAAACAAGTTATCACTTCGGCTCACCTTCTTTAGTCTGTCTATTTTCAAATGTCAACTCGTTCTTCACGTCCTCAATGCACTTTTGCTCCCACGTTCGAACCCAAGCCGCACGAGCGTCCCTTTGACCGTCACTTGAGTTTCTCTCGAGTGTTCATTTGACCGTACCTCTTGGTGATCCCTAATAAAACAAGGGAAGGGACTCTCGGGAGACGGTCAGCAAGAAATCCGGAAAAAGCCCGTAGACCATTTCGTTGTTACCTAGTCTATTTATAAACAATAATGATATCGTTAGTCGGCTACCTGCCGTCGTTATTTCAATAAAAGTATATTCAACAACGCCTCGGCGCCAAGGCTTGTTTATGGGCCCTACTCCAGTGGCATCCGGTGAAGTCTTACTAGCAAAACACCAACGGGCCTGGTCGCATTTACCAGGACATCACCGAGTTATCAGAACAAACGAAGCACGGGAAATTTATGTACACATGGAACAATTTTATTGAAAACATATATTCACAAATTCTCATTACCGAGAAAGTCCGGCTTGTATTCCTCACTTTCAACTGAACTAAGGGAATAAAAATATCCCTACCAGTGTTATAAATGTGATTTCTACTATAAAGAACCATGGGGATGAAGTTCCCAGTATTGATATTATTACAAATAGTTTCTGAGAAAGGCCCTGAATAACGTGGCTCATCGTGGTTCACTGAAAATTGATATGTGATGAGAACGCAATCCGGAGATGTTAGGAGACTTGGACAAGAAGGTCTACTGCTATTCCCGAAGAACGCAGCGATCCCGACCCGGAGAAATCTTAACCGTGAACGACTTGCATAACTTGTTTCGATTGCGCTCATTCTTGCCCAGCACACGTTCCTCTCTCGTAACCTGTGTTCTCCATTTTGACCAAGCGTAGTGCACAAGACGATGGTTGATGAGTCGCGTGTGTTTGTTTCCAGCTAACCAGCACGTTACCGATTTGGCACCCAGAGAAATGCAATCCGGTGACTTGAAATGTACATTTTGAAATTTTGTTACCCTTCTCGACTGTAATCTTACCGGAATTATCTGGCAGATATCAGCGGCTTGTGCGATTGTGTCCAAGTTCGGTCGTAATCGCGGCATCCATCTTTGTATTTTCCCGGATATCTCATGAACAGTCGCATCTGGAAAGTGGTGTTTCCTAACAGCATCTGGCGGTCATTGCATGTAATTCGAGACTTATTATCATTTGACGCAGTTTGTTGTTGTACAGGGAGTGCTTGCCATTTGCACGCCGCCCGTTTATGTGGTACAGGATATCCTCCGACAGAAATGTTTTCAAGATAGCCCTATAACATGCGCCCGAGGAGTTACCACCAATGTTAACCATGAACCGCAAACAAAAGCAGATGGGAAGGTTGTGTCAACCAGCGCGACATGTTTTCATGCACGGTTTTGCCGTCCAGTTTTCGCGGCAAATCTTCGTACCCTTGCAATGTTTCCCCCCGGAATACTGATGTGCAGTATCTGTGTCATCCTCAGCGGGATAACTTTCCTGTAGTGGTAGCATGATCGGTTCACCATTTCCCGATTTCTGCAGCAAGATTTTCGATTGCGGCTTAGTAGGAGTAACGATAAGATGGTGCACAAACTTGCCGAGTACGGTGTTCACCTTCTTCGTTAGACTCCTTATATTTAGCTCCACTGATTTATTTTCAGACCGCGCAGATCATAGTAGGGGGACACAATGGGCTAGTGTTGGTGGCTGGTTGAAGGTGCGTTACGTTATACGTGGTGCAAAATTTCAAGCCTCGTTGAATTCATTTGCACACGGGTGTTGACTTAGTTGCCGGCAGAAGGAGCCCTTTTTCACTGAAATGATTAGGAAACCCCAAAAATGGAAACTTATTTCCTATGAGTTGGACTGAGTATGGTTTCAGAAGTGGACAGTGACTGGCTGTGGCCATCATCAGTGGAAAAAGTGAACACATCATCTGAGGGTGGTGGCGGTGGAGTCGCATTCAAATTAGTATCGTGACTTATTAGCTTCAGCGGTGGTTCTTCTCCAGTGCTGGAATCGCTGATTCCTGCGAGTATTTTTTTTAACAAAACGGCTGCATAAATAACCCCTATACACCGTTTCCACTTCCCAGTTATCCATGCGAATGGTGACGTCAGTCGATGGTAAATCGGGTATCCTTTCGAGCATCTTCTGATACTTGCATACTTCATCGTAATCATCTACGAAGTGGACAAAAATAAACACTGAAAAACCGACAAGTTTGTAAATTTTTAAGTTATACGCAAGGCAGTTAAGATGCAATGAAATGCCTTTTTTCATCAGCTTGTACATTCTGGCTGACAACATGCCAAACCACTTTGCCTTACCTCCTACTGCGGTGATTGCGTTACCAAGGAGGAATTCGGTGACAGAAAACATCGAGAAAATGTGACTAATAAAAATCTCGCCTCACGGCGAGAGACTTTAATGTGAAGAACGAACACCGAAATATGGAGAAGAAGCGTGTGTTATATGATATAACAGAGAAAAGCTTTCCCTTGCACTGCACCTCGCTCAACGATACCGTATGAGGCCAATTGTTCAGTTGGATACAAACAAGGACTTTATTGTCTGACTAGGGTAACGCTTTTGCGAAGTAGTTAATAACTTTAGTAAAGCATCTGACAATCAATTTTTCGTCTGATGTGCACTGGAACTCAGAAGGCACGTTATTCACTAACACAAAGTTATCGGGATGCTTGGAGGTCAGAACCGTGTCATGAAACACATTTTTCGGAATACTGTACGGTACACATAGGGTTGTCCGTGACGCTGTATCGTCCACCGGAGCATGTCGATAGAATAGGCTAGCTTTGGCCGTCTTTGCTCTCAGGCTCCAAAAATTCTACTCAGTCTGGGTTTTCTTCGTGCAATCTACCAAGTATTCACCAGAGTGTTCGGTGTCATGCGCAAACCATTAGTTCAAGCCGTTCTACCTCTCTTTGTCCACATTTAAACTAATAGCAATCCTCGCAGCAGGAATCCTCCATGGAAGTTCAAATTCATGGTGTCCGTTAAATAGGGTGATGGCATTCGAAACCATATCAACGGCCAGTTTTTCCTGTCGTGAAAGAGAGATTTTTGATGTATCCCCATCGCAGAGATCGGCGTTGTACAGTTGAGCGATTTGTTCCGCTAAGGGGTCGATTCCCATCTCAACTTCGCTTACCGTCCACACAAAGCTTGGCTCTTTTTTTATCGGACCAAAAGCAGTCCATCCTAAAATCGTCCGCACGGCACAAAGTTGTTTTCTTTTACCACACATTTGCCCTAAAGCCCAATGGGCTTATGGGACGCCGGCGCTTATTACGATTCGCACTCTCGAATCTTTCAGATTCTTCCTTTGGACAAAATGTAGTTCAGGCCAGGATAAAAACTCCACATCTGTGTAGTGCTGGACTGCTTCGATTGGTAGCCTATCAACGCAGAAGGCTCGTTCTACACTTCCAAAATCTTTCTCTAAAAACAAATTCAGTAGCAGCTCCATTATTCCCAAATTCCAAGTGGTAGTCCCATCTACGGTCGAAATCGGAAGTGGGGTTGAGGATGCCTTCAGGCCCACCGGCTTCATAAGGTATTTTCGAAATAAAGTCACTTCATACCCGCGGTCCAGCAGAGCGTAGATCTCCCTAGAGCCTCCGGTTCGTCCACCCGAAGTGGTAGCACACTTAAACAGACACGATATTCTAGCCTAAGAGTAGCAGCACAGCTATTGGTCCACCGCCCAGGTCCTTTTGCATTGTCCGTACTCCGCTTATCCAGCTGCAGCCCTTGTTTTGTAACATGCGTGACTCGATCGGTAAATTGTTTCTGTGCACCATGCAGTAGAAGAGGGTCGTGCCGTCTCTGACAATCGGACGTTGAACATGGTTTGGTAACAGGACTGTTGCTAGACAGCCATCTACACTTTAAACACGAAAAACAAGCCTTGATTTCTTGAACAAATGCTAAACGACCTAGTGTCTCACGAGGCAGGAAGAGCTGACATTCCTCAAGCGCGTGTATTCCACTGCATACCGAACACCCAATAACTGCTACCAACAAAGTACAAATCTGCTTTGGCATGAGCAGTGTTGCTTCTGGGTGCGGGTTTTGTGCATGATTCCTCCAGAGGGATGGCCGCGAATAACCTTGAACCTTGCTATAGGCAGCCCGTTTACCAAACCTACTTCGAGCAATCCGTGCCTCACGGGACACTAAGTGCTGCAGATCTTGTGACCAGGGCTCATCTCCACTCCTCAAAATATCATCAACGGTCTTAGACCTAAGTCTTGGAGACGCTTTGGTAGCATTCGATTAGTCCGTTCCGTGGTCTGCAGCGAGCTGAGGTATGACGTGCGATTCATCTGCGTGAGAGCAAAATCATAGTTGAGTATTTTAAACAACAACTTGGTCAGGACATCCGAATCTTCCACCAGAGGCTTCAAACCTTGCAGTAGGCCGTCAATCACTGAGCGATCTACTACGTGATTGTGTTTATACAGCTCCTTAAAGATTCCTCTAGTTCTATTGTATGACGGCGTTGGAGGCAACATAACACATTCGGCAATCGCATCCTCTGCTAGTTCCTTGCAGTATTGCATCAAATGAAGTAAGCTCTGGCCGTCGCCTCGAAAGCTACCTCCGACGTTATATTCAAACTGTTTCACAAACCTCCAACAAGTTGACGAGCAGCCCGCAAATGACCCCAGTTTCAACCTGGGTACACCCAAACGATAATCTACTGCAGGTTCCGCCACTGGAACCTTGCTTGTTGTTCGTGATGCATATTTCTGTGAATAAAAATCACCTAGGCGGCGAGAAAGATATTCACCGACCACAACTCTCCCCTTGGCTTGATCTCTGGTGACTGGATTTTCTTCTTCCTCGGTGACTGCCACAAGCAGTTTCACCATTTCCGTCTCATTCCGCACCTCGAGCAGCCTACTTTGCTCATCTAACTCTAGATATTCTGCAAGCTGCTTCTCCTTCAACTCAGCCAACAACAGATCAGCTCTAGTTCTATGAGAAACAGAACAAACCCTAGAACTACCTTATGTACTAGAGCCTGAGCAAGGAACATGACCAGCACCTAAGGGCAAAACGGTTTGTTCACCGGCAGGGCATTGTTCTTGATTCAGAGCGATTTTCCAAATCGCTGCGTAATTTCATGTCTCAGCGGTTGCCAAGAGTATCGAGTACGGTGAAACCCGGCCACTGGAACTTTCGAGCGACGCGTAGCAAACGGTTTCGACACAATTAAAAACAAAGTCGATTCCGAGTAGCTACGGTACAGTTTACTACAAATTAAGTAATTTTACAATAATCAAACCTAAATATTGTTCTTTCCGAACTCTTAGGCTCCAAATCGAACAACAAATCGACAACTGCAGCAGAACTATAGCGAAAGGTTAGATAATCAAAATGAGAATACCGAAAGCAGTCACAAAGAAGTGAAAGCAGAGTGACTCAAGCACAAGTTGCCGTTGGAGTCCGGCTCCTGGAAAAAGTGTCCAGTCTCCAATGTCGTTAAGATCCATATAGGTTCGGTGGTTTGAGCCAATTTGTCCCGGTTCTCGAGGAAATCTTTGATCTGTCGGATTCACCGAGCTGAGATGAGGGTAAAGAGAAGCGGTGGGCCGGGGGTGCGGGGCGGGTTCGGCAACAAAAACAAAATACACATAACATCATGCAGTGTCTCACTATGGACAATGTCTTAAACAGAGTAGGGGCGACATTCGTGTGCATCTAGCGGAGTGGAAATGCAAAAAGACATCTGTTTCGCTGTTTTGGACGAGGAATTACTGGGAGAGACCAAGGTAGAAGTTTTACTTTTTCCTGAAGATGGTTTTGATTCGCGAGAGAACAATGTCTTCCGGGAGAGTGTTCCACAGAGTAATAACCCTGCAGCCAACAAAGTTAATGAGTATAGAAGTGCGTGGTCCCGGTTCAAAAACCCTTCCGCCGTGACCACGGAGAGAAAAGGCGGGACAGGAGGAGAAGAAGCAGTCGCTTTGACCTGATTCAAAAAGGTGAAACATCAAAAACAGATCACCTCTTACGCGTCTTAATTCAAGGGGACAGATATTGAGGAGTGAGAGGCAGACGGGATGAGGTAGGTGGGACAGACCCCGTGCTGCTTTGATGGGGGTCCTCTGAACTCTTTCTAGGATCTCACGGTCTCGGGCAAGAATAGAGTGCACCATCTGGCTGTAGTGCTCCAGCAGAGGTCGGATATACGTGCCGAAAATTATGGGGAATTAATCTCTAGAAATGCGAGGGAAGGACCTTCGAATCATGTTAAGGACTCGAAAGGCAGACTTGCTCGCAAGTTAGCGATGAAGAAAGGAGGACAGGTTGCAATCTTATCAGAAACCGAGCACCTCGTGTCGGTCAACCCTAGGAAGTATGGTTTCTCCGTTAATGTGGAACGTGTGACCAGCCTCTCTGCCGAAGGATACGCTCACGCATTTGTCATCATTAACCGGGAGGTTCCAATCCTCGGACCGGCGTTTTGTTTCATCCACTGCAATTTGCAGGCTTTCAACGCTTGAACTCCACAGGACTACATTGTCTACGTTCATGGCGATGTTGACAGGAGGGGCTGTCGGAAGATCGTTTATGTAGAGCAAGAAAAGAAGAGGACCTAAGACTGACCCTTTTGGGACCCAAATTGTTGCCTGGGAGGGTTGAGACAAAACCTTCCCAACCTTAACCACAAAGGTGCGATCATTGAGGACGCTGTGAAAGATGGCCAACACAGAGCCTGTAACCCCGCATGTTTTCAGCTCATAAAGAAGAGGGTCATAGGGAAACTTGTCTAAGGTCTTTGCGATATCGATGAATACAGCGTGTCGGAGCTGGCCGTCATCATAGGCCTTCGTCAGACTAACCATGGCGGCATGCATACTGGTGACGCATGATCTGCCAGGTAGCAACACATTTTGGGACGGGAAGAGAATCCTTTTTCTGTACAGGTGTGAAAGAACCTCACCGAAGAACTCGCTTGAAAATGTTGCTGGTGATGCGAGGGAGACTTATGGGTCGGCAACTAGAAGTAAGATGTCTACTACCCTTCTTATAGATGGTTGCGATGGCTGCGTATTTCCAGCTACGGGGAAAACTCCTTCGTTATCACATCTTTGAAAGGTGGAGGCAAGAGGAGTAGCCAGTATGTCCGCGGTCTTCCTGAGAATACGGAGGTGGATCAAGTCAGGACCTATGGAGCAGTATCGGCTGAACCGTCGGAAACCCTGTGCGACTGCACTAATGGGAATAGTGACGTGGTTAAGGGTAGTGGCCAGAAATATATGGTGCATGTTAGGGTGGGATGATATGGTTGAGGGGCTAAAAACCGTACGGAAGTAGGAGCTGAAGGCCTTGACTTCTCGTCTTGGGATTGATTGTGGATCCGGCAATGTCTTTGGGAGCTAGTGGCTTCCGAGCTGTACCCCTTGGGTGGAGCAAGTACTGAAAGAAAAAATATCGTATTGGTCCGTGCTTCATCAAACACAGATCATTGAGAACAAGAAGCTTGAGAGCGGACAATTGTTTTCAATGAATCCTATACGTGCTCCTACACATTAAATGGGTGAGATAACATCGGAATGCGTTAGCCATTGGCCGGAGTAAGGGTCATTGTCGTGCTGTTAAGACAAACGAGGTTGGTGGCTAGGGGTGTCTCTATCAAGTGCGTGTTGTGGTGAGAGTTTCACTCCCACCGTCACGGGTGGTAATCGATAGTGGACTTTTGGGGTACGGTCGGCGATCCGTGGTTTCCGGTTTCGGCCAGGGCAGCTGGAGAGCCTGGACTAGTAGCTTTTGTGCACATAGATTATGGCTTGGTATGCGAATGGCGATTGCCTCTGCCGTGGCCAGCTGCCTGGGACACCGCAAGGGATTTGATAACCAAGCTCCTCAGGCTTGTCAGCTCACTCTCAAGAGTGCGGACAGTGGTCTCTAGCCCAACCATCTCTGCAGCCCGACTTTGGACTGCACATGCTGGTGCATCCCTTGCCATAGCGCTGTGAAGGACCGTCTGTCCGGAATGAAGAACGAGACATTGGCCACGGAGGGGGGATCACATTGCCTCATAGGGAAAACAGCCTCGTCTGAGGAAGTGGTTATGTCAGTGGTAGGGGAAGTTGACATCATTCGGGATCAAATCCGTCCAGATAAAGATCGAGATAAATAGGAGGGGATGAGCTGTGTTCTAAGAACTTCAAAAATGGCTACACTCACCGAAGGAGACAACCTCGCCGCAGGTGTACCGCAGGATCAGTTACAATAAACAAACTATCGGAAGTCCGGCAAAGATGGTTCATACAAATAAAAAATGTCTTCTCTAACATAGATGCTAATGAGTGGAACAGGGTTTCCAGAACTCCTCTACACCTAGGTTATATAGACTGAGCAGATACAGCTGTAGTCAGCGCAAACAGGTGGTGGTACCTACACCATTACCCGGTCGTGAACCCAAAGAAACCGTGGAAGATCAGAGTGGTCTTCGACTGTGCCGCGAAATGTCAGGGTGTGTCACTCAGCGGCACATACTACAGGGCCCAGACTGGACAACACCAATAGTCGAGGTATTGTGTTGTTTTCGGCCAGAAAATGGGGCCGTCACTGAGGTCATACGTTATACTGTTCTACTAGTGAAGGTGCCCGTTGAAGATGGAGCTTCCTTCATCTTCTCTGGTGGCCTGAAAGCGACGTAAATCGTGCACCGGACGAGCATAGGCTGGCGGTTCGTTCCCTCGGGACGGTATTGTCCCTCTTTTGTGCTAACTCCACCTTCTGGGAAACCCTCAAGCTTTTCGGAGACACCAGCAGTCTGTTCGGAAGAACATTAGGCCATTTCTACGTAAACTATTTTCTGTGTTCCTTTGACGGTCCATATAGTACCATTCTATGTATGACCAAACTGACCGCCACTCTAATAGCAGGATGACTCAACCTCTCAGAGGTGCTCAGTTTTATCCCGAAGTCCGAGAAAATGTAGTGCGCGGGAGAGCTTTTGTTATCTCCTTCACAAATGGAGTACAATCCTGGAGTTCAATGGAAGTCCAAATGTAACGAATTCATACTCACTCTGGACCTTCCCAAACGACCAGCCACAAGGAGAGGACTCCTATCATCTGTCTCAAGCCTCTTTGATCCTCCAGGTTTCTTCTTGTCGCGGTTATTACCGAGAAAGTGATTACTACAATCGCTGTGTCAGAGATGGACGGGTTGGGACGAACCCTTCTGGGAAGACGATGAAAAGCAATGGCGTGACTGGCTGCACTGCCCAGATCAACTTGGCGAGACCGAGATACCAAGATGCTTGACAGGAAGCAAGTGTACAAACGATGACTGACTCCACTTGTTTTCAGATGCATCAGAAATAATGTACTGGGAAGGGGCTTATAGCTGCTGGGTGGGCGGCACCGTCAGATAGCGTTCGCAAAGGCCAGAGGGGCTCCACTGAAGACGGTGTCCATTCCGAGGCTAGAATTGACAGCGGCAGTACTGGCCGTGAAAGTCACGAGGCTGAGTAAAAGGTGCTTTGATCAGTTGAACTAGGAATCACACTTTTGGACGAACTCAGACGCAGTACCACAATACATAAACAACATTACCACTCGTTTTAACAACTTAGTGGCCAACAGACTCACTATGATTCATAAGTCGACTGAGACCGATCGGTAGCACTATGTACAATCCACCAGTAATCCCGCCGACTTCCGCCCAAGGGGCCTAAATCACTAGAAAGGCTGCAGATGTGGACATTGGGACCGGATTCCCTGACTGCATCTAGAGTAGTGTGGCCAACGCTACTAACACCTAAGCCTGATGGTGACGATATCGAGACCAAAAGACTGATACCGGCTACAACCTCCACGGAAAGTGTAAGCTTAGCAGAAAAACTGTGCCATTTCCCCCACTGGATAAAAATGTTGAGATCGGTGGTCCGATGGACGCGATGCAAAATACTCTTAATAATTTCGAAAGGCACACGAAAACAGAACACTTTAAATGTGGGGAAGATACTACCGAGCAAGCTTAGGCTAGCCGAAGTCGGAGTCTCACACCTACTACAACTAGACTCCCTCCTGCTCGAGACCCATGAGCTGGTCAGGATAGATAGTAACATCTGGCGAAGCAGGCTATTGTACAGCAGTATCCGAAGACTAAGCCCTATGGGAGCCAACGGGCTACTGAGAGTTTGGGGGGAAAGGCGGCTGACGAATACAAATCTAGAATTCTAAACAAAATATCCCACAGCAGTTCCTAGTGACCACCACTTTAGGAGATGCCCGATAGACCATGTACATGGAAAAGAAGGACATGCAAGTTTGGACCACTTATTGAACAATATAAGTCGACGATTTTGGGTGACAAAGGGACCAGCGACGGTCAAACGAGTCATAGGCGACTGCATCATTCGCCGTCGCCGGTATGCGGTAGCAGGCCAACACATGATGGCCCCGTTCCAGCCCTGAGAATTCAACGCATATGATGCCTGATCTCGGGGAAAAATGTAAATAACTTTGGCCCGTTACTTGTACGACAGCAGGGAAGCACGCAAGAGAGGCACGACCGCCTAATAATACGCCTACTGTTCAGAGCAGTCTATCTTGAAGTAGTGCATAATGTGACCACTGATTTATTTCTAATGGCCTTTCAAAGGTTCGCCGCGAGGCTGAGCATCCCGAAAAATTATACTCAGAAAATGGCCCGAACTTCGTTGGAGCTCACATGGAGTTAGAGAAACAGGTGAACATTCTGAACCAGGCCAAAACGCGAAGCAAGGTCGTTTCAAATGGTATAGAATACCACTTCGACTCGCCCTGTTCCAGTCATCACGGCGGTGTTTGGGAAAGGCTGATACGATCGACTAGGAAAATACCCACGCCACCGACCTCACAGCAGAACCTCGCTAGCCAGATGCTGACCATTTACTACCAGAAGTAGAACGTCTACTGAACAGCAGACCGCTGGTACCGATCGTCTCAGACCCGGTAGGCGAACTGGCTCTCACTCCCAACTATCTGGTATTATTGCGGTCAAACGAAGAAGATATCACGCCGATACCCTACGTACATCATAAGACGGAAACAAGTGAACCACCTGGCACAGACTATCCGGAAAAGTTTGACGAGCCAGCGCTTACCGACCCCACAGCTTGGGCAAAATTGGATCCATAAAGAGAGGTCGTTCTGAGGCGATGCAGACATCCTCGTGGAGAGCCACTTACATAAAGGCGATTGGCCGATGGTAGTGATCAAGGAGTGCCGTACAGAAATCGACGGCCTTGTGCGCACGATGGTGGTGAGAACGAACAAAGAAGACGTATTGCGAGATATCCATAAGATATATTTGCTTAAAGGTGATAGTGTCAAGAGCGAAGTGGACTATATAGTCCAAGCTAAAACCAAATCTACCGATGCCAACTGAAGCCGAATTTATTTGTTTGTGACTCATGCATTCTCCTGTGGGTCCCAAAACTTCACACAGTCTCTGAAGTTCATTTGTGTCTAATTTGATGCGACATTCACGATTTACAATGAAGTTAGTTGTCGAAACTCCAATTCAGCACACAAAACGACATTATTTGTGAAATAGAAGAAAAGTTTGTACAATAACTTGCTAACCGTTTGTGGAAACATCTCTATTCCCGGGGCATCAAGTCTCTAATATTATCTAACCTCTGTTTAGATTGATATGATTTTAAGCCTAATACTTTTACAGTGATGATACCACAATTTGAACTCCCTGATGTTTCGAATACCTTGTAGCCATCTCGATTCTTCATCAAGAATTGTCAGCATTCATTTTACCATGTACTTTACAATTATTCGGGGAGCCCTTTTCCTCTACATTACGTAATCCATCTACACATCCCGATCACACCAAACTCCTTTCTTCGTATGCCGATAATGTCGTATCACCTTCAGACGAAACTCTAAGACATCGGGGCATGGAGCATACCCTCAAGAAAAACTGCTAGCTTGTCCGCGACTATCTGACAGTAGAAGAAACCAGAGGTGGCCGACGTAAGCACTGAATCTAGGGTCTTGGTAGGTTAGTACGAATCAGCACCCCAATCTAACCCTTGGATGTTGACCGTTCCATGGGGGGATTTGGTGAGCGATGGAAATCCTCCCTAGCCGTTGTCACATACTTGTATTGTTCATACTCTGCTCCTAATCTTATTGACCCTTGAACAAGTACAGCATGCTTCACGCACTACACTCGAAAATTCGTTTATATTTTGCCCATAAGCCCTGGCAGGTTTTGATTCGAACTCGGACTGCCGTGGCTATGGTACCTGAGACTGATAATTTGTTGAACTCTGGTCCTGGTAGCTATACTTTGCGAAGCTACAAAAAAGATTTGTACGCATTTTTATGCACACAACTTGATAATCCAGTACAGTAGAATTAGCGGATTAATCTTGTTCTGACTTTGGGATTGGTAACTGGGCTACGCACTACTCACGAGCAGAATGACCGTTACACAGCTATCACGCGCTGTATTATTCGATTTTGCAGAGACCTTAGACAAGTTTCCCTATGACCCTCTTCTTTATGAGCTGAAAACATGCGGGGTTACAGGCTCTGTGTTGGCCATCTTTCACAGCGTCCTCAATGATCGCACCTTTGTGGTTAAGGTTGGGAAGGTTTTGTCTCAACCCTCCCAGGCAACAATTTGGGTCCCAAAAGGGTCAGTCTTAGGTCCTCTTCTTTTCTTGCTCTACATAAACGATCTTCCGACAGCCCCTCCTGTCAACATCGCCATGAACGTAGACAATGTAGTCCTGTGGAGTTCAAGCGTTGAAAGCCTGCAAATTGCAGTGGATGAAACAAAACGCCGGTCCGAGGATTGGAACCTCCCGGTTAATGATGACAAATGCGTGAGCGTATCCTTCGGCAGAGAGGCTGGTCACACGTTCCACATTAACGGAGAAACCATACTTCCTAGGGTTGACCGACACGAGGTGCTCGGTTTCTGATAAGATTGCAACCTGTCCTCCTTTCTTCATCGCTAACTTGCGAGCAAGTCTGCCTTTCGAGTCCTTAACATGATTCGAAGGTCCTTCCCTCGCATTTCTAGAGATTAATTCCCCATAATTTTCGGCACGTATATCCGACCTCTGCTGGAGCACTACAGCCAGATGGTGCACTCTATTCTTGCCCGAGACCGTGAGATCCTAGAAAGAGTTCAGAGGACCCCCATCAAAGCAGCACGGGGTCTGTCCCACCTACCTCATCCCGTCTGCCTCTCACTCCTCAATATCTGTCCCCTTGAATTAAGACGCGTAAGAGGTGATCTGTTTTTGATGTTTCACCTTTTTGAATCAGGTCAAAGCGACTGCTTCTTCTCCTCCTGTCCCGCCTTTTCTCTCCGTGGTCACGGCGGAAGGGTTTTTGAACCGGGACCACGCACTTCTATACTCATTAACTTTGTTGGCTGCAGGGTTATTACTCTGTGGAACACTCTCCCGGAAGACATTGTTCTCTCGCGAATCAAAACCATCTTCAGGAAAAAGTAAAACTTCTACCTTGGTCTCTCCCAGTAATTCCTCGTCCAAAACAGCGAAACAGATGTCTTTTTGCATTTCCACTCCGCTAGATGCACACGAATGTCGCCCCTACTCTGTTTAAGACATTGTCCATAGTGAGACACTGCATGATGTTATGTGTATTTTGTTTTTGTTGCCGAACCCGCCCCGCACCCCCGGCCCACCGCTTCCCTTTACCCTCATCTCAGCTCGGTGAATCCGACAGATCAAAGATTTCCTCGAGAACCGGGACAAGTTGGCTCAAAGGCTCGAACATGTTTTGTGCTTCTGAACTTCAAGACTACTGCGGCAAGGCGGCTCGCGGTCCGAAAATCTCGCTGTTTTATATCCGACAGATTTTTGGTGTTGGAATCTTCCCTGCCGCCCAAGATGAACGGACCTAAGCAAAGCTGAACTCCCCCCGAGTTTTATTGGTCTATCTTTCGTATCACCTGCATTACAAGAAGCAAGAAGCAGCCAAGGCTAGCTTGGTGAACCCTTTCTCATTGCCCAGTGGTCAATCTTCCATTTGGCTGGCAAAACCAGATGCAAGACACTGTCGGGATTTGCATTCTGAACCCCTTCCCCTCTTCCGTTTCCCCAGTATCCATAGAACTATCTTGCAGCTCACTGGTGACACTCAGATAAGATTATCACAAGATCCGGGCACATTTCTGCCTCAGCCCTGAACCCGTGTATTGCTTCAAGACCTCAAGACAACCTGGTGATTGTCGCGCGGTGTGAATTCATAGGGCTATTGCCTTTAAATTGAGTTTTTGAATAGTTTTGTAAACTAACCCACATTAATTCAAATTACCGGTGCGGCGGAATTGCATTTAAGGTGCATTCCATTCGGAGAAGGTTTTTTTATTCACCTTATAATACTGCAGTGTAGTGTTCGATGTTTTCCCGAAGTGATATTTTCTCTCTCGGAGTTTTTCTTTTTGTTCTTTCTCGGAAAAGGGCTGTACCTGTGAGTGTCGAGGTGCTTATTTTGTGTTCCGTTAGAGGGTATTTGAGCTGTTTTCCTATCCGTTTTGTGGCTTTAGGTATATCACGGGTTTCTGACCCGTGACTCGCACATAAGTGCTGAAAACGTGTGGTAAATGGTATAGAGTGCAAGGTGTGCAAGGAGCGTGCTCACCCAAAGTGTTCAGGAATAGCTAAGGACATCTATGTCCTCTACAACCAGAACCCACGGGCTGGGTGGGTCTCTGCTTCTTGCAAGGAGGTGGCCGGTCTGGCCTTCAAATTGCAGGCCCAAGGGCAGGACCAAGGCCCACCAAGTAGTACCACAGACGTAAGCCTCAAAACACCGCAATCAGGTAGCAGGAAGTCGTTTACGGAAGTAGTAGGTCCACCTGAGAGGACCGTCATTAGAACAAGCCGGCGGGCTCCGTGAGCTTGCCATGAGGCCGTTGCCTCAACTCCTTTGAAGCAGACCGGTGACAGCCGGTGGACTGAACAGAAGCCCAGAAGGGCAAGGCAGCTCAAAAAGAAGAGTGAGTGTGACAGTGAATGACGGGGCCCTTTAAGGCGGACGATCCTGTGCCCCTGGTGCTGGAAGACAATGTGAAGGATTTGCGGAGGCAGATCTTGCCTTTGGGCGGGGTCGCAAGCCGCAGGCTCCTGATCCTAAACCAAGAAGCGCCTTTCGTGAGGGAACCGAAGCCTGGCCGGATATAGATATAAGGAAGGTCTACGACATACTGCGAATTGCAGCTGTTCCGTACCCTACTACTCTAAGAAGAGTGCACAGAGAGGGGACATGGAGGTCACCACTTGAGAACAAAGGTGAACTTCGTGCGAGACCAATACTAGTGGAGTTCTCTGATGAAGCCATCCGGGGCAGATTGCTGGCGAGGGCAGCAGTAGGGGCTCACGCCACCAAGGGTGGACACAAGATTGTGCCAGACGAGCATAGAGTAAGGTCTGGTGGTCCAGCACCGGGGGTAACCTGGCTCGACCAGCCAGAGCGCCGGAGCGGAACCAACAAGTCCAGCAGAGTACCGTACTCGGTTCTCAGGCCCCGGCCCTGACAGTAGTAAAGAAGCCGCGTGCGGGGTCAGAAATAATTGTGACTGAAGAAGCGCTAGGCGATGAAAATTGGCCGTACTGCCCGAAGGTGGAAGACAGCGCGACTTTTAGCATACTGGAAGTTGTGGCAACTCATATAAAGATGGACTGGTATTCGTCAGAAGTTCTAGATCGTCAGCCGGCGTCATGCACGCCAGTGAGGGCGGCCGATGCAAAAAACTTGTCACCATCTCAGGCGTTGGACCTGAGAACCAGACAGGAGTAAATGATATGAGATGGAGCAAACGCGGCGGTGTTATATACTAGCGCATGAAGTATTACAAACAAGCGGATGGAACTCGCTGAAACCGCTAGGGAGCACAAAGAGTCAATAGTTGCAGTTACGGAAAAGTGGCTTTCTAAAGAAGACCATGTGACGGGACTATTAAGTAGTAATTTTGCAGCCTATAGGCACGATAGAGAACCCGGTCGTCTTGCTGGAGGAGTAGCCATCCTCATTAGGTCAGGTGCGAACCACCTCGAGTCTCAGACCAAGATGTGCACTCGAAATATCCAGTTATGCGCCGTTACGATAGTCCCTCCAGGCAGAAGGGTTAACGTTGTCTGTGTCTTCAGGGCAGCAAGTACAAACCGAGAAGAGGTTGTTAGTTTACTGCGTACTGTGACTGAACCATTTGAAGACTCACAAAAGACCCTCGTGGTGGATGGCACCAATCTTCCGTACATCGACTGGAAGGCTGAAGTCTGCGTGCAGGGATCAGAGGAGGAAATGCTTAGAATGGCTGCAGGCCAATGCGTTGGACCACCATATTGGGAAAAATACCAGATATAGGACTGGATGCGTTCCATCCTTGCTGGGTCTAGCTATAACGAACTTCCCCAGCGACGTGTCTGGACTGTATCACTGTTCACCGCAAGGCAAGATTGACCACGTGTACGTCAAAATCACCATGTGCATGCTGGCAGGTCATAAAGGGATCCCTGGTTGCCCTGCAGGAAGAGTTCGCACCCTTCAAACGAAGGAGAGGGGAGAGCAAACTCATGTGGCGGAAGGCTGCAACAGCCAAGGCCATCAGACATGTGAACTGCAGCTGGAATCAGTAAGAGGCTTCCGGCTGTCGGCTAGCCAGGAACCGCTACAAAAAGCTTAGAAACCAGGCAGTGAGCCTTCTGAGAAGTTACAAGCGGGAATTTTAGCTCAGCTTGACCCGGTGTGTACAACAACGGCCGGAAACATTCTGCAGCTATGTGCAGCCGAAGTGCTGAATATAGAATGCCGTAGGCCCACGGTCCACCGGGGACCACGGTACTATCGCCGATGACCAGGGCAAAGAAGAAGCCCCGGGGGAATGCTTTGGTACTGTACATAGGATAGTAGTGGGGTCCGAGTCGACCTGGCTCTGGTACATCCTGCTCCCCAGTTAAACGAGCTGAAGGTATCAGAGGAAAGCGTGCGTAAGTGCCTGGAGGAAATAAACAGCCACAGGTCAGCGGGCCCGGAGGGCATCCACCAGGCTATCGTCAAGCCGTTGGTGGGTATCATGGCTCCATCGGTATACCAGCTGTACTGGTCTACTTTGAATCAGGGTAAGCTGCCTGAGGACTGAAAAGTCGCGGCAGTCGTGGCAATACATAAGAGTGGACCTTAGTTGACTATGTATAACTACGGGCCGGTAAGCCTGACTAGCATCCCTGAGTAGGTCATCCGCGTCCACATCTGCCAGCACTTACTGGAGAGCTCCATGTTAAGTCCGACCCAGCATAGATTCTTGAAAAATAGATCTTGCCTGACCAATCTCTTGTGCTTCTTAGATGAAGTAACTCGACGACTGGACAAAGGTAAGCAAGTTGAGGTATGCCACCTCGACTTTAGCAGACGTTAGACTCCGTTAATCATTGTCCTTTGCTGGACAAAACGGAGACTTTCGATATACGTGGGCCAGTACACAGGTCACTGGAGGACTTCCTCTTCTGCAGGAAGTCTTCCGCCAAAGTGGAGCACAGGTGCTCCAGTTTGGTGAATGTCACCAGCGGTGTACCTCAGGGATCCGTCCTAGGTCCGGCCCTATTCTTGTTGTTTATTAACGACCGGGCATCGGTTCTTCAATGGCTTAGTACTAATTTTGCGGATGATGTGGAGGTTGTTGGATCTGAGGGTAGGGAGGTCTTGGGCAGGGATATAGGTACCGTCCTGGAGTGAGCACACAAATGGGACTTACCCCTGAACACCGAAAAAACCGTTTGCTGTCAAGGCCAACAAAAAGCTTAACTGTCACTCATGATCAAGGGCTGTTCACCATAGAGGCAGCCAGTAGGGTTAAAGACCTTGGGGTCATCACGAGCAGTGACTTTAAATGGTCGGAGCAGTGCAGCGCTGCTGCGCAAAAGGCTCGTGGTGAGCTCTTTAGACTGCGATCAGCCTTGTCTTACCAGCAGCCGGAAATATTCGTACCTATTTACACGGCCATAGTACGAATTCACTTAGAAGGTAGCGTGCAGGCTTAGTCACCCTTCTACAAAAAGGACGCCGCCTGCCTCGAGAAAGTCCAACGTTTCGCCACGCGAATGGTTGAAGGGCAGAGGGGTAAGACTTAAGGGCGGAGACGCTGTGACCTGATTCTTTTCTCGTTGGAAAGGAGGAGACATCGGTGGGAGCTCATAGCAACGTTCAAGGTACTGAAGGGCTTTTATGGCCTTAGACCGGATAGTCTATTCCAAGTGGCCCTGGATTCCAGAACAAGGGGACACGAAAAGGAGCTAACAAAAGTCCGAGCTAGGTTGATGAGTAGATTGCACTTCTCCAGCAACGGGGTATGGAGCAGATGAAACGGTCTGCCTGGTGAAATGGTAGGTCTGCAGACAGTCCAATCCTTCCAAGTTGCCCTAGATGGCAAGTGGTACGAGATGCTCCCTTGTGGTGGGCGTTGCGTATGTTACCTAGATGGGTTGCGGGTAACACTGTGGTCCCTCTGAAATGTTTTAATCGACTTTTTTGCTCATCACTTATTGTCTCAATGAACTCTCACGACGCATGATGTCTCTTGAATTTGATACGCGATGGGGTCTTTTCGTTCCGTTCTCATTTTTAGCGGAGACTCGAGGAAATACACTCAGCATTGGTGGGTGCATACCTGGTGTGTATATCATCGAAGGAATTCTGGACGCTCGATTGGCCGTGGCCATTACCCGTTCTGTGCAAACTGAACTGAACTGAGGTCATAAATACCACCAAAGTGAATGCTTTCAAGAAAGCAGTAGATCTATGTCGGGCTGCAGTATACCCCGAATTATGTTGAGCAGTTTTTAGGGTCAGACGCAATTTACTCATTGTTTCCACCTTTCTCTGCCAGGGCTGATACTGCCCACAATTGCCGCCTTTCAGAAAAAGAAAACCACGCAGTGTTGGAAGCTACGGAAACGCGCCGACAACACAACTATCTGGACACACGATTGGCTCTAGCCACACCAAGTCCTGTGCAAACCGAACTGAACAGAAGATATTGTTCTCTCGCAGAACAAAACTATCTTCAAAAAAAAGCTAGACCTCTACCTGGGTCTCTCCCAATAATTCCCTTTGTCAAAAAAACTAACAAAATAGATGTCTTTTATCGCATATATGTTCATGAATGCCCGCACCCCCACTCAGCTTAAGGCACTGTCCACAGTGTGACACTGCATGGGGTTGTGTCTTGTTTTCGCTGCCACCCCCGCCCCCCCCCGCTTCTTTTTACTCTCGTTTCAGCTCGGTGAATCCGACAGAAGATCAAAGATTTCCTCAAGAACCGGGACAATTGGGCTCAAGGCCTCGAACCCGTGTAGTACTTCAAGACTTCAAGACAACTGCTGCACCGCCGACACCTTTAGAGGCAAAAAACGGGGCATCACCTCGGAGATTGCGCCCGAGGATACCCTAGCCCTGGAATTAGCAATGAAGTCAGTAACGAGGACCAGGGAACCGTCAATATGGTACACCAACACCTGCAGTCTCCCGGGAAAAAGAGGGGAGTTGACGGCTAGGATCGCAGAGTCTGAGGTCGTTGCGTTGACGGAAACTTGGATAAAGCCATATACTGACATGCGCTTCCAGGGATACGCTGCCTACAGACAGGATAGAACAGATGGAAGGCAGGGGGCGGAGTGGCACTTCTAATACGGACCGACATAGGCCATTGGGAGGCTCCGTTCAACTTAGTCTCCGGTAATGTACAGGTCAGATCCTGCTTTATTAGGATCGAGGGGCGTACAGTATGCATTATCTGTATCTACAGGGCACCGCTAGCCACAGATGAGGAAGACGTTGAGCTCTTGCAAATGCTGGATGCGGTGCTGGCACAGACAAAGGAGTTCATCTTATTAGGGGATCTCAATCTACCCGAAATTAACTGGGAAAGCGGGATCGCACCAAGTGGATCAACGGGCGACAAATTTCTGCAGTGGGTCCAGTTACATGCACTTACGCAGCATGTGACACAGGCCACTAGACACCGAGGTGGACAGCACCCGTCTCTCCTTGACTTAATCATAACGCGGCACCATCAGGACGTTAAGGAAATTAAGTGGGAAGAGCCACTTGGAAAAAGTGATCATGTAGTCCTAAGGGTCACACTAAGACTAAGCAAGGCGCCGAAGGAAATCGTGTTACGTCGGCGCTATGGGAGAATCAACATAGGTGAACTGAAGAAGGCGGCGGAGGAAATTCAGTGGACACCGAGACACATAAATGCCTCCGTAGAGGAACGTTGGGAGACCATCAAGATGGGGCTACTCGAGCTTACAGATGAGTTCGCACCCCTGATGGTGGCAAGCAGTAGAAGTCTACCCCCATGGTGGAAGTCAAAGGTCCGCAAGGCCATAGTTATTCGTAGGCAACGATGGGCGGCGTACAAGCTGTACAGAACTCAGGGGGCATGGAATAGCTATAAGATGGCTAGGAACAGGGCTCAAGAGATCCAAAGAGTGGAGAAATATGCTTTCGAGCGTCGGTTAGCGGCGTCGGTCCGCACAAACCCAAAGCGATTCTACGCCTACGTGCAATCTCACAAACGTATGAGAGAGAGCGTAGCAACTTTGGAAGGAGCACAGGGACGACTAGCTCTAAACGACGAAGACAAGGCTGACACGCTCTTGGAATTCTTCAAGAGCATATATCGACCAGAAAATAGTTTGGAGGAAAGAATGGAGGGCCCACAGGCGCCTCCAATACCCGAACTTACTGTAGGAGAAGAAGAAGTGTACGCGGAGTTGCAAACTTTGAATAGGAACAAAGCAGCAGGTCCAGACGGGATTCATCCAGCAATCGTTCAGCCTCTGGCCGAGGTCTTGAAGGCTCCTATGACGAAGCTGTATGAAACGTCACTTAGAGAGGGAATTGTGCCGGGAGACTGGAGGAGAGCAACAGTGGTAGGCATTTACAAGAGTGGGCCCCGGCAAAAGGCGGAAAATTACCGGCCGGTTAGCTTGACCTCGGTACTGTGTAAGTGCCTGGAGCGAATAGTCAGGAAGCAGATCTCTAGGCATTTGGTTCAACACAACCTCATATCAAATGCTCAGCATGGTTTTGTGGCAGGACGATCATGTCTGACGAATCTCCTGCTGTTCCTCGATGAGGTAACCAAGCGTCTGGACGAAGGGCAATCGATTGCGGTCTGTTACTTGGACTTCAGCAAGGCATTTGATTCCGTGAACCACAGATTTCTGGACGTCAAACTGCAGTCCATGGGAATTGTTGGAAAGGCAAGACAATGGATAAGTAGTTTCTTAGCAGGGCGAACCTTTAGTGTTAAGGTGGGGAACCATGTTTCAAAACCGGAAGGTGTAACGAGTGGGGTGCCACAGGGCTCGGTGCTCGGCCCTCTGCTCTTCCTCATCTTCATCAACGACCTAGCACGTGGGCTTACAAACCCCACCTTTATGTTTGCCGATGACGTCAAGATAGCTGGAGTAGATATAGAGCTTGACGTGTTAGCAGTACAAAACTGGGCACGCAAATGGGACCTTCCACTAAACCTCGCCAAGTGTCAATGCTTGACCACAAATACAGGGGCTAGTGAGAATAGTGTGGGTTCGTTGCAAGTGGTCTCGCAGGTCAAAGACTTGGGCGTTATAATGGACAACAGCTTTAAGCCGTCAAAGCAGTGCACCTCAGCAGCCAATACGGCCAGGAGGGAACTCTTTCGAGTTAGATCCATTATGTCGTGTAGAGATCCGGAGATATTCGTTCCGATATATCAAGCCATAGTTAGGCCGCATATGGAGTACTGCGTGCAGGCCTGGGCACCGTACTACCAGAAGGATATCGACTGTCTGGAGAAAGTGCAAGGGCTATCCACTAGAATGGTGGCTGGGCAAAGGGGGTTTAACTACACAGAGCGTCTCCGTGCCCTAGACCTATTCTCGATGGAAAGACGGCGCATTCGCGGGGATTTGATAGAAACCTTCAAGGTAATGAAAGGACTGTCAGGAATAAGTCGAGAAGACCTTTTTTCGCTGATCCCCGAGAGAGGCACAAGGGGGCATAGCCTTAGATTACAAAGGAAACATTCGAGGCTCCAAATTAGGGCGAAGTACTTCTCAAATAGAGTGGTACCCTATTGGAATAAGCTCCCGGAAGAGGTCATAAATACCACAACAGTGAAGGCCTTTAAGAAAGCACTAGACTTATGTTGGGTGGCAGTATACCCCGAGTTATGCTAAGCAGCTTTTAGGGTCAGATGCAATTTACTTAATGTTTCCACCTTACTCTGCCAGGGCTGATACTGCACAAAATTTCTGCCTTTCAGAAAAAGAAAATCACGCAGTGTTGGGAGCTACGGAAACGCGCCGACAACACAACTATCTGGACACACGATTGGCTCTAGCCACGCCGCGCGCGGCGCGCGGACCGAAAGCCTCGCTGTTTGATGTCCGACAGATTTCCCACGCTTGAATCTTCCGTGTCACTCAAGTTGAACGAACTTCAGCAAAGCTGAAATTCTCCCACAGTCCAAAGGTCCATCTTCCAGATCCCCGGCAGTTCGAGAGGCAAGATGCAGTCAAGACTCGTGTCCTTAACCCTCTCGCATTGTCCAGCGGTCTATCTTCCAGTTCGCCGGCAATAACAGATGCAAGATACTGTCAAGATTTGTATTTTGAACCCTTTCCGTTTTACCACTTCCCCACTATCTAGTGAACTATCTTACAGCTCACTGGTGACATTCAGATGACAAGATAATCACAAGATCCGGGAACATTTGGGCTGTAGCCTCGTACCCGTGTATTACTTCAAGACTTCAAGACAACTGAACTGAACTGAATGGACTCAAACCGACCTGAGGCACAAATTGGACAGATGCGCCTGCTCGTTTACGCGGTGGGTTTCCCCTCAATGGTTCATTTGTGGTAGCGTAGAAAGGTCGACATTAATGGCCCGAGCGACGTGCAACTCGTGAACGCAAGGCAACAACCACTGGCGACGGAACGAACAGACGCAGTGTGGCACACTGCCACCGATAACCCTAACGGAGGAACCTCTACTGTTTTGTAGCGGTTGCCATCTTCGTTCATAAGACGACTGTTGGTGTGATACCCGGCTTCGTGGGTCGTCACCACGGGCCGAGGGTTTAGTTTCCCTGATGAGCACCGGGAAACGTACACCCTCGTTCGCATCGTTTGGCTCCCTCACCGAAGCGACTGTGGTATTTACAATATCCTTCTTTTGAAGAACCGACGAAACGGCGTCGCAATGACGGACTATGGAGCCTAGGTGAGCGTGCGCGGTGCCGCTCCTGTGACCCACTTCTAACTGCTAGGCGTTGCAGGCTCGCGTCAATTCTAGACAAAACTGACGCGAGTTCGTTAGATGTTGGCAAGGCAGGCACCGTTGCGACGGACGGCCTGGTTACTCCAGCTACAGCGGGGTTGTATCGTGACATAATGTCATCAGCTATCGCTGCAGTTTCCTCTAGCGAGCATTTGCGTGTGGCACTTAGTAAAACTGGAATGTTATGCGGCAAACGCTGCAGCCAAAGTTCCCTCAAGAGCGGGTCCTCACCTATTGTCGGTCCTCTCAAGCGCTGCATCTCACGCAGCAGTTCGGAGGGCTTCCTACTTCCAAGCTCAACGTTTTGAAGTTGTTGCATACGTTGGTCTTGCGTTGGGGTCGTGCGGGCAATGACAGCCTCCTTTAAAGCCTCATAGCTTCGGGAAGAGATTATTACGTCCCTTACTTGCATTGTGACTTCTGACGGGAGGCGGCCTGCTACCCACCTGAAACGGCTGGCGTCGCTGGTTATACGGCAGTTTTCGAATTCTAACTCGACCAGCGTGAACCAGAGTTCTGGATCAGCAGGTGTGAATGCCGGTATGTGCAGCGTGATCGCCCCAACGGTGGGGTCTGAGCAGGATTTCCGTTCGGCAGACATAGCGATTACTTTATGGAATACAGACGGGAAAAGAAATCAACGACCAATGGGGCACTATCGTCTTCGCGAAAAAAAAAATCACGACAAATTAGACACACAAAATATGTTTGGACGAAAAAAAAATTATTTGGTAAACCAACCGAAAAAAAAATCAAGATAGGGAAACAATAAAACACACAAAAACGTACGCAGACGGGACCTTGAACGGTAGAAAACAAGGAAACTCACGTGACCTGAGGATCACGTCGGGCTCACCAATTGTAAGGTTGATTAGACCTTACTTCGCGGTTTCCTTAGTAAACGCGTGCTTCGGTCTTTTGTACTGCGTGGACCACCTGCACGTTACTCTAATGTGCGGCACTGCACAAATATGTTAACCAGAACAGTATTCTCCACGACCCGTGAGAACGAGAAGGCGATTGGGAGAGATAGTGGTTAGCGTGTATTTGGGAGCGTGCGTGAGAGCGTGCGCAAGAGCAACGGTCAAATGGCCACCGCGCTTGGCAGTCGGCGTTCAGTTAAACAATAAACGTGGTAAAAGTATGAACGAAGATGGCAACCGCTACAGTTTGTTACAGGCCACTTACGTTTTACATAAGAGACACCAGTGATCGTCACGGTATGCAGGTGGCGAAGGAGAACGCCACGGGCGAATACGGTTAGCTTGCCGAACACGGGTTTCATCCAGTGTGGCACATTACGGAACTTGCATATAGACATTTGGTCCTTACCAAGTCTACCCTGCGAAACTTCTCTTAAAGATGCCACCCGCTTCAGAATTCTTTCACAGACTTGGAATAAGGTTGACCTAGGTGAAAGTACTGTCTTAAGATGCCTATTTTCGGTTTATACCCTATTAGTTGTTAAATTACCCAGAGTTAATACTTGCCTTACTTTGTAACCCGCCCAGAAATCCTTAAACGGCATCCACGTCCTTACTAAGTAACCCATTGTCTCGGAGCTGCAAGCCTGAATAGCAGCACGAAATCGTTCGAAAGCAGACTCGCTGTTTGCGAACACCATGTCTCGCATCCACTGGAAAACACGGTCCTTTTCTAGCGTTGTTGCTGCAACTAGATGGTTGCACCGTTTTCGCATATCTTGCAACACGTGAAATTGACAGAACACTACCTGGGCTTCAGGATAGTGAGTCTTGAACCCGTTTAACTGAGTCAGACTACGATCTACCACTACTGTTTTACATTCCCTATTTGCGGGCAGGTATTCATGCAGGAAACCCACGGCTTGTCTGTAGCTTGCACTGCTTTCATTGGGCAGCACCGCATACAGAATACTACGACCTAAGCCTGTTTCATCCACTATCATTGCGTGCCATAATACATAGCCTCCGCAGTTCATTTGGTGGGTAGCGTCAGCTAGAATCACCTGGCTGCATCTGCGAACAACCGGAATCATCTCGCTGGGTATGAAGAAAAGGAATCTAACTATATTCTCTTCGTATATTACCTGGCTAATTTCTTTACCATCCAGTAATCCTTTTACCCTTATTACGTTACCACGAACATCATGGCTGACGAACAAGTATGGACCGAAAGTCTATGCTGTTCAGACGCCTATTGAACATACGACTAGTATATTCCCTTAATTCAGCTGTATTATAAAACGTATCCATTAAGTCAAACATCATAGACTCTTGAAACGCTGTCAGCCTTCGGTTGGCCACATATAAACCAGGATTGCCTATTTGGAACCTATGACTATGGACCATGCACCACTTCGCAACACGATATCCAGTTCCTTTGGCGACCAGGGTGACGAAAGCTCCGCACTCCAGATTTTTGTATCTACAAGGAAGTCAAACATTAGTATACAATTATTCTAACCTTGATCCACGTCCACCTTTTCGGTGCTGATGGACACAACAGTATTTCACGAAATGATATTTCATTCCGTCGCTAATTGTTACCCCATGCTTTTTGGCCTGTTTCCCTGTACAAGCATTGCAATTGTAAAAGCTGGTACTTGTGCAACGCTGGAACTCTCGAGAATCGGTTGTGAATTCATCGAGATCTTCGTAAAAGTCTTTTATCAATCTGGAAAACGTATCGGAATTGTCAACGGTCATGGTCATTCACGTGGCTAGCGAGTGAGATGGGCGCTGACATTTTGTTGCGCTAGGCCTTATATGCCAGTGAAAATCTGACGATGTAAACAATATTTTATAATATTCTTTGCTTTCGGTTACACCGGACCGATTTTTTTTCACCTTTTATACGTAATTTATTTCATCACAAAATATCTATTTCAGCTGATATTACCGTTTCATTTGTGGTAGTTCGATCCTTGACTTTCGTGGTTGGTGGTGCAGAAATCTGGACGGCTTTACCTGGCTCGGGCCTAAAGTGCTATGACCTGACATGACTTCCTCCCCTCGTTCCGTTGCCGCGATAGAAGTAAAAATTCCCGCGTAAGATCATAAATCTTCCTATCCATGAGGTGCTTTAAAGCACCTGGCTTAGTTAATTAACTAAACCAGGTGATGTATTGTCCCGTGTTTGATTCTAGGTCATCAAACGAACATGAAAACTGACTGGTCGTGGACATAATATTTGCATATATCTCAGTCAACACAAGGGCACATTTTCGTCCCAGAATGTCCCTGTACTGGACCACTGATTGTAACGATGATTAACTGAAACCCTTGTAGCAAAGCCACTCCGATACCGATTGCTTCTCAAGAGGTTTGCACCGTTGCGTTGAATGATTTTCGAGCGGTTTCTGAGTGGTTTCTGGAGGATTTTCAAGCGGTTTAGGTCGACCATGTGAAATACGTGATATCAGGTTCAGGTGCAGGTTGGCTCTAGGATTGTACGGCGATAGCTAAAAAGTTCAGTTTCTCGCACAGGTGGGCTCCATGGACCCCCCCCCCGGGTGCTGTGACGATAAATAAAGCAGCACTGTCCAACGTTTGCCCAATTGGGCTAGGGTTGGGCAACTCCATTGAAATGCGTTGGGTAGAGCTACCAGCGCCCATTCGGGCTAGGTTTGGGTATGCCCAACGTACCGAAAAAGTCGCTGGAAATGGTTACTTCCTTCTCGCCAGTAACTCCAATTTTGTTCAGTCGCTTCGTCATCATCATCATCATCATCATCGTACAGCGTTAAGCAGTAGGGCAAGCCCCACTGACCACTGCCTTTCTCACCATGTTGCACGTTGGACCAGAAAGTATGAATATACAAGATGGACAGGGAGTGGACCTATATGGGTGGGAAAAGAAAAGAATGCCGTAGTAGCCAACACACGGAAAACACAGTCTAACTGTACAAACGTACACCGATCAAACATTCTGATTCGATAGAAAGTGACAACAGATCGCCACTGTTCGCGGTTCGCGGCCATATCCTTCAGTGTCTCCAGCCAACTGGTAGACGGATCTTTTGGACCCCAACCACGAAGACGTGAAGCACCTACTTTTCCTAAGTTTGCTGTACATTTTCTCATTCCTCGCTGCCACGTCATCTGTTGACCTCCACGTGGTCTCTTCCACTCCCTGGGAGGGGCGGAGAATAGGACACGGTACGGTAGACGTGTGTTTGCCATACGTAACACGTGTCCCAAAGAACGAAGTCTACTAAGTTGGATACGCTGTGACAGAACGTTCTCTGAATTAGTACCCAATACTTGCTTTCTCACCTCATCGTTGCTTACTCGGCTATTCCACCCGATCTTAGCGACACTACGTAAACATCGATGGTCGAAAACCTCAAGACGACGAATATCTTCAGCACGCAAACTCCAAGTCTTGCAACCATACAACAAAACTGAACGCACTGCAGCACAGTATACACGACCTTTCAACTTCAGTGAAATATCAGGTCGGCGCCACAAGTACTTCAGTCCAGCGTACGCCGCTCGAGCTTTGGATATCCGCGTACTAACCTCTACTACTGTGCTCCCATCCGTCGTCACGCAGCTACCGAGGTAGGTGAAGTGGTCGACAACTGACAGCACCTCCCCATCGAGCATCAAGCTCGGAATCGTTGGTGTCCAGTCTTGTAACACCACCTTGCACTTTGAAGGCGCAAAACGCATGCCGAATGGAGCCACAGCTCTTGCGAGATTATCTAGCGCACGCTGAGCATGTTCCGTGGATTCGAACAAGCAGACAACGTCGTCTGTGTAATCTGGGTCACATAGCTTTCCACTATTTAATAGTTTAACGCCTACATCCTGAAGATTTTGCAAAGCACTCTCCATTATTTCGTCCATGACGAAGTTAAAAAGGAATGGAGACAAAGGGCATCCCTGTCGAACACCACTGGTCGTTTCGAACCGACCGGATAGTTCACCGTAAACCCTAACGCGGCCAGAAGTATGAGAATACAATGATCTCATTAGGTTCACGAACTTCTGGGGCATACCTTTTCGATGAAGAGTACTGAAAAGCGATGTTCGATCAACTGAATCGAAGGCGCCTTTCAGGTCTAAGAAAAGCATTATTGTTGGTCGGCGGTGCGTGTGACGCGTTTCAAGTAGTCGGCGAAGAGTAAAAATCTGGTCGATGCATCCTCGACCTGGGTGGAATCGAGCCTGCTGTTCGCGGGTGTTCCTTTCGCGAGCCGGTGTAAGGCGGTGCAGCAAAATCGAAGCTAACACTTTGGTGACTATCGGAATCAAGCTAATCTCACGATGATTACCACAGTCATTGCATATTCCCTTCTTGAAGATGGGAACAATCAATGACTCGCTCCATTTAACGGAATACGCTCCTCATTCCAAATGTCACGGAGCAAGGCGGTTAGTGATTTTATCAACGCCTCACCACCCAGTTTGAAAAGAACTGGAGGAAGTTCGTCGGGACCTGCCGCTTTCCCCCGCCTTAGTAATCGAATACATGACTCTACTTCTACTTCTGATGGGGGCTCAAGTGATACCACCCAAGGAGTCACAGTTGTTGACACGGGAGTAACGACACTAGCGTGCGGCCAGCTAAACTGTTCCTTGAGGTACTCGGCCCAACGGTCAAGCCTTTGCTGTTTGTTATGGATGGGTTCTCCATTTCTATTGCAAATCGTTTCACTGACCTGAGTTCGCCGTCCACCGGTGTCACGAATAAGTTTGAACAGTCTTTGACTGTTACCTGAAGCAGCTGCTATTTCCATTTCCTCGGCTACATTGACCCACCAATTTTCGCGATTCTTCCTAAGGCTTCGCGTAACTTGTCTTTGCAGCTTTCTCCGCATCTTATTCATCTCCTTACGGTTCGAAAGCTGACGCTTTTGCTCCATTATACTCAGCGACTCTTGCGAGATCCAGTGTCTCTGATGGACAACGGATCGAGGACCACAGGCGAAACCTGCTGCAACGTGCATCGCTTGTTTGATATGAGCCCAATGCTCATCTACATTACTGTTCTCCGTGGATCCTATCTCATGTGCTAACTTCTGCTCATACCGGGTGCAAACGTCTGGATCACACAAACGTTGCACGGCTAATCCGGTTTGCGGTTTGCGACGATGGCCATGGAGCTGGAGAGATAATCGCATTAAAACTAAGGCATGCTCCGACTCTACTTACGTGGACCAGTAAGATCTACAGTTCTGAACAGAACTGCGCCATCGGTAGCTTACGGCGATATGGTCAATTTGACTCAGAGTACCTGTAGAGTTAGAGCGCCATGTCGCTGTGCGACGCGAGCTGTGTCGGAAATTTGTGCTAGACAAGAACAATCGATTGTCTGCACAAAATTGGAGAAGCCTATCCCCGTTATCTGTGCGCTCAGCGGGTAAAGCACAACGCCCATCTAAATAGGCTTCTGACACACTGAGTTTGCCAACTTGTGCATTGAAGTCACCAGCTAGCACTACAATGTCGGAACCTTTACTGCTGCGAACGAGAGTGGCGAGGGCATCATAGAACTCATCATTCTGCAAGTCTGAGCTGCAGTCCGTTGGGGCGTACGCCGAGATCACAAACAAATTGCGCTTAACACAACTATCCTTTCGAACGCCAACTGACCCTTGGAGTCTCACAGCACATAAACGACTGTTAGTCGGGATCCAGTCTAAAAGGGCAGCCTCAGCCTTGTCAGTCAAGACAATTCGTACACCACGTTGACCCACAGCTCTAGCTGCTTCGTCTCCTGAGTGTCGCAGAATATCCCTCGATGAGATACCAGGAGCAGTTAGTTGAATCACACTGCTCGAATCCTGGATACGCGTTTCGCTTAAGCAGCAAACATCAATCTTCAGAGAATCTATTGTGAGGGCTAGGCACGCCCGCTGACCGGCCTGCATGAGTGTACGCACGTTGAAGGAGCCGAGATTCAGAGGCTGACGGGGCTTGAGAAAATGTGAGTTACCAAACAGAGGATTATTCCCGACACTGTTTGACAGTGAATCGTTGCGAGTATCGACCGTGTTATCAGTGGGAGCATTATGGGTGGATAGATGGGGCAAAGAGGGATGGTTAGGGACAGAAGACAAAGGTTGAATAACAGAGAGGGAACTCTGAGCAGTAGCACACCTATCACTACCCACCCGGCTCGATGCAATGGGCAGCGCGGTCCTGATTAGCCTGCGCGACGACCGATGCAGTATGGAATTCTTTGTATTCGTGCAGTTCATGGGAGATGTTGGACGGGTACTGCTAGGGTGTCCAGCCACAAAGCAGGAGAACGATTAGGGTCCTCATCCAAAGCCTTTAGTTCTAACAAGAACTTATCCGCAAGGCAGCGGGATGGCTTAGTGGAAGTCCATTTGCTTGGATCAATTATTCTTCCACTGGTTTTTCCGACTGAGTTGCCAGCTCAAATCAACCCCCAACTTGGAGGACCAGGAGACTGAACTTTGTCTGACCTCTACCCATTGACCTGTCAGGTATGATTGCATCTCCGGCTTAAGGAAGCCATCCTGTATATCTCTTTGGGTCATAGAGGCGCGCAAGCCATCACACCACGTCAAGGTGCAGTCTCGTCGCCTAATTTACCATTAAAGTAATCTCCATCCTTTGGAGCTTAACCACTAAATTGCCATTGTGTGAGCGAAATGGCTATTCTTTTAAAAAATGTAGATAAAAAATATGTTGTTTATATGTACAAAAAGTCGCTGTTCCATTTTTCATTCCATCCTCCGCGAGGGTGTTCCTGGTGCTCCTTCATGTTGTTCACGGGATGTGTAAAGTTAAAGCATGGAAATTTTTATATTAGTTACATAATTGCCAAATAAAATCAAGGAAGCAATATTTCCAGTTTTAAATGTTAAAGATCGAAGGGACAATAGTTCTGTACTAAAAATTACATACACATTCTTATAATAGGTATATATATATATATGCTAAAATATCAATAGATACTGAGCAAAGTTTCCACTTGTATGACTGCTTAATTGCAATGACGAAACCGGTGATAAATCCTATGTCTAAACAAGCATATAGATCAATGTAAACTCTAACAGCTTAACTTGTTAACGAAGCAATTTCCAAATAAAACTGTTATGCAGCAGTGTATAGGAAAATAGCGTACCGTCTTTGCCGTCTTCCTTCGCTTCGATCCCGAGCGTTAATGAACCAGCTCTTTATATGTCTGTAAATGACAGACGTAGGTTCAGCTAGTGTTTTGTATGGCAGGTAATTTGAACAACCTCCCCTTAACAGCGGCGATCAACTTATGGTCGTTAACGGCCTTTCGTTGAGGGCTTTTTACCCAACAATGGTTCAGGGCAATGTCGTCCCCGAGGGAGGCAAAAAGCACGCTACGCACGATACATTGGTCGCACGACTCGGCGCTTATCCGAACGCGTTCTTGAACACCACCCGGCCTGGCTGAACACGGGAGCAATTGAGACAATTACGAGTGCGGTGTGCTCACACCTTGTTGAGTCAAACCACTCAGCGGAGGTGATAAACGCTATTCGCACCATTTACAAAGTCCGAGGAAAGCAATCAAGACTTTTCAAATGTCGCATCTTAACCACAGCCGAAGCCGTGAGTATTCGTCTCTGCAATCCTCCCCTGTGCGCTCAGAAACAATTTGTGCAAGCACTTAAGCTTCGGTGGCCCACATCAAGGTCCCGAACACATGTGCAACCACTTGAACATTCCACACTGTGATCAATTTCACATTCACATACGCAGGTGCAGAGACAGAATTGGATTATCATTCTCCGTTCTTATTTTGTGAGTCATATATATTATGTATTGGTATGAGTACGAATAACTGAAAACGAGCTTGTTCGCCACGTTGTTTATTCTCAATGTGTTCTGTGGGATTTTTCAGACTATATATGTATATATATATATATATATATATATATATATATATATCTATATATATATATATCACGACAAGACTGCACCCCATCACGACGAGACTGCACCTTGACGTGGTGTGATGGCTTGCGCGCCTCTATGACCCAAAGAGCTATACAGGATGGCTTCCTTAAGCCGGAGATGCAATCATACCTGACAGGTCAATGGGTAGAGGTCAGACAAAGTTCAGTCTCCTGGTCCTCCAAGTTGGGGGTTGATTTGAGCTGGCAACTCAGTCGGAAAAACCAGTGGAAGAATAATTGATCCAAGCAAATGGACTTCCACTAAGCCATCCCGCTGCCTTGCGGATAAGTTCTTGTTAGAACTAAAGGCTTTGGATGAGGACCCTAATCGTTCTCCTGCTTTGTGGCTGGACACCCTAGCAGTACCCGTCCAACATCTCCCATGAACTGCACGAATACAAAGAATTCCATACTGCATCGGTCGTCGCGCAGGCTAATCAGGACCGCGCTGCCCATTGCATCGAGCCGGGTGGGTAGTGATAGGTGTGCTACTGCTCAGAGTTCCCTCTCTGTTATTCAACCTTTGTCTTCTGTCCCTAACCATCCCTCTTTGCCCCATCTATCCACCCATAATGCTCCCACTGATAACACGGTCGATACTCGCAACGATTCACTGTCAAACAGTGTCGGGAATAATCCTCTGTTTGGTAACTCACATTTTCTCAAGCCCCGTCAGCCTCTGAATCTCGGCTCCTTCAACGTGCGTACACTCATGCAGGCCGGTCAGCGGGCGTGCCTAGCCCTCACAATAGATTCTCTGAAGATTGATGTTTGCTGCTTAAGCGAAACGCGTATCCAGGATTCGAGCAGTGTGATTCAACTAACTGCTCCTGGTATCTCATCGAGGGATATTCTGCGACACTCAGGAGACGAAGCAGCTAGAGCTGTGGGTCAACGTGGTGTACGAATTGTCTTGACTGACAAGGCTGAGGCTGCCCTTTTAGACTGGATCCCGACTAACAGTCGTTTATGTGCTGTGAGACTCCAAGGGTCAGTTGGCGTTCGAAAGGATAGTTGTGTTAAGCGCAATTTGTTTGTGATCTCGGCGTACGCCCCAACGGACTGCAGCTCAGACTTGCAGAATGATGAGTTCTATGATGCCCTCGCCACTCTCGTTCGCAGCAGTAAAGGTTCCGACATTGTAGTGCTAGCTGGTGACTTCAATGCACAAGTTGGCAAACTCAGTGTGTCAGAAGCCTATTTAGATGGGCGTTGTGCTTTACCCGCTGAGCGCACAGATAACGGGGATAGGCTTCTCCAATTTTGTGCAGACAATCGATTGTTCTTGTCTAGCACAAATTTCCGACACAGCTCGCGTCGCACAGCGACATGGCGCTCTAACTCTACAGGTACTCTGAGTCAAATTGACCATATCGCCGTAAGCTACCGATGGCGCAGTTCTGTTCAGAACTGTAGATCTTACTGGTCCACGTAAGTAGAGTCGGAGCATGCCTTAGTTTTAATGCGATTATCTCTCCAGCTCCATGGCCATCGTCGCAAACCGCAAACCGGATTAGCCGTGCAACGTTTGTGTGATCCAGACGTTTGCACCCGGTATGAGCAGAAGTTAGCACATGAGATAGGATCCACGGAGAACAGTAATGTAGATGAGCATTGGGCTCATATCAAACAAGCGATGCACGTTGCAGCAGGTTTCGCCTGTGGTCCTCGATCCGTTGTCCATCAGAGACACTGGATCTCGCAAGAGTCGCTGAGTATAATGGAGCAAAAGCGTCAGCTTTCGAACCGTAAGGAGATGAATAAGATGCGGAGAAAGCTGCAAAGACAAGTTACGCGAAGCCTTAGGAAGAATTGCGAAAATTGGTGGGTCAATGTAGCCGAGGAAATGGAAATAGCAGCTGCTTCAGGTAACAGTCAAAGACTGTTCAAACTTATTCGTGACACCGGTGGACGGCGAACTCAGGTCAGTGAAACGATTTGCAATAGAAATGGAGAACCCATCCATAACAAACAGCAAAGGCTTGACCGTTGGGCCGAGTACCTCAAGGAACAGTTTAGCTGGCCGCACGCTAGTGTCGTTACTCCCGTGTCAACAACTGTGACTCCTTGGGTGGTATCACTTGAGCCCCCATCAGAAGTAGAAGTAGAGTCATGTATTCGATTACTAAGGCGGGGGAAAGCGGCAGGTCCCGACGAACTTCCTCCAGTTCTTTTCAAACTGGGTGGTGAGGCGTTGATAAAATCACTAACCGCCTTGCTCCGTGACATTTGGAATGAGGAGCGTATTCCGTTAAATGGAGCGAGTCATTGATTGTTCCCATCTTCAAGAAGGGAATATGCAATGACTGTGGTAATCATCGTGAGATTAGCTTGATTCCGATAGTCACCAAAGTGTTAGCTTCGATTTTGCTGCACCGCCTTACACCGGCTCGCGAAAGGAACACCCGCGAACAGCAGGCTCGATTCCACCCAGGTCGAGGATGCATCGACCAGATTTTTACTCTTCGCCGACTACTTGAAACGCGTCACACGCACCGCCGACCAACAATAATGCTTTTCTTAGACCTGAAAGGCGCCTTCGATTCAGTTGATCGAACATCGCTTTTCAGTACTCTTCATCGAAAAGGTATGCCCCAGAAGTTCGTGAACCTAATGAGATCATTGTATTCTCATACTTCTGGCCGCGTTAGGGTTTACGGTGAACTATCCGGTCGGTTCGAAACGACCAGTGGTGTTCGACAGGGATGCCCTTTGTCTCCATTCCTTTTTAACTTCGTCATGGACGAAATAATGGAGAGTGCTTTGCAAAATCTTCAGGATGTAGGCGTTAAACTATTAAATAGTGGAAAGCTGTGACCCAGATTACACAGACGACGTTGTCTGCTTGTTCGAATCCACGGAACATGCTCAGCGTGCGCTAGATAATCTCGCAAGAGCTGTGGCTCCATTCGGCATGCGTTTTGCGCCTTCAAAGTGCAAGGTGGTGTTACAAGACTGGACACCAACGATTCCGAGCTTGATGCTCGATGGGGAGGTGCTGTCAGTTGTCGACCACTTCACCTACCTCGGTAGCTGCGTGACGACGGATGGGAGCACAGTAGTAGAGGTTAGTACGCGGATATCCAAAGCTCGAGCGGCGTACGCTGGACTGAAGTACTTGTGGCGCCGACCTGATATTTCACTGAAGTTGAAAGGTCGTGTATACTGTGCTGCAGTGCGTTCAGTTTTGTTGTATGGTTGCAAGACTTGGAGTTTGCGTGCTGAAGATATTCGTCGTCTTGAGGTTTTCGACCATCGATGTTTACGTAGTGTCGCTAAGATCGGGTGGAATAGCCGAGTAAGCAACGATGAGGTGAGAAAGCAAGTATTGGGTACTAATTCAGAGAACGTTCTGTCACAGCGTATCCAACTTAGTAGACTTCGTTCTTTGGGACACGTGTTACGTATGGCAAACACACGTCTACCGTACCGTGTCCTATTCTCCGCCCCTCCCAGGGAGTGGAAGAGACCACGTGGAGGTCAACAGATGACGTGGCAGCGAGGAATGAGAAAATGTACAGCAAACTTAGGAAAAGTAGGTGCTTCACGTCTTCGTGGTTGGGGTCCAAAAGATCCGTCTACCAGTTGGCTGGAGACACTGAAGGATATGGCTGCGAACCGCGAACAGTGGCGATCGTGTTGTCACTTTCTATCGAATCAGAATGTTTGATCGGTGTACGTTTGTACAGTTAGACTGTGTTTTCCGTGTGTTGGCTACTAGGGCATTCTTTCCTTTTCCCACCCATATAGGTCCACTCCCTGTCCATCTTGTATATTCATACTTTCTAATTCAACGTGCAACATGGCGAGAAAGGCAGTGGTCAGTGGGGCTTGCCCTACTGTTTAACGCTGTACGATGATGATGATATATATATATATATATATATATATATATATATATATATACACGGTATATGGTTAGCGCAGTTTAGTACTACATTAAGGCCGATAAACCCTACGGTTGTAAGGTGATAATGTGTGGCCAAGCTGAAACACGGCACACGGTGAAAGTCTCATCGGTACAATCGGGACGTGGATTCATACCATTTCGTTGACGGATCCAGACGCCTTTTGCAAGACCTCAGTTAACGACTGAATGGTAATCTGGTATCAGATGTCAGCGGTAAAACCTGCCCCATTCGCATGTCATATGTAGTGGGCTTTTGTGTTTTTTAGGATAAAAAACGAACTGTCAGGTTTGGAACAGTTTTTCCCCCAGCAGTTTCTGCTCTGCGTCGTACGTCACCCCGAGGCGTGCAACCAAAGGAGAAACCCGTTTACTGATCTGAAGTGCTGTTTCCTTTACTTGAAGGTCCTGAGAAGAAAATACATAGTTGGTATTCACTATGACCCCGTCAGGTGCTTCCCTCACAAATGTTGAAGATGGGAAGTCAGAAAAGGTATCGACTCCTCAGTGCTCAATGTCCTTGATCCAAGCTTGGGAGCGTCGGGAAGATATCCAATCAGTCCAACCTCACGTGGATGTTACGGATGCATGGTCTTCAGACGGAGGTAGTGTGAGTTCCTCCAGCTGTGGCTCAGATCGGCCCGGTTCAGCTCATGAAGATGCGGCCCACGATCTTGAGACCCGATCGAACTACCAATTGAGTCGAGATCCATCGTTTGGAGAAAACGTTCATACCGGTGCCTCTTATCTCAAGTGCGTCATGAATATGGTCTCAAGTTTCCCGTTTTTATTTTGTCATTTGAGGTAACCTGATAGCCTGTTCACAACTTGTAATGTTGTCAACTCGTGTATCACAATTCAAATATCTCTCCGGCACTTTCGGAAATGGAGAGGATTGCGTCTATAGGCAGTGGTCTCAACCTGTGTCTTTTGATTAGAATTACCGGTCCACGAAAGCCAAGTGTCTATGAATTAATCAAAGAACCCAACAGCTCCATGATTAATCCTCAGGGACACCGTATGAACGGTTGGAGGAGTACTTTAAGGAACAGTTCAGTTGGTTGTCGGATATGGAATGAGGACAGAGCGGAGTTGTATGCTACCGAGCGTGGCCTCAGTTCGCAATCAGGAAAGCGGCTGCTTCCGTGGTTAAGAGTGAATAAGGTGTATTCACCAAACAAGTTGTCGTGGACGATCAGCGGCAGTACTCGAGGGTGTGGTGGAATTTCGCATGAATAGCGTTCTCTACTCTAAAACACGTAAATCTCCTGACAGCAGTGTACCGTGTCGAATAGGGCTCGACAATAAATAAGGCTATCGCTTATTGTTTTCTAATTACCTGAGGGGGTTTCATACAATTGGCCCCCGGATCAACTGAACCAATGCTGCTGCCTTGCATGATGCGCCCGACTGTATAAAGATTAGAGGTGCATCCTCGAATGAAATGGCCTACTCTGAACGGGGTGACCGAGTAGTACAACAGCCCACAATGCCAAACAACAATGACACTACTATGGCTGACTGTTCTTTCATGTGCACTGTCTGTTCTCACTCGAAAGTAGACTCTTTTACACCGTATAAACCCTCCCTTCTTCCAACATTTTATCACTTCCAACGGGAACCTCGTCCAACCGTACTAGGAGTAGGTCTTCTTGCGAAAATCTTGACTATGCACTCACTAGTTCGTCCTTTTATAACTAACTTTCAAGACTCTCCGAACCCGCTACCACCGGTTTAAGAACTTTGGGAGATTGATTACAACTGGAGGTGGCGTTGGGCAGATCATATCACGAGAGCCAGATCTATGAAGACGCCGCGATATCCGGCTCTTTAAAGCTGATCCCCTTCTTGTGAGAAGAATCCATTGGTCTCCCCGTGTTTATAAAGGGCTCAGGTAGTGATGCTAACCATAGGGGGTGTGAACCTGATCATAATAGCATCGAAGCTGCCTACACCTGTCATACTTCGCAGGTTGTGCCAAATGCGTAAGGGGCAGGCTTATGAGAATCAGGCTAAGTTTCAAGCCAACTGTGGATCTGTCGGTCTGTTATTTACCTTCCAACAGCTGACAGAGCACTGTTGTACTATCCAAAGACCAACGGCCATTGTTTCCGTAGATATTTGCGTGGTGTTCGACTCTGTTGACAGGACTGCACTGGAATTATTTGCGGAGGAATGGAGTACGAGAAGGTTCTGTCAATTTTCAGAGAATTTTACCGTAAAATCTGAGGTCAGGTTAGGGCCTACGGTCGATTATCGAAAACCTGTGTCGTCTCCAGTGGAGTAAGACGAAGTTGCCCTATTTACCCATTTCTCTCCAACTTTGCTATGGAAGATGTCCTGCGGAATGCCTTATCTGGTTTTCCAAACGGTGGAGTTGAATTCCTCTCCGGTTAGCAGACTTTTCGGCTGGGAATATGCCGATTTTAACACCGCTAATCGACATTGGATAGGCAGTTCAACACTAAACCGTTTGACCGGTTATGATCGAGTGGCGTGGAGCGTTTGCTTACCATTTTAAAGGTCAGAAGTTCGCATCCCCGCCATCATCGGTTACTTTGATGGTGGGCAGTAATCCATGGCCACCCGGCTCGTTATCACGCTTGACTTGTGGGGACCTCATGTGGTTCTCACGATCTGGTCATCGGTTATCTCTAATGATGCAATGAGCTTTTGTGGTTATGTGGTATACCCCACTGAAAATCCAGATATGGTATGCCCCTTAGGCCCTCCTGGCGCAAAGTATTTTTACGGGACTAGCAGGGACCTGTATCGGCACTCACCCTTTGTAGTCACCAATTGGTGTTAGTGGATAACTTTAAGTACCTCGATAGCTTGATTACAGCTGGAGGTGATGTTAGAGAGGAAATCAGTTCATGAACAGAGAACCAGAGCAGCTCATTATATATATATATATATATATATATATATATATATATATATATATATATATGTATCCCTCGGGCCCAACCAGAAAGGTGGGAGACACCAAAAAGAAAATCAGTGCTGATAGTATCTCCTCCATACCTCTACACCAAGTCATGGCCTAACCGCTGCGTCGATACGTCACAGGTCAGCAAGAGCCGCTCTAGCTCTCTCTGTTCGTGAAGTGATTTCCTTTCCAACACCACCTCCAGTTGTAATGAAGCCACCGAAATACTTAAAGTTATTCACTAACTCCACAAGTTAACACCAAGAAGGGTGAGTGCAAGCCAGTGCTCCTTCCAACCTTATGAAAGCTCTTTGCATTTGGGGGGCGCTAAATACATACCATATACGTTTAGTTAGTTAGATCTTGCGATAGGATGAACGAGCTTCATGAATACCCCGCTTGGCACCTACACGTGAGTGACAATCGGATGTGAGGCCTGAGCACGAGAAAATTCCGTTCTGCTTCCAGTTGCGAACGCCGTAGACAGACTGGAGTCCGAATCCCTCAACGTCCGACCTGACAGTGCTGATCCATGTTTCCAGCTGTCCTCCAGTGCGTTAGCGCCATCCGGAACGTGGAACAGGAGAAAGGCACTGTTTTGAGATATCCGTGTCTGGACGTCATAGAACATGTCCAAATCACTGCAACCATCGGCGTCGAAGAAACACTGGCAGTTTTCGAAATCGAGGCACCGTTGTCTTACGGCGTCGTCTAAAAGCCTGTCCCAAGCCAATTTCGGGATCCGTCGTGGAGACGTAGTAAAATACTTCCAGCTTTCTGATGTCCTCGAAGCGTAGTGGCCACGTTTCACAACCGTGGATCTGTAGTAGACAGATAGCGACCCGGAATATGCGAACTTTCTTCCAGGAACTGATTTTGTTGCGGACCCAGAGTGCATTGTAGAGCTGGAGAATGCAGTCCTGTCGTCTTTAATGCGCAGCTGGACTTCATCTTTGGCCTCCCGGTTTGAGAGGATCGTAGAACCCAGATAGTTGAACGCCGGTACGTGTTTGTTTGTTCACTGTTCATGCATATCGGTCGAATAAACTGTGTAGCACAGGTTGAAAAGATCTTAGTCCACGAGGTTTAGATCCCTAGTCCTATTGATTTTGTGAAGAATCCAACGCGATTCACAATCGGCTGCAAGACGGTCGGGCTGTCTCTAAGGATGACAATGTCGTGTATGTATTCCAAATCGGCGGGAAAAGCATCGGCTCGCATCTGAATACCAGGGTAATCAGCGAGTGCTTGACGAATTATCCGATCGGTGGTGTAGTTGAACGGCATGGGCGACAAGGGGCGGCCTTGCCTAACCGCCGGATTAACGGAGGAATCATTGGATTCTTCTCCGTAGATACGTTTTCTTGCATACGTATTTACATAGTACGGCCTTATAAGACTGGCAAACGTTTGGGGCATTCCGTTTGCGATTTGCTATCAGCTGAGCCAAAGGCAGCCCGAAAACCAATGAAACAAGCTGCAGTCGGTTGCTGAATCTTGTACCAATGTTCAAGTACTCTGCAGAGGGCGAATATTTGATCTACAAACTGTCACGACGAAAGCCTCCTTGATTGGGGCGTGTGCACGCATCCCGCTCCGCTGAGAAGCGGTTCAAGAAAAGCTTGAAGACTATTTTGGAGGTCACGTCGATTAAACTGATTCCATGCTAGTTTGCGCACACAATCTTTTGGCATTTCTTTGGAATGGGGAATAAAACTGAAGTTCCCCCAATCCGCTAGGAATTGTTCTTTTCCCCAGATTGAACAAATCAGGGTGTGCAATGGCTCCAGCAGTGTCGTAAGGTACGATTTATGTCTCCGGTGCGATGTTGTTTTCAAGAGGATTTCCGGTTCTTCAACTTGTGTATTACATCGGTAATGTCTTCTTAGCTTGGTAGGTTTTAACTGACGTTGTTGGGATTTGGTTCACAGAATGTCTCATTTTGGACGCGGCTTATCACCTTTTACAGTCTACCGTAGAACTCATCCCTTTCTGATGTTTCGGCTGCCACCGTCGAGGCACAGACAGCGACGACTGATATGTTCAAAGGTAAGGCGCGAAAACAAGCTAAGGTGGTCCGAGGGGATATTGGGTTTCATGGGAGCAGTGTCTCGTTAGCCTCGTCGTTGTCAGCTATGGCGAACTCGTGGAGATCAGAGTCGCCCGTGGATCCACTGTAGTAAAGGTGGTAACTGTCATCTGCTCCGGTAATCTTTGTGCGCCGGGTGTCGAACTCCGGACAGACATGCGATTTTGATGCGGTAGTCATGTATCGTTCGTGTGATGACGGCTTAGCTTCCAGTATCACGGAGTGTTCTCACATACCAGTGAACCATTCGGATTTGATTTTTTGCGTGGAGGTACGAAGCTGGTACATTTTTCACTCCACCCACGGGAGAACAGGAGGGGCGTCGCTTCTCGAAGGCTCCGTAGCATGAGCGGTGTGTGTATGGAAACTGTTCACGGCATCACTCGGCTTTTTGTTCCAAATAGCGACTCCAGCTCATGCACAACTGAGTACTACCTGTCAGGTAATAGGGACTTAGTGTGTTGGGAGTCCGTGACCGAACAAGCGGTTCATATGCCCTTTTCGATGGCCGTCTGCCAATGGAGGATGCCTAATGCGTCCTACAGAATCTTATCCCACTCAGGATAGCTCAGTGAGAGACAAGGGGTTATGGTCTTGTTTACTAACAGGCCGTATTCGCGCACATTGCGTTGCTGTCTGTGGACTTCTTGGGCTTTCATGTAGAGAGTTCGATGCCAAGTGGGAAACCTGCAACGCTTCTATTAACGCGCGCTATTTCTGTCTAACAACTCACCCTCGTCCTGCACGATATTGGCGCGCATGAAGGGTCCTCGTAGCACACAAACCCGATAACCACGGTAATGTAGAAACATCGTTCAAGGCATACCAAATCTGGGCACCCCAACCGCCGAACACCCTTAACGTGTTGCATTGCCTGTACAGTGTCACTGAACAAGGCGGTGGCATCAACGTGTTCTTAGACGATAGGTCTGCTTTCCCTGGGTAGAGTTCAACTCCATCGTTTGGAAGTAAATATATTTATTACGTCGACTTGAGAACAAGCATGGCGCCAGCGCAACAACAATTGAAAAACTGTGAAGTCGAGTAGAGGGATGATCAAGAGTCAGCATTAAGACTACAACAAGTAAAAGCAAAATTCTTAGACGTTTTCATCGTACACGTTTTGTAATTTTTTTTAAAAGTCGGCGAGCCTTAAGAGAAACCGCTTGGATTAGTTCGCGCATATCAAGAGCTAGCGCAGCTTTCGCAAACCTTCCACACCTATGGCGTCGCCTTGACATCCCGTTTTCTCAAGCGAAAGGTCTACGTCGCCGCGGGCCGTAGTGTTCTTAACGATTTCGACATCTGGCACCTCCGCATTGAAGATGCTCGGCGTCCGTCCGTGTTCGACCACCGATGTTTCCACAGCATTGCTTGCCTCTGGTGGGAATGTCGAGTGAGTAAGTACGAGGTTTGTCGTCGTGAGCTAGGCACGGATGGCCGCCTTTTTGATGAAGTGATCGTTCTACACCGCCTCCGATGGCTTCGTCATGTTTTACGAATGCTTGCTCATCGTCTGCCTTTTCATGCTCTTTTTGCACGTGTTGGGCAAGACTGGAAGAAGCGATGCGACGGCCAGTCCACGACCTGGTGTAGATGTATGAAAAAGCTAGTATCAGCATTGGTTTCGGTTGATGCCACGTAATCCCAAAAATGTCATTCCGATAAACAAAATGACGAAAGACATTAAGACGTTTACGGTGAAAAGCGAAAGAGATCACCGTTTTCCCCTCTCATTAATTGGCTATTTTATTGTATTCTACTCCCCGTTCCTTATTTTTTGATCGTGGGGTTGGTTAACACTTTCGGGGGACTTAAACCCAAAGATATATATATATATATATATATATATATATATATATATATATATAACAAGTAAAAGCGAAATTCTTCTTTTGTTCACCGTACACGTCTCGTAAATTTCTTTCGTATGATTTTCAATAGTTTATGGGGAATGAAAAGCCAACAGACAGGCTCTACAGCGTTCGCCTACTGGATTCGGTTCCAAAGCATATCTCTCAGCGTTATTGACCAGCGGCAATCCTCATCTCTTGGGCCTCGACCAGAAGGCGGGAAGCAATAACCGAATCCAAAGTCGAAGCCAACTTCTTCTTGCCCCTGCGCCAAGTCGTAGCTTGACCGCCACGCCGTTTCTTCCAGCCTTGTCCAGCACGTACAAAAAGAGCACGAAAAACTAAACGACGGGCAAGCATACACAAAACGTGCCCGAGCCATCGGAGGCCGTGTGGAGAGATTATTCCTGCCGGGAGGCGACTATCAGCACCGAACACCTCGTCATTGCTCACCCGATGTTCCCACCAGACACGAGTAATGCTTCGGAGACACCGGTGGTCTAATAGAGGAAGCCGCCGAGCATCTTCAACGTGGAAGGTCCAGGTCTTGCAACCGTTAAGAAGGACACTACCAACTCTGGCATTGTACACCCTTCCGTTGAGGAAAAGCCGGATGTCATGGCGACGCCACAGATGACGTAGGTTCGAGAAAGCTGCTCTGGATCTCGCAGTTCGTGATGTGATATCCTCAACACCACCACCAGTTGTGATCAAGCCCCCGAGGTGCTTAGAACTATTGACTACCTGTAGCCGATCACCGCAAAGGGTTAGTGCAGGCACAGGCTCCTACCGGTCTTGAACAAGTACTTTGCACTTTGAAGGCTCAAAGTACATACCACATCGGGACACCTCAATCGCCAAGCGGTTTAGTGCATGTTGAATTGCCTGTGCACTGTCTCTCAGCAAGGTGATATTATCGACGTACTCCAAGTCAAAGACTCTGTTCCCTGAGAGCAGTTCAACTCCTCCGTTTGGAAGACCAGATGAAGTGTTCTGTAGAAAATACTTTATAGCAAAGTTGAAAAGAAACGAGGATATAGGGGGAACCTTGTCATGCTCCACTGGATACGGCGAAGAGTGCCGAAAGCTGGCTATGAGCCCTAAACCGACCTGAGGTATGCTGATGCAGCCTGCGAGAAGTTCCCGACACTAGCAGCTCAAACGCTATCGGGATAAGGGAAAAGATCATCAGAGCCCGACGTTTTGTGAAGTCCTGGGGCTTGTGTTTCCTTGCAGACATCTGCTGCAGAAGGTGCATCTGTCGGAACTGGCCACGTGAAATGTGCCGGAACAGCTATCAGAGGGCTGACGCTAGAGGCCAGTTAAATTGCGCTTGAAACTGCTCCCCTTAGCGTTCAGAATGTCGCAGCAGACTGGATGGGCAAACCGTCAGTTTCGCAGATCGTTTCGCTCACACCCAGTGTCTTTCATCCGATGACTCGGATGAAATGAAACAGCTAACAGGAATTTCCCATCGGAAACGTTCCAGACGCAAGCAGCTTCGATGCTATTATGATCAGGTTTACACCCCCTATGGTTAGCATCACTACCTGAGCCCTTTATAAACATGGGGAGACCAATGGATTCTTCTCACAAGAAGGGGATCAGCTTTAAAGAGCCGGATATCGCGGCGTCTTCATAGATCTGGCTCTCGTGATATGATCTGCCCAACGCCACCTCCAGTTGTAATCAATCTCCCAAAGTTCTTAAACCGGTGGTAGCGGGTTCGGAGAGTCTTGAAAGTTAGTTATAAAAGGACGAACTAGTGAGTGCATAGTCAAGATTTTCGCAAGAAGACCTACTCCTAGTACGGTTGGACGAGGTTCCCGTTGGAAGTGATAAAATGTTGGAAGAAGGGAGGGTTTATACGGTGTAAAAGAGTCTGCTTTCGAGTGAGAACAGACAGTGCACATGAAAGAACAGTCAGCCATAGTAGTGTCATTGTTGTTTGGCATTGTGGGCTGTTGTACTACTCGGTCACCCCGTTCAGAGAAGGCCATTTCATTCGAGGATGCACCTCTAATCTTTATACAGTCGGGCGCATCATGCAAGGCAGCAGCATTGGTTCAGTTGATCCGGAGGCCAATTGTATGATTCATTTGCCTCTTCTGGGAAACCCCCTCAGGTAATTAGAAAACGAGAAGCGATAGCCTTATTTATTGTCGAGCCTCGCGCCACGTCACAGCAAAATTTGAGGTAGTTTGGTTCTCAGGTGTTGCTCAAGGTAGCGTTTAGACGGTTCTATCTGGGGTCCAAGTCCTCGCACCGCCGCCATTCACTTTCCTTACTTGAAATTCCTAAGTTGATCGCGACCTCCCTCTTGTAAAGTAGTACGTTTATTACATAATGAGTAGAAAAAAAAGAAATGGGAAGGGCGAAGTCCTTCAGTTTAGAAAGTTCAGAACTGATGTGCTGGATTGGTTGTCTCCCTTTTTCAAGGATGGAGCCAACGCTTTCTTTTTGGAGTTACCAAATCTCCGACCGATAATTTGGGATAGTGAGCTGATACCCATGGACTGATGTGAATGCGTAATCATGCCGATTTTGGCGAGAGTTGATAGGTCCTTTTGTTGTAGCAGAGGAACAAGCTTCAAAGGTACCGCATCCAAACCGCTCGCTGGGATTATTTTTTGCCAATTGTCAACCACCCTCCAGAGATGTGCGCGTGCGAATCAAGCCGGTTTCAGGCCCGATGGTGGTTGTATCTGTTTAGCTGTGATTTGCATTCCTCCGCTCAACTGTATTTTCGCAAACCTTTGATGTTTTGTGTAGATGTACGCTTGTTGACAGGAAATCACCCAGTTTTTCAGCACCACCACCGGTCTCTCTCAACCACCTACCCATTAGGCTTAAGACTCAACTCATTTGTCATTAACCGTCCGATTAGCCATGGTTTCACTATTCACAACCGGGAGGGGGGAAGGCGACCAACGTACAGGTCTTTCATTTTGTATCTTCAAGTCTTGGTAACTGGTGCAACACCGGAGATTTATCTAAGTGCTTTATACTTTGTCTTTTCGAAGATCACTTTTATTCCAGTTCCGTTGTATCATCTAATCGAATTTTTATGATTGTTGTGAATTTTTTATCTTGTTACAAGGCGGGCGCGGATTTTCACCAGTGAAGAGGCTATCACCCAAGCCATTGATCGGTGGCAAGCGTATATACGTCTGTGCACTCGTGCTCTGGGTCGTCTTCGACAACAACTTGTAGACTCGTATGTTCCATTCGCTCTTGAACAATGCAGAAAGGGAACCGGTAGAACTGGTATAGTGCGGAATAGCACCCATTCAGACGACGACAGTCGATCGATTGAAGGTTTGTTTACTCTTCGCCTTACTCAACCGTGCTATATTTTATCCCATGTTTACTCATGAGTACAGTGGAAGGGATGTACACCGTAGCCTTGAAGGCCCAAGGCGTTCTTGGGAATAACCGACAGCGTGACCCTAAGCCGTCAGTCCATGACGTGCATGAAAAGCATAACTAGATGACTTGGCCAATTAGGGCGTGTTAGGCTCCCTGGGTGTGGTCCACTGAATGGTTAGATGAGTTGGAGAACGTTGCTCGGTATCACTACTAATAGCGGTCTTTTATTCACGAACTTTCTTTGTCGACTTGGTAATATTTGTAGTCTTCTTACCCTTCTTAATTTTTCATTATTTCCGATCGAGGTTACTGCTGAGAGAGCGACAAAAAACACCGCACCCAGTGCATGGTAATGGGTTGCTTGAACTGAACTTAACGAACCGAGGAAGTGTTTGTGCTCTGAAAGAGTGTAACAGTTTTGCTCCTATACATTTTGCAAATCTTCACTTTGAAAAGTTATCAGGTTTCTTCTCATGTACGGTTTATGAGGTTAGTCGAGTTGCTACTATTGTACAATTTAGGTAATAGATTAGAGCCCAAGGCCTTGCGTCACTCATTTACAAGGTCATGCGTCTTCGTAGGGTAAAAGTCGATACCCATAGTTGACGGCTAGTAACTGAAATTAGGAACAGTCTTGCGTCAGAGTTGTTTTTCATTAACATGTTTGTGATTCGTGTGAATTCTCCGTGGCATGTAGAACCTCAGTCAATTTTCGTCTGATTTTTTTTGTTCAATAATCATTTGGAAACAAAACGACCATACTTTACCACAGTATTACTGTCCCCATTTCTTCTCCTGGACTCTCCTGCTCAGTACATCGGCCGTTTGGTCGCAGACAAAAGGCGTTAAGAAACATGCTACGACACTCAGTCAAAGTAGGTGCATACGAAAACTTTATATGGCTCTGCAGGAAATTATCATTTTTGTTAAGAATCCCAATGGATTGTGTCGCTTTTGACCAGTGGTTTCTTGCTTGTGAGTCGTTATTTCAAAACTTTCGAATGTGAATATTGTTCTTGCTTCGGAGTTTACGCCGAACATCTATTTGCATTAGCATAAGTTATTTTTCTGTCTCGGTTTCCCCATATATTTGTAAATTCACAGATATGCATGATTTTGTAGTCGGTTTTCGCAGAATGTGTACAAGGTCCTATCTTAGCTAATATCTATCACCCGGTTATTTCTCGAGACCATTCTCACGTCATATCTAAGCTTTCATTAAGTCGAATGGAAATTAAAATACAGAACGAAATTATGCTTTTAATCACTCGGTCACTTATAATCTTTTGGTTTCATTGTACTGTAATCGGTTGCGTTCGTGAGACAGTAGTCAATGATCGGGTTTGATGAATGTGATACAGTGTTTCTCGCGCCTTCTGATATCTTTTCAGTGATTCATATCGCGTTCATATAGATCAAGTCATAATGAGACATTTTATGTAGGTCCGTCGTGTCTTCACTTGATTCACCAGTATCGGTGAAAGCAGCCTAGTAAATTCAGGTCACCAGTTCAGTATCATGTTGCGCAAGGAATTTTTGCCTTAAGAATGACTGTGGGTACGTAACCCGTTGCATATTATTCTGAACTATTTTGTCGGGTCATGTTGAGGCGTTTCAGCTCAGTGTGTATCATGTTGCAGTCTCTGCTGTGTGATTCCTTGGTCTCAGAAAGTGTGACACTACATCTCGTTCATCCCTAAAATACAGAACATTGCACAGTAAGGACATTATCGTGTCCTTTCGTTGATATTTTTATGCCTGTGCCCTGGTTCGTATTAATCCACTCATGCATTCGAGAATATTATAAAACAGGTTTTTCACTATTCTTTTTTACATGTATCACGCAATTACCTGCGAGTAGTGTGGGATTGTTTAATTTTCCTTTGATTGACTGTCCTTTTGGACTCCACGTTTCACGCGCAAACCTTTTTTAGGTTGCTAATCAGCGGCATCAGTCGTGCTTATCTCGGTTTGCGATAGTCAGTAATAGACTGGCTAAGTGGCGCAAACCTTCGTCCACTCCTCGTTGTCTCTATCGCGACCCAACCACCACTACGTGGGAGAATAATTGTATGAATCACTGTCTTCCTCTTCTACCGGTTTGTGCGCAACATCTGGTCCTTCTGAATCCGGCCCCGCAACTGCCCACATTGAATGCAGATGATGCAGCCTCATCTCCATGTCCTTGTGACCGTATACCCGCACCTTCGGCCTCTGATGTACAAACAGACGACTCTTGTTCTACTGTGAATGAGTTCGTTAATGAGGAACAAAGCAGGAAAACACAAAAGAATAGCACCGCAGGCAAAAAGATTTCGCTGAATCGGACCAGTCGGATTACGGCTACTGAAACAGCAGTGAGCGTTCTCACGAACGTGGCAGATTTGCAACTGCCTACACAAGTAAGGCTGAACTGTTTATTTGGTTGTAGTATTCCTTTCACTTAAGGATGTATCAGAGAAGTCCACTCACCTTTTCAATCTTCGGATATTGTGTTGGATATGATTTTGTTCTACTGCATAAATGTCGCGTTTCTCATTGGTCTGTAAGGAAGTTATGGTTGGCACATTTTGATCAAGCAATCTGATAGATGCACTAGGATTTATAAGCCGCTGTTTGCTAGACATTGATTGAGTTGCCCTTATTGCACGCTGCGACAATATACTGATTGTTTTTTTTTGGATAACTCACTTTTATCAGTGGCATCGGAAACTGACGTAAAAATGGCATTGTCGGGGGTACGACTGAATGGCCGTCTGCAGATCTGCCCACCCGCGCACTTGGTGATAGACAACATGGGGAGATTAGCTGATAATTGGAGGCTGTGACAAGCACAATGTGACGATTTTTGGACGAATTCAAGGTCATCCATCTCACGATATTCCGTTTAACTGGCAGCACTTCGTATCATTGGATATCCATTTAATGCCAATGAAGCCAGAAGTAATAAAAATATGGGAATGTTGAAACTTCAGTGAGACTGCCTCGCGAGTGCAACAAGACGAAGGAGAGTTTTGTTTTTATCAGGAAACCCAATTGTTTAATGAACCTTTCGACTCATATCTGTTGTCTGTGACGTCCCTTGCACCATCCTGTAATTTTCGTCTCTACCTAGAGGAGAGCCTTGTGCGTTACCGAATTTTGACAGGCTTGCGCTATTCGGCGGTGGTGAAAAGGCTGCTGAAAATACCACAGTTGACACTCTGACAATGCATCGACCTTTGCCGAGATGAGGAAGCAACCGAAAAACGCGTGGAACCCTGGGTGCGTCGGAATCGCGTGGCCTGTACAAGATAACATCCGAGAAACGCCTTGAGTCAAAGTGCGAATGTCATTTTTGTGGCAAACTGCACGTTTTAGGAAGAGGAAATTGTCTGGCTTGGGGGAAAACGTGCGATATTTGCAAGAAGCGCAAACATTTTGCCTCACAATGTTTCTCCAGATCAGCATCGATGACAAGCCAATTTCGCAAAACGGACATCGCTTAAATGGGGTTCAGATTCCGGAAAAACGAAAAAGCGTTCCACCGAAAAGCTTGTGAACGGGAAAGATCGAAATCCAGATGGACATGGGCGCATCTGTAAACATCATGCTCTCGAATGCCTCACAAAAAATCGCATACGAATTAACGGAAAAAGGACTCGTTATGTGGAATGGTGCCAACGTTCATCCGAAAAGAGAGGCAATGCTCCAGGTCACTAATCCCAAGAATGCACAATCTTATGTCATGAACTTCGTGGTGGCCGGCCAGAGCTGTATCCTCATTTTTGGCTGTGAGTCTGTGGAAAATTTTAATTTGATTTTGTCCCATTATGATAAGTTCACTCTACATCGGAAAACGCTGAATATTACTTGGAAAGTTACTCCTCGATTTTGGATGAGAAACTGGGGAAGCTTCCAGGAGTGGTGACATGAAACACCAACGAGTCTGCTGAGCCCGTGGTAGTACCGACAAGACGAGTTATTTATGCAGTCAGAGAACGACTTAAACAGGATTTGGATATCCTCATGGCAAAAGATCTTCTGGCGAAAGTTGATGAAACGACAGACTGGGCGAGTCATAGAGTGATAACAACGAAAGCATCCGGGGAACTGCCCATTTGTGTCGATCTCACAATACGGAACAAAGTACTCAAGCGAGGACACTTTATATTACCCGTTTTTTAATGGTATTCTATTTGGGCTATCTAACGCGCCATACTCTACAAAAGTTGATATGGCTTCAGCGTTTAGGCACTCAGAGCTGGATGACACTGCCGGTTACTTGACCACTTCTGGCACACCGTATGATCGTTATCGCTGGAGGTGACTGCCGTTTGGTTTGAAAGCTCCCGGTGGAATTTTTCGGATGAGGATTCTGCAAACAGTAGACGATTTTTCTGGGATACTCTGCTTGACGGATGATAGTCTGATTGTTGGTAGGACAATTCAGGAACACAGTGAAAGATTTGATTCCTTCCTGCAGCGTTATATCCGGGGTAATTTGACATTCTGCAGAACAGCAGTCAGGTTCCGTGATCATTTTGTAACAGAGAAAGTAGAACAAGCGATGAACGCTCGTATTTGACCAGCCATAAAACCCAAGTCGGTAAAACGAGTGCAACCGTTTTCCAGGCCGCGACGTAGCAATATTGATCCTTCGGCTGCCGTGGTATTTTGGCTCCGTTCTGAGCTAATGTCTGCCACCATTAAGCTGATTCTTTTGACCGCCATTTCCCTTCGGTTTGTCCGATCAATCCGGTTGACGGCTTAATCGGTAGCCCCTCACGCTGACCATCTTGCTGGTTGCCTGAGATCCCACTGACTTTCGTTTAGAAGTCAGGATGCCTCTTTTTGTCTGTTGCGAGATGCTTCCGATATGTTCACTGTCTCTTCTCTAGACTGTGACTCTCAATTGGTTGGCCCGATTGGTTTGACAGTTGGCTCGTTCTGATGCTCCAACATTCCCCGATGTACTCGCCCTTCCTCTGAATCATTCGCTTCGAGTGAGTCAGGGAGCGAAGTCGCATCCGCTTACCCATTTGCCTCGTATCCCTTGACTGGTACGCAAGCTGGCATTCCCTCTCTCTGTATAGTGTACGATCCATTCCATCGTCTTTGGAACATGCTGATCCCCGACCAAACACATCAGGTCTGTTACGACTCTTAACTTTTACCAGCTCTCCGGGCACGAATGGTTTCTTTTTTGTGATTGGTTTCGCTCATCGTAACTTGACTTGCTTCGACTCTAAGCATCACTCATCCGTTGTACCGCCCATTTCTCTAAGTGCTCCCGATCACGAGTTGTTAGAGATTTATGGCTTTTCATGTTAAGCCACACATCCAGATGGGTTCTGGGTTCCTGCCCGAAAACCATTTCAAACGGTGTCGTCCCTGTCGACGAGTGGTTCGTTGTGCCTCAGCTGAGCAGTATATTTGACAGTCTCCCCCAACAACCACTCGCTGCTGTTTAACCGTTTTTTCATCGTTCTGTTAGATCTTCCTACCATTCCGTTTGCTTGACTCTGGTAAGGTGACGTCCGTACTCAGCCGATTCCCCATGGTTCCAACGTGTGTCGGAATTTCTTTGATTCAGAGCAGAAGCCCTGGTCAGTGAAGATTGTTTCGAGTACAACAAGTCGGGCCAACACATTATCAGTATCGCCCGTTTGATCCGGCATTAAGATTGCCTCCACTCATCGGGACATATGGTCAACCATCGTCATGGTATACGGATTTCCGGAAGAACTCACGGGTGAAGGGCCAAAAGTATCCCATCTCCAGCGTTAGAAGATTCGCTGTGCTCCTACGGGCTGCATTAACGGTGCCACTGTAACGAGCTGTGTTCTGAAAATCAGAGCAATTTCGTATGTGGTCATGAATATTTTGTCGCATCGTGAGCCAACAGACTGCGCCGCAACAATTCGAAGACTCGTTTTTTGCCCCATGTGAACATTATCACGCGCTTATGTGAAGCCATGGGAATGAACGGCACTCGTCTGGCTCTCAGACCATGTCGCACGTCGACGTTGACAAACAGCCTGCCGTCCTCCGCATGCCAGTGGCTCTATGTATTCATTAAGTCATGCAGCGTGGCTAAGCTCCTATCTGGGTACGCTTGGTCTTGAATATGTGAAGAAACCGTCTGCACTAGACTGTCATCCTTTTGATGGCTTAAAACATAACCAGGCATCAAACGATTCACTGGAATTGCTTCAGCCGGTAACCCGTCGTCTGGGATCAGGCGAGACAACAAACCAGGTACCTCGTTTCTTCGACCGCTGACATGTTCGAATATAGAGGTGAATTCCTACAGGCGGTGTTCCCAACGCGCCAATCTACGCCTTGGATCTCATACCGTCATTAGTCATGTCAACGGCTATTATTTCGAGCTACACTACCAACAAAGCAACCTAAGATTCGTGGTCGACACACACATGTGCTATGCTACCAAACGCCGAGAAAGAGCGTCACAGTGCGACAGTCAGCATTTCTTTGAAGCTAGCAAAATCAGAATTATCGCAAATACGAGACTCCACGATTGAAGACCCATGCCTACAATCTCTGAAGGTTGGTCGGAAGACAAAAGAAATCTATCGACGGTAATTTTACGTCATTTCAAATTCCGTGACGAGCTAACGGTACGGGACAAACTGGTCTTTCGGTATGTGCGTTTTTCCCCAAAAACAACTCAAGAAGAAGTATTGCGTTTGTTACGTTGCTCATATGCGGGTGGCAATGGATGTTCATCAGCCGGACGAGTGAAACCTACCGCTGGTCGGGTATGGAAGAACAGGTTAAACAGATGGTAGAAAACTCAGACATGCAGGCAGTTTGATCAGCGACAAACGGAAGACCTGATGGAGACTCGACCAGTATCGGATCGACATTGACGAACTGTTGGCTTTATTTTAAATATATTGTAATCCAGAGGACGTGCCGGATGAAAAGGTTGTTTATTGAGAACAATTCGTTCAAACATGGCCAGTATCAATCATCTCTAAGAACAATACTTACTTGCATAAGATTTTTCAGTCCACCTGAAGACAGTCATTATCCAGTCCGAGGAAGCAATCAAGATGCTCGCATGCTTTGCACCATCCTGTCGCGTTCGATCCATTTGACGTAGTTGCGTTCACTGTCTCCATAATTTTTTAGCAGGCAGCTACTTATTCACTGAGTAGTATGCCCACTCGTTCCGCCTGACGAAAAACGATCCGTGTTCTGTGCACCATCTTTAGATCATCCTCCACCCTGTGTTGCGATCCTCTAGTTCGGTACTTGGCGGTGTCATCATCAAGTCGGAAACTCTTCCCATGACGTGCTTTGTTGTGGGTCGTCATGCCATAGCTATAGCTCACACCGATACACAAACCGTTCTTCGTGAGCGCAACCTAACTTATAGACCGGGTGGGGGCTTCCAAGACAGAATACGTCCCTCTCCACTTGCGCAGAAGCTTCCGTAATCCACGGCCACTTCAGACCAGCAGCTGAAGTTTTCGACCATATCCACTGTATATTGATTGCCTCGAGGTGTCTCTGGGAACGGCCCACCACATCAGTGGACCACGATTCACCTGTCTCTGTAGCTGGGATTGACTGTATTGAAAACTGAGCGACACGCGAGTCGGATTTGAAAAATTGGCATCGTTCGCAGGCCAGGACCTAGTTCATCGCATCCTTTCACATATTTGACCGATAAGCTCTTTTATTCAACCTCTGTCTTCTGTCCCCACCACCTGTCTTTGCACCATCCATCCACCCATAATGCCCCCTTTGATAACACGGCCGATACTCGCAAAGTGTCACTGTCAAACAGTGTCGGGAATAATCCTTTGTCTGGTAGCTCACATTTTCTCAAGCCTCTTTAGCCTTTGAATCTCGACCCCCTCAACGTGCGTACACTCATGCAGGCCGGTCAGTAGGCGTGCCTAGCGCTCACAGTAGATTCTCTGAAGATTGATGTCTGCTGCCTCAGTGAAACGCGTATCCAAGATTCAAGCAGTATGATTCAACTAACTGCATCTGGTATCTCATCGAGGTATATTCTGCGACACTCAGGAGACGAAGCAACTAGAGCTGCGGGTCAACGTGGCGTAGGAATTGTCTTGACTGACAAGGCTGAGGCTGCCCTTTTAGACTGGATCCCGACTAACAGTCGTTTATGTGCTGTGAGACTCCAAGGGTCAGTTGGCGTTCGAAAGGATAGTTGTGTTAAGCGCAATTTGTTTGTGATCTCGGCATAAGCCCCAACGGACTGCAGCTCAGACCTGCAGAAAGATGAGTTCTATGATGCCCTCGCCACTCTCGTTCGCAGCAGTAAAGGTTCTGACATTGTAGTGCTAGCTGGTGACTTCAATTCACAAGTTGGCAAACTCAGTGTGTCAGAAGCCTGTTTAGGTTGGCATTATGCTTTACCCGCTGAGCGTACAGATAATGTACAGCTCGCGTCGCACAGCGACATAGCGCTCTAACTCTACAGGTACTTTGAGTCAAATTGATCATATTGCCGTAAGCTACCGGTGGCTGAGTTCTGTTCAGAACTGTAGATCTTACTGGTCCACGTAAGTAGAGTCGGACCATGCACTAGTTTTAATGCGATTATCTCTCCAGCTCCATGGTCATCGTCGCAAACCGCAAACCGGATTAGCCGTGCAACGTTTGTGTGATCCAGAAGTTTGCACCCGGTATGAGCAGAAGTTAGCACATGAGCTAAGATCTACGGCGAACAGTAATGTAGATGAGCATTGGGCTCATATCAAACAGGCGATGCACGTTGCAGCAGGTTTTGCCTGTGGTCATAGAACCGTTGTTCATCAAAGACACTGGATCTCGCAAGAATCGATCAGTCTAACTGAGCGAAATCGTCTGCTCTCGAACTGTAAGGAGATGCATAAGATGCGGAGAAAGCTACAAAGACAAGTTACGAAAATCCTTAAGAAGGATCGCGAAAATTGGTGGGTCAAGGTAGCCGAGGAAATGGAAATAGCAGCTGCTTCAGGTAACAGTCAAAGACTGTTCAAACTTATTCGTGACACCGGTGGACGGCGCACCCAGGTCAGTGATACGGTTTGCGATAGAAATGGAGAACTCATCCATAACAAACAGCAAAGGCTTGACCGATGGGCCGAGTACTTCAAGGAACAGTTTAGCTGGCCGCACGCTAGTGTAGTTACTCCCGTGTCAACAACTGTGACTCCTTGGGTGGTATCACTTGAGCCCCCATCAGAAGTAGAAGTAGAGTCATGTATTCGATTACTAAGGCGGGGGAAAGCGGCAGGTCCCGACGAACTTCCTCCAGTTCTTTTCAAACTGGGTGGTGGGGCGTTGATAAAATCACTTGCCGTCTTGCTCCGTGACATTTGAAACGAGGGGCGAATTCCGTTAATTGGAGCGAGTCGTTGATTGTTCCCATCTTCAAGAAGGGAATACGCAATGACTGTAGTAATCATCGTGGGATTAGCTTGATTTCGATAGTCACCAAAGTATCAGCCTCGATTCTGCTGCACCGTCTTACAGAGGCTCGCGAAAGGAACACCCGCGAACAGCAGGCTGGATTCCGTCCAGGTCGAGGATGCATCGACCAGATTTTTACTCTTCGCCGACTACCTGAAACGCGTCACACGCACCGCCGACCGACAATAATGATTTTCTTAGACTTGAAAGGCGCCTTTGATTCAGTTGATCGAACATCGCTTTTCAGTGTTCTTCATCGAAAAGGTATGCCTCAGAAGTTCGTGAACCTAATGAGATCATTGTATTCTCATACTTCTGGCCGCGTTAGAGTTTACGGTGAACTATCCGGTCGGTTCGAAACGACCAGCGGTGTTCGGCAGGGATGCCCTTTGTCTCCATTCCTGTTCAACTTCGTCATGGACGAAATAATGGAGAGTGTGCTGCAAAATCTTCAGGATGTAGGCGTCGAACTAGAAAATAGTGGAAAGCTATGTGACCTAGATTACGCAGACGACGTTGTCTGCTTGTTCGAATCCACGGAACATGTTCAGCGTGCACTAGATAATCTCGCAAGAGCTGTAGCTCCGTTCGGCATGCGCTTTGCACCTTTGAAGTGTAAAGTGATGCTACAAGACTGAACACCAACGATTCCGAGCTTGATGCTCGATGGGGAGGTGCTGTCAGTTGTCGACCACTTCACCTACCTCGGCAGCAGCGTGACGACGGATGGGAGCACAGTAGTAGAAGTGAGCACGCGTATATCCAAGGCTCGAGCGGCGTACGCTGGACTGAAACGCTTGTGGTGTCGATCCGATATTTCACTGAAGTTGAGAGGTAGTGTATACTGTGCTGCAGTGTGTTCAGTTTTGTTGTATGGTTGCAAGACCTGGAGTCTGAGTGTTGAAGATATTCGTCGTCTTGAGGTTTTCGACCACCGATGTTTACGTAGTATCGCTAGGATTGGGTGGAATAGCCGAGTGAGCAATGATGGGGGTCAGAAAGCGAGTTTTGGGTATTAATCCCGATAACGTTGTGTCACAGGGTATCCAGCTTACTAGACTTCGTTTTTTGGGCACGTGTTACGTATGGCAAACACACGTCTACCGTACTGTGTCCTATTCTGTGTTCCTCCTAGGGAGTGGAAGAAACCACGTGGAGGTCAACAGATGACGTGGCAGCGGGGATTGAGAAAATGTACTGCAAACTTAGGAAAATTAGGTGCTTCACGTCTTCGTGGTTGGGGTCCAAAAGATCTGTCAACCAGTTGGCTAGTGGCACTGAAGGTCCACTCCCAGTCCATCTTGTATATTCATACTTTCTAATTCAACGTGCAACATGGTGAGAAAGGCAGTGGTCAGTGGGGCTTGCCATACTGTTTAACGCTGTACGATGATAATGATGATGATGATGCTCTTTGCCGAAGTAAATTATATGTTCAACTGTTTTCGGGCACAGAGACGACCGACCATTTTGACCCTGATAGTTGCTTCATAAATATACCCGGGGGTTTCGGATGGAGATGCTACCAGGTTCGTCGCCATGGGCGTTATTCCTCATTTGTTAGCGATGTCTCACCACTTGCAGCGCCTGCATCACTTTCTTCAGTTGATGTTCCACCATTCTCCGTGGATCCTGCTCCGGTTGAAGCTTATTGACTCCAGCTAGAATCATAATATCAGGACCTGTTTACTCAAAACGGGATAGAACATCGGCCATATGATTGTCCGCACCACCAATATCAGATAAAGGCGACAATGACGAAAATAAGGAAAGTGAAAATCAGGAGACCTAAGTGAAGTTTCAAGAGACAGGCAGAAGGTGAACTCCAAATACTTACCAGGGAGGAGCACTCACCATCTGGAATTCATAGTGGGGAAATTTATCAACACACTATGAAATAGAAGTGCATTCAAAGCAGAAAGCTTTGCTGGACATAATTTTGTTTTTCTGCATAAATGTCGCGTCTCTGATTGGTCCGCAAAGTACTTTTGGCTGGCACATTTTAACCAAACAATCTGATTGATGCACTGGACTATAGGTCACTGTTTGCTAAACATTGACCGAGATTTCCTTGTTGCACGCTGTAGCAATTTTCGTGAACAACCGACTTTTGACGGATATGAACAGGAAAACCTAGCTGTTGCTTGTGGCCATTCATTACTCCAGTTCATCACGTGTTTGAGCATTGATATCTTCGCAGCATTGGTCGAATGGAATGTTAGTGTATTGTCAAAGATGACGCTTAGTGTAGCGCTTTAGTTGGACACCTTACAATGGTAGAAACGTGCATTACGTACACTGTATAAACTCCCTCGACGCATTTTGTTCGTGCAGCATTTGAAAGTGGTTCAGAGCGGGGATTCCTTGACTTGGCGATGAGGTATGAAGAGGATTTTTCTAACTGGGCAGATTTTGGACTTCCGGCTTAGGGCTCCTCCATTGTTTATTTGCTTCTCATGCTCCCAATTTTATTACCTTCGACGTAGCAACCAAAACCAGAGCAGTTCAATGCCGGATGAACGGTGACTGGTTTTTAGAGAATTTGATATATATATATATATATATATATATATATATATATATATATATATATATATATATATATAATGGAAAATGCACTTGAATTTTTCGCATCAAAAAGTCTGACGCCGCGATGTGAAAAATGCTAATGGATTTTCCATTACATACGATTCAGGCTCCTCGTGCCAACAATACATTCTCGGTATATATATATATATATATATATATATATAATATCGTGTACAAGTGTACAAGTATGAAGATGAGTGAGCAAAAGAGTACTGAGTACGCATACCTGATGAGCGGCAACAACGGCGAAACCGGTCGTGTGCCTCTGGGTGAATGTTGGCAACACCCAGTATACATATGCATTAAATAATAAACCAGATCCATCTGGCAAATGATTAGTTCAATATGTATTAGATGATGCCTTTTAAATTACTGGTGTTCTGTTACACTATCGCTTGGAATCTGCGAATTCCTCGGTGCTCAACGATTTCTTGATGTTCCTGTCTTACATCGGGTTTGTCGCTCCGCATTCATTCATGGTCTTAGATACGATATACTCCTCGTGAATCTGAATTGCACATTGTCTTCGTCGAACTAATGGTCTATTTACTTATTTATTTCCTCCAAACAGTTGCCCGGGGATATTCTCCACTCTGTTTGTCGTAGTACTGAAAATGTTATGGGTTTATTCAACTTTTATTTCTCTGAACCAATGAAAGAATGCTCCACTTCTCAACCGAATTTTTCTTCGTCTTTAGCTATTTATTGGTTTACTTTTGCCCTTCTCACTCCCAGTACTTGTTACAACGGTGTGCAGGGGACGGATCTGGTCATCCCTGCATGGAACCGGTAATTGCGTGGTCCACTGACTCTCGATGCGTTCAACATACCAGTTTGTCCTCTTTGTGTAATCCGCGGTCGACAATGTGGAGCAAATCCGACATCTCATCTGCCTCGACAACCGGTCTTGACGATCTACCCGCATGTGAATCAGCCAGTCCCAGCGATATTCATTCCCTCATTCTTAGCGTTTTAAATTCTGATGCTTCGGTAAAATCCGAAGCTGACTAACTTTAAATCATCGTTCAGCAAGCCCATCTTACTACTGCATATTGAGCCTCAGATGTGTTCTGCCACAACTGTTTCCTCATTATGGATTACCCTCTGTTCCTGCTGTCATTGAAATGCAATACTAATATTGTTCCCCACCGTGTTTTGAACACACATGCTTATCTTCTCGTCGGTCATAATGGGTCACATTTTTTTCGGTTTGCCCTAATTATCTTTGTTGTTACCGTAAAATGAATATAGAGCAAGAGCCTTAATTTGATGTGATGGTCTATGAAAGAGCAAAAAGGACGAGATGTTTATGGTCTGCAAAAGTGCATGTGATACCAAATTCTTCCTGTTTTATCAGATATCCGCTCAAAATGTTGCTGGTTGAATTTGAACGCACTGACTGTGTCGTCTGTGTGTTGGAACAAACGGAGCACAGTACAAACATGCGGTTGGTTTTCTTGCTGTGATTGTGGTTCACTGTGGCTCGTCATCTTCACTTTATAAACTCTATGGACTGCTGACTCAGTTGAGTATGTCGCACACTTGGGCAATGGGGTGACGGAATATCAAGAAACAGAGAGGATGTGTATAGTTGGAGTGGTTTGCGTAGGTCGAAACCTTTGTCGCATGACGGCTGAGAAGTTTTGTAATTCGGGTTTCATTTTACCACTTTACGGTTGTAAGGAGCTCAGACGGGAAATCATCATCATCATCACCATCATCGTACAGCGTTAAACAGCAGGGCAAGCCCCACTGACCACTGCCTATCTCACCATGTTGCACGTTGAATTAGGTGTGAATATACAAGATGGAAAAGGAGCGGACCTAGAGGGGTGGGAAAAGAAAACGGGAAACAACCAGGAGAAATGTCATTTCATGTTAGTGAATAAAAATCGTTTAATTAGAGCACAGGGAATACTAAGAGCAGGGTTCATATTTGAACCACTCATCTGGCATTTTGATTGCTGTAGTTCAAGTTGCTGCCCGGAAATATCTTCTATTTGGAGGAAATATATAGGAAAATAAAAAGCGATAATTACTGCCAATCAAGACGTCAGTGGAAATCCTATCGACGAGGAAGGAGTAGGAGTGTAAAGGCGTTACCGACCGCGACAGTTGACCATGTGATTTGTTGCCTTCAGTCATTCGATAGGGGGTTCTTATGGACTCGCTTTCAAACTTGAACCATTCTATACGAATGATTCAGGTTCTTTTTTATGTCCTTTCGCATGAGTGTAGTGGAAGGGGCTTATGCTCCACAGCCACAAAGACCCATTGCACAATCATGGATAACCGGCAACCAGATCCTGAGACTTGGAGTGGCGAAAAACCACATAAGGTCCCAATAGGTCAGGCATGGTAACAATCCGGACGACAGTGGAATACCGCCTGCCACCAAAGTAGCCAGTAGCGGCGGGATTTGAACCACAGACCCTCGAAGAGGTAATCAGACGCTCTAAACCACTCGATCACCACCGGCTTGCCTAAGTTTTCATAGTCTTCTGTCGCATAATAAACTAACCCCCTCACACTGCCTTCCGAACCCTACCCGTTTCGGAGAGTAATGCGCACATGGAGTCCAGCCGTTATACGCTCAAATCGATTTCTTGTGTTCACACAATACTTGTACAATGTGCAAATATTGATATTGTTGCTGCAGGAATGAGGTGTGATGTTTAACCAATATAGTCCTGTCGCGGCAATTTGCAGCTAACAGTTGCTTCACTGGTGCTCAAGCTATCCGGAAAAGCATTCAACATACTCGGTTCTTCACTGGGAAATACAGCGTCACCTGTCTGCATTTTGTGGTGGAGGTGTGTACGCCTAATTTTGTATAGATCATTAACTATAACGCAATGCAAACTCTGTTCACCGGCGTTAAATAATCAGGGGTAAATAGTCCTAGCAAACAGTTTTGCCGTCATTCTAATCGGTCTGATTCCTCTGAGATTTTCACTGAAATCCACCATTTCCCCGTAAAATCACCACGATCATCGACTCACTGCTTCAGAAACGGTTTCACTTCTGCAGGTTTGTCGGGTGATTTTTCAACTTCGAAGCCTCCATTCTAAAACGGACCGAGATGGTTCATCTGTTTCAAAGGCATTATGTCTCCTGATATAGTCTTTGTCATGTTTAATCTCCGTTCATGGGTGATAAATGTCGTCGCTTGGCATCCTTTCACTTGTTAGTGATAACTGAAGGTTCACTGTGGATGTTGACCAACTGAACGTTGCTTGAAGTGCTGAGTCCGATGTTCGTATAGTTGTCTCACTCCGGTTTATTGTATAATGTGATCTGACTAGATTTCCTTGACATATTCTCTTTCTTGCTCATGCATGATTTTCGTTTTTCTCATTTATACCGGGTTCATCGCAGTAGGGCCCCCGAAAATTATTATCACAATATCAGAATAATGTTTGTTTGTCTATTTATCACGGTGACTTTGGGAATTGAAGTTAGTGATCTCGGTGAGTGACGTGCACTGTTAATTACACACAATCTAGCATTTTTAAAAATCGAAACTCCACGTGCTAATCACAAATATCATTTCTTGTTCATGTTCTTTAGTTTGATGTTTCAATGTCTGCCGGTGATTTACCTTTGCCGGAGGGAAATATGGACGTGTTTATCGTCGGTGCTTTGCGCACTCCGATTGGCCGAATGTCTGGATCTTTAGCCGGTATTCCTGCTCACAAACTAGGTTCTGTCGTTATTCAGCAACTTTTGGTGGGAAACGGTGATGAGCAAACCAACTTCAAAAGCCAAATTTTATCCCGCCTAGACGAAGTTATCGTTGGCCAGGTGTTTACGGCTTCTGCGGGACAGAATCCCGCCCGTCAAGCTGCAGTTCTAGCCGGTGGGTTTGTTTTGTTCCTTTTTCACCGACGCTTAGTCGTCGACCTGCCCTCTGTTCATTAGCTGTAGGCTGTGGAGACAATTATTTTGAACTGTGATTAGTTGTTCATCACTTGGGCTGATGATCGCCAAAAGACTACATTCCGGACGAAGTTGTCTTTGGTTGACCTTGAAATGCGCATTTATAATGATCCATGCTTGTAAATGAGGCCAGTAGAAGGGGTACGTGCCCCGTAGCCTAAAAGGTTCACTGCACCATTATGGATAACCGGCAACCATAACGCTGAAGTTTGAAATGGAGAACCACACTAAATCTCAATAGGCCATGTGTGGCAACGAGCCGGGTAACACCGAATGGAAAGCTGTCTACCATTTATATTACCGACGGTGACCGGATTCGTAACTTGTACCTAGGAGATGATAGATGTGTACGCTACTTGATCACCACTATTTCTGTTTTCCTCGGGGTTCATTTTTGTTAATCTATTTGTCTGAAATCTGTAGAAGATTTAATCTACGATGAAGCACGTGCGGTTACATTGACGAAATCCTATGAACGCCACTGAGGTAGACTTATGTAATGAAACCATAAGAAAACTTATTCAGAAATTCTAATCACGATATAGTTGATCAGCCAATGTTGTCACGTTCCCATATAATGTGTCTTGTCGGGTCTATCGTGAAGTATGCAGCTAAATTGACATGTGAGTATCAACTGGTTTAATACCCGCTTTCATACACGCAGGATAAGGAAAATTGAGGGTCTACTTGATGCATCTATTTCCTGACAGCTTCATTCCTTATGAGGAAAGTATTCGCGTTTAGGTGATCTTCGTTGAGGATTGAATGGACATGCATTTTACCGTTCTATAACTGAGACGATTTCATTAGTCTGGTGGACTTCATCGTCAAAAACCTGTCCTACATTTCTATTGGCCGGTTTTTAGAACGCCAAGTGTTCCCTATTTCCGTTTTGCAGGTATCCCTTACACTGTACCGGCTTGGGGTGTAAACATGGTTTGTGGATCCGGTCTGAAAGCTGTGTGCCTGGCCTTCGATCGGCTGAAAGTCCCGTCCACTGTTGGTGGCTGGATCATCGCCGGTGGTCAGGAATCCATGAGTCAAGCCCCACACGCCACACGGGCCGGATGCAGCGTTCGACGTGGTGGTATGCAGAACACTGCTGGACTACCTCATCTGGGGGATTTCCACCTCGTCGATACTGTCATGCATGATGGCCTCACCGATGCGTTTTGTGGTAAACTGATGGGATTCACCGCTGAAATCATTGCAAACAAGTAAGCATACAATCCAGAAGCTCTTTTTACAGAATATCTGCAGAAGTCTCTATTGCAGCACAATTTCGAGTTGATCATTTAATGCAGAGGTTTGAGCAACACAACCAAGCTTTATACACGTTTGTTCTGTTACCAACTATGAGCTATCCTGTGCACGCAATATAATTCGTTCCAGATTTAGCCTAGGATTAAAAGCACTCATGCGACCTCGCTGTAACCACTAAAAAATATTTACTATCTATTCTGGTTCTTTCTTATTCGAGCTCAGCGTCTCTATCGGTTGGGCTCTGACATCCGACACTGCTTTTCACGGTTCCTTCTGTTTTCTAGTTGGCATACTCAGCCACATTATCGTTTGTATACATTTATGGTCCCACTGAAATTGCTGTTTGCTACAGGGTTCAGTCGTAGTATTTAGCTAGCACAGGCATGTTCATTTGTCATTTTTAGGTTTGGCATTACTCGGGAGCAGCAAGACCAGTTCGCATTTCGGTCACAAGAAAAATACGCGGCAGCCGATCGGAGTGGTCTTTTTGCGGCTGAAATTGTCCCGGTTCAAGTCAGTGTCTCTCCACGCATTCGGTTTGTAGTGCTTTTACGTTGTCTATCGCATGTTCGTTCCGCATTGGTTTCTTAAGATAGATCCGATCTTCCCAGCTTGTTTTGATCGTGAAGTATGTGTGCCAATTCCACTCAGTCTTTTAAATCCCCCTGAACAATTCCCACTCAAACTGGACATGTTGATCCAATTCAAAATTCGTTCGAATTCTTTTTAGGTGATTGCGTTATAGCCCATCTGTTTTTCACGAAATATAACCAGTTCTGACCGCAACACATGTGGGTGAACTGTTTCCACTCTGAAACGTCGTATAATATTCCCTCAGCTTTGTGAAAGCACTAGAAGGCGGCTAAAAGCTGGCCATTATTTTCGTTCACTATCGTCGGATAATTTGTTGCCTGACGAGTGCGACCTAATGGGTATTAGCGGTGTGTATGTATTTACAGCCAAGGATGGTCTGCTGCCTTGCGCTCTTTTTTATGTATTGATGTTTGGCAGGTTTTTGACAATGTTTTGAGGTGATCCAATTGGTAAGAGTCGTCAGTTTTACTGTGTTCTGTTCCCGGCTCCTATTTTTGTTATTGTTGGTATCATGCTTGATTTCCGCCGTGGCTGACGCACTGTCTGCCAGTGAGACTAAGTCGTCTACCGAACGATGTATCAGACGATACCTTCACAGTGGGTACGTACTCCGAGGCGATAAACAGATTGTTTTTGGGACGGCGACTGCATACCTTGCACGATTCTCTAAGTTTCAATGCGCCCAACCGACTGTCGACTGAGATCCCGTATAGTAACGTCGCTTCAGCTCTCCGTGAAAGGTATGCCAACGACAGGAAGACCAGAAGCCGCAGCCACAGGACCCCCAGAAAGGCCCAAGTGAAACTTCACCGAAGGATTTGATGGGGGCGTCAATCGACTGATGAAACTAGAGTATTGGATACAACACACTGATGGCAGGGAACTTAATGTTCGAGTCATGTGCACTTGAGTGTACGCATGTTAAACGTAGCTAGTTTGAATGGACATCGAGGATGAAGGTGAGCATCATCCGGTGGTAGCGGGTTCTTTGAGTGTGGGAAGCTGGTCGAGGAAAAACAAAAGAACACCGTCAGAATTTCCACCGGAGGCACTACAGCTAGTACAGAATGTCGAAGTTCTCTTTGAGTGTAAAAAGTAGAAGAATGTGGAGAGGAAGTGGAACTAGGAGAAATTAGTTCTTGTGTACGTGCATTCGTGTGAAAGTAAAGTCATTCATCGTATAGATGATGTCATCCATGATTGGTTGCGTTGTGGGCTGTTGTACAACTCGGTTGTCCAGTTCACATTAGGTCTTTTTCTTCAAAGATGCAACTCTAACTTTTACGCATCCAAGCGCGTCCTGCAGGGCGGCAACTCTGATCCAGCTGAGCCGGTGGCCGGTTGTACGATCCATTCGCCTCTTCCGGAAACCTCGTCAACTGAATGGCCGTAACCGTATTTAGTGGTGGGTCACATTCACGACGTCAGTGCTGTCCACAGGTCCATGTGACGGTTCACATTGGAGAACGCTAGTGGAGCAGAAAATCTCGCTACGCTGTCGAGCACTGGCGCTGATCGACTGCGATCGCTTATTTGGTGAGTGCACCTTACCCACGGTTAACCACAAAAGCGGCCTTTCACCTATCAGCGACCTGGAAATGTGCCCGGTGACCTATAGCTCTGCTTCTCCTTAGCACGCGTAGTTCTATTGTTTAAGTAACTGATGACGAAATAGATTATCAGTTGTTTATGCTGACTGTCGAAATGTTTTTTCTTCGTGGTATTTTATGACCTTAGTTTATCCAATGAATCGTTGATGTTGATTATGGATTAGTTTGTTTATTTTTCTCAGATCCCCTCAACCGCTAAACAATGTACCGACCCCGTTGTTCAAAACAAAGATGAATTTCCCCGGTCGGATACTACCATGGCGGGGTTGGGCCGTTTAAAACCGGCTTTTTGTGACGCGACTGGTTATGGCACAGTCACAGCGGGCAACGCAAGTGGTGTGAATGATGGTGCAGCCTTTGTTCTTCTCTGTCGTCGCGATCAGTTGGCACTGTTGGGTATGCTCTGGTTGTCTTTCCTAGATGTATATATCTCACAGGTACTTTCGAGTAGAATGATGATACTTTTCTTGACTGACTGTCATTTGGATTCCACTTTTCACTCTGAAACCTCAGGTCATCCTAGGCATTTGCTTAGAGTTAGCGGGACCGACCGTATCTCCCTTCGAAGCTCCTGGGCATTGTTGATTGTCATAGAGGACGACATCTGAACGAAGTTAATCTGGTGATTCGGATCAGCCCGGACGGGAGCAAGATGGCGCACTAGTGATACACACGCCTTCGACCTGAAAAGGCTCGGGTTTAAACCCTGGGTGTGACGGAGGATATGTATCACTGATGAGCTCTAAGAAGAGCGAAACTCGAATGTGATGCTTCTGAGGGCAGGGTTGACCGGATAACGTGAGGTTTGTAGGCGAAGGGTGATGTCCAAAAGATAGTCAGCCAAGCAAAGTATTTTCTTAGGTGATTGATCTGTTTCAGTGATGTTCCCGCGTAACGCTGTTTGTTAAGTACCTACTGTACCATAAATAGTCATGGTCATTCTTCATGGCCTCAATCCTTAGTAATTTATATTTGATTAATTTTGTTGATACTCTGGCACAAATGGTCAAAATACTGACAACCTCAACAGAATACACCGCTTTGCGTGACATTGCTGTCTTGGATATCATTATGGATCATGCTGTCCTTTACACTACTTGTTTTAATATGGTTCAGTGTTCATCTTTTTTGGAACTTTTGTGTCACCAATTTTAGTTTACCCAACTTGCTGCATGGTGAAAAATTATCTTGATAAACTTTCGTCATTCAGAAAGCTTTTGCACTTATCACTCAGGTTCGCGAAAGCCTCTAGCCCGTATCGTAGGCTGGCATCAGATCGGTCTCGAACCAGAGTTGATGGGCCTTGGTCCTGTTCAGGCAATACGTGGTCTTTTGAACAAAATTCAATGGACTATTGACAGTGTTGATGTTTTCGAATTGAACGAGGCGTTTGCATGTCAGGCGATTGCTGTAAGTCTAATTAACCTTCACCTTTAAGCATTTTTGTGACCATACCGCCAATCATGCACAAGTACGGTATTTTCTGAGTCGTGAAAATTTTTTTAGAGACTTGCCGAAGCCCAATTAAACCTCATTCTGCACTGGCCTACTTCCACGCTTGTCAGTAGGCAAATTACAGGAAAACCAACTTTGGGTGTGAGCGTCGGCCCGTTTGCATAGGCCATATATTTGCATACTGACGAAATTCTCGCTAGTAAAAGTTGCGATGAAACCGAGATTATCGACGGATATATACCAATATGTAATCAGTTCCTCTGGAGTCCATAAGGTTATGAAGCCGGTGGTCCAGATTGCTTGCCGACAGTCTTATTGCATGCGGTAACAAGTTATTACTACCAATTCGTTTTTTGAATATATCGGACAATTAGAAAGTTGGACCCGTAGAGCTTGTAAAAAAAGGAAAAAGTAAGATCCATATGGTGCATATGAATCCCTTGAATACATGTGAAATCTTATTGCAAAATATTCCTGATGTGAACCATAATGAGTATTACCACTCAAACAGCAGATCAGCTACTGTAACCTCTCTAACGCCACAAGTTTCTTCCTATTACTCATCGAGAACCATGTAGTGTCATGATGTTTTCAATGCTAAGTCGGTGGATTTAGCTTTACCAAGCCGTCGAACAGAGGTGGATGATTACTTGTTCATTCTGGTGGAATACAAAGTAACTGTGATTACTGTGTGCACGATTATTTGCGCGTATAGTGTAGCATTTACCATAATTCGCGTTATCTCTTTATTAGTACTGGAACACCAGGCGAGTCCAAGGAAATACTGGTTCCTAGTGAAAATTGGATAACTTGATTTTCATGGAGATTTGTTGAAGTTTCGTGACTTTTCCAATGATAAGTTTCACGCCTTTCCTCAAAGTTTCGCTGAAGTGGTGTTTCATAGTTGCATTCCCTTCACCTAATAACTATGGTATATTTGAAAAGATCTCATTATTGGCTTTCGAATTTGGTCCAGTTGGTTTGTGTCGGGCATTTTTTCGGGCTTTATGATGCCTGATGGACATGTTGCTATTCTGTCGAGGTTTTTTCCTTCTTCTCTCCAGTGTGTGGCAGCTTTTCGCTTGTTATGGTAAAGTAGCATATCAGAGAAATTGGAGAGTCTTGGACATGTGAACAATTTTTATTGGAGTTCGTTGTACCCCTATCATCCTTGCCAGTCTTCTGATGAAAATTTTTGTCAGTTTGGGAAGGTCCATTGAAGCAATATGACGATTTAGTGTTATCTTTCACCCTAAACTAATCAGTTTCCTAGCAGAGGACAACTTCGCTTCATCTGGCAAACCGTATAGCCATGCCACAATTTGACTTAACTCGAAAAGACTGGAGAAGGTTGCTGTCATTTTGTGTTAAAAGTAAGCAATTCTAGTGAACCACGTAGTCGTCTAGATCTCTGAACAACAACAAATTTGCTCTTCTATTCGACCACATCCGTAGCGCTACAGTATATAGGAATACATCGAATACGTGTGGTAGTGACGCAGATCGGAAGTTGGAAGATACTGTCGAACAAGCTACTGCCGACAGCCATTCATCTTAACAATGACATGCTCAAGATTTGTATTCATGCCAACACACCAATCAATCAGTCAGAGAGAAAGCTGGTTAGAAATTTAAATAACTTGGAAGCGAGACTGTAGATCAGGTGCGTGACAAGTAGTCCACGTTTTGTTCTCAATTTTGATCACCCACTGTTTTACGGTCTAAACTGAAATGACTAGCTAGTTCATCAGTACGAATTCACAAGTATGGAGCTACCAGAGTTGCACCTATATGTTAGCCATAACTCTTTCAGTTAGTCGTCTGAAACACGGGAAGAAAGATCGAAGTGGATGAATTAAGTTTTAGTTTCCATCTCGTAATCGTAACCACCCCAATTAGATGCGGTTGTTTTAGGCATACGCCCATCCTCAGCCAGATATGATCGATCACACGATCAGCGCGAATGCACATCACTGTTATTTCAATAAGTCCCGCCAGGACTATCACCTTTGCATGCCAATTGGTATCGATACACTCGAAAACGATGAATCTCCAACAGACTACCTTAATTTCTGCGCTTCTCAACCTTCAGTTTGTTCTGACAGTATACCATGTGCTCATTCCACTGCCCTAACGGGACCAGTGTGTTGCTCTGTCACTGTCACTCAAACCATTAACAGATGTTCTATGACTTCTCCAATACTGGCGGTTCGCACACCCCCAACACATTTTTCCTGTCAACGACCCTGTCAGTCAATGTTGAGACACTACACCCCTTTATGCTTAAGCGGTGAATTGTTTTTCTGGTCATGCACACTCGCGCAGTCCGGTGCATTAAAGTCCTCAAAAGACTAGTTTCATCCTACCCTTCTCAAGAATATCTCACCGCTGTCTGTGTGTTGTAGTTTGCGAACACATGCACACGCGTATCGGTAGTTTTCAAAAACGATGAATCCCCGACAGACCTTTTAATTTTGTTTTCCTCAACCTGAAGTCGTGGAGTTTATTGAGTGCTAGTCACCACGAACAGCGGTTATCTTAATGCGTCCAAGTAACCTTTTCACTCTACTGACCGCCCCGATCCGGCCCTCCGGCACTCGTTTCATGGTCTACTTCGATAGATCCATCTTTTGAGGCGCAAATGCATAATGAAAACCAAGCCTTAGGACGTCAGGAACCGCCAGACTTCGATATGTTCCCCGGACCTGTTCAAAAATAGTGGAGTGAAACGTTTTAGGTAAGGATCCTTACATGGTCTCTATGCTGAGCCACCTAGATCACAACTCCATCATATTTAGGTAACCTGATGGAATTGTATTTAATGGGCACTGACAACTGACTAAGAGAATGTAAAACCAATCGAGCATTCTGCCCACAGTGTTCTTTCTGCTACATTAGAAACAACGGGTCTGGTTCGTGAAAAATATGATGAACTTTGGTACCCACAGACAAACAAAACAAAACTGGTGAAATTAGGATTTATTTCCACTACTGCGACTGTCATGCAGGTTCCGTAACCAAGCCCCAGTTCACATGCCGATCTGAATCGATCACAGAATGCCGCTGTTACGAGCCTAGTAGATAAGGCTTTTGTGGATGTTGGTAACACAAAATACAGAAAAACGCGCTCTGAACTCTTGCACCTGTGAGTTTATACATTTTGACATCCGAAGTGTGGCCAAGCTGCCACTCAAAGTCGGGGCCTAACTGCAGTCTATCATTTGTATACCCCGATAATTACTTATCACTACGCGGCAACGGTGAAGGGGGCTGGAAATTCGGATACGTTGGCTCCATTGTAATCGCACTGCAGTTCTCGTTCCCCGTTATTAACCTCGAAATGAGTCTGCGACCGCAGCGTGATTCTACGTACTGTGTTCACTTCGTCTACCTGGACCGCGTAAAGCCAACTGATAGGCTCTCCTCTGTCTACTGATCCTCTTAAGGATTGCCTCTCAATCACCTGGTTTGGTCACATGATAGTTACTGAGCTTCTTAGCTTTGGTCACGACAAGATCGAGTCCACGTGCGTAACTGTAGGCGCACACTATGGTGCGATCATAGACGACGACGGGCCCACGGTGTGGCCGCCTACGCCAAATGTGTGCGGGTGATTGATACGCCGGTATTCAGACCAGTCAGGGGGAAATTTCAAACAGCCAATCGGGTGGTACTTCCGAATAATTTTGACCTAATTCCGAATAACTTCGATCTGTCTCCGAATAATTATGATCTGTTTCCGAATAATTTCGACCTTATTTCGAAGCAATGCGGAAAGTGGTATAGAGTTGATGGGGCTGATCGAAGCACCTGTCGTGCATGTTTGGCGATTAAAAACAACAACCTGATTGAATTTCGATACCGAATGGAGCTGAGCCCTTTGACCATGGTTTCTGTTAATCACCCACGCTCTTATACGTCTCACGTGACATGTTTACGATGTGCGTGTGAAACGGGTGGTTTAAAACCTGAATCCGAAGACCTTAGAGGAGCTGAAGGTCAGAAGTGTATCCGTATCCCAGGCGATCCCAACATCTATGTTGGGTTCAGTTATGTATGACGCAAGATGGTGGAGTTTTTGGGAGTCTTACGTGAGTGGTTGGGGCGTTGACGATCGGAGAACGACAAAGTAGTCCTTTTTAGGACTGGTGGACGATTCAAGGGCATCTCTACAGGGCCACGCCATTTTGATTCATCGTTCATGGTTTAACCCGTTCAATTCACACGTTATCGGTGGGCGGGGTGACAGACTACAGGTTCGGGTTGGTCTATTTATTGCTGCCGGTGAAACATATAGACGGCGAGTCATTCCATCGATTGTCCGAACTTCTGAAGTCTAATGTTGTAACTGATTCCAGAAGTATTTGAATGCAGACGGAAACAACGGCAAACCATCGTCTTCGGAGAAAGGGGACTAGACGAACAATGAATTGTGCTAATCGAGCCCGGGAAACAACCATTGCGTTCGGCTCTCAACTAACAGTTTCCATGTGATAATTCCGCAAAGCTATATGGAAGTTTATCAAATCAAAGTATACTCATCATTGAGGAAGGCTGAGTGAGATGGGGTGGAGATACACTCAGAATACTACGGAGGGTTACGTGAAAGCTCACTTTGTTCCTAATAACTCACAATGTTTTGAGGATTACCAGATGGATTATTCACTCCTCCTTGGTTGATGCAGCATGGCAAATACTTGCGACGTTAGCATACTACGTTTCAGTTTCTGGGGAGCTATTCGAGAGGGCGCTTACGCAATGGGGTGACACTGAATACCTTGTTTCTGTGTCCTGGAAAGCGAATAGGGGTCTTGGTGTATGGACCGACTACCAGATTTCAGTGAAATTTTGAGGAAGGGAGCAAAATGTGGACTCGCAGTTAAATCAGCCTTCGGACGAAGATGCGCATCTACCATGCAGCCATACGTCCCGAACTGATTTACGGTTGTGAAACTTGGTCATTGAAATCCGAGGACACCGGAAGGCCGGAGGTTTGATCACTGGTGCCTGTGGCGTGTTTTGAAAGTAACTTTGCGCCACAGGGTATCCAGCGATGAATTGAGGAGACGGTGGTTTGAAATTAACAAACTCTCAAACTTCACCCAATGTCGTCGACTGCGGGGGCTGGGCCATACCTACGGCGACCCGAGTCGGAACTAACCAATAAAAAACACTCCGTCCCGAACCCTGTCCTGGATGATGCTTTTGCTTTGGATTGACACCGTCGAGAAGGATGTAGAGACCTTGACTTATGATCGGTGTATGGTGGCCATCAATGGAAAAATACCTGAATGCTGATCTGCACATAACTCGCTCCCAACCGCCGCCCACGGTCAGCTATGATACGCCGTACTCATGGAGATAGTCACATTAAAGTAAAAGTGAGTAAGCATACTGGATGACGTTGTATTTCGACACCACAAAATGCTGATATGAAAAAAGTTGGCAGCGTGAGTAAACCCCTCCCCTATATTTTACATCTGGCAAGTGAGTAAGTAATCCATATGACGGTAGAACCGAGCGCATGCGTTACATCTGACGACTAGGCAAAATAATGATCGAATCGTGTTCGACTAACTGCTACCGGCGAAGGTCAGCTCCGCTAACGCTAGTCTAGTTATCAACCTTTGCATGATTCTCCAATCGAAGCCTCAGCATCATAATCACCGGTTTCCCTTGACGGTGTATTGGTGTCTTTTCGTTATGGGCCACATCTCTTCCATTTCATGAATGCATAAGCATTAAATGGAGAAAGAAATTACAAAAAAGTATGTATTGTTCTGTTTCTTATTTCTAATAAGTGAGAGTTTGGGTTTTGCTTCTTGGCGGGCGTTCGACGGACAAGTGTGTCCGAAGCTCGCGTTGGCTATTTAAAAGTAACAGAAACGCATATGAAACACCCATTCGTCGATCGGAACGAAGGCAGTGATCGTCTCATTCACTTGCGTTTTTATTATGGATTGCTTTTAGCTAGTACGAACTATTACAAAACTCTGCAGTTCACACATCTAGGGACTAAGATCAGGCTCTAGAGGGGCTCCCTTCTGATAGCACCCCGCTCATGGTCGCACCAACGCCAACGCTGTCCATCCAGTATACCTGCTCTTAGATGATAACTCACGATCCGCCTTCCAGACAGCTTTCTTCGCGGTAACCGATGCAACCGGAAGCCAAGGATCCCCGTGAACACCATTTGCTGGTCTCCTAACAAAGATACACAGAATTTCATTTTCAATAGGCCACATAAACGATGGATATATTGGACATCATTTGGTCTGTTGAATACTGACAAATTCATCAGTCCTGAAGGCGCGTTCAACGAGGTCCATTAATCCCCAATTTGTCAAGCGATTAAGAGCTTCAGAAATGGCTACGAACAATAGTGGATTGTGAAATGTTGGTAGATGGAGACGGCTACGGCGGTAGGCGCTTTACCCTCTGGTCATGAAAACGAATTTTTTGGTATTTAAAGAACTGGAAACTCCATTGGTCTACACTCAGGAACTTCTGTCTGTTTCGGTCGGCGGTGGTCAAGCGGTCTTCATCGTTGACTTTAGAGCTTGACGTCCGAGTTCATTCCCATCACACTCCTGTTTTTTCAGCGTTTGATTGGCCGCGCCCCCCTTCTACAAATATTGAACTTCGTCATATTGTAATAAGGACGACAACACACGGCAGGATACTTGTATTCCCACGGTCACACAAATCAAGTCATGGAACACATACAGTCGTTTATATACGCCCTTTTCCAGACTGCGCGGCACCGAGATTGTTATTGCCGCTGCTTGAGCGTTTCGGCTGCGTTCTGTCCAGTTGCCCCTGGCCGATGGCTCGCTCCTCTTGACCGTCATTTCCCTTCGGTTGGTCCGACTGTCTCAGTTGACGGCTCGATCGGCAGCCCCTCACCTGGGCTATCTTGCTGGTTGCCGGAGATCCCGCTGCTTCCTCTCTGGTAGTCTGTATGCCTCCTTTTGCCTGCTTCGGGACGCCTCCGACATATCCACCGCCTGTTCTTCTGTCTGTGGCCCTCCTTTGGTTCGTTCGTTCGCCTTGATGTTCACGCCGTTCCCTCGCCCCAGCGTTCCCTGTTACAATATAATGAACGTCGAAAGTAGAACGATTGTTATGATGAGGGCAAAGCTTTCGTATGGTAGTTGAAAAAACTCCTCAGGGTAATTTTGGAAAGTGAATGAATTCTCAGGGATAGTGTAAATCGGTGAATCGACAAGTGATAGCTTCTCTTGCGAAAAACGCGTGACCTCGCTTCTTGTGCATCGCATCCAAACTGCTCCCCGAAGTTGTTCTCTGCTGCTTATCCAGCACTCACGACTATTTTACGCGTGAGCAGCAAGCCGTTCGGGGTATTATCGACCTCATCTTTGCTCTATAACAAGTTTTGCAAAAACCACACGTTCCATAAACCAACGATCTCTCTCTCCCTCTGGCCTGAACGCGACTTTCAACTTAGTTGACCACATAGTTCTTTGGCGCTACCTCTTTGGAGGATGTAGCAAGGAAATTCATTTATCTATTCAAGTACTCTATACGAAAGCCGAAGTCCAGTTCGTGTCATGGTGAATTTTCACCGGAGTTTACTACGAGAAGTGGAATTCGTTACAATAACCTCTCCCAGTCTTTTTTATTTCTCAGTGCGGCCGCGTCCTCCTGTGAGGATAGCAGCATCGATTTTCGCTCCGATAGTGAACTATCTAGTTTGGCATGAGCGAAAAATGTTGTGCTTCGAACTAAAGATCTAGTTAGGTTTTAGGTTTTTCAAGATAGTCTAAACAACAGTGCAGCGATGGGCGACATGGCTAGGTGCTGCGTTTGGTGGCGTATTTGTATTCGTCCTCTCTCTCTCTCTCTCTCGTCCACAAACCTTTGTTTATTCGTTCTGTATGTTTCATTTCCTTTCACCACCTCTTCGATGGTGCTGCCAGATATCCAAAACCAGAGCACTGAAGCTGAATGGAAACATCTGTAATAACTGAAAGTTTCGCTTCCTCTTTCCTCGTTGTATTGATCGGAGGACGACTGAAACCAGCCTATCTTGTAGTCCGTTTATCTTTTCATCCTGCGGGGAACCCACTTAATGCGCCTTGTTTACATTCTCTATTTTTTTTTAAACTGATTAAAAATGTTTCAAATGCTTCCTCTTACTGTCCTTGTTTTTCATTCCTCTTGTCCGCCGCAGGTCGCTCGCGAATTAAATATACCCTTGGATCGATTGAACGTAAACGGTGGTTCGATCGCTTTAGGACATCCACTTGGATGTTCCGGGGCGCGTGTGCTCGTCACTCTGGTCCATACTCTCCATCGATTAGCCAGCGAGGAACGGTCGGATGCTCGTCCAGTTCGTCGTGGTATCACTGCTCTGTGTATTGGTGGTGGAATGGGTATTGCAATGGCTGTCGAATCTTGTCGTTAACCGCGGACGTGCCTAAGCTGTCCCTCGCATTGCCCGATCTACTTTCCCTTTTTTGACTCGCTTCCACATTCCTATCTATTTTGTTAGCACACGCCCAACCCCATGATCTTACATATGCTCGCACCATTTTTGCGAAATATAGTGTTTCTCAGTAACCGTGTTCAACTTTTTTTACCTTCAGATCTCGTTCCTCGTAACCACTTGCATTTTCTTCTCAATTATTTTTTTTAGCATTTTCAAACCATCCACTGTTGACCAACCCCGATACCGATCAAAAGCGTTGTCAGTCAGATGTCAATACCTGCTGAAGACCGAACGCAACAGCCAACTACATGTGATCGCGTGTTTATCCAGCGTGATTTCTCGGAGGGTACAGCGGTTCGTTTTCAGACTTCACCAATGCCATTTCAACTTCGAGGTCGAGTAGGTTCTCTCGTTTGAATCTAATTTTCTTGTCTGAGATTTCGATAAAAGATTTCAGCTACCTGTTATTCAACCTTTGTCTTCTGTCCCTAACCATCCCTCTTTGCCCCATCTATCCACCCATAATGCTCCCCCTGATAACACGCTCGATACACGCAGCGATTTACTGTCAAATAGTATCGGGAATAATCATATCTGGTAACTCACATTTTCTCAAGCCTCGTCAGCCTCTGAATCTCGGCTCCTTCAACGTGCGTACACTCATGCAGGCCAGTCAGCAGGCGTGCCTAGCCCTCACAATAGATTCTCTGAAGGTTGATGTTTGCTGCTTAAGCGAAACGCGTATCCAGGATTCGAGCAATGTAATTCAGCTAACCGCTCCCGGTATCTCATCGAGGTATATTCTGCGCACCTCAGGAGACGAAGCAGCTAGAGCTGCGGGTCAACGTGGTGTAGGAATTGTCTTGACTGAGAAGGCTGAGGCTGCCCTTTTAGACTGAATCCCGACTAACAGTCGTTTATGTGCTGAGACTCCAAGGGTTAGTCGGCGTTCGAAAGGATAGTTGTGTTAAGCGCAATTTGTTTGTGATCTCGGCGTACGCCTCAACGGACTGCAGCTCAGACTTGCAGAAAGATGATTTCTATGATGCCCTCGCCACTCTCGTTCGCAGCAGTAAAGGTTCTGACATTGTAGTGCTAGTTGGTGACTTCAATTCACAAGTTGGCAAACTCAGTGTGTCAGAAGCCTGTTTAGATGGGCGTTGTGCTTTACCCACTGAGCGTACAGATAACGGGGATAGGCTTCTCCAGTTTTGTGCAGACAATCGATTGTTCTTGTCTAGCACAAATTTCCGACACAGCTCGCGTCGCACAGCGACACGGCGCTCTAACTCTACAGGTACTTTGAGTCAAATTGACCATATCGCCGTAAGCTACCGATGACGCAGTTCTGTTCAGAACTGCAGATCTTACTGGTCCACGTAAGTAGAGTCGGACCATGCACTAGTTTTAATGCGATTATCTCTACAGCTCTATGGTCATCGTCGCAAACCGCAAACCAGATTAGCCGTGCAACGTTTGCGTGGTCCAGAAGTTTGCACCCGTTATGAGCAGAAGTTAGCACATGAGCTAGGATCCACGGAGAACAGTAATGTAGATGAGCATTGAGCTCATATCAAACAGGCGATGCACGTTGCAGCGGGTTTCGCCTGTGGTCCTCGATCCGTTGTCCATCAAAGACACTGGATCTCACAAGAGTCGTTGAGTATAATGGAGCAAAAGCGTCAGCTCTCGAACCGTAAGGAGATGAATAAGATGCGGAGAAAGCTACAAAGACAAGTTACGAAAATCCTTAAGAAGGATCGCGAAAATTGGTGGGTCAAGGTAGCCGAGGAAATGGAAATAGCAGCTGCTTCAGGTAACAGTCAGAGACTTTTCAAACTTATTCGTGACACCGGTGGACGGCGAACTCAGGTCAGTGATACGGTTTGCAATAGAAATGGAGAACCCATCCATAATAAACAGCAAAGGCTTGACCGTTGGGCTGAGTACTTCAAGGAACAGTTTAGCTGGCCGCACGCTAGTGTAGTTACTCCCGTGTCAACAACTGTGACTCTTTGGGTGGTATCACTTGAGCCCCCATCAGAAGTAGAAGTAGAGTCATGTATTCGATTACTAAGGCGGGGGAAAGCGGCAGGTCCCGACGAACTTCCTCCAGTTCTTTTCAAACTGGGTGGTGGGGCGTTGATAAAATCACTTGCCGTCTTGCTCCGTGACATTTGAAACGAGGGGCGAATTCCGTTAATTGGAGCGATTCGTTGATTGTTCCCATCTTCAAGAAGGGAATACGCGATGACTGTAGTAATCATCGTGGGATAAGCTTAATCCCGATAGTCACCAAAGTATTAGCCTCGATTTTGCTGCATCGTCTTACACCGGCTCGCGAGAGGAATGTCCGCGAACAGCAGGCTGGATTCCGCCCAGGTCGAGGATGCATCGACCAGAGTTTTACTCTTCGCCGACTACTTGATACGCGTCACACGCACCGCCGACCGACAATAATGATTTTCTTAGACCTGAAAAGCGCCTTCGATTCAGTTGATCGAACATCGCTTTTCAGTGTTCTTCATCGAAAAGGTATGCCTCAAAAGTTCGTGAACCTAATGAGATCATTGTATTCTCATACTTCTGGCCGCGTTAGAGTTTACGGTGAACTATCCGGTCGGTTCGAAACGACCAGCGGTGTTCGGCAGGGATGCCCTTTGTCTCCATTCCTGTTCAACTTCGTCATGGACGAAATAATGGAGAGTGTGCTGCAAAATCTTCAGGATGTAGGCGTCGAACTAGAAAATAGTGGAAAGCTATGTGACCTAGATTACGCAGACGACGTTGTCTGCTTGTTCGAATCCACGGAACATGCTCAGCGTGCACTAGATAATCTCGCAAAAGCTGTAGCTCCATTCGGCATGCGCTTTGCACCTTCAAAGTGCAAGGTGGTGTTACAAGACTGGACGTCAACAATTCCGAGCTTGATGCTCGATGGGGAGGTGCTGGCAGTTGTCGACCACTTCACCTACCTCGGTAGCTGCGTGACGACGGATGGGAGCACAGTAGCAGAGGTTAGTACGCGGATATCCAAAGCTCGAGCGGCGTACGCTGGACTGAAGCACTTGTGGCGCCGACCTGATATTTCACTGAAGTTGAAAGGCCGTGTATACTGTGCCACTGTGCGTTCAGTTTTGTTGTATGGTTGCAAGACTTGGAGTTTGCGTGCTGAAGATATTCGTCGTCTTGAGGTTTTCGACCATCGATGTTTACGTAGTATCGCTAGGATTGGGTGGAATAGCCGAGTAAGCAATGATGAGGTGAGAAAGCGAGTATTGGGTACTAATTCAGAGAACGTTCTGTCGCAGCGTATCCAGCTTAGTAGACTTCGTTTTTTGGACACGTGTTACGTATGGCAAACTCACGTCTACCGTACCGTGTCCTATTCTCCGTTCCTCCTAGGGAGTGGAAGAAACCACGCGGAGGTCAACAGATGACGTGGCAGTGAGGAATGGGGAAATGTACAGCAGACTTAGGAAAAGTAGGTGCTTCACGTCTTCGTGGTTGGGGTCCAAAAGATCCGTGTACCAGTTGGCTGGAGACACTGAAGGATATGGCAGCGAACCGCGAACAGTGGAGATCGTGTTGTCACTTTCTGTCGAATCAGAACGACTGATCGATGTGCGTTTGTACAGTTAGACTGTGTTTTCCGTGTGTTGGCTACTAGGGCATTCTTTCCTTTTCCCACTCATATAGGTCCACTCCCTGTCCATCTTGTATATTCATACTTTCTAATTCAACGTGCAACATGGTGAGAAAGGCAGTGGTCAGTGGGGCTTGCCCTACTGTTTAACGCTGTACGATGATGATGATGATGATGCTACCTGTTGTCTCATTTTTAAGTTCCGTGCGATACGAACAAGCACTACTCTACGCTTTCATAATCTTCGGATGACCTACGATCCAGTCCGTTTAGAACATTTAATTTCCCTCTCCCTACTCGTGGAAGGCAGTTGAGTTTCTTGCCAACCTGTTCGATAGTGTACTACAGTGTCTTGCTTAATTAAAACCTTTAAATAGCAACTAACGTTCACGGTTTCGGGCAAATAACTATTTTGGGGCTTCTTTTAGTAGACCAGAGTTGTTCGTATTCGGGGCCATTGTCACTCGTAAAAAGCGTGTGTGATTGCACAATATCTCATCCACCCTTTACATGAAGTTATACACGTTTAGGGCGTCTGACTTTGGGCAAACACGTGGTTCGTGATGACAAGAAATACCACTCTGGCTACTGCACAGAATACTCTGTTCTCTGATAGTTTGTCTCCGGGTCTTCTGGTCGACACTCAACCTTTGTCGACCATGGATTATAATTCTCAGCTTGAAACCTGCGGGATGGACCTCTCATGGGGAACGTTTCGTTGACTAAGCGGCTAACCGGAAGAAGAAAGTGGTTATTCTGAGGCGTGCGGATTTCAGCTACCGAACTGACGGGGGCTCAGTGTTGTTTAATTATTGAATGCTTCTGACATAAGCACACGGAAATTCAAGCATCATGAGAGACCAATGGGATATTCGCATTATAGATGATCTTCAGTCCATATTGTCGGATATCCTCAAAGCTGCCAAGCTTCTCTGAGCGATATTTTCAGTCCCCATTACAAACTACTTGTTTTGATTGTCTGTCATGGTGTTCAGAAGTGCATATGTTGTTCGTGTACATGCCCTAATCAACAGCGGCTAAAAAGAGTACTGAAAGATTTATGCACCAAACAAAATCAGCCTAAAACGATCAAAAAGCAGTGCAGGAAAACCAACCATGAGAACAGAATGAGAATTGCGCAATGTGCTGGGAGAGTTGGAGGGCTAATTTTGCTGTTCCAGTACCTCTGAATCAATGTCGTTACGTGCAGAAGCATGGTTAAAACTGGGAAGAAAAGTGCGATGGAATGAGCCTCCTGCGATCGAAAAACATTCTCGTTTATCGAGGCAGCGGTACGATTTGAAAAAGTAACAGACTGCAGAGTGAAATCTTTTCAGTTACCTCACGTAATCTCTGATAGAATTCACAGTGACCGGTTTAGGTGATTTCAAGCTCAGTGTACTTATTGACTGGGAATTATCATACACGGCTGAGAAGCGATTCAGCAAGACTGAGAATTGTCATACGTATCGGTGCGACAAGGCTGTGCAACGATGGGTGAACTTGTATTCACTTACTTTCCTCTTTATGCGGCTAGCTCCCGTGAGAAACTAAGCCGATTTCATGGATGTCAATAATAGCACCAGCCGACATGCGACGAACAGGGACGAGATCGGCTTCCAGCTTCGAATGCCGTAGATGGACTGGAGTCCTTATCGCCCAAAGTCCGATTCGATAGTCATGATTAATGTCTTCGGCTGTCCTCCAAAGCGACAGCGCCATGCTGGACACAGAGCGGAAAAGAGGCACTGTTTTGAAATCTCTGTAGAACATGTCCAAGCTGTCGTCGTTGAAGAAATATTGACAGCTTTTCGATACCAAAACAGCTGTCTGATAGCGTCGTTTGAAAGCAGGTCGCGCCAGCCCAGTTTCAGTTTCCGTTACAGACACCAGTGATCAAACAGTTATAGCTTTCTGATGTCCTCGACTCGTAGGGGCCACGTTTCGCAGCTCTTTGTCAGTTTTGGTCGGAGATTGGCCCGGAAGACTGTTCCATTTCCGCGGCCAAGGTGTCTTACGAAGCTGACGAAATACTGTTCCGGCGTTGTCAATGCGTAATTTGATTTTGTCTTTGGTCTGACTGTTTAAGAGGATCGAGGAGCCCAGATACTTAAACGGCGGTACCTGCTCGATTTGTTCGCCTATTCATGTATACCAGCGAAATACTGTTTAGCGCAGGTTAAAAAGGTCCTGGTCTTCATCAAATTGGTCTTTAACCTCATGGCTATGAGAAGCATTCTACGCTATTCAAAACCGTCGGTCTGGCTGCTCAAAGAATGATGATGTCATCCGTGAAAAGCATTGCTTCCCACCCGGATTTCAGGGTAATCGGTGAGCTCCTGACACATTATCCGATAGGTGGTGAAGTTGAACAGTACGGGCTACAAACGGCAGCCTTGCCTAACACCGGATTGATGGAGAAATCGTTGGATTCTTCTCTGTGGATGCCTGTTCTCGCACACGTGTTTGACTATCACTACCTCATGATACTGTCAAGCTTTTGGGCATTCCGCCTATCTGTAGTGCAGTCCATAGCGATTCTTTGTCGAAAGGGTCAAAGCCGCCACCAAAGTCAGTGAAACAAGCTGCAGTTGATTGTTGATATTCGTATATTGTTCATATATTCTGCGCATGGTAAATATTTGGTCCCCGAGCCCTCTACCACGACGGTAGCCTTCTTGATTGGGGCGTAGGCGCGCGTCGCGCACCGTTCAGAAGCGGTTCAACAAAAGCATGAAGATTATTTTGGAGGCCACATCGATTAGACTGGTACCACAGTAGTTTGCGTGCGCAGTCGCCATGGTTTTCGTGATTTCGGTCCATTTGTTGTTGTCGCTTCTGACTGGACGGGTAGCTCGTCATCGAATACCTGGGGAACCACTGAGGGCAGTGACCCTAGCATTTGCGGACAACTGGGGTGTCGGATTTGAGGTTCAATCCTTCTTTTATCGTCGTCGGATGAGCCTCATGTGCGACTATGTGCTGACTCATGGTCAGCATGTCAGCGCTTGTCCATAATCCGGGTCAGAGCTTAAGAAAGCTGATACACAAGCGACAGGGTAGTGATCGATAATGAGCTTGCGAATTCCCGCTAGGTAGTTACTTATCCTATCGCCAATCAGAAGGCAGCCTATTTCATGCAAGTATGAACCAGTTTGTCTGCGTTGCAATAACTGGTGACAGTGACTGTTTCTTCCGGTATAAATAATGTGTTTTGCACTAATAAACTGGGATGGTTCGAGGGCAAAATATTTTCCCACCAGAGTTAGTGGGGAAGCTCAGAACATTTCAGTTCACCTGAAGTGGATTGTTAGATTGATGCCTCGGGTGAAGTCGAATAATGTTCTATTGGTACTTCTCCACCTGAGTGTGTGAGCGTTCGATGGAAGGCAATAGCGGTTTAGGCCGTTTGGCGGTTTTTTTTCGGTGAGTGTCTAAGTGGATCTTGGAATGTGCCCGGACGAGGGTGTGGTCACTGCCATTCTCGTTGCCAGTCTCCGTGTCTCAATACGACCGGCACTTTTTATTCGAAAATGACGATCGTGATCGTGCTAAGATGTAGTCGATCTGCCGCACTGTGGCCGTCATTAGTGCTGAAAGTAGGTGTTGGTGACGGTTAAACCCTTGCAGTCTGTGAAGCTGACGAGACGTTTGCCGTTGTCGCTGTGCTGTCCAAGTCCATATTTTCCCAAAATCTGTCTAGATGCATGGGCAAAAGAATGACTGTGGACGTTCCAGCACCCCATCACGACGAGACTGCACCTTGGCATAGCATGATGACTTGCAAGCCTCCATGTCCCAACGAGTCATGCAGGATGGCTTCCTTAAGCCTGAGATGCTAGTAGACTGGGGACTTCAATTTTACTCCCTCTTCCAAAGAAAGGCCACGAGATTGTGTGCACAAACTAGCATGGAATCAGTTTAGTCGACGTGACCTCCAAAATATTCTCCGTACTTTTGTTGAACCGCTTCTCAGCGGAGCGGGATGCGTGCACACGCCCCAATCAAGGAGGCTTCCGTCGTGATAGCTTGTGGATCAAATATCCGCCCTCCGCGGAGTATTTGAACATCGGTACAAGATTCAGCAACCGTCTGCAGCTTGTTTCGTTGATTTTCGGGCTGCCTTTGGCTCAGCTGACAGAAAATCGCACACTGAATACCCCAAAATTTTGCCAGTCTTATAAGGTCGAAGACCAGGATCCTCTTAACATGCACTACTCAGCTAATTCTCAGGGTATACTTGAACGGCTAACAAATTGAGCACTTCCCGGCGTTCGAATATCTGGGCTCCACGATCCACCCAAACGGTCAAGCCAAAGACGAAATAAAGTTGCTCACTGGCAGTGCCAGGATTGCTTTTCTCCAGCTTTGCAATGAACTCTGTGCGCTCAACAAAATCAGCCTCCGAACCAAAGTCTGCATCTTCCGGGTCGCTGTCCGTTCAGTACTAAACTGTGGTTTCGAGACGTGGGCGCTTCACGTTGAGGACATCAAAAAGCCAGAATTGTTTGACCATTGGTGTCTGCGGCCGATTGGCTTGGCACGAAAAGCTTTCAGACGACGTCATAAGACAGCGGTGCCTCGATTCCAAAAACTGCCAGTGTTCCTTCGACGCCAAAGATTGAAGTGGTTTGGACGTGTTCTGTGACGTCCAGACACGGATATCTTAAACCAGTGCCTTTCTGCTGTTCCATGTTCAGGATGGCGCTAACGCATTCGAGGGTACCTGGAAACATGGATCAATACTGTCAAGTCGAACGTTGAGGGATTCGGACTCCAGTCTGTCTACGGCGTTCTCAACTGGAAACAGAAAGGAATTTCCTCGTGCTCATGTCTCGCATCCGATCGCTGCTCATGGGTAGGTGCCGTTCGGGATATGCATGAAACCGTTCCATCTTCTCGCAGGCGCTAGCCGTATGGATATATATATATATATATATATATATATATATATATATATATATATATATATATATATATATATATATATATATATATATATATATATATATATATGTATATATATACCGTTGACCCGGTACAAGATATATAAGTGCAGTACAATGCAAAACATGAAACAGGAAAATAAACGTGAAAAATCGAAAGGGAAATCGTTCCGAGGAGCTCGGAGAAAATCTGTCACAGCATAACAGCCACCGAGCACGACTTAGAGCCATATCCGACAAGGTTTTTAACCAGCTGTGTAGTGAATCTGGAAGTCTCCGACCATGCAGGCGTGAGGAACCAAGAGAAATAAGTCCTAACGTCAACATCTTGATAGACTGATGCCACGCGTGGCTTGACCTCCACGCTGTCGTTTCCCGCCAAACTCAGGTTCGGCGATGGAGTGGCATACGCAGCGCATGTCCTAGTCAACGAGTCTAGTGGAGTGATACTGTAGCACTAATTGGGTACGCGGCACTTCCGGTTCCTTAGACGCGGATTCGAGTGTAGAACTAACAGCAGTAGAGTCGAAAGGGAGGTTCGGCCTGTAGAAAGCGCGTTCCAGGGAAATAGACAAACTAGAAGTTTTTGTGGCATTGAAAGAAATATAGTTTTCTGAGCCCCATGTAGTAATCCGATCTAGATATGAATTCAGCGACACAAACATTGGAACGATCGTGAGAAATTTCAGCTGATGACGCATGCGAAGAACGGTAGGAAACCGAGCAGCAGAGGGTGATGTCATCGGAAAAACATGGAATCGGAGGTGGTGGAAAAAATGTCATGGGTGAAAAACAAGATTAGTGGGGTAAGTACGGAGCCTCCGGGAACGCCAGCATTCACTTGGCGTATTTTTTTAATAACATGCTTGTCCATGAGTGCAGCGGAAGGGGTATTTACTCCATAGTCACAATGGCCCATTGCACTAAGAGGGACAACCGGTAACCTAACCTTGAGACTTGGAGTGACGGAGAACCACGTAAGGTCCCGATAGGTCAGGTGTGGTAACCAGACGGACGACAATGGATTTCTATCATCAAAGTAACCGTTAATGGCGGGATTCGACTCGAATCACAATAAAGCGTCCGCTGCGAAAACTCCCACTGTAGAAAATTAGTTCGGGTGCGAATCCAAATCCAGGTACTTTTTACGACAAACCTTCGCGCTACATTTGATCAAAAGCTTTGTAGGGTAATAGCGACTTCGAATGCGATTCACCGCGATTGTTCAACGATACTGACTTCTCAGCTTTATGGTGAACAGGTTTGTTTTTGACCATCCGCACCGCTGCACGGCATTTGTTGCATGTAGTAGCATTAGAAGTCCTGTGTGTATTGGGTTTGAGGATGGCGTCAGGGCCTGGAAGCAACTTTTTTTTAATTCCGCACAGCACGAATACATGCGTGGGTGAACCATTCGGGGGATGTAAGTCTTCCGGGCTTGAAGCAGTGACGGACGAACATATGCAAGCCTTGAAGTACGGTTTCTGTAACGTTCCTGGCCGACGTACTGGGATTGGAAGCGAAGCCGCATTCAGCCCAGGGGTGGGGCGCCATTGAAATTCACCCCACTCAAGCCGGTTGAGTAAGAAACAGTTGACACCGGCCTTATTTATTGGCTGGCCACACTCGTGCACATCACGTTGCTCTCTATAGCTTTTATGTGAGAAGCGCGCTGCCAGGCGGACAATCCACCACGTCATCTAACAGTGCTGCTGATCGTCCGCGACCGCTTATCGTGAGCTTTTGCTCAACTATCCGCCTCCTAACACGGGTATGGCTGCTATTCTGTCCGTGGCTTGGATATGTTTTCAGTGGCATTCAGCTACGCTCTACCTATTCGCTGAGGGGCGAAGGCTTTCCGGACTGTAGTTGGATGTTGACAACGCGATCCACAATATTGGCGACTTTTTATCTAACGAACGGTGATGGGATACTGCTCTCAAAGCTTTTGATCAGATGAAAATTGTTTTTACCCTGCACGAACCCAATCTCTGTAAATGGCTTTGTTTTGTTGAAAACAACAGCAGTTGTAGTTCTTCTTATCACACTCAAACAAACGGCTGTCAGTAATGCTGAAATGACGTCTGTAATACACCTACATCTAGTTCCATAGGCAGAATATCTACGTTTGACTCCTAACTGGAATTACCCATCAACGGTACCCTGGAAGTTAGAAAATCACAAAATCATTCGTGGTTGTGTAGTTACTCAAGAACACCAAAAAGATTTTGTTCCTATATGCTGCCAATATTGAAAATCACATTCTATTGTGTTTATCAGCCGTATTCCGCAGGTAAAGTTTTTTTGTTGTTGAGAAGTCACTAACAGCGATAAAAAAATCTAAGCTTCCAATGTTCACTGATTCTCAATTCTCGTGTAGTATCAGTGTTGCTATGTGGTTAGCGAAAAAAGAGTTTTGTTATGCAGATAAAACTTGACTGATTACATGAGATTTCATAAGCCAGTGGGTGTTCATTAGTGAACGAGACTTCCATGTTTGGCAGTAAAAGAAATCACTCCTTACTTTCCCTTAACCGTTGACTTATTAGACACTTGGCAACCTAACAGTAACTTCCTTTCTCCTTCTCTTTCCATGGATTAAGTAGATCTTGCTCCTTCTACGGACATAACGCATTGTGCCCTTCGTTTTTCTGCTTCAGATCAACCCCTCGCGCTTTGCGGATGCAATCAGTCGACTGAACAAACTGTTCGACGAAGCCGAATCGATTACTCCCAGTGTTTTCATGGAAAACATGCTCGGATGTTTGACTGCCTATCTAACTTTTTTGTGCATCCGAACACACTATGAGAAAGTACGTTTCGTCCCACGCTATGCGATTCGAACAGCCCCGTGTTGTTCTAAGCACGGAGTCTTCGTGCTCGTGCAGTCCAATGGAAAGCAGAACTTGCTTGCTTTCACTTGAACCTGGTAGTTCTAGCTCCTATTTTCTATATTTGATAATTACCGTTTCCCTGTTTTTTCAACAACAACAAAAAAAAAATAATTTTACGCTGTGTTAGACGCAAATATGCAGATCTCTCCTGGTTTTCGCCTTTCCACGTGACAGAGCCGTTTGAGGTATTAGATGAGTCCGTTTGTGGTTCAACTGGAAGAGTAAACCACGTAGAAATTCAGAAAATAACTTCTCCGGTTTCGTTGATGTTTCCGATTCATTAGAGTCAGTCTAAGTCTCTAAGCAACCATGTTTGGATTTGGTATTGTGTTATCACATCGCTGATTCCAACCTTCAAGAAAATATGGATCGAAGATATTGCAGTATTAATTGCGGTCTTGTACCAGAAGTCTGAAATAGTAGCGCTGTGTTCCACCTAGCTCAAACTGACACTAAGCTAGTAACTGAAATCTCTGACCGGTTTTGGGAGGAGGATAAAGTGTTGATCTTTCTGCGTGGCGAAATTCCTCGGTTGGCCAAACTCATTATACACCCCTAGTAAACGGAAATTTTAATTTAACGATCGTACTTCAGTTATGCTAATTGACCGTTATCTATTTGACCGAGTGAAGCGACCAATGCTTGCTCTGTTTTTTACTGATGAAAACAAAACTGTGTTTGTTCTTGGGTTTGCATTTTGCAGTAGTCAGTCTCTCCTTTATCGCCCTCTTCCTCGATTGTTTTTTTAATTCCGTGATTGTACACTGAAAGATATGTGGTCTAATAACTGACGTTCCCACCGTAATACCAAAGGTAACCAAAAGCCATGGTCCTGGATAGTTGGTTGGTTGACCACCCACAAAAACCCTAACCTAGTTATGCATATACGCATCTTAAATCGTAATCTCAAGTGTTGTCAAAAATTTGTCGACCTTTCTGTGGTTGTTGAATTTCGGTCTAAAATTGTAAGTCACATCGTGAACCCAGCCACGGCTTCCGTTGGTTCGCCACGCTCGGTCGCATGTTCTTTGGTCCTTCCGAACCACAGATGATTACACTGAACGACAAACAAAATAGTTTGCTCTTGTTCGTTTAGTCGCCATCCGCATGATCTCAAACTGAAACTATGGTGTATGGCGAATGCAATACTTTGATAAATTATCGTCGCGTAATAAATGTAGACCCATCGATGTCAATTTGCTTTTCAAGTGATTTTGATCAAAGTTGTAATCCTTCTCATTGGTCGCCGCACAACCTTCTTGTTGTTGTTTTCCCTTCCAGGTTCTGCAACGTGTTACCCTGGCTGTCAAAGATCTGAATGAAACAGTGTTTATTCCTAGTGGACTTCTAATGATAGATCCTGCAGAACGTGGACTACGTGTGGTATCCTTTTGAAGCTCGTGTTGTTTATCCGCGTATCTAATAATGTTCATGAATAACCAAAATCTTATCACTTTTTAAAGATCTAATTGTCCTTTTCTCGCGTGTCGCACACTGCTCATAAGCAGACGTTTTAGGCACTAGTTTACTCGAGTCATTACCGCGCTAGATTGCCAGTTTTCTAAATGGAACAGTTGGATTGAAAAGTTTAACTTATTGTTGCTGTAGCATTTCAACGGTTGAGCATGTCATCCTTGATCATTTCTGAAATGTACACTGCTACGATATCACGGAGATAACTTATAATTTGGTCAAAAGAAGTGTATGCACTGCACCGTATTTTAAATATCTGATTCAAGTCTAAACTGTCATTTGCATGAAGTACTATATTCGTGGAATCACTTCCCGTATGATATGATTCAGTATTTTCAATTACCCTTAACTCGTTTCAAAAGATTGAACTGTGCATATTGCATCCCTAATGCCTGCATGGATCGATGGATTCGTCTACTTTCTTCAAGTACAAACGCATAAGCACGTTGTGATTACCCAATCGTATTTGTTTGTTGGCATTTTCTGATCATCCCATGGTTTCCTGCAGAACACCGACCCATACCCTGTAAGATCTCCTTCACACCTTCGTGTTGCCTGTATCCTGCATTTTAACGGTACCAGTTTGTTGTAAACAACTACAATCGATTCTTCTCTCCGTCAATCTTTTCCCTACACCGGTGGTGATCTAGTGGTTTAGATCGTTTGCTTACCACCTCGGAAGTCCGAGGTTTGAATCCCCGCCATCACCGGTTACTTTGGTGGTAAGCGATAATCCACTGTCGTCCGGATCGTTGCCACACCTGACCTATTTGGGCCTTATGTGGTTCTACAGTCCCAGTCTCAGGGTCTGGTTGCCGTTTATCCATAATAGTGCAGTGGGTCTTCGTGGCTATGGGATGCCCCTTTCACTGCACTAATGCGCGAGGATGTAATAAGAAATTGGTACTTCTGACGGCATAGCGAAGAGAGGAAAATATATTGCAGTTTTATTTGTCGGAAGGGGAAGTTCGATCCTAGAAAAAATTCGTCACCAATAAAGAAGATGTCATCATGTGATACTATTTGAATTTCTCCGTGGGTTGATATAGGGAGGCTTCTGAAGACGCTGTTCCTAAAATTTCAGTGATAGAGCAAATGCTTTTTAATTTCATCCCCGCATTGCATTGTACTGAGGACTTCAGCAAGTTAACAAACTTCAGTAAAATAAAGGAAGTAAGCTGATCGTTGTCACTTTGAAATAAGCATTACGAGTAAATATTGCAGAAGAAAAGTGGCTCAGTCACCGAGATCCATGCGAAGTTCCTTTGTGACTTTCTTGTTGTTAACCAAAACACACCTGCTAAATAGGGGGTTGTAAAGTTGCGGTGGATATGTTTGCGGGATGGGATAAGACTAAATGAGAACGGCATTCAGATAGTTCATGGCACAGGGGATGTTTGTGGTTCACAAGAATCTTCATGGCGAACGTTTTACAGGCTATAATGTGCAAATCGCAAACTCTGCATATGAGAGAGCCTACGGGAAGCGAAGAAGTACGACTGATAATTGACAAGCAAGGTGCAGTGTGGTAAAATCTTTCTTAAGTAGACTCAGAAAGATTATGAAAGAGCATTAGGGCATGATTGGGCGAATACATCGATAGACAGAAGAAAAAAGTACAGCTTGTACAGCGCAAAACCGCGTCAGAATTTGGAACAACAGTCTACGTAGATTTCTCAATCAAGAAGATGAGAAGATTGCGTAATTCATTGAATAATCCCATTTCATTATGTATAGAAAACACGAACGGTGAACAAGCTCGCTTCCGGCGACTTCACCCTCGTGGTTAATACAATTAAATTTATAACTCAGAAACGCATAAACTATGATGAATATCTGTGTTAAGATGTGATGGGGTAGTCATGAAAATTGGTGTGGCGCAGCTCGTGTGCGAATGAATTGCTCCAATGAGACGGTGGGTGAAGAATTAGACACTTTAAAGCACAAGCTTCTGGATAACGGATACCTCGGTAGTTCACGGCGTTTGATTACCACTTCGGAAGCCTGAGGTTCGAATTCCCGCCTCCACTGGTTACTTTGATGGTAGACATTAGTCCACTGTCATCCAGTTCGTTACCACACCTGACTTATAGTGACCCTATGTGGTAATTCCTTCTAAAAACCTCAGGGTCTGGTTGCCGGTTATCCATATTAGTGCAGTGGGCCTTCGTGGTTATGGGGTATATGCCCTTTCCACTGCACTGGTGCAGCATGTAACAAAAAAAAAACGCCGAACGTTTCATTCAGAGGAACAAAACAGAGAGACCAACAGGACAGGCGTCAGTGATCGTTACGAAGAAACAGCTATACGCTCAACCCGTTTTCAAAGATGAGAAAGCAGGTTACTAACAATACGCTTGGAAAACACAATCGCCATCGCGCTACGTACCCACATCACTTGTCGATCAGTGATCTCAACGAACCTGAAAGACAAGTTACCTGTCCTCACCTCGCCCATGCTCACCTGTTCGTTTGCTTGCTCATGTTCGGCAAGCTACGTAGGTGGGACGACACGGCAGCTATCACAAAGGATAGAACAGTACAAACCAGCTTGGCTGGCCGCGCGTGATTGCGCTCTATCAGCTAGGCTATAGGCTTCGAACTATTCGTGAACATATTGCACATTTTACCCTCGAAAATTTCATGAGCACTGTGAGGGATTGAGCTGGCATATTGTCGAAAGATGGCTTGGCTCGTTTAGTAAACAGCACCTTCGTTTGGCGAATAGCCAGCATGTCTTCGCCTGTCCTGAAACGAGAACGAAGCAGACCGAAGAGCCAATGAAAGACCAACTTTCATTTGAATGAAATAAACTCTTTGATTTGGCCCTAGACTCACCACTAAGAGTAGCTGCCTGACGTTGATAGGTGAACCATATACATGCGGACGAAGTATTGGTCTTGATGGTGGATATCTAGCGAGCACACCTTCACAATTGAAACCATTACAGTGCCAGTTCTAGCACTTCTGCTTTTCACCTCTGTGAGGGAATGTGTCAACCCATCTTTGGCGGACAGCCAAGTCATTTTGGCAGCCAGCACAGGTGCGATACCAAGCTCAAGGCTTGAGACAACGGAATCTCGGGTGACAAGACAGCCAATCGCTGGAGTGGATCGGTAAATCAGAAATGAGTCTTGTCAACGTTGTTCAAGCCTCAAGGTGGGGTCACCCACACCAGTCGGACCACTGCATTGTGCGCAACGAGTGGGCGAATGTGAGAGAAACCTAAATACTATTTGTTTTGTGCTAATAAACGGACGTGATTTTGAGGCCAATCTGTGTGAGAAGCTGACGCTGGGAGCCAGCTATACTGTCCGGATGTACTCCGCCCGGCGTTCGAGACTAGTTGGCAAATTGCAAACTTCGCAGATATTTAGCTCAAACCTAATGGTTTCTAACCGGTAACTAGAAGGAAACGAGAGGTTGCGGGAATTTGCCTTGGTGGCAGTACGCTCCATCTCTTAAGCCCGAAAAAATGGATCATCTTAGGACAATTCCTAACCTTGAGCACATTCCGATGATGCATTCTGATTAGGTCCTGAAAGATCACGATGGGGGTTATTTTCGAAGAAGTCCGGTAGCAGCTAAACAATAAGCTTGAAAAGACTTATGGCTTCGAGAGCAAGGAAAACCTGATTATCTAACCTCTATGCATTGTACCTGTCTTTTCTCCCTGAAGAATGCTAACAAAGTAGCTGGAGGCTTGATACGCGTAACAACCGGTGACGTTGTCGTGCTTTGTATGTGTGTTTCGATATAACGCTCCGCTGATCATTGATTACGTACGTGACGTAGACGATAGTTACGTTTTCCTTTTGCGTACCCCTGTCCTAGTATGAACTCATCAGACTATCACAGAGGCCTCATCGAATTCTGGACGCCGAAGTCAAGCCTGCCCCTACGCACGTCATACCATTTGTACATTGTGTTCAATGGAAGTGGATCCACATCTGGAGGGTCGAATTTTTATAGGTGCTGATGAAAACGATGGCAGTAGATTTTGTCATTCGGTGAAAAATAAAAGGCTCAAAATATTACTCCAGAAACAAAATTTTCCACGTTAACGGACTGGGGGCAACGTGCTTTGTGTACACCGATTCAATCCATTATTCTCTCCTTGGATTGCTTTCTGAACAATTACAAAAAGAACACGTTAAAGCAGGTAATCACGTTGCAGTGGCCCTGCATAACGCCCGTTAAACGTTCTCTAACTTTCACCATTCCGACCAGCTACATAAAGTGTTCGAAGAAACCTCCAGCACGAGCCAAACATACCTGCATTCTTCGGACCAAATTATGTTAGACAGCTTCCATTATGGATTTTTGGATTTTCCAACACACACCGATGACTAACACTCAGTGAACTCCGTTACCAGTCTGAGAAAACAAGATAATGGGTCTGTGATTGGTTCGTCGTTTCTGAGAGCTACCGCAACGGATTCATGGGAGAAACTGGTGGATGGGGTGGACGTAATAGAGTATGCGTATTTGTGGGTGCATATATGCTCATGTGCACGTGTGCACCAACTACAACACACAGTTGTGAGATAATCTCTGGGCTAGTCAGATGAAACCAGTCATCTGAAGACTTTAATGACTCGGACAGCGCGACCGTGTGTAACCAGAAAATCAATTCGAAGTTTAGAGGTGAATGAGTATAATGAATACCACAACTACGTTGCTAATATGGACGAAGTCGTCGAATAAACGGTGAATACAGGAAAGGTTGTTGGGGTGTGTGACTCACTAATGTTGGAGGGGTCTTAGAACATCTACTATTACTAGTCTTAATGGTAACAGTTAGACAAAAGCACACTAGGCAGCGGAATGAATGCATTGTATCGTGCCAGGATAAACGCAACTAGAATTTGTGCTTTTGTAAAGCTTGGACATAGACCACCTCTACCATATTCTCTGGTGTAAGCGGTGTTGCCTGTTTATACGCTTACTAAGCTTCGTCGATTCGAATTTCACTCCGTTGTCCTTGCAGATCGTACACGTGCAACCCTCACGGAAGAGCACTGCATTCGGCACACATCTGGCGTCGCCGCGTGTCGAACTGTCGTAGTTTTCGTGGTGTAGTGATCGTCGCTTGTATTCACTACATTTCCAGGTCGTGCCATGTGCAAACACCACGATAACCACCATTTATTATGATCACCACGCAATGAACTCCGTGACTTAAGGCTGAAGAACACAACAACAATGGTAGTCTGTGAGGATTTTATCAATCTACAGAAGTACCGTCACGGATTGACATGAGAAAGTGACGGTTCCGACGGGTGAGGTGGAGATTGCAGTGATGTCCACTCCCACTGATAGTACAATTAGATCATATCTGGTTGAAGGTGGTGGTAACCTGTAACATCTTCTATTATATAGGGCGTTTACTATCGCAGGCTGGATGTATGTCATGGCAGGTACAGCACAATTCGGCCGTGTTTCGAGCGACAGTCTGGAAGAGGGTCGTTATTGTGAACATATAGGTGTACCTTGTGTTGACCGGTTGTGTAGCTCCTAGTCTTTGAATAGGTGCTGAAGAATTTGTTAGTTATTTCAATTAGGATTGTAATGCTGCGGGTGATCAAAACGGATAACAAACTATGAACGGATTGTCTCACACTTGTCTGTGGCCGTGCTTTACAGTCATTTCACTGTTGGGAATAAACTTTATCTCTGGCTGATTTAGCGGTGTATAGGCAGGAATACTAATCTTTTACCACGCATATAATGAGAACAATGAGTGTGAACAGTTGCTTGCTCGACGATGACTTCTAGCTACCGGTCAGTGCCCATTTTGCCACACGTATTCCGTGTATTTCTAAATCTCTTACTGTTATCGATATGGTTGAATTAAAAAAATGAAATGACGTTCAGAAATCTAGGCGACTATGCGGTTCGCTAGAACTGGTTGCTTTTAACACAAACATATTATCACCCTTCAATTTTGTCAAGTTAAATCACGTTGTGGTACCACTGAAGTGTTTGTCAAGTGAAGAAAAGTGCCCCTCTGTTGTGAAACTGATTAGTTTAGGGCGGAAGATATTACTGGGCCGTGCTATAACTTTAGCGGATCTTCGCGAAATGACAAATCCTTCACTGAAAGATCGGAAAAAAATGATGGGCGAACAGCAGATCCAAACAGAATTTGTCTACTTGTCGAAAATTCTTTGAAGTCACCTGATACGCCACTTTCATCAGCAACACCTTGTGTGTGAATATCAGCTGCTTCAACTTTAGTGCACTGGCTAAGTTTTGTATGCCTTCTGGTACTGAAACGATCAAGCGAGTTTATTCTGTAATCCCTGGCACACTCGTCGAAAGAAGACGAAAAAATAAGTGTATTTCAAAGTTGGTGTTAAAGTGGCTGTGCAGATCTTTGTCTAGTGTCATCCGTTTCGGGCAAGACGTCCCCACTTTCTCCAACACATCATCAGTTATTATACTGATCAGCTGATCACATCACATCTGTCACTTGTTTGACTGAACGTTTCGTGCACGCGGCAACCGCAAGCGCTACTTCATTCTTCATTCTTCATAACAGAGGCAGAGGGTATCTCTCCCGTGTAAGCCTCCTCACCACAGCTCAGTGATGTAGACTCATGTGTGTCTCCCACCACCTCTTTAGAAATACGTTCAGAAGTCGCTTGAACAATGTGTCGTTGGGCTCTTCTACCACTTCGGCTGGCAGCGAGTTCCATAGATTGGTCACCCTCCGAGATAGACGGTACACCAGAGGGAGGCCCACCGAGTGCAGTTTCTCTAGAGTTAGCGGGTGTCCCCTCGTACGGCCATGTCCGCGGAGAGGGAGCTCTGCACGTAGTTCTGGGCCGAAGTCGCCTCTGATGATACGCCTGGTGAAGATCAGGTCTCCCCGGACTCTCCGATAGGCCCCTGGAAACAGCCCTGTGATCTCCAGCCGCTCTTCGTAGCTGACCCCACGTAGCCCTCCGATAAGACGGGTTGCGCCTCTTTCCAACTTTGCCACCTCTGCCAACGTAAAAGGGAAAACTGCTGGCCCCCCGTATTCCAGCCTGGGACGCACATGGGTTGCATACAGCACCTTGAAGGCGTTGAGTGAGAGATGGCCGAATGAACGAGTAATCGGCCCCAGGGTACTCCACGCTGAAGAACAGACTCTATCAGTATTGTGCTTCGTTTTTAGTGACGAGGCCACCATCACTTCCAGATCTTTTTCGCAGACAGAGCGCCGGAGGGGTGCCCCATGTATATTGTACATCCCACTGCTGGACGGTGCTTCTACTCGCATATGCGCACACTTGTCCGTGTTGACTGGTAGTGACCACAGATCTGACCATCTCTCGAGGGCTCTGATGTCCTCCTGAAGAACGAGCTCGTCAGCATATGATGTAATCGTGCGCCAGATATTTAGGTCGTCTGCGTAAATGAGGCACGGTGATTGAAAAACTGGTGGTAGGTCATTGACATAGGCCAGGAAGAGGAGCGGACCCAGAACCGATCCTTGTGTAACACCACTAGCTGCCACTTGCCAAGTTGACAGTGACTGTGCTACTCGTACTGCAAAGGTTCGGCCTTTTAGACAGTCCTCTGTCCACAAAATCAAGGGATCTACTACACCAAGAGCCTTAAGCTTACCTAATAGACGGTCATGCGGAACGTTGTCAAAAGCTTTGCTAAAATCCACGAAGATTACGTCCGTAGGGTGTCCTTCGGCCTTGGCTATCGTCCAGCGTTCTCGTGCGATTACCAAGTTTGTTAGACACGACCTGCTTTTCCAAAAACCATGTTGTTGTCGGCAAAGTAGGTCGTATACCCCAATATGGTCCCGGATTCGCGTTGCCAGCTGGCGCTCCATAACCTTTCCTATCACCAGTGTTAGACTGACAGGTCGGTAGTTGACAGTCTCAGCTCTTGCCCCACCTTTGTACAGTGGCACGACGACCGCTTTCTTTCATTCTTGGGGGAGCTTTTCCGCTGTTAAAGACGCGTTGAACAGTCGTGTGACTGGTTGAGTTAACACTTCCAACACACTTACTCGGTGCAAGCCAGCGCGCGGTCTCTGTACTTGGGCCCAGTGGTAATACACGCGGTTGGCACTTCATGGTCTTTCCTCGCTGACTTCCTCGAAGAACGCGGTCGTAGAAGCTGGGGGAGCATGCCCTCCAATATTAATCCCCTGCATTTTTTTATTATATGCTTACGCATGAGTGCAGTGGAAGGGGTATTCACCACAAAGCGACAAACGCCCACTGCACCGTTAGAGATGAACGGCAACCAGACCTTAAGACTTAGAGTTGCAGAGAACCACATACGGTCTCAATAGATTAGGTGTGGTAGCCGTCCGGACGATAGTAGAATACTGTCTACCCATAAAGTAATCGGCAGTGGCGAGGAATCGAACCTCGGACCTCCGACACGGTAATCAAATACCCTAAACCACTCGACAACCACCGGGAACGAAGCGCACTGTGATACGAACTTTCAACTCCTCCAAGGTTTTCGGTCTATTTTGATATACTTTTCTTTTCAAGTGGAACCACAGAAAGAAGTCTAACGGATTTAGACTGGGATGCGTGGCGCTTCTCAGGGAATTGGCTGACTGGCAGCTAGCCCAGGGAAGATGGCTACACCGATTCCAAACGAACAACGGGTGGCGTATGAGAAGTACAATGCTATGCTCACCGGCATCTGTGGCGTAGAGGTGTACTGGACACCCAGGGTGTCTAGCCTCATCCAAAGGGCGAATGAACTGAACATTCAGTCACCGGCTCCCAGGGGTTTCCAGAAGAGGCAAATGAATCATACAATCGGCTACCGGCTCATCTGGACCAACTCCGCTGCCTTGCAGGACGCGGTTGGCTGCTCAGAGACTAAAGGTGCTTCCTCGAATACAAATGCATACCTCGGACTTGGTAACCGAATAGTACAACAACCTGCAACGCGAAACTTTTATGACAGATGTTACCGTTATGGGTGACTGCTCTTCCGCGCGCACAAACGACCACTGTCCTACACCTTATACAACTTGTTCCTCCATCTCCATTCCCTTCTCACTTTCTTTCCCATCTTCACACCCCACGGGATGTTCGGTCGACCGTGCCTGCTGTAGTGCCACTGATGAAAATCCTGGCTATGTTCTGTCTTATCTTACTTCACAAGCTTCCGAGTCTCACCAAACCAGCTACAACCGGCTGATGCCATGCTTCACCCTTGATGCCCAATCAAAGTAGCCGTGATCAATGTGCGAACCCTGATGCGTATAGGACAACAGGCGGGTTGAGCTTGTGTGCTTGAATCCTTTCCATCGATGTATGTTAGATTCAAGAGACTCGCATTCAGGACTCCAGCTGCATCATTCAATTGACGCTCCCACCTTATCCTTCTTAGAATTCTCAGTAACGCCTTTCTGAGGACGCTGAGGCTGTGGTTTCTGACCTTGATGGCGCTGGCATTGCTGTCAAGGAAAGAGCTGAAGTGGCATTGGTAGACTAGATCCCAGTCGACAGTTGTGTGTGTGCAGTGAGACTCAGAGGTTCGTGCAAATTGAGTAGTCGCCTTTTCGATAGACGCAATCGGTTTGTCGTTTCGGCGTATGCATCTATCGATTGCAGCCCAGATGCAATCAGAGATATCTTCTACCAGATGCTCCACGACCTCTAACACAAAGATCTGAATGCTACAGTGGGTCGACTGCCATCGAATGAGGCTCATCTAAGAGGCCCTTTGGGTCTAGGTTCCTTTCACTCGAAAAACGGGGAACGGTTGTTGGCCCCGTTCTCATACCATTGCCTGGTCCTGGCCAGTACGAATTCCAGACGTTCTAATAGCCAGTACGCCACCTGGCACCGGCCCTCTTTAGTCAGCCGTGGGCCTAGATCAACCGCATCGCTATATGCCACAAATGGCGGGGTTACAAACAAGACTATCGCTCGTACTGGAGCACCCCCTTCATTTCGACCATGTATTAGTTTGCACAGAGCTGTCCATGTGCTTCGGTGGGCGCTCCAAACGCATGTTGCAAAGACGGTTAGATTGCGATAAGCTTTCGAATCCATCTCGCCTATTCGTCTTCCGAAACGCGCTAGATGTAGCCCTACCTGATAACATAAAACAGTAATGGTCGCTTATCAAGAATGCTTTGCATTCTGCTGACCTAGTTAGTTGTAGCCTGTCTCACCGTGCCGCAAGACCCTGGTGTCTACTGAATCTGTATGCCTTCTCGACGCATGCCAGTCATTTGCATCTGGAAGCCAGCATAAAGCAGCATGTCTCGTAATGAGATGTTCACTTAAAGCGAGTCTTCGTAGGGACCGCAAAATCTGATGGTCGCAACGAGCATCAGAAATGGGACGTGCTGCTGCCGTGGGAAATTCCCGCAAGCTTTTCCGTCTCATTCGAGCCACTGGCCGGAAGTCACTGGCTGTGAAAGAAATGGCCTGTGAAACAGCGTCTCGAAATCGGGGTGGAGTTATTTCAGACTAAGTTTAGCTGGCCCTCGGTGTCAACTTCTCCTATAGCTCCACCGGTACACGTCCAGTGGTCCGTTTCGACATACACACCTACCAAGCCGGAAATCCGAGCCGTAGGACGACACAAAGAGCCGGGTGCTGATGGCCTTACCCAGCTCTTTTTAAAGAAAGTGCGGTGCAGGTCGTTAGGGGAATTCATTTTTTGTTCCCAGAAGTTTGGAATTCTGAGTAGGTTCTGTCTTTGTGGGAGAAATCGATGATTGCTCCCATCTTTAAGAAGGGTTAGCGTAGTGACTGCGCCAATTATAAGAAGATCCATTGGAGCAATATAACGATTCAGTGTTATCTTTCACCCTAAATTAATCAGTTTCCTAGCAGAGGACAACTTCGCTTCATCTGACAAACCGTGTAGTCATGCCACAATTTGACTTAACTCGACAAGACTGGAGAAGGTTGCAGTCATTTTGTGTTAAAAGTAAGCAATTCTAGTAAACCATGTAGTCGTCCAGATTTCTGAATAACACAGTTTATTCTTGTCGGTGTCTTCCCATGAGACAAAATCCACGTTGAATTTGTCCCCGAATCTTGCTCACCAGGATTCGAATGCGGTCTCTTCTTCTGGGTCAAATATGAATTCTGTGATGGAATGGACGAGGTTATCACTTGTTAGGCCTGCATTTGTTGTCTGATGCGATGAACATTTGCCCATCTTTTTTGCCAACGATTCATTGAGTCTATTTTATGCTTATCATTTGTATGAAATTATCCATTTGGTTGGACATGATTCTGTTTTAGTGGGATCGCGTGGGCTCTTCACCACCGCTACTCATATGCTTCCAATCAAGCCCAGGTGAGAGGCACAGAACACAACCATACCGGAGACTCGAGTTTATTCGAATGACAATGAAAAGTACATGCATCAATCGGTAAACCAGAGAACGAAGTATACCGGAGGTCAAAGGTCAACAGAACCATCTGTTCCCATTCTGACTGGCCTCCTAATAGTTCACATCAGGGATCTTTTGCAATAAAATTTCACATGCCTTCAAGGAATTTTGTATGCACCATACGGATCGTAATTTTTATGCTCTCACTAGCTCGACATATCCAACTTAATAACTGTCCTATATACTCAGAAAAGGGATCGGTAATAACAACATTAACTTGTTACCGCATGCAATAAGACCGCCAGCAAGCAATCTGGAGCATCGGCTCCATAACCTTGTGGACTTCATAGGAGTTGATTATATACTGGTAAGTATCCGTCTCTAATCTCGATTTCGCCGCAACTTTTACAGATGAGAATTTTGTCAGCATGCGGATATACGGCGTATGCAATCAGGCCGACGCTCACACCCCAAGTGGATTTTTGGTTATGTGTCTACTAACAAGCATGGAAGTAGCGCGATGCAGAATGCAGCTCACATGGGTTGCGATATTTGCAAAATTCATTTCACGACTTAGAAACGCTGTACAGTGGGCTCAGTGGTCGGTCGAATTAATATATATGCTACTGAAAACGACAGAAGTAGTTAGATTTTGATATCCGTCTGAAAAACGCTCTGGATTGTCCTCTTGAGATGACCATTGCCGGGACTCGCTGATTAAAATGCCAGAAATTGTCCATTTTAGCGCGGACCGATCGCATGAAGCTACCGACGTACTCCTACCGCGCTGTTGGTGATATATTAACCAATATGGGCTCGCCTATTGCTAATAAACTGGCCGCGATGTTCAATTTTGAAGCCCTTGTATGGAAAACGCGAGAAAAATAACAATTTAAGTAATATTCGCTCGACAGTATATCATCCATTGACACAGTGTTTATCGTCAACCTGTTCCTGGTTCAGACCTGTATATTCACATTGGTCTGCTGAACTTGTGAGTATTTAGCCGATCTTATACTCTTGAAACAACCAGTGACAGTTCATTGATTGCGGTGGTTCAGTGGTTCCTGCATCTCAGAAAAGGCCTAATTTGAATATCAAAAAGATCACCGGGATTAAAAATTAGGGCGAAAACTCTGAATAGTGGTATCATTTTGGCTGTTAAGTTGTGCAACTACAAGTGTCACTTCTCATGTCACATGGACACTGATTGGATGGATCTCGTGGTTGTGTAAACTACTGTGGGAACCCGATACATTCTAAATTTCCAAGTGCATTGGTTCGGCTTTCATTACCTTCCTTCCATGCCACAGACTGATCGATTAATGGCGTTGATTAGTCTCTGACAAGTAGTGTATTATAAATTTGCCAAACGAATCACCAACCCGACTACGGCTAAAATCTCTATGGTGTTTGACCTCGTGTTTGCAATAATTTCATTCAAAAGACTTGATCGAGCTGTCAGATAGAGACATGTGAAGTCACTTCAAGCTGCTCTGGCGAGCTAAATCGTACCGCAATTATTATGTGAATGATCATTTGCATGTTCAGAGTGAATTTGGGCCAAATTCGTGTGACCTTATAATGGAAAGTTCTAATGCAATCATGGTAAAGCGTAAAGGGTTAATTTGCAAAATCATGGAGAGATAGGTAAAAAAAAAAGTGCTAAAGCGACCCTGAAATTATTAAGCAAATGTAGCCGCGAAAACGTGTGATTTCTATTGCGGAGGTTCGAAAAATTACGAGACAAATGAAAGGTCATGAAAGGCCAATAGAATGCCGATTATTACCATCCAAAAAATTGGAAAACGGAAAAAAAGTGGAATAACGAAAGAGATTGGCCAAGAAAAAGAGCGAAAAATGGACAGGTAAAGGCATAAAATGCAAACTGTACAAGTGAACCGCGTAGTCGCCTGCATTTCTGAATGACAACGTCATTTGGTTTCTCTGATTCGACCATATCGGTATCAGTATGGGATATAGAAACACATGGAATACGTTTGGTAATAAGGACACTTATCACAAGTTGAAACACAATCTCGAACAAGCTAATATCGACACCCATTTATCTCAATGTATTCGTATTCCTACCTGTACACCGTTAGATCAGCCAGAGATGAAGCTGCTTTGATCGTGAAATGTTTGGAAAGTGCGACCGCAGATCAGGTGTGAGACAAGTGGTCCACAGTTTCTTATCAGTTTTGATCATCTACGGTATTGCCTTTATCTTTTTATCTCACTTCATTTACTTCCTTTGATTTTCTATTAATTGTACAATATTTGAGGAAGGAGGTGGCGACCAATTTTGGGCTGCCAAATGGGGAAACTCATCGGTGGCTATTTCATCAGCACCTATTCACAAACTTGGAGTTACATAAACGGTCAACACAAGGTGCACGTATAAGTACGAATGGACATCATTGCTATTTCAGTCTCTTCCACAGGACCTATCATTTTCCCATGCCAATCCGAAGCACTAAGCTTGGTAATCTATTGCTGTTAGAAGCACACGGTCCTAGTGAACCGCGTAGTCGCCTCCATTTCTGAATGACAACGTCATTTGGTTTCTCTGATTCGACCATATCGGTATCAGTATGGGATATAGAAACACATGGAATACGTTTGGTAATAAGGACACTTATCACAAGTTGAAACACAATGTCAAACAAGTTACTACCGACACCCATTTATCTCAATGTATTCGTATTCCTACCTGTACACTTCTAGATCAGCCAGAGATGAAGCTGCTTTGATCGTGAAATGTTTGGAAAGTGCGACCGCAGATCAGGTGTGAGACAGTTGGTCCACAGTTTCTTATCAGTTTTGATCATCTACGATATTGCCTTTATCTTTTATCTCACTTCATTTACTTCCTTTGATTTTCTATTAATTGTTTAACAATAAGGGAGAAGGTGGCGATCAATCATGGGCTGCCAAATGAAGAAATTCATCGGCGGCTATTTCATCAGCACCTATTCACAAACTTGGAGTTACATAAACGGTCAACACAAGGTGCACGTATAAGTACGAATGGACATCATTGCTATTTCAGTCTCTTCCACAGGACCTATCATTTTCCCATGCCAATCCGAAGCACTAATCTTGGTAATCTATTGCTGTTAGAAGCACACGGTCCTAGTGAACCGCGTAGTCGCCTCCATTTCTGAATGACAACGTCATTTGGTTTCTCTGATTCGACCATATCGGTATCAGTATGGGATATAGAAACACATGGAATACGTTTGGTAATAAGGACACTTATCACAAGTTGAAACACAATGTCGAACAAGTTACTTTCGACACCCATTTATCTCAATGTATCCGTATTCCTACCTGTGCACTGTTAGATCAACCAGAGATGAAGCCGCTTTGATCGTGAAATGTTTGGAAAGTGCGACCGCAGATCAGGTGTGAGACAGTTGGTCCACAGTTTCTTATCAGTTTTGATCATCTACGATACAGCAGTTATCTTTTTCTCTCACCTCATTCATTGCTTTGATTTTGTAATAATCGTACTATATTTGAGGAAGGAGGTGGCGACCAATTTTGGGCTGCCAAATGGGGAAACTCATCGGTGGCTATTTCATCAGCACCTATTCACAAACTTGGAGTTACATAAACGGTCAACACAAGGTGCACGTATCAGTACGAATGGACATCATGGCTATTTCAGTCTCTTCCACAGGACCTATCATTTTCCCATGCCAATCCGAAGTACTAATCTTGGTAATCTGTTACTATTACAAGCACACGGTCCTAGTGAACCGCGTAGTCGCCTCCATTTCTGAATGACAACGTCATTTGGTTTCTCTGATTCGACCATATCGGTATCAGTATGGGATATAGAAACACATGGAATACGTTTGGTAATAAGGACACTTATCACAAGTTGAAACACAATGTCAAACAAGTTACTATCGACACCCATTTATCTCAATGTATTCGTATTCCTACCTGTACACTGTTAGATCAGCCAGAGATGAAGCCGCTTTGATCGTGAAATGTTTGGAAAGTGCGACCGCAGATCAGGTGTGAGACAGTTGGTCCACAGTTTCTTATCAGTTTTGATCATCTACGATACAGCAGTTATCTTTTTCTCTCACCTCATTCATTGCTTTGATTTTGTAATAATCGTACTATATTTGAGGAAGGAGGTGGCGACCAGTTTTGGGCTGCCAAATGGGGAAACTCATCGGCGGCTATTTCATCAGCACCTATTCACAAACTTGGAGTTACATAAACGGTCAACACAAGGTGCACGTATAAGTACGAATGGACATCATTGCTATTTCAGTCTCTTCCACAGGACCTATCATTTTCCCATGCCAATCCGAAGTACTAATCTTGGTAATCTGTTGCTGTTAGAAGCACACGGTCCTAGTGAACCGCGTAGTCGCCTGCATTTCTGAATGACAACGTCATTTGGTTTCTCTGATTCGAACATATCGGTATCAGTATGGGATATAGAAACACATGGAATACGTTTGGTAATAAGGACACTTATCACAAGTTGAAAGACAATGTCGAACAAGTTACTACCGACACCCATTTATCTCAATGTATTCGTATTCCTACCTGTGCACTGTTAGATCAACCAGAGATGAAGCTGTTTTGATCGTGAAATGTTTGGAAAGTGCGACCGCAGATCAGGTGTGAGACAGTTGGTCCACAGTTTCTTATCAGTTTTGATCATCTACGGTATTGCCTTTATCTTTTATCTCACTTCATTTACTTCCTTTGATTTTCTATTAATTGTACAATATTTGAGGAAGGACGTGGCGACCAATTTTGGGCTGCCAAATGGGGAAACTCATCGGTGGCTATTTCATCAGCACCTATTCACAAACTTGGAGTTACATAAACGGTCAACACAAGGTGCACGTATAAGTACGAATGGACATCATGGCTATTTCAGTCTCTTCCACAGGACCTATCATTTTCCCATGCCAATCCGAAGTACTAATCTTGGTAATCTGTTGCTGTTAGAAGCACACGGTCCTAGTGAACCGCGTAGTCGCCTGCATTTCTGAATGACAACGTCATTTGGTTTCTCTGATTCGAACATATCGGTATCAGTATGGGATATAGAAACACATGGAATACGTTTGGTAATAAGGACACTTATCACAAGTTGAAAGACAATGTCAAACAAGTTACTACCGACACCCATTTATCTCAATGTATTCGTATTCCTACCTGTGCACTGTTAGATCAACCAGAGATGAAGCTGCTTTGATCGTGAAATGTTTGGAAAGTGCGACCGCAGATCAGGTGTGAGACAGTTGGTCCACAGTTTCTTATCAGTTTTGATCATCTACGGTATTGCCTTTATCTTTTTATCTCACTTCATTTACTTCCTTTGATTTTCTATTAATTGTACAATATTTGAGGAAGGAGGTGGCGACCAATTTTGGGCTGCCAAATGGGGAAACTCATCGGCGGCTATTTCATCAGCACCTATTCACAAACTTCGAGTTACATAAACGGTCAACACAAGGTGCACGTATAAGTACGAATGGACATCATTGCTATTTCAGTCTCTTCCACAGGACCTATCATTTTCCCATGCCAATCCGAAGCACTAATCTAGGTAATCTATTGCTGTTAGAAGCACACGGTCCTAGTGAACCGCGTAGTCGCCTGCATTTCTGAATGACAACGTCATTTGGTTTCTCTGATTCGACCATATCGGTATCAGTATGGGATATAGAAACACATGGAATACGTTTGGTAATAAGGACACTTATCACAAGTTGAAACACAATGTCGAACAAGTTACTTTCGACACCCATTTATCTCAATGTATCCGTATTCTTACCTGTGCACTTTTAGATCAACCAGAGATGAAGCCGCTTTGATCGTGAAATGTTTGGAAAGTGCGACCGCAGATCAGGTGTGAGACAGTTGGTCCACAGTTTCTTATCAGTTTTGATCATCTACGATACAGCAGTTATCTTTTTCTCTCACCTCATTCATTGCTTTGATTTTGTAATAATCGTACTATATTTGAGGAAGGAGGTGGCGACCAATTTTGGGCTGCCGAATGGGGAAACTCATCGGCGGCTATTTCATCAGCACCTATTCACAAACTTGGAGTTACATAAACGGTCAACACAAGGTGCACGTATAAGTACGAATGGACATCATTGCTATTTCAGTCTCTTCCACAGGACCTATCATTTTCCCATGCCAATCCGAAGCACTAATCTAGGTAATCTATTGCTGTTAGAAGCACACGGTCCTAGTGAACCGCGTAGTCGCCTGCATTTCTGAATGACAACGTCATTTGGTTTCTCTGATTCGACCATATCGGTATCAGTATGGGATATAGAAACACATGGAATACGTTTGGTAATAAGGACACTTATCACAAGTTGAAACACAATGTCGAACAAGTTACTTTCGACACCCATTTATCTCAATGTATCCGTATTCCTACCTGTGCACTTTTAGATCAACCAGAGATGAAGCCGCTTTGATCGTGAAATGTTTGGAAAGTGCGACCGCAGATCAGGTGTGAGACAGTTGGTCCACAGTTTCTTATCAGTTTTGATCATCTACGATACAGCAGTTATCTTTTTCTCTCACCTCATTCATTGCTTTGATTTTGTAATAATCGTACTATATTTGAGGAAGGAGGTGGCGACCAATTTTGGGCTGCCAAATGGGGAAACTCATCGGCGGCTATTTCATCAGCACCTATTCACAAACTTGGAGTTACATAAACGGTCAACACAAGGTGCACGTATAAGTACGAATGGACATCATTGCTATTTCAGTCTCTTCCACAGGACCTATCATTTTCCCATGCCAATCCGAAGTACTAATCTTGGTAATCTGTTGCTGTTAGAAGCACACGGTCCTAGTGAACCGCGTAGTCGCCTGCATTTCTGAATGACAACGTCATTTGGTTTCTCTGATTCGAACATATCGGTATCAGTATGGGATATAGAAACACATGGAATACGTTTGGTAATAAGGACACTTATCACAAGTTGAAAGACAATGTCGAACAAGTTACTATCGACACCCATTTATCTCAATGTATTCGTATTCCTACCTGTGCACTGTTAGATCAACCAGAGATGAAGCTGTTTTGATCGTGAAATGTTTGGAAAGTGCGACCGCAGATCAGGTGTGAGACAGTTGGTCCACAGTTTCTTATCAGTTTTGATCATCTACGGTATTGCCTTTATCTTTTTATCTCACTTCATTTACTTCCTTTGATTTTCTATTAATTGTACAATATTTGAGGAAGGAGGTGGCGACCAATTTTGGGCTGCCAAATGAAGAAATTCATCGGCGGCTATTTCATCAGCACCTATTCACAAACTTGGAGTTACATAAACGGTCAACACAAGGTGCACGTATAAGTACGAATGGACATCATTGCTATTTCAGTCTCTTCCACAGGACCTATCATTTTCCCATGCCAATCCGAAGTACTAATCTTGGTAATCTGTTGCTGTTAGAAGCACACGGTCCTAGTGAACCGCGTAGTCGCCTGCATTTCTGAATGACAACGTCATTTGGTTTCTCTGATTCGAACATATCGGTATCAGTATGGGATATAGAAACACATGGAATACGTTTGGTAATAAGGACACTTATCACAAGTTGAAACACAATGTCAAACAAGTTACTACCGACACCCATTTATCTCAATGTATTCGTATTCCTACCTGTACACTGTTAGATCAGCCAGAGATGAAGCTGCTTTGATCGTGAAATGTTTGGAAAGTGCGACCGCAGATCAGGTGTGAGACAGTTGGTCCACAGTTTCTTATCAGTTTTGATCATCTACGGTATTGCCTTTATCTTTTTATCTCACTTCATTTACTTCCTTTGATTATCTATTCATTGTACAATATTTCAGGAAGGGGGTGGCGACCAATTTTGGGCTGCCAAATGGGGAAACTCATCGGCGGCTATTTCATCAGCACCTATTCACAAACTTGGAGTTACATAAACGGTCAACACAAGGTGCACGTATAAGTACGAATGGACATGATTGCTATTTCAGTCTCTTCCACAGGACCTATCATTTTCCCATGCCAATCCGAAGGACTAAGCTTGGTAATCTATTGCTGTTAGAAGCACACGGTCCTAGTGAACCGCGTAGTCGCCTCCATTTCTGAATGACAACGTCATTTGGTTTCTCTGATTCGACCATATCGGTATCAGTATGGGATATAGAAACACATGGAATACGTTTGGTAATAAGGACACTTATCACAAGTTGAAACACAATGTCGAACAAGTTACTACCAACACCCATTTATCTCAATGTATTCGTATTCCTACCTGTACACTTCTAGATCAGCCAGAGATGAAGCTGCTTTGATCGTGAAATGTTTGGAAAGTGCGACCGCAGATCAGGTGTGAGACAGTTGGTCCACAGTTTCTTATCAGTTTTGATCATCTACGGTATTGCCTTTATCTTTTTATCTCACTTCATTTACTTCCTTTGATTTTCTATTAATTGTACAATATTTGAGGAAGGAGGTGGCGACCAATTTTGGGCTGCCAAATGGGGAAACTCATCGGCGGCTATTTCATCAGCACCTATTCACAAACTTGGAGTTACATAAACGGTCAACACAAGGTGCACGTATAAGTACGAATGGACATCATTGCTATTTCAGTCTCTTCCACAGGACCTATCATTTTCCCATGCCAATCCGAAGCACTAATCTTGGTAATCTATTGCTGTTAGAAGCACACGGTCCTAGTGAACCGCGTAGTCGCCTCCATTTCTGAATGACAACGTCATCTGGTTTCTCTGATTCGACCATATCGGTATCAGTATGGGATATAGAAACACATGGAATACGTTTGGTAATAAGGACACTTATCACAAGTTGAAACACAATGTCAAACAAGCTACTGCCGACACCCATTTATCTCAATGTATTCGTATTCCTACCTGTGCACTGTTAGATCAACCAGAGATGAAGCTGTTTTGATCGTGAAATGTTTGGAAAGTGCGACCGCAGATCAGGTGTGAGACAGTTGGTCCACAGTTTCTTATCAGTTTTGATCATCTACGGTATTGCCTTTATCTTTTTATCTCACTTCATTTACTTCCTTTGATTTTCTATTAATTGTACAATATTTGAGGAAGGAGGTGGCGACCAATTTTGGGCTGCCAAATGGGGAAACTCATCGGTGGCTATTTCATCAGCACCTATTCACAAACTTGGAGTTACATAAACGGTCAACACAAGGTGCACGTATAAGTACGAATGGACATGATTGCTATTTCAGTCTCTTCCACAGGACCTATCATTTTCCCATGCCAATCCGAAGCACTAATCTAGGTAATCTATTGCTGTTAGAAGCACACGGTCCTAGTGAACCGCGTAGTCGCCTCCATTTCTGAATGACAACGTCATTTGGTTTCTCTGATTCGACCATATCGGTATCAGTATGGGATATAGAAACACATGGAATACGTTTGGTAATAAGGACACTTATCACAAGTTGAAACACAATGTCGAACAAGTTATTTTCGACACCCATTTATCTCAATGTATCCGTATTCCTACCTGTGCACTGTTAGATCAACCAGAGATGAAGCCGCTTTGATCGTGAAATGTTTGGAAAGTGCGACCGCAGATCAGGTGTGAGACAGTTGGTCCACAGTTTCTTATCAGTTTTGATCATCTACGGTATTGCCTTTATCTTTTATCTCACTTCATTTACTTCCTTTGATTATCTATTCATTGTACAATATTTCAGGAAGGGGGTGGCGACCAATTTTGGGCTGCCAAATGGGGAAACTCATCGGCGGCTATTTCATCAGCACCTATTCACAAACTTGGAGTTACATAAACGGTCAACACAAGGTGCACGTATAAGTACGAATGGACATCATTGCTATTTCAGTCTCTTCCACAGGACCTATCATTTTCCCATGCCAATCCGAAGCACTAAGCTTGGTAATCTATTGCTGTTAGAAGCACACGGTCCTAGTGAACCGCGTAGTCGCCTCCATTTCTGAATGACAACGTCATTTGGTTTCTCTGATTCGACCATATCGGTATCAGTATGGGATATAGAAACACATGGAATACGTTTGGTAATAAGGACACTTATCACAAGTTGAAAGACAATGTCAAACAAGCTACTGCCGACACCCATTTATCTCAATGTATTCGTATTCCTACCTGTACACCGTTAGATCAGCCAGAGATGAAGCCGCTTTGATCGTGAAATGTTTGGAAAGTGCGACCGCAGATCAGGTGTGAGACAGTTGGTCCACAGTTTCTTATCAGTTTTGATCATCTACGATATTGCCTTTATCTTTTATCTCACTTCATTTACTTCCTTTGATTTTCTATTCATTGTTTAACAATTAGGGAGGAGGTGGCGATCAATTATGGGCTGCCGAATGGGGAAACTCATCGGCGGCTATTTCATCAGCACCTATTCACAAACTTGGAGTTACATAAACGGTCAACACAAGGTGCACGTATAAGTACGAATGGACATCATTGCTATTTCAGTCTCTTCCACAGGACCTATCATTTTCCCATGCCAATCCGAAGCACTAATCTAGGTAATCTATTGCTGTTAGAAGCACACGGTCCTAGTGAACCGCGTAGTCGCCTGCATTTCTGAATGACAACGTCATTTGGTTTCTCTGATTCGACCATATCGGTATCAGTATGGGATATAGAAACACATGGAATACGTTTGGTAATAAGGACACTTATCACAAGTTGAAACACAATGTCGAACAAGCTACTATCGACACCCATTTATCTCAATGTATCCGTATTCCTACCTGTACACTGTTAGATCAGCCAGAGATGAAGCCGCTTTGATCGTGAAATGTTTGGAAAGTGCGACCGCAGATCAGGTGTGAGACAGTTGGTCCACAGTTTCTTATCAGTTTTGATCATCTACGATACAGCAGTTATCTTTTTCTCTCACCTCATTCATTGCTTTGATTTTGTAATAATCGTACTATATTTGAGGAAGGAGGTGGCGACCAATTTTGGGCTGCCAAATGAAGAAACTCATCGGCGGCTATTTCATCAGCACCTATTCACAAACTTGGAGTTACATAAACGGTCAACACAAGGTGCACGTATCAGTACGAATGGACATCATGGCTATTTCAGTCTCTTCCACAGGACCTATCATTTTCCCATGCCAATCCGAAGTACTAATCTTGGTAATCTGTTGCTGTTAGAAGCACACGGTCCTAGTGAACCGCGTAGTCGCCTGCATTTCTGAATGACAACGTCATTTGGTTTCTCTGATTCGACCATATCGGTATCAGTATGGGATATAGAAACACATGGAATACGTTTGGTAATAAGGACACTTATCACAAGTTGAAAGACAATGTCGAACAAGTTACTATCGACACCCATTTATCTCAATGTATTCGTATTCCTACCTGTGCACTGTTAGATCAACCAGAGATGAAGCTGTTTTGATCGTGAAATGTTTGGAAAGTGCGACCGCAGATCAGGTGTGAGACAGTTGGTCCACAGTTTCTTATCAGTTTTGATCATCTACGGTATTGCCTTTATCTTTTTATCTCACTTCATTTACTTCCTTTGATTTTCTATTAATTGTACAATATTTGAGGAAGGAGGTGGCGACCAATTTTGGGCTGCCAAATGGGGAAACTCATCGGTGGCTATTTCATCAGCACCTATTCACAAACTTGGAGTTACATAAACGGTCAACACAAGGTGCACGTATAAGTACGAATGGACATCATTGCTATTTCAGTCTCTTCCACAGGACCTATCATTTTCCCATGCCAATCCGAAGCACTAATCTTGGTAATCTATTGCTGTTAGAAGCACACGGTCCTAGTGAACCGCGTAGTCGCCTCCATTTCTGAATGACAACGTCATTTGGTTTCTCTGATTCGAACATATCGGTATCAGTATGGGATATAGAAACACATGGAATACGTTTGGTAATAAGGACACTTATCACAAGTTGAAACACAATGTCAAACAAGTTACTACCGACACCCATTTATCTCAATGTATTCGTATTCCTACCTGTACACTGTTAGATCAGCCAGAGATGAAGCTGCTTTGATCGTGAAATGTTTGGAAAGTGCGACCGCAGATCAGGTGTGAGACAGTTGGTCCACAGTTTCTAATCAGTTTTGATCATCTACGATATTGCCTTTATCTTTTATCCCACTTCATTTACTTCCTTTGATTTTCTATTAATTGTTTAACAATTAGGGATGAGGTGGCGATCAATCATGGGCTGCCAAATGAAGAAATTCATCGGCGGCTATTTCATCAGCACCTATTCACAAACTTGGAGTTACATAAACGGTCAACACAAGGTGCACGTATAAGTACGAATGGACATCATTGCTATTTCAGTCTCTTCCACAGGACCTATCATTTTCCCATGCCAATCCGAAGTACTAATCTTGGTAATCTGTTGCTGTTAGAAGCACACGGTCCTAGTGAACCGCGTAGTCGCCTGCATTTCTGAATGACAACGTCATTTGGTTTCTCTGATTCGACCATATCGGTATCAGTATGGGATATAGAAACACAGGGAATCAATTGGTAATAAGGACACTTATCACAAGTTGAAACACAATGTCAAACAAGTTACTACCGACACCCATTTATCTCAATGTATTCGTATTCCTACCTGTACACTGTTAGATCAGCCAGAGATGAAGCTGCTTTGATCGTGAAATGTTTGGAAAGTGCGACCGCAGATCAGGTGTGAGACAAGTGGTCCACAGTTTCTTATCAGTTTTGATCATCTACGATATTGCCTTTATCTTTTATCTCACTTCATTCACTTCCTTTGATTTTCTATTCATTGTTTAACAATTAGGGAGGAGGTGGCGATCAATTATGGGCTGCCAAATGGGGAAACTCATCGGCGGCTATTTCATCAGCACCTATTCACAAACTTGGAGTTACATAAACGGTCAACACAAGGTGCACGTATAAGTACGAATGGACATGATTGCTATTTCAGTCTCTTCCACAGGACCTATCATTTTCCCATGCCAATCCGAAGCACTAATCTTGGTAATCTATTGCTGTTAGAAGCACACGGTCCTAGTGAACCGCGTAGTCGCCTGCATTTCTGAATGACAACGTCATTTGGTTTCTCTGATTCGACCATATCGGTATCAGTATGGGATATAGAAACACATGGAATACGTTTGGTAATAAGGACACTTATCACAAGTTGAAACACAATGTCAAACAAGTTACTACCGACACCCATTTATCTCAATGTATCCGTATTCCTACCTGTACACTGTTAGATCAGCCAGAGATGAAGCTGCTTTGATCGTGAAATGTTTGGAAAGTGCGACCGCAGATCAGGTGTGAGACAGTTGGTCCACAGTTTCTAATCAGTTTTGATCATCTACGATATTGCCTTTATCTTTTATCCCACTTCATTTACTTCCTTTGATTTTCTATTAATTGTTTAACAATTAGGGATGAGGTGGCGATCAATCATGGGCTGCCGAATGGGGAAACTCATCGGCGGCTATTTCATCAGCACCTATTCACAAACTTGGAGTTACATAAACGGTCAACACAAGGTGCACGTATAAGTACGAATGAACATCATTGCTATTTCAGTCTCTTCCACAGGACCTATCATTTTCCCATGCCAATCCGAAGTACTAATCTTGGTAATCTGTTGCTGTTAGAAGCACACGGTCCTAGTGAACCGCGTAGTCGCCTCCATTTCTGAATGACAACGTCATTTGGTTTCTCTGATTCGACCATATCGGTATCAGTATGGGATATAGAAACACATGGAATACGTTTGGTAATAAGGACACTTATCACAAGTTGAAAGACAATGTCGAACAAGCTGCTATCGACACCCATTTATCTCAATGTATTCGTATTCCTACCTGTGCACTGTTAGATCAACGAGAGATGAAGCTGTTTTGATCGTGAAATGTTTGGAAAGTGCGACCGCAGATCAGGTGTGAGACAAGTGGTCCACAGTTTCTTATCAGTTTTGATCATCTACGGTATTGCCTTTATCTTTTTATCTCACTTCATTTACTTCCTTTGATTTTCTATTAATTGTACAATATTTGAGGAAGGAGGTGGCGACCAATTTTGGGCTGCCAAATGGGGAAACTCATCGGCGGCTATTTCATCAGCACCTATTCACAAACTTGGAGTTACATAAACGGTCAACACAAGGTGCACGTATCAGTACGAATGGACATGATTGCTATTTCAGTCTCTTCCACAGGACCTATCATTTTCCCATGCCAATCCGAAGCACTAATCTCGGTAATCTATTGCTGTTAGAAGCACACGGTCCTAGTGAACCGCGTAGTCGCCTGCATTTCTGAATGACAACGTCATTTGGTTTCTCTGATTCGAACATATCGGTATCAGTATGGGATATAGAAACACATGGAATACGTTTGGTAAAAAGGGCGCTTATCACAAGTTGAAACACAATGTCAAACAAGCTACTGCCGACACCCATTTATCTCAATGTATCCGTATTCCTACCTGTACACTGTTAGATCAGCCAGAGATGAAGCCGCTTTGATCGTGAAATGTTTGGAAAGTGCGACCGCAGATCAGGTGTGAGACAGTTGGTCCACAGTTTCTTATCAGTTTTGATCATCTACGATACAGCAGTTATCTTTTTCTCTCACCTCATTCATTGCTTTGATTTTGTAATAATCGTACTATATTTGAGGAAGGAGGTGGCGACCAATTTTGGGCTGCCAAATGGGGAAACTCATCGGTGGCTATTTCATCAGCACCTATTCACAAACTTGGAGTTACATAAACGGTCAACACAAGGTGCACGTATAAGTACGAATGAACATGATTGCTATTTCAGTCTCTTCCACAGGACCTATCATTTTCCCATGCCAATCCGAAGTACTAATCTTGGTAATCTGTTGCTGTTAGAAGCACACGGTCCTAGTGAACCGCGTAGTCGCCTCCATTTCTGAATGACAACGTCATTTGGTTTCTCTGATTCGACCATATCGGTATCAGTATGGGATATAGAAACACAGGGAATACGTTTGGTAATAAGGACACTTATCACAAGTTGAAACACAATGTCAAACAAGCTACTGCCGACACCCATTTATCTCAATGTATTCGTATTCCTACCTGTACACTGTTAGATCAGCCAGAGATGAAGCTGCTTTGATCGTGAAATGTTTGGAAAGTGCGACCGCAGATCAGGTGTGAGACAGTTGGTCCACAGTTTCTTATCAGTTTTGATCATCTACGATATTGCCTTTATCTTTTATCTCACTTCATTCACTTCCTTTGATTTTCTATTCATTGTTTAACAATTAGGGAGGAGGTGGCGATCAATTATGGGCTGCCAAATGGGGAAACTCATCGGCGGCTATTTCATCAGCACCTATTCACAAACTTGGAGTTACATAAACGGTCAACACAAGGTGCACGTATAAGTACGAATGGACATGATTGCTATTTCAGTCTCTTCCACAGGACCTATCATTTTCCCATGCCAATCCGAAGCACTAATCTTGGTAATCTATTGCTGTTAGAAGCACACGGTCCTAGTGAACCGCGTAGTCGCCTGCATTTCTGAATGACAACGTCATTTGGTTTCTCTGATTCGACCATATCGGTATCAGTATGGGATATAGAAACACATGGAATACGTTTGGTAATAAGGACACTTATCACAAGTTGAAACACAATGTCAAACAAGTTACTACCGACACCCATTTATCTCAATGTATTCGTATTCCTACCTGTACACTGTTAGATCAGCCAGAGATGAAGCTGCTTTGATCGTGAAATGTTTGGAAAGTGCGACCGCAGATCAGGTGTGAGACAGTTGGTCCACAGTTTCTAATCAGTTTTGATCATCTACGATATTGCCTTTATCTTTTATCCCACTTCATTTACTTCCTTTGATTTTCTATTAATTGTTTAACAATTAGGGATGAGGTGGCGATCAATCATGGGCTGCCAAATGAAGAAATTCATCGGCGGCTATTTCATCAGCACCTATTCACAAACTTGGAGTTACATAAACGGTCAACACAAGGTGCACGTATAAGTACGAATGAACATCATTGCTATTTCAGTCTCTTCCACAGGACCTATCATTTTCCCATGCCAATCCGAAGTACTAATCTTGGTAATCTGTTGCTGTTAGAAGCACACGGTCCTAGTGAACCGCGTAGTCGCCTCCATTTCTGAATGACAACGTCATTTGGTTTCTCTGATTCGACCATATCGGTATCAGTATGGGATATAGAAACACATGGAATACGTTTGGTAATAAGGACACTTATCACAAGTTGAAAGACAATGTCGAACAAGCTGCTATCGACACCCATTTATCTCAATGTATTCGTATTCCTACCTGTGCACTGTTAGATCAACGAGAGATGAAGCTGTTTTGATCGTGAAATGTTTGGAAAGTGCGACCGCAGATCAGGTGTGAGACAAGTGGTCCACAGTTTCTTATCAGTTTTGATCATCTACGGTATTGCCTTTATCTTTTTATCTCACTTCATTTACTTCCTTTGATTTTCTATTAATTGTACAATATTTGAGGAAGGAGGTGGCGACCAATTTTGGGCTGCCAAATGGGGAAACTCATCGGCGGCTATTTCATCAGCACCTATTCACAAACTTGGAGTTACATAAACGGTCAACACAAGGTGCACGTATCAGTACGAATGGACATGATTGCTATTTCAGTCTCTTCCACAGGACCTATCATTTTCCCATGCCAATCCGAAGCACTAATCTCGGTAATCTATTGCTGTTAGAAGCACACGGTCCTAGTGAACCGCGTAGTCGCCTGCATTTCTGAATGACAACGTCATTTGGTTTCTCTGATTCGAACATATCGGTATCAGTATGGGATATAGAAACACATGGAATACGTTTGGTAATAAGGACACTTATCACAAGTTGAAACACAATGTCAAACAAGCTACTGCCGACACCCATTTATCTCAATGTATCCGTATTCCTACCTGTACACTGTTAGATCAGCCAGAGATGAAGCCGCTTTGATCGTGAAATGTTTGGAAAGTGCGACCGCAGATCAGGTGTGAGACAGTTGGTCCACAGTTTCTTATCAGTTTTGATCATCTACGATACAGCAGTTATCTTTTTCTCTCACCTCATTCATTGCTTTGATTTTGTAATAATCGTACTATATTTGAGGAAGGAGGTGGCGACCAATTTTGGGCAGCCAAATGGGGAAACTCATCGGTGGCTATTTCATCAGCACCTATTCACAAACTTGGAGTTACATAAACGGTCAACACAAGGTGCACGTATAAGTACGAATGAACATGATTGCTATTTCAGTCTCTTCCACAGGACCTATCATTTTCCCATGCCAATCCGAAGTACTAATCTTGGTAATCTGTTGCTGTTAGAAGCACACGGTCCTAGTGAACCGCGTAGTCGCCTCCATTTCTGAATGACAACGTCATTTGGTTTCTCTGATTCGACCATATCGGTATCAGTATGGGATATAGAAACACAGGGAATACGTTTGGTAATAAGGACACTTATCACAAGTTGAAACACAATGTCAAACAAGCTACTGCCGACACCCATTTATCTCAATGTATTCGTATTCCTACCTGTACACCGTTAGATCAGCCAGAGATGAAGCCGCTTTGATCGTGAAATGTTTGGAAAGTGCGACCGCAGATCAGGTGTGAGACAGTTGGTCCACAGTTTCTTATCAGTTTTGATCATCTACGATATTGCCTTTATCTTTTATCTCACTTCATTTACTTCCTTTGATTTTCTATTCATTATACAATATTTGAGGAAGGAGGTGGCGACCAATTTTGGGCTGCCGAATGGGGAAACTCATCGGCGGCTATTTCATCAGCACCTATTCACAAACTTGGAGTTACATAAACGGTCAACACAAGGTGCACGTACCAGTACGAATGGACATGATTGCTATTTCAGTCTCTTCCACAGGACCTATCATTTTCCCATGCCAATCCGAAGTACTAATCTTGGTAATCTGTTGCTGTTAGAAGCACACGGTCCTAGTGAACCGCGTAGTCGCCTGCATTTCTGAATGACAACGTCATTTGGTTTCTCTGATTCGAACATATCGGTATCAGTATGGGATATAGAAACACATGGAATCAATTGGTAATAAGGACACTTATCACAAGTTGAAACACAATGTCAAACAAGTTACTACCGACACCCATTTATCTCAATGTATTCGTATTCCTACCTGTACACTGTTAGATCAGCCAGAGATGAAGCTGCTTTGATCGTGAAATGTTTGGAAAGTGCGACCGCAGATCAGGTGTGAGACAGTTGGTCCACAGTTTCTTATCAGTTTTGATCATCTACGATATTGCCTTTATCTTTTATCTCACTTCATTTACGTCCTTTGATTTTCTATTCATTGTTTAACAATTAGGGAGGAGGTGGCGATCAATTATGGGCTGCCGAATGGGGAAACTCATCGGTGGCTATTTCATCAGCACCTATTCACAAACTTGGAGTTACATAAACGGTCAACACAAGGTGCACGTATCAGTACGAATGGACATCATGGCTATTTCAGTCTCTTCCACAGGACCTATCATTTTCCCATGCCAATCCGAAGGACTAAGCTTGGTAATCTGTTGCTGTTAGAAGCACACGGTCCTAGTGAACCGCGTAGTCGCCTGCATTTCTGAATGACAACGTCATTTGGTTTCTCTGATTCGAACATATCGGTATCAGTATGGGATATAGAAACACATGGAATACGTTTGGTAATAAGGACACTTATCACAAGTTGAAACACAATGTCAAACAAGTTACTACCAACACCCATTTATCTCAATGTATTCGTATTCCTACCTGTACACCGTTAGATCAGCCAGAGATGAAGCCGCTTTGATCGTGAAATGTTTGGAAAGTGCGACCGCAGATCAGGTGTGAGACAGTTGGTCCACAGTTTCTTATCAGTTTTGATCATCTACGATATTGCCTTTATCTTTTATCTCACTTCATTTACTTCCTTTGATTTTCTATTAATTGTTTACCAATTAGGGAGGAGGTGGCAATCAATCATGGGCTGCCAAATGAAGAAATTCATCGGCGGCTATTTCATCAGCACCTATTCACAAACTTGGAGTTACATAAACGGTCAACACAAGGTGCACGTATAAGTACGAATGGACATGATTGCTATTTCAGTCTCTTCCACAGGACCTATCATTTTCCCATGCCAATCCGAAGCACTAATCTTGGTAATCTATTGCTGTTAGAAGCACACGGTCCTAGTGAACCGCGTAGTCGCCTCCATTTCTGAATGACAACGTCATTTGGTTTCTCTGATTCGACCATATCGGTATCAGTATGGGATATAGAAACACATGGAATACGTTTGGTAATAAGGACACTTATCACAAGTTGAAACACAATGTCGAACAAGCTACTATCGACACCCATTTATCTCAATGTATCCGTATTCCTACCTGTACACTGTTAGATCAGCCAGAGATGAAGCCGCTTTGATCGTGAAATGTTTGGAAAGTGCGAACGCAGATCAGGTGTGAGACAGTTGGTCCACAGTTTCTTATCAGTTTTGATCATCTACGATACAGCAGTTATCTTTTTCTCTCACCTCATTCATTGCTTTGATTTTGTAATAATCGTACTATATTTGAGGAAGGAGGTGGCGACCAATTTTGGGCTGCCGAATGGGGAAACTCATCGGTGGCTATTTCATCAGCACCTATTCACAAACTTGGAGTTACATAAACGGTCAACACAAGGTGCACGTATCAGTACGAATGGACATCATGGCTATTTCAGTCTCTTCCACAGGACCTATCATTTTCCCATGCCAATCCGAAGCACTAATCTTGGTAATCTATTGCTGTTAGAAGCACACGGTCCTAGTGAACCGCGTAGTCGCCTCCATTTCTGAATGACAACGTCATTTGGTTTCTCTGATTCGAACATATCGGTATCAGTATGGGATATAGAAACACATGGAATACGTTTGGTAATAAGGACACTTATCACAAGTTGAAACACAATGTCAAACAAGTTACTACCGACACCCATTTATCTCAATGTATTCGTATTCCTACCTGTACACCGTTAGATCAGCCAGAGATGAAGCCGCTTTGATCGTGAAATGTTTGGAAAGTGCGACCGCAGATCAGGTGTGAGACAAGTGGTCCACAGTTTCTTATCAGTTTTGATCATCTACGATATTGCCTTTATCTTTTATCTCACTTCATTTACTTCCTTTGATTTCTATTCATTGTACAATATTTGAGGAAGGAGGTGGCGATCAATTATGGGCTGCCGAATGGGGAAACTCATCGGCGGCTATTTCATCAGCACCTATTCACAAACTTGGAGTTACATAAACGGTCAACACAAGGTGCACGTATCAGTACGAATGGACATCATGGCTATTTCAGTCTCTTCCACAGGACCTATCATTTTCCCATGCCAATCCGAAGTACTAATCTTGGTAATCTGTTGCTGTTAGAAGCACACGGTCCTAGTGAACCGCGTAGTCGCCTGCATTTCTGAATGACAACGTCATTTGGTTTCTCTGATTCGACCATATCGGTATCAGTATGGGATATAGAAACACATGGAATACGTTTGGTAATAAGGACACTTATCACAAGTTGAAACACAATGTCGAACAAGTTACTACCGACACCCATTTATCTCAATGTATTCGTATTCCTACCTGTACACTTCTAGATCAGCCAGAGATGAAGCTGCTTTGATCGTGAAATGTTTGGAAAGTGCGACCGCAGATCAGGTGTGAGACAGTTGGTCCACAGTTTCTTATCAGTTTTGATCATCTACGGTATTGCCTTTATCTTTTATCTCACTTCATTTACTTCCTTTGATTTCTATTCATTGTGCAATATTTCAGGAAGGAGGTGGCGATCAATTATGGGCTGCCGAATGGGGAAACTCATCGGCGGCTATTTCATCAGCACCTATTCACAAACTTGGAGTTACATAAACGGTCAACACAAGGTGCACGTATCAGTACGAATGGACATCATTGCTATTTCAGTCTCTTCCACAGGACCTATCATTTTCCCATGCCAATCCGAAGCACTAATCTTGGTAATCTATTGCTGTTAGAAGCACACGGTCCTAGTGAACCGCGTAGTCGCCTCCATTTCTGAATGACAACGTCATTTGGTTTCTCTGATTCGACCATATCGGTATCAGTATGGGATATAGAAACACATGGAATACGTTTGGTAATAAGGACACTTATCACAAGTTGAAACACAATGTCAAACAAGCTACTATCGACACCCATTTATCTCAATGTATCCGTATTCCTACCTGTACACTGTTAGATCAGCCAGAGATGAAGCCGCTTTGATCGTGAAATGTTTGGAAAGTGCGACCGCAGATCAGGTGTGAGACAGTTGGTCCACAGTTTCTTATCAGTTTTGATCATCTACGATATTGCCTTTATCTTTTATCTCACTTCATTTACTTCCTTTGATTTTCTATTCATTGTTTAACAATTAGGGAGGAGGTGGCGATCAATTATGGGCTGCCGAATGGGGAAACTCATCGGCGGCTATTTCATCAGCACCTATTCACAAACTTGGAGTTACATAAACGGTCAACACAAGGTGCACGTATCAGTACGAATGGACATCATGGCTATTTCAGTCTCTTCCACAGGACCTATCATTTTCCCATGCCAATCCGAAGGACTAAGCTTGGTAATCTGTTGCTGTTAGAAGCACACGGTCCTAGTGAACCGCGTAGTCGCCTGCATTTCTGAATGACAACGTCATTTGGTTTCTCTGATTCGAACATATCGGTATCAGTATGGGATATAGAAACACATGGAATACGTTTGGTAATAAGGACACTTATCACAAGTTGAAACACAATGTCAAACAAGTTACTACCGACACCCATTTATCTCAATGTATTCGTATTCCTACCTGTACACTTCTAGATCAGCCAGAGATGAAGCCGCTTTGATCGTGAAATGTTTGGAAAGTGCGACCGCAGATCAGGTGTGAGACAGTTGGTCCACAGTTTCTTATCAGTTTTGATCATCTACGATATTGCCTTTATCTTTTATCTCACTTCATTTACTTCCTTTGATTTTCTATTAATTGTTTAACAATTAGGGATGAGGTGGCGATCAATCATGGGCAGCCAAATGAAGAAATTCATCGGCGGCTATTTCATCAGCACCTATTCACAAACTTGGAGTTACATAAACGGTCAACACAAGGTGCACGTATAAGTACGAATGGACATCATTGCTATTTCAGTCTCTTCCACAGGACCTATCATTTTCCCATGCCAATCCGAAGCACTAATCTTGGTAATCTATTGCTGTTAGAAGCACACGGTCCTAGTGAACCGCGTAGTCGCCTCCATTTCTGAATGACAACGTCATTTGGTTTCTCTGATTCGACCATATCGGTATCAGTATGGGATATAGAAACACATGGAATACGTTTGGTAATAAGGACACTTATCACAAGTTGAAACACAATGTCGAACAAGCTACTATCGACACCCATTTATCTCAATGTATCCGTATTCCTACCTGTACACTGTTAGATCAGCCAGAGATGAAGCCGCTTTGATCGTGAAATGTTTGGAAAGTGCGACCGCAGATCAGGTGTGAGACAGTTGGTCCACAGTTTCTTATCAGTTTTGATCATCTACGATACAGCAGTTATCTTTTTCTCTCACCTCATTCATTGCTTCGATTTTGTAATAATCGTACTATATTTGAGGAAGGAGGTGGCGACCAATTTTGGGCTGCCAAATGGGGAAACTCATCGGCGTCTAATTCATCAGCACCTATTCACAAACTTGGAGTTACATAAACGGTCAACACAAGGTGCACGTACCAGTACGAATGGACATGATTGCTATTTCAGTCTCTTCCACAGGACCTATCATTTTCCCATGCCAATCCGAAGCACTAATCTTGGTAATCTGTTGCTGTTAGAAGCACACGGTCCTAGTGAACCGCGTAGTCGCCTGCATTTCTGAATGACAACGTCATTTGGTTTCTCTGATTCGAACATATCGGTATCAGTATGGGATATAGAAACACATGGAATACGTTTGGTAATAAGGACACTTATCACAAGTTGAAACACAATGTCAAACAAGTTACTACCGACACCCATTTATCTCAATGTATTCGTATTCCTACCTGTACACTTCTAGATCAGCCAGAGATGAAGCCGCTTTGATCGTGAAATGTTTGGAAAGTGCGACCGCAGATCAGGTGTGAGACAGTTGGTCCACAGTTTCTTATCAGTTTTGATCATCTACGATATTGCCTTTATCTTTTTATCTCACTTCATTTACTTCCTTTGATTTTCTATTAATTGTACAATATTTGAGGAAGGAGGTGGCGACCAATTTTGGGCTGCCAAATGGGGAAACTCATCGGTGGCTATTTTATCAGCACCTATTCACAAACTTGGAGTTACATAAACGGTCAACACAAGGTGCACGTATCAGTACGAATGGACATGATTGCTATTTCAGTCTCTTCCACAGGACCTATCATTTTCCCATGCCAATCCGAAGTACTAATCTTGGTAATCTGTTGCTGTTAGAAGCACACGGTCCTAGTGAACCGCGTAGTCGCCTGCATTTCTGAATGACAACGTCATTTGGTTTCTCTGATTCGAACATATCGGTATCAGTATGGGATATAGAAACACATGGAATACGTTTGGTAATAAGGACACTTATCACAAGTTGAAACACAATGTCAAACAAGTTACTACCGACACCCATTTATCTCAATGTATTCGTATTCCTACCTGTACACTTCTAGATCAGCCAGAGATGAAGCTGCTTTGATCGTGAAATGTTTGGAAAGTGCGACCGCAGATCAGGTGTGAGACAGTTGGTCCACAGTTTCTTATCAGTTTTGATCATCTACGGTATTGCCTTTATCTTTTATCTCACTTCATTTACTTCCTTTGATTTTCTATTCATTGTACAATATTTCAGGAAGGAGGTGGCGATCAATTATGGGCTGCCGAATGGGGAAACTCATCGGCGGCTATTTCATCAGCACCTATTCACAAACTTGGAGTTACATAAACGGTCAACACAAGGTGCACGTATCAGTACGAATGGACATCATGGCTATTTCAGTCTCTTCCACAGGACCTATCATTTTCCCATGCCAATCCGAAGCACTAAGCTTGGTAATCTATTGCTGTTAGAAGCACACGGTCCTAGTGAACCGCGTAGTCGCCTCCATTTCTGAATGACAACGTCATTTGGTTTCTCTGATTCGACCATATCGGTATCAGTATGGGATATAGAAACACATGGAATACGTTTGGTAATAAGGACACTTATCACAAGTTGAAACACAATGTCGAACAAGCTACTATCGACACCCATTTATCTCAATGTATCCGTATTCCTACCTGTACACTGTTAGATCAGCCAGAGATGAAGCCGCTTTGATCGTGAAATGTTTGGAAAGTGCGACCGCAGATCAGGTGTGAGACAGTTGGTCCACAGTTTCTTATCAGTTTTGATCATCTACGATACAGCAGTTATCTTTTTCTCTCACCTCATTCATTGCTTCGATTTTGTAATAATCGTACTATATTTGAGGAAGGAGGTGGCGACCAATTTTGGGCTGCCAAATGGGGAAACTCATCGGCGGCTATTTCATCAGCACCTATTCACAAACTTGGAGTTACATAAACGGTCAACACAAGGTGCACGTATAAGTACGAATGGACATCATTGCTATTTCAGTCTCTTCCACAGGACCTATCATTTTCCCATGCCAATCCGAAGGACTAAGCTTGGTAATCAATTGCTGTTAGAAGCACACGGTCCTAGTGAACCGCGTAGTCGCCTCCATTTCTGAATGACAACGTCATTTGGTTTCTCTGATTCGACCATATCGGTATCAGTATGGGATATAGAAACACATGGAATACGTTTGGTAATAAGGACACTTATCACAAGTTGAAACACAATGTCAAACAAGCTACTGCCGACACCCATTTATCTCAATGTATTCGTATTCCTACCTGTACACCGTTAGATCAGCCAGAGATGAAGCCGCTTTGATCGTGAAATGTTTGGAAAGTGCGACCGCAGATCAGGTGTGAGACAGTTGGTCCACAGTTTCTTATCAGTTTTGATCATCTACGATATTGCCTTTATCTTTTTATCTCACTTCATTTACTTCCTTTGATTTTCTATTCATTATACAATATTTGAGGACGGAGGAGGCGACCAATTTTGGGCTGCCAAATGGGGAAACTCATCGGCGGCTATTTCATCAGCACCTATTCACAAACTTGGAGTTACATAAACGGTCAACACAAGGTGCACGTACCAGTACGAATGGACATGATTGCTATTTCAGTCTCTTCCACAGGACCTATCATTTTCCCATGCCAATCCGAAGCACTAATCTTGGTAATCTATTGCTGTTAGAAGCACACGGTCCTAGTGAACCGCGTAGTCGCCTCCATTTCTGAATGACAACGTCATTTGGTTTCTCTGATTCGACCATATCGGTATCAGTATGGGATATAGAAACACATGGAATACGTTTGGTAATAAGGACACTTATCACAAGTTGAAACACAATGTCAAACAAGCTACTGCCGACACCCATTTATCTCAATGTATCCGTATTCCTACCTGTACACCGTTAGATCAGCCAGAGATGAAGCCGCTTTGATCGTGAAATGTTTGGAAAGTGCGACCGCAGATCAGGTGTGAGACAGTTGGTCCACAGTTTCTTATCAGTTTTGATCATCTACGGTATTGCCTTTATCTTTTATCTCACTTCATTTACTTCCTTTGATTTTCTATTCATTGTACAATATTTCAGGAAGGAGGTGGCGATCAATTATGGGCTGCCGAATGGGGAAACTCATCGGCGGCTATTTCATCAGCACCTATTCACAAACTTGGAGTTACATAAACGGTCAACACAAGGTGCACGTATCAGTACGAATGGACATCATGGCTATTTCAGTCTCTTCCACAGGACCTATCATTTTCCCATGCCAATCCGAAGGACTAAGCTTGGTAATCTATTGCTGTTAGAAGCACACGGTCCTAGTGAACCGCGTAGTCGCCTCCATTTCTGAATGACAACGTCATCTGGTTTCTCTGATTCGACCATATCGGTATCAGTATGGGATATAGAAACACATGGAATACGTTTGGTAATAAGGACACTTATCACAAGTTGAAACACAATGTCGAACAAGCTACTATCGACACCCATTTATCTCAATGTATCCGTATTCCTACCTGTACACTGTTAGATCAGCCAGAGATGAAGCCGCTTTGATCGTGAAATGTTTGGAAAGTGCGACCGCAGATCAGGTGTGAGACAGTTGGTCCACAGTTTCTTATCAGTTTTGATCATCTACGACACAGCAGTTATCTTTTTCTCTCACCTCATTCATTGCTTCGATTTTGTAATAATCGTACTATATTTGAGGAAGGAGGTGGCGACGAATTTTGGGCTGCCAAATGGGGAAACTCATCGGCGGCTATTTCATCAGCACCTATTCACAAACTTGGAGTTACATAAACGGTCAACACAAGGTGCACGTATAAGTACGAATGGACATCATTGCTATTTCAGTCTCTTCCACAGGACCTATCATTTTCCCATGCCAATCCGAAGGACTAAGCTTGGTAATCAATTGCTGTTAGAAGCACACGGTCCTAGTGAACCGCGTAGTCGCCTCCATTTCTGAATGACAACGTCATTTGGTTTCTCTGATTCGACCATATCGGTATCAGTATGGGATATAGAAACACATGGAATACGTTTGGTAATAAGGACACTTATCACAAGTTGAAACACAATGTCAAACAAGCTACTGCCGACACCCATTTATCTCAATGTATTCGTATTCCTACCTGTACACCGTTAGATCAGCCAGAGATGAAGCCGCTTTGATCGTGAAATGTTTGGAAAGTGCGACCGCAGATCAGGTGTGAGACAGTTGGTCCACAGTTTCTTATCAGTTTTGATCATCTACGATATTGCCTTTATCTTTTATCTCACTTCATTTACTTCCTTTGATTTTCTATTCATTATACAATATTTGAGGACGGAGGAGGCGACCAATTTTGGGCTGCCAAATGGGGAAACTCATCGGCGGCTATTTCATCAGCACCTATTCACAAACTTGGAGTTACATAAACGGTCAACACAAGGTGCACGTACCAGTACGAATGGACATGATTGCTATTTCAGTCTCTTCCACAGGACCTATCATTTTCCCATGCCAATCCGAAGCACTAAGCTTGGTAATCTATTGCTGTTAGAAGCACACGGTCCTAGTGAACCGCGTAGTCGCCTCCATTTCTGAATGACAACGTCATCTGGTTTCTCTGATTCGACCATATCGGTATCAGTATGGGATATAGAAACACATGGAATACGTTTGGTAATAAGGACACTTATCACAAGTTGAAACACAATGTCGAACAAGCTACTATCGACACCCATTTATCTCAATGTATCCGTATTCCTACCTGTACACTGTTAGATCAGCCAGAGATGAAGCCGCTTTGATCGTGAAATGTTTGGAAAGTGCGACCGCAGATCAGGTGTGAGACAGTTGGTCCACAGTTTCTTATCAGTTTTGATCATCTACGATACAGCAGTTATCTTTTTCTCTCACCTCATTCATTGCTTCGATTTTGTAATAATCGTACTATATTTGAGGAAGGAGGTGGCGACCAATTTTGGGCTGCCAAATGGGGAAACTCATCGGCGGCTATTTCATCAGCACCTATTCACAAACTTGGAGTTACATAAACGGTCAACACAAGGTGCACGTATAAGTACGAATGGACATCATTGCTATTTCAGTCTCTTCCACAGGACCTATCATTTTCCCATGCCAATCCGAAGGACTAAGCTTGGTAATCAATTGCTGTTAGAAGCACACGGTCCTAGTGAACCGCGTAGTCGCCTCCATTTCTGAATGACAACGTCATTTGGTTTCTCTGATTCGACCATATCGGTATCAGTATGGGATATAGAAACACATGGAATACGTTTGGTAATAAGGACACTTATCACAAGTTGAAACACAATGTCGAACAAGCTACTATCGACACCCATTTATCTCAATGTATTCGTATTCCTACCTGTACACCGTTAGATCAGCCAGAGATGAAGCCGCTTTGATCGTGAAATGTTTGGAAAGTGCGACCGCAGATCAGGTGTGAGACAGTTGGTCCACAGTTTCTTATCAGTTTTGATCATCTACGATATTGCCTTTATCTTTTTATCTCACTTCATTTACTTCCTTTGATTTTCTATTCATTATACAATATTTGAGGACGGAGGAGGCGACCAATTTTGGGCTGCCAAATGGGGAAACTCATCGGCGGCTATTTCATCAGCACCTATTCACAAACTTGGAGTTACATAAACGGTCAACACAAGGTGCACGTACCAGTACGAATGGACATGATTGCTATTTCAGTCTCTTCCACAGGACCTATCATTTTCCCATGCCAATCCGAAGCACTAATCTTGGTAATCTATTGCTGTTAGAAGCACACGGTCCTAGTGAACCGCGTAGTCGCCTCCATTTCTGAATGACAACGTCATTTGGTTTCTCTGATTCGACCATATCGGTATCAGTATGGGATATAGAAACACATGGAATACGTTTGGTAATAAGGACACTTATCACAAGTTGAAACACAATGTCAAACAAGCTACTGCCGACACCCATTTATCTCAATGTATCCGTATTCCTACCTGTACACCGTTAGATCAGCCAGAGATGAAGCTGCTTTGATCGTGAAATGTTTGGAAAGTGCGACCGCAGATCAGGTGTGAGACAGTTGGTCCACAGTTTCTTATCAGTTTTGATCATCTACGATATTGCCTTTATCTTTTATCTCACTTCATTTACTTCCTTTGATTTTCTATTCATTGTACAATATTTCAGGAAGGAGGTGGCGATCAATTATGGGCTGCCGAATGGGGAAACTCATCGGCGTCTAATTCATCAGCACCTATTCACAAACTTGGAGTTACATAAACGGTCAACACAAGGTGCACGTATCAGTACGAATGGACATCATTGCTATTTCAGTCTCTTCCACAGGACCTATCATTTTCCCATGCCAATCCGAAGGACTAATCTTGGTAATCTATTGCTGTTAGAAGCACACGGTCCTAGTGAACCGCGTAGTCGCCTCCATTTCTGAATGACAACGTCATTTGGTTTCTCTGATTCGACCATATCGGTATCAGTATGGGATATAGAAACACATGGAATACGTTTGGTAATAAGGACACTTATCACAAGTTGAAACACAATGTCAAACAAGTTACTACCAACACCCATTTATCTCAATGTATTCGTATTCCTACCTGTACACTGTTAGATCAGCCAGAGATGAAGCCGCTTTGATCGTGAAATGTTTGGAAAGTGCGACCGCAGATCAGGTGTGAGACAGTTGGTCCACAGTTTCTTATCAGTTTTGATCATCTACGATATTGCCTTTATCTTTTATCTCACTTCATTTACTTCCTTTGATTTTCTATTCATTGTACAATATTTCAGGAAGGAGGTGGCGATCAATTATGGGCTGCCGAATGGGGAAATTTATCGGCGGCTAATTCATCAGCACCTATTCACAAACTTGGAGTTACATAAACGGTCAACACAAGGTGCACGTATCAGTACGAATGGACATCATGGCTATTTCAGTCTCTTCCACAGGACCTATCATTTTCCCATGCCAATCCGAAGCACTAAGCTTGGTAATCAATTGCTGTTAGAAGCACACGGTCCTAGTGAACCGCGTAGTCGCCTCCATTTCTGAATGACAACGTCATTTGGTTTCTCTGATTCGACCATATCGGTATCAGTATGGGATATAGAAACACATGGAATCAATTGGTAATAAGGACACTTATCACAAGTTGAAACACAATGTCAAACAAGTTACTACCAACACCCATTTATCTCAATGTATTCGTATTCCTACCTGTACACTGTTAGATCAGCCAGAGATGAAGCCGCTTTGATCGTGAAATGTTTGGAAAGTGCGACCGCAGATCAGGTGTGAGACAGTTGGTCCACAGTTTCTTATCAGTTTTGATCATCTACGATATTGCCTTTATCTTTTTATCTCACTTCATTTACTTCCTTTGATTTTCTATTAATTGTACAATATTTGAGGAAGGAGGTGGCGACCAATTTTGGGCTGCCAAATGGGGAAACTCATCGGCGGCTATTTCATCAGCACCTATTCACAAACTTGGAGTTACATAAACGGTCAACACAAGGTGCACGTACCAGTACGAATGGACATCATTGCTATTTCAGTCTCTTCCACAGGACCTATCATTTTCCCATGCCAATCCGAAGCACTAATCTTGGTAATCTATTGCTGTTAGAAGCACACGGTCCTAGTGAACCGCGTAGTCGCCTCCATTTCTGAATGACAACGTCATTTGGTTTCTCTGATTCGACCATATCGGTATCAGTATGGGATATAGAAACACATGGAATACGTTTGGTAATAAGGACACTTATCACAAGTTGAAACACAATGTCAAACAAGCTACTGCCGACACCCATTTATCTCAATGTATCCGTATTCCTACCTGTACACTTCTAGATCAGCCAGAGATGAAGCTGCTTTGATCGTGAAATGTTTGGAAAGTGCGACCGCAGATCAGGTGTGAGACAGTTGGTCCACAGTTTCTTATCAGTTTTGATCATCTACGGTATTGCCTTTATCTTTTATCTCACTTCATTTACTTCCTTTGATTTTCTATTCATTGTACAATATTTCAGGAAGGAGGTGGCGATCAATTATGGGCTGCCGAATGGGGAAATTTATCGGCGGCTAATTCATCAGCACCTATTCACAAACTTGGAGTTACATAAACGGTCAACACAAGGTGCACGTATCAGTACGAATGGACATCATTGCTATTTCAGTCTCTTCCACAGGACCTATCATTTTCCCATGCCAATCCGAAGCACTAATCTTGGTAATCTATTGCTGTTAGAAGCACACGGTCCTAGTGAACCGCGTAGTCGCCTCCATTTCTGAATGACAACGTCATTTGGTTTCTCTGATTCGACCATATCGGTATCAGTATGGGATATAGAAACACATGGAATACGTTTGGTAATAAGGACACTTATCACAAGTTGAAACACAATGTCAAACAAGTTACTACCAACACCCATTTATCTCAATGTATTCGTATTCCTACCTGTACACTGTTAGATCAGCCAGAGATGAAGCCGCTTTGATCGTGAAATGTTTGGAAAGTGCGACCGCAGATCAGGTGTGAGACAGTTGGTCCACAGTTTCTTATCAGTTTTGATCATCTACGATATTGCCTTTATCTTTTATCTCACTTCATTTACTTCCTTTGATTTTCTATTCATTGTACAATATTTCAGGAAGGAGGTGGCGATCAATTATGGGCTGCCGAATGGGGAAATTTATCGGCGGCTAATTCATCAGCACCTATTCACAAACTTGGAGTTACATAAACGGTCAACACAAGGTGCACGTATCAGTACGAATGGACATCATTGCTATTTCAGTCTCTTCCACAGGACCTATCATTTTCCCATGCCAATCCGAAGGACTAAGCTTGGTAATCAATTGCTGTTAGAAGCACACGGTCCTAGTGAACCGCGTAGTCGCCTCCATTTCTGAATGACAACGTCATTTGATTTCTCTGATTCGACCATATCGGTATCAGTATGGGATATAGAAACACATGGAATCAATTGGTAATAAGGACACTTATCACAAGTTGAAACACAATGTCAAACAAGTTACTACCAACACCCATTTATCTCAATGTATTCGTATTCCTACCTGTACACTGTTAGATCAGCCAGAGATGAAGCCGCTTTGATCGTGAAATGTTTGGAAAGTGCGACCGCGGATCAGGTGTGAGACAGTTGGTCCACAGTTTCTTATCAGTTTTGATCATCTACGGTATTGCCTTTATCTTTTATCTCACTTCATTTACTTCCTTTGATTTTCTATTCATTGTACAATATTTCAGGAAGGAGGTGGCGATCATCTATGGGCTGCCGAATGGGGAAACTCATCGGCGGCTATTTCATCAGCACCTATTCACAAACTTGGAGTTACATAAACGGTCAACACAAGGTGCACGTACCAGTACGAATGGACATGATTGCTATTTCAGTCTCTTCCACAGGACCTATCATTTTCCCATGCCAATCCGAAGCACTAATCTTGGTAATCTATTGCTGTTAGAAGCACACGGTCCTAGTGAACCGCGTAGTCGCCTCCATTTCTGAATGACAACGTCATTTGGTTTCTCTGATTCGACCATATCGGTATCAGTATGGGATATAGAAACACATGGAATACGTTTGGTAATAAGGACACTTATCACAAGTTGAAACACAATGTCGAACAAGTTACTACCGACACCCATTTATCTCAATGTATTCGTATTCCTACCTGTACACCGTTAGATCAGCCAGAGATGAAGCTGCTTTGATCGTGAAATGTTTGGAAAGTGCGACCGCAGATCAGGTGTGAGACAAGTGGTCCACAGTTTCTTATCAGTTTTGATCATCTACGATATTGCCTTTATCTTTTATCTCACTTCATTTACTTCCTTTGATTTTCTATTCATTGTACAATATTTCAGGAAGGAGGTGGCGACCAATTTTGGGCTGCCAAATGGGGAAACTCATCGGCGGCTATTTCATCAGCACCTATTCACAAACTTGGAGTTACATAAACGGTCAACACAAGGTGCACGTATAAGTACGAATGGACATCATTGCTATTTCAGTCTCTTCCACAGGACCTATCATTTTCCCATGCCAATCCGAAGTACTAATCTTGGTAATCTATTGCTGTTAGAAGCACACGGTCCTAGTGAACCGCGTAGTCGCCTGCATTTCTGAATGACAACGTCATTTGGTTTCTCTGATTCGACCATATCGGTATCAGTATGGGATATAGAAACACATGGAATACGTTTGGTAATAAGGACACTTATCACAAGTTGAAACACAATGTCAAACAAGTTACTACCGACACCCATTTATCTCAATGTATTCGTATTCCTACCTGTACACTGTTAGATCAGCCAGAGATGAAGCTGCTTTGATCGTGAAATGTTTGGAAAGTGCGACCGCAGATCAGGTGTGAGACAGTTGGTCCACAGTTTCTTATCAGTTTTGATCATCTACGGTATTGCCTTTATCTTTTATCTCACTTCATTTACTTCCTTTGATTTTCTATTCATTGTACAATATTTCAGGAAGGAGGTGGCGATCAATTATGGGCTGCCGAATGGGGAAACTCATCGGCGGCTATTTCATCAGCACCTATTCACAAACTTGGAGTTACATAAACGGTCAACACAAGGTGCACGTATAAGTACGAATGGACATGATTGCTATTTCAGTCTCTTCCACAGGACCTATCATTTTCCCATGCCAATCCGAAGCACTAATCTTGGTAATCTATTGCTGTTAGAAGCACACGGTCCTAGTGAACCGCGTAGTCGCCTCCATTTCTGAATGACAACGTCATTTGGTTTCTCTGATTCGACCATATCGGTATCAGTATGGGATATAGAAACACATGGAATACGTTTGGTAATAAGGACACTTATCACAAGTTGAAACACAATGTCAAACAAGTTACTACCAACACCCATTTATTTCAATGTATTCGTATTCCTACCTGTACACTTCTAGATCAGCCAGAGATGAAGCCGCTTTGATCGTGAAATGTTTGGAAAGTGCGACCGCGGATCAGGTGTGAGACAGTTGGTCCACAGTTTCTTATCAGTTTTGATCATCTACGATATTGCCTTTATCTTTTTATCTCACTTCATTTACTTCCTTTGATTTTCTATTCATTGTACAATATTTCAGGAAGGAGGTGGCGACCAATTTTGGGCTGCCAAATGGGGAAACTCATCGGCGGCTATTTCATCAGCACCTATTCACAAACTTGGAGTTACATAAACGGTCAACACAAGGTGCACGTACCAGTACGAATGGACATGATTGCTATTTCAGTCTCTTCCACAGGACCTATCATTTTCCCATGCCAATCCGAAGCACTAATCTTGGTAATCTATTGCTGTTAGAAGCACACGGTCCTAGTGAACCGCGTAGTCGCCTCCATTTCTGAATGACAACGTCATTTGGTTTCTCTGATTCGACCATATCGGTATCAGTATGGGATATAGAAACACATGGAATACGTTTGGTAATAAGGACACTTATCGCAAGTTGAAACACTATGTCAAACAAGCTACTACCGACACCCATTTATCTCAATGTATTCGTATTCCTACCTGTACACCGTTAGATCAGCCAGAGATGAAGCTGCTTTGATCGTGAAATGTTTGGAAAGTGCGACCGCGGATCAGGTGTGAGACAGTTGGTCCACAGTTTCTTATCAGTTTTGATCATCTACGATATTGCCTTTATCTTTTATCTCACTTCATTTACTTCCTTTGATTTTCTATTCATTGTACAATATTTCAGGAAGGGGGTGGCGATCAATTATGGGCTGCCGAATGGGGAAACTCATCGGCGGCTATTTCATCAGCACCTATTCACAAACTTGGAGTTACATAAACGGTCAACACAAGGTGCACGTACCAGTACGAATGGACATGATTGCTATTTCAGTCTCTTCCACAGGACCTATCATTTTCCCATGCCAATCCGAAGCACTAATCTAGGTAATCTATTGCTGTTAGAAGCACACGGTCCTAGTGAACCGCGTAGTCGCCTCCATTTCTGAATGACAACGTCATTTGGTTTCTCTGATTCGACCATATCGGTATCAGTATGGGATATAGAAACACATGGAATACGTTTGGTAATAAGGACACTTATCACAAGTTGAAACACAATGTCGAACAAGTTACTACCAACACCCATTTATCTCAATGTGTTCGTATTCCTACCTGTACACCGTTAGATCAGCCAGAAATGAAGCTGCTTTGATCGTGAGATGTTTGGAAAGTGCGACCGCAGATCAGGTGTGAGACAGTTGGTCCACAGTTTCTTATCAGTTTTGATCATTTACGGTATTGCCTTTATCTTTTATCTCACTTCATTTACTTCCTTTGATTTTCTATTCATTGTACAATATTTCAGGAAGGAGGTGGCGACCAATCTTCGGCTGCGAAATGAAGAACTTCATCGGTGGCTATTTCATCAGCACCTATTCACAAACTTGGAGTTACATAAACGGTCAACACAAGGTGCACGTATAAGTACGAATGGACATCATTGCTATTTCAGTCTCTTCCACAGGACCTATCATTTTCCCATGCCAATCCGAAGCACTAATCTCGGTAATCTATTGCTGTTAGAAGCACACGGTCCTAGTGAACCGCGTAGTCGCCTCCATTTCTGAATGACAACGTCATTTGGTTTCTCTGATTCGACCATATCGGTATCAGTATGGGATATAGAAACACATGGAATACGTTTGGTAATAAGGACACTTATCACAAGTTGAAACACAATGTCAAACAAGTTACTACCAACACCCATTTATCTCAATGTATTCGTATTCCTACCTGTACACCGTTAGATCAGCCAGAGATGAAGCCGCTTTGATCGTGAAATGTTTGGAAAGTGCGACCGCAGATCAGGTGTGAGACAAGTGGTCCACAGTTTCTTATCAGTTTTGATCATCTACGATATTGCCTTTATCTTTTATCTCACTTCATTTACTTCCTTTGATTTTCTATTCATTGTACAATATTTCAGGAAGGAGGTGGCGATCAATTATGGGCTGCCAAATGGGGAAACTCATCGGCGGCTATTTCATCAGCACCTATTCACAAACTTGGAGTTACATAAACGGTCAACACAAGGTGCACGTACCAGTACGAATGGACATGATTGCTATTTCAGTCTCTTCCACAGGACCTATCATTTTCCCATGCCAATCCGAAGGACTAAGCTTGGTAATCTATTGCTGTTAGAAGCACACGGTCCTAGTGAACCGCGTAGTCGCCTCCATTTCTGAATGACAACGTCATTTGGTTTCTCTGATTCGACCATATCGGTATCAGTATGGGATATAGAAACACATGGAATACGTTTGGTAATAAGGACACTTATCACAAGTTGAAACACAATGTCAAACAAGTTACTATCGACACCCATTTATCTCAATGTATTCGTATTCCTACCTGTACACTTCTAGATCAGCCAGAGATGAAGCCGCTTTGATCGTGAAATGTTTGGAAAGTGCGACCGCAGATCAGGTGTGAGACAAGTGGTCCACAGTTTCTTATCAGTTTTGATCATCTACGATATTGCCTTTATCTTTTATCTCACTTCATTTACTTCCTTTGATTTTCTATTCATTGTACAATATTTCAGGAAGGAGGTGGCGATCAAATATTTTCTGCCGAATGGGGAAACTCATCGGCGGCTACTTCATCAGCACCTATTCACAAACTTGGAGTTACATAAACGGTCAACACAAGGTGCACGTATCAGTACGAATGGACATCATTGCTATTTCAGTCTCTTCCACAGGACCTATCATTTTCCCATGCCAATCCGAAGCACTAATCTTGGTAATCTATTGCTGTTAGAAGCACACGGTCCTAGTGAACCGCGTAGTCGCCTCCATTTCTGAATGACAACGTCATCTGGTTTCTCTGATTCGACCATATCGGTATCAGTATGGGATATAGAAACACATGGAATACGTTTGGTAATAAGGACACTTATCACAAGTTGAAACACAATGTCAAACAAGTTACTACCAACACCCATTTATCTCAATGTATTCGTATTCCTACCTGTACACCGTTAGATCAGCCAGAGATGAAGCCGCTTTGATCGTGAAATGTTTGGAAAGTGCGACCGCAGATCAGGTGTGAGACAAGTGGTCCACAGTTTCTTATCAGTTTTGATCATCTACGATATTGCCTTTATCTTTTTATCTCACTTCATTTACTTCCTTTGATTTTCTATTCATTGTACAATATTTCAGGAAGGAGGTGGCGATCAATTATGGGCTGCCGAATGGGGAAACTCATCGGCGGCTATTTCATCAGCACCTATTCACAAACTTGGAGTTACATAAACGGTCAACACAAGGTGCACGTACCAGTACGAATGGACATGATTGCTATTTCAGTCTCTTCCACAGGACCTATCATTTTCCCATGCCAATCCGAAGCACTAATCTTGGTAATCTATTGCTGTTAGAAGCACACGGTCCTAGTGAACCGCGTAGTCGCCTCCATTTCTGAATGACAACGTCATTTGATTTCTCTGATTCGACCATATCGGTATCAGTATGGGATATAGAAACACATGGAATACGTTTGGTAATAAGGACACTTATCACAAGTTGAAACACAATGTCAAACAAGTTACTACCGACACCCATTTATCTCAATGTATTCGTATTCCTACCTGTACACTGTTAGATCAGCCAGAGATGAAGCCGCTTTGATCGTGAAATGTTTGGAAAGTGCGACCGCGGATCAGGTGTGAGACAGTTGGTCCACAGTTTCTTATCAGTTTTGATCATCTACGATATTGCCTTTATCTTTTATCTCACTTCATTTACTTCCTTTGATTTTCTATTCATTGTACAATATTTCAGGAAGGGGGTGGCGATCAAATATGTTCTGCCGAATGGGGAAACTCATCGGCGGCTATTTCATCAGCACCTATTCACAAACTTGGAGTTACATAAACGGTCAACACAAGGTGCACGTACCAGTACGAATGGACATCATTGCTATTTCAGTCTCTTCCACAGGACCTATCATTTTCCCATGCCAATCCGAAGCACTAATCTTGGTAATCTATTGCTGTTAGAAGCACACGGTCCTAGTGAACCGCGTAGTCGCCTCCATTTCTGAAAGACAACGTCATTTGGTTTCTCTGATTCGACCATATCGGTATCAGTATGGGATATAGAAACACATGGAATACGTTTGGTAATAAGGACACTTATCACAAGTTGAAACACAATGTCAAACAAGTTACTACCGACACCCATTTATCTCAATGTATCCGTATTCCTACCTGTACACCGTTAGATCAGCCAGAGATGAAGCCGCTTTGATCGTGAAATGTTTGGAAAGTGCGACCGCAGATCAGGTGTCAGACAAGTGGTCCACAGTTTCTTATCAGTTTTGATCATCTACGGTATTGCCTTTATCTTTTTATCTCACTTCATTTACTTCCTTCGATTTTCTATTAAATGTACAATATTTCATGGAGGAGGTGGCGATCAATTATGGGCTGCCGAATGGGGAAATTTATCGGCGGCTATTTCATCAGCACCTATTCACAAACTTGGAGTTACATAAACGGTCAACACAAGGTGCACGTACCAGTACGAATGGACATCATTGCTATTTCAGTCTCTTCCACAGGACCTATCATTTTCCCATGCCAATCCGAAGCACTAATCTTGGTAATCTATTGCTGTTAGAAGCACACGGTCCTAGTGAACCGCGTAGTCGCCTCCATTTCTGAAAGACAACGTCATTTGGTTTCTCTGATTCGACCATATCGGTATCAGTATGGGATATAGAAACACATGGAATACGTTTGGTAATAAGGACACTTATCACAAGTTGAAACACAATGTCAAACAAGTTACTACCGACACCCATTTATCTCAATGTATTCGTATTCCTACCTGTACACCGTTAGATCAGCCAGAGATGAAGCTGCTTTGATCGTGAAATGTTTGGAAAGTGCGACCGCAGATCAGGTGTGAGACAAGAGGTCCACAGTTTCTTATCAGTTTTGATCATCTACGGTATTGCCTTTATCTTTTTATCTCACTTCATTTACTTCCTTTGATTTTCTATTCATTGTACAATATTTCAAGAAGGAGGTGGCGATCAATTATGGGCTGCCAAATGGGGAAACTCATCGGCGGCTATTTCATCAGCACCTATTCACAAACTTGGAGTTACATAAACGGTCAACACAAGGTGCACGTACCAGTACGAATGGACATCATTGCTATTTCAGTCTCTTCCACAGGACCTATCATTTTCCCATGCCAATCCGAAGCACTAATCTTGGTAATCTATTGCTGTTAGAAGCACACGGTCCTAGTGAACCGCGTAGTCGCCTCCATTTCTGAATGACAACGTCATCTGGTTACTCTGATTCGACCATATCGGTATCAGTATGGGATATAGAAACACATGGAATACGTTTGGTAATAAGGACACTTATCACAAGTTGAAACACAATGTCAAACAAGTTACTACCGACACCCATTTATCTCAATGTATTCGTATTCCTACCTGTACACTGTTAGATCAGCCAGAGATGAAGCCGCTTTGATCGTGAAATGTTTGGAAAGTGCGACCGCGGATCAGGTGTGAGACAGTTGGTCCACAGTTTCTTATCAGTTTTGATCATCTACGATATTGCCTTTATCTTTTATCTCACTTCATTTACTTCCTTTGATTTTCTATTCATTGTACAATATTTCAGGAAGGGGGTGGCGATCAAATATGTTCTGCCGAATGGGGAAACTCATCGGCGGCTATTTCATCAGCACCTATTCACAAACTTGGAGTTACATAAACGGTCAACACAAGGTGCACGTACCAGTACGAATGGACATCATTGCTATTTCAGTCTCTTCCACAGGACCTATCATTTTCCCATGCCAATCCGAAGCACTAATCTTGGTAATCTATTGCTGTTAGAAGCACACGGTCCTAGTGAACCGCGTAGTCGCCTCCATTTCTGAATGACAACGTCATCTGGTTTCTCTGATTCGACCATATCGGTATCAGTATGGGATATAGAAACACATGGAATACGTTTGGTAATAAGGACACTTATCACAAGTTGAAACACAATGTCAAACAAGTTACTACCGACACCCATTTATCTCAATGTATCCGTATTCCTACCTGTACACCGTTAGATCAGCCAGAGATGAAGCCGCTTTGATCGTGAAATGTTTGGAAAGTGCGACCGCAGATCAGGTGTCAGACAAGTGGTCCACAGTTTCTTATCAGTTTTGATCATCTACGATATTGCCTTTATCTTCTTATCTCATTTCATTTACTTCCTTCGATTTTCTATTAAATGTACAATATTTCATGGAGGAGGTGGCGATCAATTATGGGCTGCCGAATGGGGAAATTTATCGGCGGCTATTTCATCAGCACCTATTCACAAACTTGGAGTTACATAAACGGTCAACACAAGGTGCACGTACCAGTACGAATGGACATCATTGCTATTTCAGTCTCTTCCACAGGACCTATCATTTTCCCATGCCAATCCGAAGCACTAATCTTGGTAATCTATTGCTGTTAGAAGCACACGGTCCTAGTGAACCGCGTAGTCGCCTCCATTTCTGAAAGACAACGTCATTTGGTTTCTCTGATTCGACCATATCGGTATCAGTATGGGATATAGAAACACATGGAATACGTTTGGTAATAAGGACACTTATCACAAGTTGAAACACAATGTCAAACAAGTTACTACCGACACCCATTTATCTCAATGTATTCGTATTCCTACCTGTACACCGTTAGATCAGCCAGAGATGAAGCTGCTTTGATCGTGAAATGTTTGGAAAGTGCGACCGCAGATCAGGTGTGAGACAGTTGGTCCACAGTTTCTTATCAGTTTTGATCATCTACGGTATTGCCTTTATCTTTTTATCTCACTTCATTTACTTCCTTTGATTTTCTATTCATTGTACAATATTTCAAGAAGGAGGTGGCGATCAATTATGGGCTGCCAAATGGGGAAACTCATCGGCGGCTATTTCATCAGCACCTATTCACAAACTTGGAGTTACATAAACGGTCAACACAAGGTGCACGTACCAGTACGAATGGACATCATTGCTATTTCAGTCTCTTCCACAGGACCTATCATTTTCCCATGCCAATCCGAAGCACTAATCTTGGTAATCTATTGCTGTTAGAAGCACACGGTCCTAGTGAACCGCGTAGTCGCCTCCATTTCTGAATGACAACGTCATCTGGTTACTCTGATTCGACCATATCGGTATCAGTATGGGATATAGAAACACATGGAATACGTTTGGTAATAAGGACACTTATCACAAGTTGAAACACAATGTCAAACAAGCTACTGCCGACACCCATTTATATCAATGTGTTCGTATTCCTACCTGTACACCGTTAGATCAGCCAGAAATGAAGCTGTTTTGATCGTGAAATGTTTGGAAAGTGCGACCGCAGATCAGGTGTGAGACAAGTGGTCCACAGTTTCTTATCAGTTTTGATCATCTACGGTATTGCCTTTATCTTCTTATCTCATTTCATTTACTTCCTTCGATTTTCTATTAAATGTACGATATTTCATGGAGGAGGTGGCGATCAATTATGGGCTGCCGAATGGGGAAACTCATCGGCGGCTATTTCATCAGCACCTATTCACAAACTTGGTGTTACATAAACGGTCAACACAAGGTGCACGTACCAGTACGAATGGACATGATTGCTATTTCAGTCTCTTCCACAGGACCTATCATTTTCCCATGCCAATCCGAAGCACTAATCTTGGTAATCTATTGCTGTTAGAAGCACACGGTCCTAGTGAACCGCGTAGTCGCCTCCATTTCTGAATGACAACGTCATTTGGTTTCTCTGATTCGACCATATCGGTATCAGTATGGGATATAGAAACACATGGAATACGTTTGGTAATAAGGACACTTATCACAAGTTGAAACACAATGTCAAACAAGTTACTACCGACACCCATTTATCTCAATGTATTCGTATTCCTACCTGTACACTTCTAGATCAGCCAGAGATGAAGCTGCTTTGATCGTGAAATGTTTGGAAAGTGCGACCGCAGATCAGGTGTGAGACAAGTGGTCCACAGTTTCTGATCAGTTTTGATCATCTACGGTATTGCCTTTATCTTTTTATCTCACTTCATTTACTTCCTTCGATTTTCTATTAAATGTACAATATTTCATGGAGGAGGTGGCGATCAATTATGGGCTGCCGAATGGGGAAATTTATCGGCGGCTATTTCATCAGCACCTATTCACAAACTTGGAGTTACATAAACGGTCAACACAAGGTGCACGTATAAGTACGAATGGACATCATTGCTATTTCAGTCTCTTCCACAGGACCTATCATTTTCCCATGCCAATCCGAAGCACTAATCTTGGTAATCTATTGCTGTTAGAAGCACACGGTCCTAGTGAACCGCGTAGTCGCCTCCATTTCTGAAAGACAACGTCATTTGGTTTCTCTGATTCGACCATATCGGTATCAGTATGGGATATAGAAACACATGGAATACGTTTGGTAATAAGGACACTTATCACAAGTTGAAACACAATGTCAAACAAGTTACTACCGACACCCATTTATCTCAATGTATCCGTATTCCTACCTGTACACCGTTAGATCAGCCAGAGATGAAGCCGCTTTGATCGTGAAATGTTTGGAAAGTGCGACCGCAGATCAGGTGTGAGACAAGTGGTCCACAGTTTCTTATCAGTTTTGATCATCTACGATATAGCCTTTATCTTTTATCTCACTTCATTTACTTCCTTCGATTTTCTATTAAATGTACAATATTTCAGGAAGGAGGTGGCGATCAATTATGGGCTGCCGAATGGGGAAATTTATCGGCGGCTATTTCATCAGCACCTATTCACAAACTTGGAGTTACATAAACGGTCAACACAAGGTGCACGTACCAGTACGAATGGACATCATTGCTATTTCAGTCTCTTCCACAGGACCTATCATTTTCCCATGCCAATCCGAAGCACTAATCTTGGTAATCTATTGCTGTTAGAAGCACACGGTCCTAGTGAACCGCGTAGTCGCCTACATTTCTGAAAGACAACGTCATTTGGTTTCTCTGATTCGACCATATCGGTATCAGTATGGGATATAGAAACACATGGAATACGTTTGGTAATAAGGACACTTATCACAAGTTGAAACACAATGTCAAACAAGTTACTACCGACACCCATTTATCTCAATGTATTCGTATTCCTACCTGTACACTTCTAGATCAGCCAGAGATGAAGCTGCTTTGATCGTGAAATGTTTGGAAAGTGCGACCGCAGATCAGGTGTGAGACAAGTGGTCCACAGTTTCTTATCAGTTTTGATCATCTACGGTATTGCCTTTATCTTTTTATCTCACTTCATTTACTTCCTTTGATTTTCTATTCATTGTACAATATTTCAGGAAGGAGGTGGCGATCAATTATGGGCTGCCGAATGGGGAAATTTATCGGCGGCTATTTCATCAGCACCTATTCACAAACTTGGAGTTACATAAACGGTCAACACAAGGTGCACGTACCAGTACGAATGGACATCATTGCTATTTCAGTCTCTTCCACAGGACCTATCATTTTCCCATGCCAATCCGAAGCACTAATCTTGGTAATCTATTGCTGTTAGAAGCACACGGTCCTAGTGAACCGCGTAGTCGCCTCCATTTCTGAATGACAACGTCATTTGGTTTCTCTGATTCGACCATATCGGTATCAGTATGGGATATAGAAACACATGGAATACGTTTGGTAATAAGGACACTTATCACAAGTTGAAACACAATGTCGAACAAGTTACTACCGACACCCATTTATCTCAATGTATTCGTATTCCTACCTGTACACTGTTAGATCAGCCAGAGATGAAGCCGCTTTGATCGTGAAATGTTTGGAAAGTGCGACCGCAGATCAGGTGTGAGACAGTTGGTCCACAGTTTCTTATCAGTTTTGATCATCTACGATATTGCCTTTATCTTTTATCTCACTTCATTTACTTCCTTTGATTTTCTATTCATTGTACAATATTTCAGGAAGGAGGTGGCGATCAATTATGGGCTGCCGAATGGGGAAATTTATCGGCGGCTATTTCATCAGCACCTATTCACAAACTTGGAGTTACATAAACGGTCAACACAAGGTGCACGTACCAGTACGAATGGACATCATTGCTATTTCAGTCTCTTCCACAGGACCTATCATTTTCCCATGCCAATCCGAAGCACTAATCTTGGTAATCTATTGCTGTTAGAAGCACACGGTCCTAGTGAACCGCGTAGTCGCCTACATTTCTGAAAGACAACGTCATTTGGTTTCTCTGATTCGAACATATCGGTATCAGTATGGGATATAGAAACACATGGAATACGTTTGGTAATAAGGACACTTATCACAAGTTGAAACACAATGTCAAACAAGTTACTACCGACACCCATTTATCTCAATGTATTCGTATTCCTACCTGTACACCGTTAGATCAGCCAGAGATGAAGCTGCTTTGATCGTGAAATGTTTGGAAAGTGCGACCGCAGATCAGGTGTGAGACAAGTGGTCCACAGTTTCTTATCAGTTTTGATCATCTATGATATTGCCTTTATCTTTTATCTCACTTCATTTACTTCCTTCGATTTTCTATTAAATGTACAATATTTCATGGAGGAGGTGGCGATCAATTATGGGCTGCCGAATGGGGAAATTTATCGGCGGCTATTTCATCAGCACCTATTCACAAACTTGGAGTTACATAAACGGTCAACACAAGGTGCACGTACCAGTACGAATGGACATCATTGCTATTTCAGTCTCTTCCACAGGACCTATCATTTTCCCATGCCAATCCGAAGCACTAATCTTGGTAATCTATTGCTGTTAGAAGCACACGGTCCTAGTGAACCGCGTAGTCGCCTACATTTCTGAAAGACAACGTCATTTGGTTTCTCTGATTCGACCATATCGGTATCAGTATGGGATATAGAAACACATGGAATACGTTTGGTAATAAGGACACTTATCACAAGTTGAAACACAATGTCAAACAAGTTACTACCGACACCCATTTATCTCAATGTATTCGTATTCCTACCTGTACACTGTTAGATCAGCCAGAGATGAAGCCGCTTTGATCGTGAAATGTTTGGAAAGTGCGACCGCAGATCAGGTGTGAGACAAGTGGTCCACAGTTTCTTATCAGTTTTGATCATCTACGGTATTGCCTTTATCTTTTATCTCACTTCATTTACTTCCTTTGATTTTCTATTCATTGTACAATATTTCAGGAAGGAGGTGGCGATCAATTATGGGCTGCCGAATGGGGAAATTTATCGGCGGCTATTTCATCAGCACCTATTCACAAACTTGGAGTTACATAAACGGTCAACACAAGGTGCACGTACCAGTACGAATGGACATGATTGCTATTTCAGTCTCTTCCACAGGACCTATCATTTTCCCATGCCAATCCGAAGCACTAATCTTGGTAATCTATTGCTGTTAGAAGCACACGGTCCTAGTGAACCGCGTAGTCGCCTCCATTTCTGAATGACAACGTCATTTGGTTTCTCTGATTCGACCATATCGGTATCAGTATGGGATATAGAAACACATGGAATACGTTTGGTAATAAGGACACTTATCACAAGTTGAAACACAATGTCAAACAAGTTACTACCGACACCCATTTATCTCAATGTATTCGTATTCCTACCTGTACACTTCTAGATCAGCCAGAGATGAAGCTGCTTTGATCGTGAAATGTTTGGAAAGTGCGACCGCAGATCAGGTGTGAGACAAGTGGTCCACAGTTTCTTATCAGTTTTGATCATCTACGATATTGCCTTTATCTTTTTATCTCACTTCATTTACTTCCTTTGATTTTCTATTAATTGTACAATATTTCAGGAAGGAGGTGGCGATCAATTATGGGCTGCCAAATGGGGAAACTCATCGGCGGCTATTTCATCAGCACCTATTCACAAACTTGGAGTTACATAAACGGTCAACACAAGGTGCACGTATAAGTACGAATGGACATCATTGCTATTTCAGTCTCTTCCACAGGACCTATCATTTTCCCATGCCAATCCGAAGCACTAATCTTGGTAATCTATTGCTGTTAGAAGCACACGGTCCTAGTGAACCGCGTAGTCGCCTCCATTTCTGAATGACAACGTCATTTGGTTTCTCTGATTCGACCATATCGGTATCAGTATGGGATATAGAAACACATGGAATACGTTTGGTAATAAGGACACTTATCACAAGTTGAAACACAATGTCAAACAAGTTACTACCGACACCCATTTATCTCAATGTATTCGTATTCCTACCTGTACACTTCTAGATCAGCCAGAGATGAAGCTGCTTTGATCGTGAAATGTTTGGAAAGTGCGACCGCAGATCAGGTGTCAGACAAGTGGTCCACAGTTTCTTATCAGTTTTGATCATCTACGATATTGCCTTTATCTTTTTATCTCACTTCATTTACTTCCTTTGATTTTCTATTCATTGTACAATATTTCAGGAAGGAGGTGGCGATCAATTATGGGCTGCCAAATGGGGAAACTCATCGGCGGCTATTTCATCAGCACCTATTCACAAACTTGGAGTTACATAAACGGTCAACACAAGGTGCACGTATAAGTACGAATGGACATCATTGCTATTTCAGTCTCTTCCACAGGACCTATCATTTTCCCATGCCAATCCGAAGCACTAATCTTGGTAATCTATTGCTGTTAGAAGCACACGGTCCTAGTGAACCGCGTAGTCGCCTCCATTTCTGAATGACAACGTCATTTGGTTTCTCTGATTCGACCATATCGGTATCAGTATGGGATATAGAAACACATGGAATACGTTTGGTAATAAGGACACTTATCACAAGTTGAAACACAATGTCAAACAAGTTACTACCGACACCCATTTATCTCAATGTATTCGTATTCCTACCTGTACACTGTTAGATCAGCCAGAGATGAAGCTGCTTTGATCGTGAAATGTTTGGAAAGTGCGACCGCAGATCAGGTGTGAGACAAGTGGTCCACAGTTTCTTATCAGTTTTGATCATCTACGATATTGCCTTTATCTTTTTATCTCACTTCATTTACTTCCTTTGATTTTCTATTCATTGTACAATATTTCAGGAAGGGGGTGGCGATCAATTATGGGCTGCCAAATGCGGAAACTCATCGGCGGCTATTTCATCAGCACCTATTCACAAACTTGGAGTTACATAAACGGTCAACACAAGGTGCACGTACCAGTACGAATGGACATCATTGCTATTTCAGTCTCTTCCACAGGACCTATCATTTTCCCATGCCAATCCGAAGCACTAATCTTGGTAATCTATTGCTGTTAGAAGCACACGGTCCTAGTGAACCGCGTAGTCGCCTCCATTTCTGAATGACAACGTCATCTGGTTTCTCTGATTCGACCATATCGGTATCAGTATGGGATATAGAAACACATGGAATACGTTTGGTAATAAGGACACTTATCACAAGTTGAAACACAATGTCGAACAAGTTACTACCGACACCCATTTATCTCAATGTATTCGTATTCCTACCTGTACACTTCTAGATCAGCCAGAGATGAAGCTGCTTTGATCGTGAAATGTTTGGAAAGTGCGACCGCAGATCAGGTGTGAGACAAGTGGTCCACAGTTTCTTATCAGTTTTGATCATCTACGATATTGCCTTTATCTTTTATCTCACTTCATTTACTTCCTTTGATTTTCTATTCATTGTACAATATTTCAGGAAGGAGGTGGCGACCAATTTTCGGCTGCCAAATGAAGAAATTCATCGGCGGCTATTTCATCAGCACCTATTCACAAACTTGGAGTTACATAAACGGTCAACACAAGGTGCACGTATAAGTACGAATGGACATCATTGCTATTTCAGTCTCTTCCACAGGACCTATCATTTTCCCATGCCAATCCGAAGCACTAATCTTGGTAATCTATTGCTGTTAGAAACACACGGTCCTAGTGAACCGCGTAGTCGCCTCCATTTCTGAATGACAACGTCATTTGGTTTCTCTGATTCGACCATATCGGTATCAGTATGGGATATAGAAACACATGGAATACGTTTGGTAATAAGGACACTTATCACAAGTTGAAACACAATGTCAAACAAGCTACTATCGACACCCATTTATCTCAATGTATTCGTATTCCTACCTGTACACTGTTAGATCAGCCAGAGATGAAGCTGCTTTGATCGTGAAATGTTTGGAAAGTGCGACCGCAGATCAGGTGTGAGACAAGTGGTCCACAGTTTCTTATCAGTTTTGATCATCTACGATATTGCCTTTATCTTTTTATCTCACTTCATTTACTTCCTTTGATTTTCTATTCATTGTACAATATTTCAGGAAGGGGGTGGCGATCAATTATGGGCTGCCAAATGGGGAAACTCATCGGCGGCTATTTCATCAGCACCTATTCACAAACTTGGAGTTACATAAACGGTCAACACAAGGTGCACGTACCAGTACGAATGGACATCATTGCTATTTCAGTCTCTTCCACAGGACCTATCATTTTCCCATGCCAATCCGAAGCACTAATCTTGGTAATCTATTGCTGTTAGAAGCACACGGTCCTAGTGAACCGCGTAGTCGCCTCCATTTCTGAATGACAACGTCATTTGGTTTCTCTGATTCGACCATATCGGTATCAGTATGGGATATAGAAACACATGGAATACGTTTGGTAATAAGGACACTTATCACAAGTTGAAACACAATGTCGAACAAGTTACTACCAACACCCATTTATCTCAATGTATTCGTATTCCTACCTGTACACTGTTAGATCAACCAGAGATGAAGCTGCTTTGATCGTGAAATGTTTGGAAAGTGCGACCGCAGATCAGGTGTGAGACAAGTGGTCCACAGTTTCTTATCAGTTTTGATCATCTACGATATTGCCTTTATCTTTTATCTCACTTCATTTACTTCCTTTGATTTTCTATTCATTGTACAATATTTCAGGAAGGAGGTGGCGACCAATTTTGGGCTGCCAAATGAAGAAATTCATCGGCGGCTATTTCATCAGCACCTATTCACAAACTTGGTGTTACATAAACGGTCAACACAAGGTGCACGTACCAGTACGAATGGACATCATTGCTATTTCAGTCTCTTCCACAGGACCTATCATTTTCCCATGCCAATCCGAAGCACTAATCTTGGTAATCTATTGCTGTTAGAAGCACACGGTCCTAGTGAACCGCGTAGTCGCCTCCATTTCTGAATGACAACGTCATTTGGTTTCTCTGATTCGACCATATCGGTATCAGTATGGGATATAGAAACACATGGAATACGTTTGGTAATAAGGACACTTATCACAAGTTGAAACACAATGTCAAACAAGTTACTACCAACACCCATTTATCTCAATGTATTCGTATTCCTACCTGTACACTTCTAGATCAGCCAGAGATGAAGCTGCTTTGATCGTTAAATGTTTGGAAAGTGCGACCGCAGATCAGGTGTGAGACAGTTGGTCCACAGTTTCTTATCAGTTTTGATCATCTACGATATTGCCTTTATCTTTTATCTCACTTCATTTACTTCCTTTGATTTTCTATTCATTGTACAATATTTCAGGAAGGAGGTGGCGACCAATCTTCGGCTGCCAAATGAAGAAATTCATCGGCGGCTATTTCATCAGCACCTATTCACAAACTTGGAGTTACATAAACGGTCAACACAAGGTGCACGTACCAGTACGAATGGACATCATTGCTATTTCAGTCTCTTCCACAGGACCTATCATTTTCCCATGCCAATCCGAAGCACTAATCTTGGTAATCTATTGCTGTTAGAAGCACACGGTCCTGGTGAACCGCGTAGTCGCCTCCATTTCTGAATGACAACGTCATTTGGTTTCTCTGATTCGACCATATCGGTATCAGTATGGGATATAGAAACACATGGAATACGTTTGGTAATAAGGACACTTATCACAAGTTGAAACACAATGTCAAACAAGTTACTACCGACACCCATTTATCTCAATGTATTCGTATTCCTACCTGTACACCGTTAGATCAGCCAGAGATGAAGCTGCTTTGATCGTGAAATGTTTGGAAAGTGCGACCGCAGATCAGGTGTGAGACAAGTGGTCCACAGTTTCTTATCAGTTTTGATCATCTACGGTATTGCCTTTATCTTTTATCTCACTTCATTTACTTCCTTTGATTTTCTATTCATTGTACAATATTTCAGGAAGGAGGTGGCGATCAATTATGGGCTGCCAAATGGGGAAACTCATCGGCGGCTATTTCATCAGCACCTATTCACAAACTTGGAGTTACATAAACGGTCAACACAAGGTGCACGTATAAGTACGAATGGACATGATTGCTATTTCAGTCTCTTCCACAGGACCTATCATTTCCCCATGCCAATCCGAAGCACTAATCTTGGTAATCTATTGCTGTTAGAAGCACACGGTCCTAGTGAACCGCGTAGTCGCCTCCATTTCTGAATGACAACGTCATTTGGTTTCTCTGATTCGACCATATCGGTATCAGTATGGGATATAGAAACACATGGAATACGTTTGGTAATAAGGACACTTATCACAAGTTGAAACACAATGTCAAACAAGTTACTATCGACACCCATTTATCTCAGTGTATTCGTATTCCTACCTGTACACTTCTAGATCAGCCAGAGATGAAGCTGCTTTGATCGTGAAATGTTTGGAAAGTGCGACCGCAGATCAGGTGTGAGACAAGTGGTCCACAGTTTCTTATCAGTTTTGATCATCTACGGTATTGCCTTTATCTTTTTATCTCACTTCATTTACTTCCTTTGATTTTCTATTCATTGTACAATATTTCAGGAAGGAGGTGGCGATCAATTATGGGCTGCCAAATGGGGAAACTCATCGGCGGCTATTTCATCAGCACCTATTCACAAACTTGGAGTTACATAAACGGTCAACACAAGGTGCACGTACCAGTACGAATGGACATCATTGCTATTTCAGTCTCTTCCACAGGACCTATCATTTTCCCATGCCAATCCGAAGCACTAATCTTGGTAATCTATTGCTGTTAGAAGCACACGGTCCTAGTGAACCGCGTAGTCGCCTCCATTTCTGAATGACAACGTCATTTGGTTTCTCTGATTCGACCATATCGGTATCAGTATGGGATATAGAAACACATGGAATACGTTTGGTAATAAGGACACTTATCACAAGTTGAAACACAATGTCGAACAAGCTACTATCGACACCCATTTATCTCAGTGTATTCGTATTCCTACCTGTACACTTCTAGATCAGCCAGAGATGAAGCTGCTTTGATCGTGAAATGTTTGGAAAGTGCGACCGCAGATCAGGTGTGAGACAAGTGGTCCACAGTTTCTTATCAGTTTTGATCATCTACGGTATTGCCTTTATCTTTTATCTCACTTCATTTACTTCCTTTGATTTTCTATTCATTGTACAATATTTCAGGAAGGAGGTGGCGATCAATTATGGGCTGCCAAATGGGGAAACTCATCGGCGGCTATTTCATCAGCACCTATTCACAAACTTGGAGTTACATAAACGGTCAACACAAGGTGCACGTACCAGTACGAATGGACATCATTGCTATTTCAGTCTCTTCCACAGGACCTATCATTTTCCCATGCCAATCCGAAGCACTAATCTTGGTAATCTATTGCTGTTAGAAGCACACGGTCCTAGTGAACCGCGTAGTCGCCTGCATTTCTGAATGACAACGTCATTTGGTTTCTCTGATTCGACCATATCGGTATTAGTATGGGATATAGAAACACATGGAATACGTTTGGTAATAAGGACACTTATCACAAGTTGAAACACAATGTCAAACAAGTTACTACCGACACCCATTTATCTCAATGTATTCGTATTCCTACCTGTACACTTCTAGATCAGCCAGAGATGAAGCTGCTTTGATCGTGAAATGTTTGGAAAGTGCGACCGCAGATCAGGTGTGAGACAAGTGGTCCACAGTTTCTTATCAGTTTTGATCATCTACGGTATTGCCTTTATTTTTTATCTCACTTCATTTACTTCCTTTGATTTTCTATTCATTGTACAATATTTCAGGAAGGAGGTGGCGATCAATTATGGGCTGCCGAATGGGGAAACTCATCGGCGGCTATTTCATCAGCACCTATTCACAAACTTGGAGTTACATAAACGGTCAACACAAGGTGCACGTATAAGTACGAATGGACATCATTGCTATTTCAGTCTCTTCCACAGGACCTATCATTTTCCCATGCCAATCCGAAGCACTAATCTTGGTAATCTATTGCTGTTAGAAGCACACGGTCCTAGTGAACCGCGTAGTCGCCTCCATTTCTGAATGACAACGTCATTTGGTTTCTCTGATTCGACCATATCGGTATTAGTATGGGATATAGAAACACATGGAATACGTTTGGTAATAAGGACACTTATCACAAGTTGAAACACAATGTCAAACAAGTTACTACCGACACCCATTTATCTCAATGTATTCGTATTCCTACCTGTACACTTCTAGATCAGCCAGAGATGAAGCTGCTTTGATCGTGAAATGTTTGGAAAGTGCGACCGCAGATCAGGTGTGAGACAAGTGGTCCACAGTTTCTTATCAGTTTTGATCATCTACGGTATTGCCTTTATTTTTTATCTCACTTCATTTACTTCCTTTGATTTTCTATTCATTGTACAATATTTCAGGAAGGAGGTGGCGATCAATTATGGGCTGCCGAATGGGGAAACTCATCGGCGGCTATTTCATCAGCACCTATTCACAAACTTGGAGTTACATAAACGGTCAACACAAGGTGCACGTACCAGTACGAATGGACATGATTGCTATTTCAGTCTCTTCCACAGGACCTATCATTTTCCCATGCCAATCCGAAGCACTAATCTAGGTAATCTATTGCTGTTAGAAGCACACGGTCCTAGTGAACCGCGTAGTCGCCTCCATTTCTGAATGACAACGTCATTTGGTTTTTCTGATTTGACCATATCGGTATCAGTATGGGATATAGAAACACATGGAATACGTTTGGTAATAAGGACACTTATCACAAGTTGAAACACAATGTCAAACAAGTTACTACCGACACCCATTTATCTCAATGTATTCGTATTCCTACCTGTACACTTCTAGATCAGCCAGAGATGAAGCTGCTTTGATCGTGAAATGTTTGGAAAGTGCGACCGCAGATCAGGTGTGAGACAGTTGGTCCACAGTTTCTTATCAGTTTTGATCATCTACGGTATTGCCTTTATTTTTTATCTCACTTCATTTACTTCCTTTGATTTTCTATTCATTGTACAATATTTCAGGAAGGAGGTGGCGATCAATTATGGGCTGCCGAATGGGGAAACTCATCGGCGGCTATTTCATCAGCACCTATTCACAAACTTGGAGTTACATAAACGGTCAACACAAGGTGCACGTATAAGTACGAATGGACATCATTGCTATTTCAGTCTCTTCCACAGGACCTATCATTTTCCCATGCCAATCCGAAGCACTAATCTTGGTAATCTATTGCTGTTAGAAGCACACGGTCCTAGTGAACCGCGTAGTCGCCTCCATTTCTGAATGACAACGTCATTTGGTTTCTCTGATTCGACCATATCGGTATCAGTATGGGATATAGAAACACATGGAATACGTTTGGTAATAAGGACACTTATCACAAGTTGAAACACAATGTCAAACAAGTTACTATCGACACCCATTTATCTCAATGTATTCGTATTCCTACCTGTACACTTCTAGATCAGCCAGAGATGAAGCCGCTTTGATCGTGAAATGTTTGGAAAGTGCGACCGCAGATCAGGTGTGAGACAAGTGGTCCACAGTTTCTTATCAGTTTTGATCATCTACGGTATTGCCTTTATCTTTTTATCTCACTTCATTTACTTCCTTTGATTTTCTATTCATTGTACAATATTTCAGGAAGGAGGTGGCGATCAATTATGGGCTGCCGAATGGGGAAACTCATCGGCGGCTATTTCATCAGCACCTATTCACAAACTTGGAGTTACATAAACGGTCAACACAAGGTGCACGTATAAGTACGAATGGACATGATTGCTATTTCAGTCTCTTCCACAGGACCTATCATTTTCCCATGCCAATCCGAAGCACTAATCTAGGTAATCTATTGCTGTTAGAAGCACACGGTCCTAGTGAACCGCGTAGTCGCCTCCATTTCTGAATGACAACGTCATTTGGTTTTTCTGATTTGACCATATCGGTATCAGTATGGGATATAGAAACACATGGAATACGTTTGGTAATAAGGACACTTATCACAAGTTGAAACACAATGTCAAACAAGTTACTACCGACACCCATTTATCTCAATGTATTCGTATTCCTACCTGTACACTGTTAGATCAGCCAGAGATGAAGCTGCTTTGATCGTGAAATGTTTGGAAAGTGCGACCGCAGATCAGGTGTGAGACAGTTGGTCCACAGATTCTTATCAGTTTCGATCATCTACGGTATTGCCCTTATCTTTTTATCTCACTTCATTTACTTCCTTTGATTTCCTATTCATTGTTTGCCATTTAGGAAATGAGGTGGCGATAAATCATGGGCTGCCGAATGGGGAAACTCATCGGCGGCTATTTCATCAGCACCTATTCACAAACGTGGAGTTACATAAACGGTCAACACAAGGTGCACGTATAAGTACGAATGGACATCATTGCTATTTCAGTCTCTTCTACAGGACCTATCATTTTCCCATGCCAATCCGAAGCACTAATCTTGGTAATCTATTGCTGTTAGAAGCACACGGTCCTAGTGAACCGCGTAGTCGCCTCCATTTCTGAATGACAACGTCATTTGGTTTCTCTGATTCGACCATATCGGTATCAGTATGGGATATAGAAACACATGGAATACGTTTGGTAATAAGGACACTTATCACAAGTTGAAACACAATGTCAAACAAGTTACTATCGACACCCATTTATCTCAATGTATTCGTATTCCTACCTGTACACTTCTAGATCAGCCAGAGATGAAGCCGCTTTGATCGTGAAATGTTTGGAAAGTGCGACCGCAGATCAGGTGTGAGACAAGTGGTCCACAGTTTCTTATCAGTTTTGATCATCTACGGTATTGCCTTTATCTTTTTATCTCACTTCATTTACTTCCTTTGATTTTCTATTCATTGTACAATATTTCAGGAAGGAGGTGGCGATCAATTATGGGCTGCCGAATGGGGAAACTCATCGGCGGCTATTTCATCAGCACCTATTCACAAACTTGGAGTTACATAAACGGTCAACACAAGGTGCACGTATAAGTACGAATGGACATGATTGCTATTTCAGTCTCTTCCACAGGACCTATCATTTTCCCATGCCAATCCGAAGCACTAATCTAGGTAATCTATTGCTGTTAGAAGCACACGGTCCTAGTGAACCGCGTAGTCGCCTCCATTTCTGAATGACAACGTCATTTGGTTTTTCTGATTTGACCATATCGGTATCAGTATGGGATATAGAAACACATGGAATACGTTTGGTAATAAGGACACTTATCACAAGTTGAAACACAATGTCAAACAAGTTACTACCGACACCCATTTATCTCAATGTATTCGTATTCCTACCTGTACACTGTTAGATCAGCCAGAGATGAAGCTGCTTTGATCGTGAAATGTTTGGAAAGTGCGACCGCAGATCAGGTGTGAGACAGTTGGTCCACAGATTCTTATCAGTTTCGATCATCTACGGTATTGCCCTTATCTTTTTATCTCACTTCATTTACTTCCTTTGATTTCCTATTCATTGTTTGCCATTTAGGAAATGAGGTGGCGATAAATCATGGGCTGCCGAATGGGGAAACTCATCGGCGGCTATTTCATCAGCACCTATTCACAAACTTGGAGTTACATAAACGGTCAACACAAGGTGCACGTATAAGTACGAATGGACATCATTGCTATTTCAGTCTCTTCTACAGGACCTATCATTTTCCCATGCCAATCCGAAGCACTAATCTTGGTAATCTATTGCTGTTAGAAGCACACGGTCCTAGTGAACCGCGTAGTCGCCTCCATTTCTGAATGACAACGTCATTTGGTTTCTCTGATTCGACCATATCGGTATCAGTATGGGATATAGAAACACATGGAATACGTTTGGTAATAAGGACACTTATCACAAGTTGAAACACAATGTCAAACAAGTTACTATCGACACCCATTTATCTCAATGTATTCGTATTCCTACCTGTACACTTCTAGATCAGCCAGAGATGAAGCCGCTTTGATCGTGAAATGTTTGGAAAGTGCGACCGCAGATCAGGTGTGAGACAAGTGGTCCACAGTTTCTTATCAGTTTTGATCATCTACGGTATTGCCTTTATCTTTTTATCTCACTTCATTTACTTCCTTTGATTTTCTATTCATTGTACAATATTTCAGGAAGGAGGTGGCGATCAATTATGGGCTGCCGAATGGGGAAACTCATCGGCGGCTATTTCATCAGCACCTATTCACAAACTTGGAGTTACATAAACGGTCAACACAAGGTGCACGTATAAGTACGAATGGACATGATTGCTATTTCAGTCTCTTCCACAGGACCTATCATTTTCCCATGCCAATCCGAAGCACTAATCTAGGTAATCTATTGCTGTTAGAAGCACACGGTCCTAGTGAACCGCGTAGTCGCCTCCATTTCTGAATGACAACGTCATTTGGTTTTTCTGATTTGACCATATCGGTATCAGTATGGGATATAGAAACACATGGAATACGTTTGGTAATAAGGACACTTATCACAAGTTGAAACACAATGTCAAACAAGTTACTACCGACACCCATTTATCTCAATGTATTCGTATTCCTACCTGTACACTGTTAGATCAGCCAGAGATGAAGCTGCTTTGATCGTGAAATGTTTGGAAAGTGCGACCGCAGATCAGGTGTGAGACAGTTGGTCCACAGATTCTTATCAGTTTCGATCATCTACGGTATTGCCCTTATCTTTTTATCTCACTTCATTTACTTCCTTTGATTTCCTATTCATTGTTTGCCATTTAGGAAATGAGGTGGCGATAAATCATGGGCTGCCGAATGGGGAAACTCATCGGCGGCTATTTCATCAGCACCTATTCACAAACTTGGAGTTACATAAACGGTCAACACAAGGTGCACGTATAAGTACGAATGGACATCATTGCTATTTCAGTCTCTTCTACAGGACCTATCATTTTCCCATGCCAATCCGAAGCACTAATCTTGGTAATCTATTGCTGTTAGAAGCACACGGTCCTAGTGAACCGCGTAGTCGCCTCCATTTCTGAATGACAACGTCATTTGGTTTCTCTGATTCGACCATATCGGTATCAGTATGGGATATAGAAACACATGGAATACGTTTGGTAATAAGGACACTTATCACAAGTTGAAACACAATGTCAAACAAGTTACTATCGACACCCATTTATCTCAATGTATTCGTATTCCTACCTGTACACCGTTAGATCAGCCAGAGATGAAGCCGCTTTGATCGTGAAATGTTTGGAAAGTGCGACCGCAGATCAGGTGTGAGACAAGTGGTCCACAGTTTCTTATCAGTTTTGATCATCTACGGTATTGCCTTTATCTTTTTATCTCACTTCATTTACTTCCTTTGATTTTCTATTCATTGTACAATATTTCAGGAAGGAGGTGGCGATCAATTATGGGCTGCCGAATGGGGAAACTCATCGGCGGCTATTTCATCAGCACTTATTCACAAACTTGGAGTTACATAAACGGTCAACACAAGGTGCACGTATAAGTACGAATGGACATGATTGCTATTTCAGTCTCTTCCACAGGACCTATCATTTTCCCATGCCAATCCGAAGCACTAATCTAGGTAATCTATTGCTGTTAGAAGCACACGGTCCTAGTGAACCGCGTAGTCGCCTCCATTTCTGAATGACAACGTCATTTGGTTTTTCTGATTTGACCATATCGGTATCAGTATGGGATATAGAAACACATGGAATACGTTTGGTAATAAGGACACTTATCACAAGTTGAAACACAATGTCAAACAAGTTACTACCGACACCCATTTATCTCAATGTATTCGTATTCCTACCTGTACACTGTTAGATCAGCCAGAGATGAAGCTGCTTTGATCGTGAAATGTTTGGAAAGTGCGACCGCAGATCAGGTGTGAGACAGTTGGTCCACAGATTCTTATCAGTTTCGATCATCTACGGTATTGCCCTTATCTTTTTATCTCACTTCATTTACTTCCTTTGATTTCCTATTCATTGTTTGCCATTTAGGAAATGAGGTGGCGATAAATCATGGGCTGCCGAATGGGGAAACTCATCGGCGGCTATTTCATCAGCACCTATTCACAAACTTGGAGTTACATAAACGGTCAACACAAGGTGCACGTATAAGTACGAATGGACATCATTGCTATTTCAGTCTCTTCTACAGGACCTATCATTTTCCCATGCCAATCCGAAGCACTAATCTTGGTAATCTATTGCTGTTAGAAGCACACGGTCCTAGTGAACCGCGTAGTCGCCTCCATTTCTGAATGACAACGTCATTTGGTTTCTCTGATTCGACCATATCGGTATCAGTATGGGATATAGAAACACATGGAATACGTTTGGTAATAAGGACACTTATCACAAGTTGAAAAACAATGTCGAACAAGCTACTATCGACACCCATTTATCTCAGTGTATTCGTATTCCTACCTGTACACTTCTAGATCAGCCAGAGATGAAGCTGCTTTGATCGTGAAATGTTTGGAAAGTGCGACCGCAGATCAGGTGTGAGACAAGTGGTCCACAGTTTCTTATCAGTTTTGATCATCTACGATATTGCCTTTATCTTTTATCTCACTTTATTTACTTCCTTTGATTTTCTATTAATTGTACAATATTTCAGGAAGGAGGTGGCGACCAATTTTCGGCTGCCAAATGAAGAAATTCATCGGCGGCTATTTCATCAGCACCTATTCACAAACTTGGAGTTACATAAACGGTCAACACAAGGTGCACGTATAAGTACGAATGGACATGATTGCTATTTCAGTCTCTTCCACAGGACCTATCATTTTCCCATGCCAATCCGAAGCACTAATCTTGGTAATCTATTGCTGTTAGAAACACACGGTCCTAGTGAACCGCGTAGTCGCCTCCATTTCTGAATGACAACGTCATTTGGTTTCTCTGATTCGACCATATCGGTATCAGTATGGGATATAGAAACACATGGAATACGTTTGGTAATAAGGACACTTATCACAAGTTGAAACACAATGTCGAACAAGCTACTATCGACACCCATTTATCTCAGTGTATTCGTATTCCTACCTGTACACTTCTAGATCAGCCAGAGATGAAGCTGCTTTGATCGTGAAATGTTTGGAAAGTGCGACCGAAGATCAGGTGTGAGACAAGTGGTCCACAGTTTCTTATCAGTTTTGATCATCTACGGTATTGCCTTTATCTTTTTATCTCACTTCATTTACTTCCTTTGATTTTCTATTCATTGTACAATATTTCAGGAAGGAGGTGGCGATCAATTATGGGCTGCCGAATGGGGAAACTCATCGGCGGCTATTTCATCAGCACCTATTCACAAACTTGGAGTTACATAAACGGTCAACACAAGGTGCACGTATAAGTACGAATGGACATCATTGCTATTTCAGTCTCTTCCACAGGACCTATCATTTTCCCATGCCAATCCGAAGCACTAATCTTGGTAATCTATTGCTGTTAGAAACACACGGTCCTAGTGAACCGCGTAGTCGCCTCCATTTCTGAATGACAACGTCATTTGGTTTTTCTGATTTGACCATATCGGTATCAGTATGGGATATAGAAACACATGGAATACGTTTGGTAATAAGGACACTTATCACAAGTTGAAACACAATGTCAAACAAGTTACTGCCGACACCCATTTATCTCAATGTATTCGTATTCCTACCTGTACACCGTTAGATCAGCCAGAGATGAAGCCGCTTTGATCGTGAAATGTTTGGAAAGTGCGACCGCAGACCAGGTGTGAGACAAGTGGTCCACAGTTTCTTATCAGTTTTGATCATCTACGATATTGCCTTTATCTTTTATCTCACTTTATTTACTTCCTTTGATTTTCTATTCATTGTACAATATTTCAGGAAGGAGGTGGCGACCAATTTTCGGCTGCCAAATGAAGAAATTCATCGGCGGCTATTTCATCAGCACCTATTCACAAACTTGGAGTTACATAAACGGTCAACACAAGGTGCACGCATCAGTACGAATGGACATCATTGCTATTTCAGTCTCTTCCACAAGACCTATCATTTTCCCATGCCAATCCGAAGCACTAATCTTGGTAATCTATTGCTGTTAGAAGCACACGGTCCTAGTGAACCGCGTAGTCGCCTCCATTTCTGAATGACAACGTCATTTGGTTTTTCTGATTTGACCATATCGGTATCAGTATGGGATATAGAAACACATGGAATACGTTTGGTAATAAGGACACTTATCACAAGTTGAAACACAATGTCAAACAAGTTACTGCCGACACCCATTTATCTCAATGTATTCGTATTCCTACCTGTACACTGTTAGATCAGCCAGAGATGAAGCTGCTTTGATCGTGAAATGTTTGGAAAGTGCGACCGCAGATCAGGTGTGAGACAGTTGGTCCACAGTTTCTTATCAGTTTTGATCATCTACGATATTGCCTTTATCTTTTATCTCACTTTATTTACTTCCTTTGATTTTCTATTAATTGTACAATATTTCAGGAAGGAGGTGGCGACCAATTTTCGGCTGCCAAATGAAGAAATTCATCGGCGGCTATTTCATCAGCACCTATTCACAAACTTGGAGTTACATAAACGGTCAACACAAGGTGCACGTACCAGTACGAAAGGACATCATTGCTATTTCAGTCTCTTCCACAGGACCTATCATTTTCCCATGCCAATCCGAAGCACTAATCTAGGTAATCTATTGCTGTTAGAAGCACACGGTCCTAGTGAACCGCGTAGTCGCCTCCATTTCTGAATGACAACGTCATTTGGTTTTTCTGATTTGACCATATCGGTATCAGTATGGGATATAGAAACACATGGAATACGTTTGGTAATAAGGACACTTATCACAAGTTGAAACACAATGTCAAACAAGTTACTGCCGACACCCATTTATCTCAATGTATTCGTATTCCTACCTGTACACTTCTAGATCAGCCAGAGATGAAGCCGCTTTGATCGTGAAATGTTGGGAAAGTGCGACCGCAGATCAGGTGTCAGACAAGTGGTCCACAGTTTCTTATCAGTTTTGATCATCTACGATATTGCCTTTATCTTTTATCTCACTTTATTTACTTCCTTTGATTTTCTATTCATTGTACAATTTTTCAGGAAGGAGGTGGCGACCAATTGTCGGCTGCCAAATGAAGAAATTCATCGGCGGCTATTTCATCAGCACCTATTCACAAACTTGGAGTTACATAAACGGTCAACACAAGGTGCACGTACCAGTACGAATGGACATCATTGCTATTTCAGTCTCTTCCACAGGACCTATCATTTTCCCATGCCAATCCGAAGCACTAATCTTGGTAATCTATTGCTGTTAGAAGCACACGGTACTAGTGAACCGCGTAGTCGCCTGCATTTCTGAATGACAACGTCATTTGGTTTCTCTGATTCGACCATATCGGTATCAGTATGGGATATAGAAACACATGGAATACGTTTGGTAATAAGGACACTTATCACAAGTTGAAACACAATGTCAAACAAGTTACTACCGACACCCATTTATCTCAATGTATTCGTATTCCTACCTGTACACCGTTAGATCAGCCAGAGATGAAGCTGCTTTGATCGTGAAATGTTTGGAAAGTGCGACCGCAGATCAGGTGTGAGACAAGTGGTCCACAGTTTCTTATCAGTTTTGATCATCTACGGTATTGCCTTTATCTTTTTATCTCACTTCATTTACTTCCTTTGATTTCCTATTCATTGTTTGCCATTTAGGTAATCAGGTGGCGATATATCATGGGCTGCCGAATGGGGAAACTCATCGGCGGCTATTTCATCAGCACCTATTCACAAACTTGGAGTTACATAAACGGTCAACACAAGGTGCACGTATAAGTACGAATGGACATCATTGCTATTTCAGTCTCTTCCACAGGACCTATCATTTTCCCATGCCAATCCGAAGCACTAATCTTGGTAATCTATTGCTGTTAGAAGCACACGGTCCTAGTGAACCGCGTAGTCGCCTCCATTTCTGAATGACAACGTCATTTGGTTTCTCTGATTCGACCATATCGGTATCAGTATGGGATATAGAAACACATGGAATACGTTTGGTAATAAGGACACTTATCACAAGTTGAAACACAATGTCAAACAAGTTACTATCGACACCCATTTATCTCAATGTATTCGTATTCCTACCTGTACACCGTTAGATCAGCCAGAGATGAAGCCGCTTTGATCGTGAAATGTTTGGAAAGTGCGACCGCAGATCAGGTGTGAGACAGTTGGTCCACAGTTTCTTATCAGTTTTGATTATCTACGGTATTGCCTTTATCTTTTATCTCACTTCATTTACTTCCTTTGATTTTCTATTAATTGTTTAACAATTAGGGAGGAGGTGGCGATCAATCATGGGCTGCCACATGGGGAAACTCATCGGCGGCTATTTCATCAGCACCTATTCACAAACTTGGAGTTACATAAACGGTCAACACAAGGTGCACGTATCAGTACGAATGGACATCATTGCTATTTCAGTCTCTTCCACAGGACCTATCATTTTCCCATGCCAATCCGAAGCACTAATCTTGGTAATCTATTGCTGTTAGAAGCACACGGTCCTAGTGAACCGCGTAGTCGCCTCCATTTCTGAATGACAACGTCATTTGGTTTCTCTGATTCGACCATATCGGTATCAGTATGGGATATAGAAACACATGGAATACGTTTGGTAATAAGGACACTTATCACAAGTTGAAACACAATGTCAAACAAGTTACTACCGACACCCATTTATCTCAATGTATTCGTATTCCTACCTGTACACCGTTAGATCAGCCAGAGATGAAGCTGCTTTGATCGTGAAATGTTTGGAAAGTGCGACCGCAGATCAGGTGTGAGACAGTTGGTCCACAGTTTCTTATCAGTTTTGATCATCTACGATATTGCCTTTATCTTTTATCTCACTTTATTTACTTCCTTTGATTTTCTATTAATTGTACAATATTTCAGGAAGGAGGTGGCGACCAATTTTCGGCTGCCAAATGAAGAAATTCATCGGCGGCTATTTCATCAGCACCTATTCACAAACTTGGAGTTACATAAACGGTCAACACAAGGTGCACGTATAAGTACGAATGGACATCATTGCTATTTCAGTCTCTTCCACAGGACCTATCATTTTCCCATGCCAATCCGAAGCACTAATCTAGGTAATCTATTGCTGTTAGAAGCACACGGTCCTAGTGAACCGCGTAGTCGCCTCCATTTCTGAATGACAACGTCATTTGGTTTTTCTGATTTGACCATATCGGTATCAGTATGGGATATAGAAACACATGGAATACGTTTGGTAATAAGGACACTTATCACAAGTTGAAACACAATGTCAAACAAGTTACTGCCGACACCCATTTATCTCAATGTATTCGTATTCCTACCTGTACACTTCTAGATCAGCCAGAGATGAAGCCGCTTTGATCGTGAAATGTTGGGAAAGTGCGACCGCAGATCAGGTGTGAGACAAGTGGTCCACAGTTTCTTATCAGTTTTGATCATCTACGATATTGCCTTTATCTTTTATCTCACTTTATTTACTTCCTTTGATTTTCTATTCATTGTACAATATTTCAGGAAGGAGGTGGCGATCAATTATGGGCTGCCAAATGGGGAAACTCATCGGCGGCTATTTCATCAGCACCTATTCACAAACTTGGAGTTACATAAACGGTCAACACAAGGTGCACGTACCAGTACGAATGGACATCATTGCTATTTCAGTCTCTTCCACAGGACCTATCATTTTCCCATGCCAATCCGAAGCACTAATCTTGGTAATCTATTGCTGTTAGAAGCACACGGTACTAGTGAACCGCGTAGTCGCCTGCATTTCTGAATGACAACGTCATTTGGTTTCTCTGATTCGACCATATCGGTATCAGTATGGGATATAGAAACACATGGAATACGTTTGGTAATAAGGACACTTATCACAAGTTGAAACACAATGTCAAACAAGTTACTATCGACACCCATTTATCTCAATGTATTCGTATTCCTACCTGTACACCGTTAGATCAGCCAGAGATGAAGCTGCTTTGATCGTGAAATGTTTGGAAAGTGCGACCGCAGATCAGGTGTGAGACAAGTGGTCCACAGTTTCTTATCAGTTTTGATCATCTACGGTATTGCCTTTATCTTTTTATCTCACTTCATTTACTTCCTTTGATTTCCTATTCATTGTTTGCCATTTAGGTAATCAGGTGGCGATATATCATGGGCTGCCGAATGGGGAAACTCATCGGCGGCTATTTCATCAGCACCTATTCACAAACTTGGAGTTACATAAACGGTCAACACAAGGTGCACGTATAAGTACGAATGGACATCATTGCTATTTCAGTCTCTTCCACAGGACCTATCATTTTCCCATGCCAATCCGAAGCACTAATCTTGGTAATCTATTGCTGTTAGAAGCACACGGTCCTAGTGAACCGCGTAGTCGCCTCCATTTCTGAATGACAACGTCATTTGGTTTCTCTGATTCGACCATATCGGTATCAGTATGGGATATAGAAACACATGGAATACGTTTGGTAATAAGGACACTTATCACAAGTTGAAACACAATGTCAAACAAGTTACTATCGACACCCATTTATCTCAATGTATTCGTATTCCTACCTGTACACCGTTAGATCAGCCAGAGATGAAGCCGCTTTGATCGTGAAATGTTTGGAAAGTGCGACCGCAGATCAGGTGTGAGACAGTTGGTCCACAGTTTCTTATCAGTTTTGATTATCTACGGTATTGCCTTTATCTTTTATCTCACTTCATTTACTTCCTTTGATTTTCTATTAATTGTTTAACAATTAGGGAGGAGGTGGCGATCAATCATGGGCTGCCACATGGGGAAACTCATCGGCGGCTATTTCATCAGCACCTATTCACAAACTTGGAGTTACATAAACGGTCAACACAAGGTGCACGTATCAGTACGAATGGACATCATTGCTATTTCAGTCTCTTCCACAGGACCTATCATTTTCCCATGCCAATCCGAAGCACTAATCTTGGTAATCTATTGCTGTTAGAAACACACGGTCCTAGTGAACCGCGTAGTCGCCTCCATTTCTGAATGACAACGTCATTTGGTTTCTCTGATTCGACCATATCGGTATCAGTATGGGATATAGAAACACATGGAATACGTTTGGTAATAAGGACACTTATCACAAGTTGAAACACAATGTCAAACAAGTTACTACCGACACCCATTTATCTCAATGTATTCGTATTCCTACCTGTACACCGTTAGATCAGCCAGAGATGAAGCCGCTTTGATCGTGAAATGTTTGGAAAGTGCGACCGCAGATCAGGTGTCAGACAAGTGGTCCACAGTTTCTTATCAGTTTTGATCATCTACGATATTGCCTTTATCTTTTATCTCACTTCATTTACTTCCTTTGATTTTCTATTAATTGTACAATATTTCAGGAAGGAGGTGGCGACCAATTTTCGGCTGCCAAATGAAGAAATTCATCGGCGGCTATTTCATCAGCACCTATTCACAAACTTGGAGTTACATAAACGGTCAACACAAGGTGCACGTATAAGTACGAATGGACATCATTGCTATTTCAGTCTCTTCCACAGGACCTATCATTTTCCCATGCCAATCCGAAGCACTAATCTAGGTAATCTATTGCTGTTAGAAGCACACGGTCCTAGTGAACCGCGTAGTCGCCTCCATTTCTGAATGACAACGTCATTTGGTTTTTCTGATTTGACCATATCGGTATCAGTATGGGATATAGAAACACATGGAATACGTTTGGTAATAAGGACACTTATCACAAGTTGAAACACAATGTCAAACAAGTTACTGCCGACACCCATTTATCTCAATGTATTCGTATTCCTACCTGTACACTTCTAGATCAGCCAGAGATGAAGCCGCTTTGATCGTGAAATGTTGGGAAAGTGCGACCGCAGATCAGGTGTGAGACAAGTGGTCCACAGTTTCTTATCAGTTTTGATCATCTACGATATTGCCTTTATCTTTTATCTCACTTTATTTACTTCCTTTGATTTTCTATTCATTGTACAATATTTCAGGAAGGAGGTGGCGATCAATTATGGGCTGCCAAATGGGGAAACTCATCGGCGGCTATTTCATCAGCACCTATTCACAAACTTGGAGTTACATAAACGGTCAACACAAGGTGCACGTACCAGTACGAATGGACATCATTGCTATTTCAGTCTCTTCCACAGGACCTATCATTTTCCCATGCCAATCCGAAGCACTAATCTTGGTAATCTATTGCTGTTAGAAGCACACGGTACTAGTGAACCGCGTAGTCGCCTGCATTTCTGAATGACAACGTCATTTGGTTTCTCTGATTCGACCATATCGGTATCAGTATGGGATATAGAAACACATGGAATACGTTTGGTAATAAGGACACTTATCACAAGTTGAAACACAATGTCAAACAAGTTACTATCGACACCCATTTATCTCAATGTATTCGTATTCCTACCTGTACACCGTTAGATCAGCCAGAGATGAAGCCGCTTTGATCGTGAAATGTTTGGAAAGTGCGACCGCAGATCAGGTGTGAGACAGTTGGTCCACAGTTTCTTATCAGTTTTGATTATCTACGGTATTGCCTTTATCTTTTATCTCACTTCATTTACTTCCTTTGATTTTCTATTAATTGTTTAACAATTAGGGAGGAGGTGGCGATCAATCATGGGCTGCCACATGGGGAAACTCATCGGCGGCTATTTCATCAGCACCTATTCACAAACTTGGAGTTACATAAACGGTCAACACAAGGTGCACGTATCAGTACGAATGGACATCATTGCTATTTCAGTCTCTTCCACAGGACCTATCATTTTCCCATGCCAATCCGAAGCACTAATCTTGGTAATCTATTGCTGTTAGAAACACACGGTCCTAGTGAACCGCGTAGTCGCCTCCATTTCTGAATGACAACGTCATTTGGTTTCTCTGATTCGACCATATCGGTATCAGTATGGGATATAGAAACACATGGAATACGTTTGGTAATAAGGACACTTATCACAAGTTGAAACACAATGTCAAACAAGTTACTACCGACACCCATTTATCTCAATGTATTCGTATTCCTACCTGTACACCGTTAGATCAGCCAGAGATGAAGCTGCTTTGATCGTGAAATGTTTGGAAAGTGCGACCGCAGATCAGGTGTCAGACAAGTGGTCCACAGTTTCTTATCAGTTTTGATCATCTACGATATTGCCTTTATCTTTTATCTCACTTCATTTACTTCCTTTGATTTTCTATTAATTGTACAATATTTCAGGAAGGAGGTGGCGACCAATTTTCGGCTGCCAAATGAAGAAATTCATCGGCGGCTATTTCATCAGCACCTATTCACAAACTTGGAGTTACATAAACGGTCAACACAAGGTGCACGTATAAGTACGAATGGACATCATTGCTATTTCAGTCTCTTCCACAGGACCTATCATTTTCCCATGCCAATCCGAAGCACTAATCTAGGTAATCTATTGCTGTTAGAAGCACACGGTCCTAGTGAACCGCGTAGTCGCCTCCATTTCTGAATGACAACGTCATTTGGTTTTTCTGATTTGACCATATCGGTATCAGTATGGGATATAGAAACACATGGAATACGTTTGGTAATAAGGACACTTATCACAAGTTGAAACACAATGTCAAACAAGTTACTGCCGACACCCATTTATCTCAATGTATTCGTATTCCTACCTGTACACTTCTAGATCAGCCAGAGATGAAGCCGCTTTGATCGTGAAATGTTGGGAAAGTGCGACCGCAGATCAGGTGTGAGACAAGTGGTCCACAGTTTCTTATCAGTTTTGATCATCTACGATATTGCCTTTATCTTTTATCTCACTTTATTTACTTCCTTTGATTTTCTATTCATTGTACAATATTTCAGGAAGGAGGTGGCGATCAATTATGGGCTGCCAAATGGGGAAACTCATCGGCGGCTATTTCATCAGCACCTATTCACAAACTTGGAGTTACATAAACGGTCAACACAAGGTGCACGTACCAGTACGAATGGACATCATTGCTATTTCAGTCTCTTCCACAGGACCTATCATTTTCCCATGCCAATCCGAAGCACTAATCTTGGTAATCTATTGCTGTTAGAAGCACACGGTACTAGTGAACCGCGTAGTCGCCTGCATTTCTGAATGACAACGTCATTTGGTTTCTCTGATTCGACCATATCGGTATCAGTATGGGATATAGAAACACATGGAATACGTTTGGTAATAAGGACACTTATCACAAGTTGAAACACAATGTCAAACAAGTTACTATCGACACCCATTTATCTCAATGTATTCGTATTCCTACCTGTACACCGTTAGATCAGCCAGAGATGAAGCTGCTTTGATCGTGAAATGTTTGGAAAGTGCGACCGCAGATCAGGTGTGAGACAAGTGGTCCACAGTTTCTTATCAGTTTTGATCATCTACGGTATTGCCTTTATCTTTTTATCTCACTTCATTTACTTCCTTTGATTTCCTATTCATTGTTTGCCATTTAGGTAATCAGGTGGCGATATATCATGGGTTGCCGAATGGGGAAACTCATCAGCGGCTATTTCATCAGCACCTATTCACAAACTTGGAGTTACATAAACGGTCAACACAAGGTGCACGTATAAGTACGAATGGACATGATTGCTATTTCAGTCTCTTCCACAGGACCTATCATTTTCCCATGCCAATCCGAAGCACTAATCTAGGTAATCTATTGCTGTTAGAAACACACGGTCCTAGTGAACCGCGTAGTCGCCTCCATTTCTGAATGACAACGTCATTTGGTTTCTCTGATTCGACCATATCGGTATCAGTATGGGATATAGAAACACATGGAATACGTTTGGTAATAAGGACACTTATCACAAGTTGAAACACAATGTCAAACAAGTTACTACCGACACCCATTTATCTCAATGTATTCGTATTCCTACCTGTACACCGTTAGATCAGCCAGAGATGAAGCTGCTTTGATCGTGAAATGTTTGGAAAGTGCGACCGCAGATCAGGTGTGAGACAGTTGGTCCACAGTTTCTTATCAGTTTTCATCATCTACGGTATTGCCTTTATCTTTTATCTCACTTTATTTACTTCCTTTGATTTTCTATTAATTGTTTAACAATTAGGGAGGAGGTGGCGACCAATTTTCGGCTGCCGAATGGGGAAACTCATCGGCGGCTATTTCATCAGCACCTATTCACAAACTTGGAGTTACATAAACGGTCAACACAAGGTGCACGTATAAGTACGAATGGACATCATTGCTATTTCAGTCTCTTCCACAGGACCTATCATTTTCCCATGCCAATCCGAAGCACTAATCTTGGTAATCTATTGCTGTTAGAAGCACACGGTACTAGTGAACCGCGTAGTCGCCTGCATTTCTGAATGACAACGTCATTTGATTTCTCTGATTCGACCATATCGGTATCAGTATGGGATATAGAAACACATGGAATACGTTTGGTAATAAGGACACTTATCACAAGTTGAAACACAATGTCAAACAAGTTACTACCGACACCCATTTATCTCAATGTATTCGTATTCCTACCTGTACACCGTTAGATCAGCCAGAGATGAAGCCGCTTTGATCGTGAAATGTTTGGAAAGTGCGACCGCAGATCAGGTGTGAGACAAGTGGTCCACAGTTTCTTATCAGTTTTGATCATCTATGATATTGCCTTTATCTTTTATCTCACTTCATTTACTTCCTTTGATTTTCTATTCATTGTACAATATTTCAGGAAGGAGGTGGCGATCAATTATGGGCTGCCAAATGGGGAAACTCATCGGCGGCTATTTCATCAGCACCTATTCACAAACTTGGAGTTACATAAACGGTCAACACAAGGTGCACGTATCAGTACGAATGGACATCATTGCTATTTCAGTCTCTTCCACAGGACCTATCATTTTCCCATGCCAATCCGAAGCACTAAGCTTGGTAATCTATTGCTGTTAGAAGCACACGGTCCTAGTGAACCGCGTAGTCGCCTGCATTTCTGAATGACAACGTCATCTGGTTTCTCTGATTCGACCATATCGGTATCAGTATGGGATATAGAAACACATGGAATACGTTTGGTAATAAGGACACTTATCACAAGTTGAAACACAATGTCAAACAAGTTACTACCGACACCCATTTATCTCAATGTATTCGTATTCCTACCTGTACACCGTTAGATCAGCCAGAGATGAAGCCGCTTTGATCGTGAAATGTTTGGAAAGTGCGACCGCAGATCAGGTGTGAGACAAGTGGTCCACAGTTTCTTATCAGTTTTGATCATCTACGGTATTGCCTTTATCTTTTTATCTCACTTCATTTACTTCCTTTGATTTTCTATTCATTGTACAATATTTCAGGAAGGAGGTGGCGATCAATTATGGGCTGCCGAATGGGGAAACTCATCGGCGGCTATTTCATCAGCACCTATTCACAAACTTGGAGTTACATAAACGGTCAACACAAGGTGCACGTATAAGTACGAATGGACATCATTGCTATTTCAGTCTCTTCCACAGGACCTATCATTTTCCCATGCCAATCCGAAGCACTAATCTTGGTAATCTATTGCTGTTAGAAGCACACGGTCCTAGTGAACCGCGTAGTCGCCTCCGTTTCTGAATGACAACGTCATTTGGTTTTTCTGATTTGACCATATCGGTATCAGTATGGGATATAGAAACACATGGAATACGTTTGGTAATAAGGACACTTATCACAAGTTGAAACACAATGTTAAACAAGTTACTACCGACACCCATTTATCTCAATGTATTCGTATTCCTACCTGTACACTTCTAGATCAGCCAGAGATGAAGCTGCTTTGATCGGGAAATGTTTGGAAAGTGCGACCGCAGATCAGGTGTGAGACAAGTGGTCCACAGTTTCTTATCAGTTTTGATCATCTACGGTATTGCCTTTATTTTTTATCTCACTTCATTTACTTCCTTTGATTTTCTATTCATTGTTTATCATTTAGGAAATCAGGTGGCGATAAATCATGGGCTGCCGAATGGGGAAACTCATCGGCGGCTATTTCATCAGCACCTATTCACAAACTTGGAGTTACATAAACGGTCAACACAAGGTGCACGTATAAGTACGAATGGACATGATTGTTATTTCAGTCTCTTCCACAGGACCTATCATTTTCCCATGCCAATCCGAAGCACTAATCTTGGTAATCTATTGCTGTTAGAAGCACACGGTCCTAGTGAACCGCGTAGTCGCCTCCATTTCTGAATGACAACGTCATTTGATTTCTCTGATTCGACCATATCGGTATCAGTATGGGATATAGAAACACATGGAATACGTTTGGTAATAAGGACACTTATCACAAGTTGAAACACAATGTCAAACAAGTTACTACCGACACCCATTTATCTCAATGTATTCGTATTCCTACCTGTACACCGTTAGATCAGCCAGAGATGAAGCCGCTTTGATCGTGAAATGTTTGGAAAGTGCGACCGCAGATCAGGTGTGAGACAAGTGGTCCACAGTTTCTTATCAGTTTTGATCATCTATGATATTGCCTTTATCTTTTATCTCACTTCATTTACTTCCTTTGATTTTCTATTCATTGTACAATATTTCAGGAAGGAGGTGGCGATCAATTATGGGCTGCCAAATGGGGAAACTCATCGGCGGCTATTTCATCAGCACCTATTCACAAACTTGGAGTTACATAAACGGTCAACACAAGGTGCACGTACCAGTACGAATGGACATCATTGCTATTTCAGTCTCTTCCACAGGACCTATCATTTTCCCATGCCAATCCGAAGCACTAATCTTGGTAATCTATTGCTGTTAGAAGCACACGGTCCTAGTGAACCGCGTAGTCGCCTGCATTTCTGAATGACAACGTCATCTGGTTTCTCTGATTCGACCATATCGGTATCAGTATGGGATATAGAAACACATGGAATACGTTTGGTAATAAGGACACTTATCACAAGTTGAAACACAATGTCAAACAAGTTACTACCGACACCCATTTATCTCAATGTATTCGTATTCCTACCTGTACACCGTTAGATCAGCCAGAGATGAAGCCGCTTTGATCGTGAAATGTTTGGAAAGTGCGACCGCAGATCAGGTGTGAGACAAGTGGTCCACAGTTTCTTATCAGTTTTGATCATCTACGGTATTGCCTTTATCTTTTTATCTCACTTCATTTACTTCCTTTGATTTTCTATTCATTGTACAATATTTCAGGAAGGAGGTGGCGATCAATTATGGGCTGCCAAATGGGGAAACTCATCGGCGGCTATTTCATCAGCACCTATTCACAAACTTGGAGTTACATAAACGGTCAACACAAGGTGCACGTATAAGTACGAATGGACATCATTGCTATTTCAGTCTCTTCCACAGGACCTATCATTTTCCCATGCCAATCCGAAGCACTAATCTTGGTAATCTATTGCTGTTAGAAGCACACGATCCTAGTGAACCGCGTAGTCGCCTGCATTTCTGAATGACAACGTCATTTGGTTTTTCTGATTTGACCATATCGGTATCAGTATGGGATATAGAAACACATGGAATACGTTTGGTAATAAGGACACTTATCACAAGTTGAAACACAATGTTAAACAAGTTACTACCGACACCCATTTATCTCAATGTATTCGTATTCCTACCTGTACACTGTTAGATCAGCCAGAGATGAAGCTGCTTTGATCGTGAAATGTTTGGAAAGTGCGACCGCAGATCAGGTGTGAGACAAGTGGTCCACAGTTTCTTATCAGTTTTGATCATCTATGATATTGCCTTTATCTTTTATCTCACTTCATTTACTTCCTTTGATTTTCTATTCATTGTACAATATTTCAGGAAGGAGGTGGCGATCAATTATGGGCTGCCAAATGGGGAAACTCATCGGCGGCTATTTCATCAGCACCTATTCACAAACTTGGAGTTACATAAACGGTCAACACAAGGTGCACGTATAAGTACGAATGGACATCATTGCTATTTCAGTCTCTTCCACAGGACCTATCATTTTCCCATGCCAATCCGAAGCACTAATCTTGGTAATCTATTGCTGTTAGAAGCACACGGTCCTAGTGAACCGCGTAGTCGCCTGCATTTCTGAATGACAACGTCATCTGGTTTCTCTGATTCGACCATATCGGTATCAGTATGGGATATAGAAACACATGGAATACGTTTGGTAATAAGGACACTTATCACAAGTTGAAACACAATGTCAAACAAGTTACTACCGACACCCATTTATCTCAATGTATTCGTATTCCTACCTGTACACCGTTAGATCAGCCAGAGATGAAGCCGCTTTGATCGTGAAATGTTTGGAAAGTGCGACCGCAGATCAGGTGTGAGACAAGTGGTCCACAGTTTCTTATCAGTTTTGATCATCTACGGTATTGCCTTTATCTTTTTATCTCACTTCATTTACTTCCTTTGATTTTCTATTAATTGTTTAACAATTAGGGAGGAGGTGGCGACCAATTTTCGGCTGCCGAATGGGGAAACTCATCGGCGGCTATTTCATCAGCACCTATTCACAAACTTGGAGTTACATAAACGGTCAACACAAGGTGCACGTATAAGTACGAATGGACATCATTGCTATTTCAGTCTCCTCCACAGGACCTATCATTTTCCCATGCCAATCCGAAGCACTAATCTTGGTGATCAATTGCTGTTAGAAGCACACGGTCCTAGTGAACCGCGTAGTCGCCTGCATTTCTGAATGACAACGTCATTTGGTTTCTCTGATTCGACCATATCGGTATCAGTATGGGATATAGAAACACATGGAATACGTTTGGTAATAAGGACACTTATCACAAGTTGAAACACAATGTCAAACAAGTTACTACCGACACCCATTTATCTCAATGTATTCGTATTCCTACCTGTACACCGTTAGATCAGCCAGAGATGAAGCCGCTTTGATCGTGAAATGTTTGGAAAGTGCGACCGCAGATCAGGTGTGAGACAAGTGGTCCACAGTTTCTTATCAGTTTTGATCATCTATGATATTGCCTTTATCTTTTATCTCACTTCATTTACTTCCTTTGATTTTCTATTCATTGTACAATATTTCAGGAAGGAGGTGGCGATCAATTATGGGCTGCCAAATGGGGAAACTCATCGGCGGCTATTTCATCAGCACCTATTCACAAACTTGGAGTTACATAAACGGTCAACACAAGGTGCACGTACCAGTACGAATGGACATCATTGCTATTTCAGTCTCTTCCACAGGACCTATCATTTTCCCATGCCAATCCGAAGCACTAATCTTGGTAATCTATTGCTGTTAGAAGCACACGGTCCTAGTGAACCGCGTAGTCGCCTGCATTTCTGAATGACAACGTCATCTGGTTTCTCTGATTCGACCATATCGGTATCAGTATGGGATATAGAAACACATGGAATACGTTTGGTAATAAGGACACTTATCACAAGTTGAAACACAATGTCAAACAAGTTACTACCGACACCCATTTATCTCAATGTATTCGTATTCCTACCTGTACACCGTTAGATCAGCCAGAGATGAAGCCGCTTTGATCGTGAAATGTTTGGAAAGTGCGACCGCAGATCAGGTGTGAGACAAGTGGTCCACAGTTTCTTATCAGTTTTGATCATCTACGGTATTGCCTTTATCTTTTTATCTCACTTCATTTACTTCCTTTGATTTTCTATTCATTGTACAATATTTCAGGAAGGAGGTGGCGATCAATTATGGGCTGCCAAATGGGGAAACTCATCGGCGGCTATTTCATCAGCACCTATTCACAAACTTGGAGTTACATAAACGGTCAACACAAGGTGCACGTATAAGTACGAATGGACATCATTGCTATTTCAGTCTCTTCCACAGGACCTATCATTTTCCCATGCCAATCCGAAGCACTAATCTTGGTAATCTATTGCTGTTAGAAGCACACGATCCTAGTGAACCGCGTAGTCGCCTGCATTTCTGAATGACAACGTCATTTGGTTTTTCTGATTTGACCATATCGGTATCAGTATGGGATATAGAAACACATGGAATACGTTTGGTAATAAGGACACTTATCACAAGTTGAAACACAATGTTAAACAAGTTACTACCGACACCCATTTATCTCAATGTATTCGTATTCCTACCTGTACACTGTTAGATCAGCCAGAGATGAAGCTGCTTTGATCGTGAAATGTTTGGAAAGTGCGACCGCAGATCAGGTGTGAGACAAGTGGTCCACAGTTTCTTATCAGTTTTGATCATCTATGATATTGCCTTTATCTTTTATCTCACTTCATTTACTTCCTTTGATTTTCTATTCATTGTACAATATTTCAGGAAGGAGGTGGCGATCAATTATGGGCTGCCAAATGGGGAAACTCATCGGCGGCTATTTCATCAGCACCTATTCACAAACTTGGAGTTACATAAACGGTCAACACAAGGTGCACGTACCAGTACGAATGGACATCATTGCTATTTCAGTCTCTTCCACAGGACCTATCATTTTCCCATGCCAATCCGAAGCACTAATCTTGGTAATCTATTGCTGTTAGAAGCACACGGTCCTAGTGAACCGCGTAGTCGCCTGCATTTCTGAATGACAACGTCATCTGGTTTCTCTGATTCGACCATATCGGTATCAGTATGGGATATAGAAACACATGGAATACGTTTGGTAATAAGGACACTTATCACAAGTTGAAACACAATGTCAAACAAGTTACTACCGACACCCATTTATCTCAATGTATTCGTATTCCTACCTGTACACCGTTAGATCAGCCAGAGATGAAGCCGCTTTGATCGTGAAATGTTTGGAAAGTGCGACCGCAGATCAGGTGTGAGACAAGTGGTCCACAGTTTCTTATCAGTTTTGATCATCTACGGTATTGCCTTTATCTTTTTATCTCACTTCATTTACTTCCTTTGATTTTCTATTAATTGTTTACCAATTAGGGAGGAGGTGGCAATCAATCATGGGCTGCCAAATGAAGAAATTCATCGGCGGCTATTTCATCAGCACCTATTCACAAACTTGGAGTTACATAAACGGTCAACACAAGGTGCACGTATAAGTACGAATGGACATCATTGCTATTTCAGTCTCTTCCACAGGACCTATCATTTTCCCATGCCAATCCGAAGCACTAATCTTGGTGATCAATTGCTGTTAGAAGCACACGGTCCTAGTGAACCGCGTAGTCGCCTGCATTTCTGAATGACAACGTCATTTGGTTTCTCTGATTCGACCATATCGGTATCAGTATGGGATATAGAAACACATGGAATACGTTTGGTAATAAGGACACTTATCACAAGTTGAAACACAATGTCAAACAAGTTACTACCGACACCCATTTATCTCAATGTATTCGTATTCCTACCTGTACACTTCTAGATCAGCCAGAGATGAAGCTGCTTTGATCGTGAAATGTTTGGAAAGTGCGACCGCAGATCAGGTGTCAGACAAGTGGTCCACAGTTTCTTATCAGTTTTGATCATCTACGGTATTGCCTTTATTTTTTATCTCACTTCATTTACTTCCTTTGATTTTCTATTCATTGTACAATATTTCAGGAAGGAGGTGGCGATCAATTATGGGCTGCCAAATGGGGAAACTCATCGGCGGCTATTTCATCAGCACCTATTCACAAACTTGGAGTTACATAAACGGTCAACACAAGGTGCACGTATAAGTACGAATGGACATCATTGCTATTTCAGTCTCTTCCACAGGACCTATCATTTTCCCATGCCAATCCGAAGCACTAATCTTGGTAATCTATTGCTGTTAGAAGCACACGGTCCTAGTGAACCGCGTAGTCGCCTGCATTTCTGAATGACAACGTCATCTGGTTTCTCTGATTCGACCATATCGGTATCAGTATGGGATATAGAAACACATGGAATACGTTTGGTAATAAGGACACTTATCACAAGTTGAAACACAATGTCAAACAAGTTACTACCGACACCCATTTATCTCAATGTATTCGTATTCCTACCTGTACACCGTTAGATCAGCCAGAGATGAAGCCGCTTTGATCGTGAAATGTTTGGAAAGTGCGACCGCAGATCAGGTGTGAGACAAGTGGTCCACAGTTTCTTATCAGTTTTGATCATCTACGGTATTGCCTTTATCTTTTTATCTCACTTCATTTACTTCCTTTGATTTTCTATTAATTGTTTAACAATTAGGGAGGAGGTGGCGACCAATTTTCGGCTGCCGAATGGGGAAACTCATCGGCGGCTATTTCATCAGCACCTATTCACAAACTTGGAGTTACATAAACGGTCAACACAAGGTGCACGTATAAGTACGAATGGACATCATTGCTATTTCAGTCTCTTCCACAGGACCTATCATTTTCCCATGCCAATCCGAAGCACTAATCTTGGTGATCAATTGCTGTTAGAAGCACACGGTCCTAGTGAACCGCGTAGTCGCCTGCATTTCTGAATGACAACGTCATTTGGTTTCTCTGATTCGACCATATCGGTATCAGTATGGGATATAGAAACACATGGAATACGTTTGGTAATAAGGACACTTATCACAAGTTGAAACACAATGTCAAACAAGTTACTACCGACACCCATTTATCTCAATGTATTCGTATTCCTACCTGTACACTTCTAGATCAGCCAGAGATGAAGCTGCTTTGATCGTGAAATGTTTGGAAAGTGCGACCGCAGATCAGGTGTCAGACAAGTGGTCCACAGTTTCTTATCAGTTTTGATCATCTACGGTATTGCCTTTATTTTTTATCTCACTTCATTTACTTCCTTTGATTTTCTATTCATTGTACAATATTTCAGGAAGGAGGTGGCGATCAATTATGGGCTGCCAAATGGGGAAACTCATCGGCGGCTATTTCATCAGCACCTATTCACAAACTTGGAGTTACATAAACGGTCAACACAAGGTGCACGTATAAGTACGAATGGACATGATTGCTATTTCAGTCTCTTCCACAGGACCTATCATTTTCCCATGCCAATCCGAAGCACTAAGCTTGGTAATCTATTGCTGTTAGAAGCACACGGTCCTAGTGAACCGCGTAGTCGCCTCCATTTCTGAATGACAACGTCATTTGATTTCTCTGATTCGACCATATCGGTATCAGTATGGGATATAGAAACACATGGAATACGTTTGGTAATAAGGACACTTATCACAAGTTGAAACACAATGTCAAACAAGTTACTACCGACACCCATTTATCTCAATGTATTCGTATTCCTACCTGTACACCGTTAGATCAGCCAGAGATGAAGCCGCTTTGATCGTGAAATGTTTGGAAAGTGCGACCGCAGATCAGGTGTGAGACAAGTGGTCCACAGTTTCTTATCAGTTTTGATCATCTATGATATTGCCTTTATCTTGTATCTCACTTCATTTACTTCCTTTGATTTTCTATTCATTGTACAATATTTCAGGAAGGAGGTGGCGATCAATTATGGGCTGCCGAATGGGGAAACTCATCGGCGGCTATTTCATCAGCACCTATTCACAAACTTGGAGTTACATAAACGGTCAACACAAGGTGCACGTACCAGTACGAATGGACATCATTGCTATTTCAGTCTCTTCCACAGGACCTATCATTTTCCCATGCCAATCCGAAGCACTAATCTTGGTAATCTATTGCTGTTAGAAGCACACGGTCCTAGTGAACCGCGTAGTCGCCTCCATTTCTGAATGACAACGTCATTTGATTTCTCTGATTCGACCATATCGGTATCAGTATGGGATATAGAAACACATGGAATACGTTTGGTAATAAGGACACTTATCACAAGTTGAAACACAATGTCAAACAAGTTACTACCGACACCCATTTATCTCAATGTATTCGTATTCCTACCTGTACACCGTTAGATCAGCCAGAGATGAAGCCGCTTTGATCGTGAAATGTTTGGAAAGTGCGACCGCAGATCAGGTGTGAGACAAGTGGTCCACAGTTTCTTATCAGTTTTGATCATCTATGATATTGCCTTTATCTTTTATCTCACTTCATTTACTTCCTTTGATTTTCTATTCATTGTACAATATTTCAGGAAGGAGGTGGCGATCAATTATGGGCTGCCAAATGGGGAAACTCATCGGCGGCTATTTCATCAGCACCTATTCACAAACTTGGAGTTACATAAACGGTCAACACAAGGTGCACGTACCAGTACGAATGGACATCATTGCTATTTCAGTCTCTTCCACAGGACCTATCATTTTCCCATGCCAATCCGAAGCACTAATCTTGGTAATCTATTGCTGTTAGAAGCACACGGTCCTAGTGAACCGCGTAGTCGCCTGCATTTCTGAATGACAACGTCATTTGGTTTCTCTGATTCGACCATATCGGTATCAGTATGGGATATAGAAACACATGGAATACGTTTGGTAATAAGGACACTTATCACAAGTTGAAACACAATGTCAAACAAGTTACTACCGACACCCATTTATCTCAATGTATTCGTATTCCTACCTGTACACCGTTAGATCAGCCAGAGATGAAGCCGCTTTGATCGTGAAATGTTTGGAAAGTGCGACCGCAGATCAGGTGTGAGACAAGTGGTCCACAGTTTCTTATCAGTTTTGATCATCTACGGTATTGCCTTTATCTTTTTATCTCACTTCATTTACTTCCTTTGATTTTCTATTAATTGTTTAACAATTAGGGAGGAGGTGGCGACCAATTTTCGGCTGCCAAATGGGGAAACTCATCGGCGGCTATTTCATCAGCACCTATTCACAAACTTGGAGTTACATAAACGGTCAACACAAGGTGCACGTATAAGTACGAATGGACATCATTGCTATTTCAGTCTCTTCCACAGGACCTATCATTTTCCCATGCCAATCCGAAGCACTAATCTTGGTGATCAATTGCTGTTAGAAGCACACGGTCCTAGTGAACCGCGTAGTCGCCTCCATTTCTGAATGACAACGTCATTTGGTTTCTCTGATTCGACCATATCGGTATCAGTATGGGATATAGAAACACATGGAATACGTTTGGTAATAAGGACACTTATCACAAGTTGAAACACAATGTCAAACAAGTTACTGCCGACACCCATTTATCTCAATGTATTCGTATTCCTACCTGTACACCGTTAGATCAGCCAGAGATGAAGCCGCTTTGATCGTGAAATGTTTGGAAAGTGCGACCGCAGATCAGGTGTGAGACAAGTGGTCCACAGTTTCTTATCAGTTTTGATCATCTACGATATTGCCTTTATCTTTTATCTCACTTCATTTACTTCCTTTGATTTTCTATTAATTGTACAATATTTCAGGAAGGAGGTGGCGATCAATTATGGGCTGCCGAATGGGGAAACTCATCGGCGGCTATTTCATCAGCACCTATTCACAAACTTGGAGTTACATAAACGGTCAACACAAGGTGCACGTACCAGTACGAATGGACATCATTGCTATTTCAGTCTCTTCCACAGGACCTATCATTTTCCCATGCCAATCCGAAGCACTAATCTTGGTGATCAATTGCTGTTAGAAGCACACGGTCCTAGTGAACCGCGTAGTCGCCTCCATTTCTGAATGACAACGTCATTTGGTTTCTCTGATTTGACCATATCGGTATCAGTATGGGATATAGAAACACATGGAATACGTTTGGTAATAAGGACACTTATCACAAGTTGAAACACAATGTCAAACAAGTTACTACCGACACCCATTTATCTCAATGTATTCGTATTCCTACCTGTACACTTCTAGATCAGCCAGAGATGAAGCTGCTTTGATCGTGAAATGTTTGGAAAGTGCGACCGCAGATCAGGTGTGAGACAGTTGGTCCACAGTTTCTTATCAGTTTTGATCATCTACGATATTGCCTTTATCTTTTTATCTCACTTCATTTACTTCCTTTGATTTTCTATTCATTGTACAATATTTCAGGAAGGAGGTGGCGATCAATTATGGGCTGCCAAATGGGGAAACTCATCGGCGGCTATTTCATCAGCACCTATTCACAAACTTGGAGTTACATAAACGGTCAACACAAGGTGCACGTACAAGTACGAATGAACATCATTGCTATTTCAGTCTCTTCCACAGGACCTATCATTTTCCCATGCCAATCCGAAGCACTAATCTTGGTAATCTATTGCTGTTAGAAGCACACGGTCCTAGTGAACCGCGTAGTCGCCTCCATTTCTGAATGACAACGTCATTTGGTTTCTCTGATTCGACCATATCGGTATCAGTATGGGATATAGAAACACATGGAATACGTTTGGTAATAAGGACACTTATCACAAGTTGAAACACAATGTCAAACAAGTTACTACCGACACCCATTTATCTCAATGTATTCGTATTCCTACCTGTACACCGTTAGATCAGCCAGAGATGAAGCCGCTTTGATCGTGAAATGTTTGGAAAGTGCGACCGCAGATCAGGTGTGAGACAAGTGGTCCACAGTTTCTTATCAGTTTTGATCATCTACGGTATTGCCTTTATCTTTTTATCTCACTTCATTTACTTCCTTTGATTTTCTATTAATTGTTTACCAATTAGGGAGGAGGTGGCAATCAATCATGGGCTGCCAAATGAAGAAATTCATCGGCGGCTATTTCATCAGCACCTATTCACAAACTTGGAGTTACATAAACGGTCAACACAAGGTGCACGTATAAGTACGAATGGACATCATTGCTATTTCAGTCTCTTCCACAGGACCTATCATTTTCCCATGCCAATCCGAAGCACTAATCTTGGTGATCAATTGCTGTTAGAAGCACACGGTCCTAGTGAACCGCGTAGTCGCCTGCATTTCTGAATGACAACGTCATTTGGTTTCTCTGATTCGACCATATCGGTATCAGTATGGGATATAGAAACACATGGAATACGTTTGGTAATAAGGACACTTATCACAAGTTGAAACACAATGTCAAACAAGTTACTACCGACACCCATTTATCTCAATGTATTCGTATTCCTACCTGTACACTTCTAGATCAGCCAGAGATGAAGCTGCTTTGATCGTGAAATGTTTGGAAAGTGCGACCGCAGATCAGGTGTGAGACAAGTGGTCCACAGTTTCTTATCAGTTTTGATCATCTACGGTATTGCCTTTATCTTTTTATCTCACTTCATTTACTTCCTTTGATTTTCTATTCATTGTACAATATTTCAGGAAGGAGGTGGCGATCAATTATGGGCTGCCAAATGGGGAAACTCATCGGCGGCTATTTCATCAGCACCTATTCACAAACTTGGAGTTACATAAACGGTCAACACAAGGTGCACGTATAAGTACGAATGGACATCATTGCTATTTCAGTCTCTTCCACAGGACCTATCATTTTCCCATGCCAATCCGAAGCACTAAGCTTGGTAATCTATTGCTGTTAGAAGCACACGGTCCTAGTGAACCGCGTAGTCGCCTCCATTTCTGAATGACAACGTCATTTGATTTCTCTGATTCGACCATATCGGTATCAGTATGGGATATAGAAACACATGGAATACGTTTGGTAATAAGGACACTTATCACAAGTTGAAACACAATGTCAAACAAGTTACTACCGACACCCATTTATCTCAATGTATTCGTATTCCTACCTGTACACCGTTAGATCAGCCAGAGATGAAGCCGCTTTGATCGTGAAATGTTTGGAAAGTGCGACCGCAGATCAGGTGTGAGACAAGTGGTCCACAGTTTCTTATCAGTTTTGATCATCTACGGTATTGCCTTTATCTTTTTATCTCACTTCATTTACTTCCTTTGATTTTCTATTAATTGTTTACCAATTAGGTAGGAGGTGGCAATCAATCATGGGCTGCCAAATGAAGAAATTCATCGGCGGCTATTTCATCAGCACCTATTCACAAACTTGGAGTTACATAAACGGTCAACACAAGGTGCACGTATAAGTACGAATGGACATCATTGCTATTTCAGTCTCTTCCACAGGACCTATCATTTTCCCATGCCAATCCGAAGCACTAATCTTGGTGATCAATTGCTGTTAGAAGCACACGGTCCTAGTGAACCGCGTAGTCGCCTGCATTACTGAATGACAACGTCATTTGGTTTCTCTGATTCGACCATATCGGTATCAGTATGGGATATAGAAACACATGGAATACGTTTGGTAATAAGGACACTTATCACAAGTTGAAACACAATGTCAAACAAGTTACTACCGACACCCATTTATCTCAATGTATTCGTATTCCTACCTGTACACCGTTAGATCAGCCAGAGATGAAGCTGCTTTGATCGTGAAATGTTTGGAAAGTGCGACCGCAGATCAGGTGTGAGACAAGTGGTCCACAGTTTCTTATCAGTTTTGATCATCTACGGTATTGCCTTTATTTTTTATCTCACTTCATTTACTTCCTTTGATTTTCTATTCATTGTACAATATTTCAGGAAGGAGGTGGCGATCAATTATGGGCTGCCAAATGGGGAAACTCATCGGCGGCTATTTCATCAGCACCTATTCACAAACTTGGAGTTACATAAACGGTCAACACAAGGTGCACGTATAAGTACGAATGGACATCATTGCTATTTCAGTCTCTTCCACAGGACCTATCATTTTCCCATGCCAATCCGAAGCACTAAGCTTGGTAATCTATTGCTGTTAGAAGCACACGGTCCTAGTGAACCGCGTAGTCGCCTGCATTTCTGAATGACAACGTCATCTGGTTTCTCTGATTCGACCATATCGGTATCAGTATGGGATATAGAAACACATGGAATACGTTTGGTAATAAGGACACTTATCACAAGTTGAAACACAATGTCAAACAAGTTACTACCGACACCCATTTATCTCAATGTATTCGTATTCCTACCTGTACACCGTTAGATCAGCCAGAGATGAAGCCGCTTTGATCGTGAAATGTTTGGAAAGTGCGACCGCAGATCAGGTGTGAGACAAGTGGTCCACAGTTTCTTATCAGTTTTGATCATCTACGGTATTGCCTTTATCTTTTTATCTCACTTCATTTACTTCCTTTGATTTTCTATTAATTGTTTACCAATTAGGGAGGAGGTGGCAATCAATCATGGGCTGCCAAATGAAGAAATTCATCGGCGGCTATTTCATCAGCACCTATTCACAAACTTGGAGTTACATAAACGGTCAACACAAGGTGCACGTATCAGTACGAATGGACATGATTGCTATTTCAGTCTCTTCCACAGGACCTATCATTTTCCCATGCCAATCCGAAGCACTAATCTTGGTAATCTATTGCTGTTAGAAGCACACGGTCCTAGTGAACCGCGTAGTCGCCTGCATTTCTGAATGACAACGTCATTTGGTTTCTCTGATTCGACCATATCGGTATCAGTATGGGATATAGAAACACATGGAATACGTTTGGTAATAAGGACACTTATCACAAGTTGAAACACAATGTCAAACAAGTTACTACCGACACCCATTTATCTCAATGTATTCGTATTCCTACCTGTACACCGTTAGATCAGCCAGAGATGAAGCCGCTTTGATCGTGAAATGTTTGGAAAGTGCGACCGCAGATCAGGTGTGAGACAAGTGGTCCACAGTTTCTTATCAGTTTTGATCATCTACGATATTGCCTTTATCTTTTATCTCACTTCATTTACTTCCTTTGATTTTCTATTCATTGTACAATATTTCAGGAAGGAGGTGGCGATCAATTATGGGCTGCCGAATGGGGAAACTCATCGGCGGCTACTTCATCAGCACCTATTCACAAACTTGGAGTTACATAAACGGTCAACACAAGGTGCACGTATAAGTACGAATGGACATCATTGCTATTTCAGTCTCTTCCACAGGACCTATCATTTTCCCATGCCAATCCGAAGCACTAATCTTGGTAATCTATTGCTGTTAGAAGCACACGGTCCTAGTGAACCGCGTAGTCGCCTCCATTTCTGAATGACAACGTCATTTGGTTTCTCTGATTTGACCATATCGGTATCAGTATGGGATATAGAAACACATGGAATACGTTTGGTAATAAGGACACTTATCACAAGTTGAAACACAATGTCAAACAAGTTACTACCGACACCCATTTATCTCAATGTATTCGTATTCCTACCTGTACACCGTTAGATCAGCCAGAGATGAAGCTGCTTTGATCGTGAAATGTTTGGAAAGTGCGACCGCAGATCAGGTGTGAGACAAGTGGTCCACAGTTTCTTATCAGTTTTGATCATCTACGGTATTGCCTTTATTTTTTATCTCACTTCATTTACTTCCTTTGATTTTCTATTCATTGTACAATATTTCAGGAAGGAGGTGGCGATCAATTATGGGCTGCCAAATGAAGAAATTCATCGGCGGCTATTTCATCAGCACCTATTCACAAACTTGGAGTTACATAAACGGTCAACACAAGGTGCACGTACCAGTACGAATGGACATCATTGCTATTTCAGTCTCTTCCACAGGACCTATCATTTTCCCATGCCAATCCGAAGCACTAATCTTGGTAATCTATTGCTGTTAGAAGCACACGGTCCTAGTGAACCGCGTAGTCGCCTGCATTTCTGAATGACAACGTCATCTGGTTTCTCTGATTCGACCATATCGGTATCAGTATGGGATATAGAAACACATGGAATACGTTTGGTAATAAGGACACTTATCACAAGTTGAAACACAATGTCAAACAAGTTACTACCGACACCCATTTATCTCAATGTATTCGTATTCCTACCTGTACACCGTTAAATCAGCCAGAGATGAAGCCGCTTTGATCGTGAAATGTTTGGAAAGTGCGACCGCAGATCAGGTGTGAGACAAGTGGTCCACAGTTTCTTATCAGTTTTGATCATCTACGGTATTGCCTTTATCTTTTTATCTCACTTCATTTACTTCCTTTGATTTTCTATTAATTGTTTACCAATTAGGGAGGAGGTGGCAATCAATCATGGGCTGCCAAATGAAGAAATTCATCGGCGGCTATTTCATCAGCACCTATTCACAAACTTGGAGTTACATAAACGGTCAACACAAGGTGCACGTATAAGTACGAATGGACATCATTGCTATTTCAGTCTCTTCCACAGGACCTATCATTTTCCCATGCCAATCCGAAGCACTAATCTTGGTGATCAATTGCTGTTAGAAGCACACGGTCCTAGTGAACCGCGTAGTCGCCTGCATTTCTGAATGACAACGTCATTTGGTTTCTCTGATTCGACCATATCGGTATCAGTATGGGATATAGAAACACATGGAATACGTTTGGTAATAAGGACACTTATCACAAGTTGAAACACAATGTCAAACAAGTTACTACCGACACCCATTTATCTCAATGTATTCGTATTCCTACCTGTACACTTCTAGATCAGCCAGAGATGAAGCTGCTTTGATCGTGAAATGTTTGGAAAGTGCGACCGCAGATCAGGTGTGAGACAAGTGGTCCACAGTTTCTTATCAGTTTTGATCATCTACGGTATTGCCTTTATTTTTTATCTCACTTCATTTACTTCCTTTGATTTTCTATTCATTGTACAATATTTCAGGAAGGAGGTGGCGATCAATTATGGGCTGCCAAATGGGGAAACTCATCGGCGGCTATTTCATCAGCACCTATTCACAAACTTGGAGTTACATAAACGGTCAACACAAGGTGCACGTATAAGTACGAATGGACATCATTGCTATTTCAGTCTCTTCCACAGGACCTATCATTTTCCCATGCCAATCCGAAGCACTAAGCTTGGTAATCTATTGCTGTTAGAAGCACACGGTCCTAGTGAACCGCGTAGTCGCCTCCATTTCTGAATGACAACGTCATCTGGTTTCTCTGATTCGACCATATCGGTATCAGTATGGGATATAGAAACACATGGAATACGTTTGGTAATAAGGACACTTATCACAAGTTGAAACACAATGTCAAACAAGTTACTACCGACACCCATTTATCTCAATGTATTCGTATTCCTACCTGTACACCGTTAGATCAGCCAGAGATGAAGCCGCTTTGATCGTGAAATGTTTGGAAAGTGCGACCGCAGATCAGGTGTGAGACAAGTGGTCCACAGTTTCTTATCAGTTTTGATCATCTACGGTATTGCCTTTATCTTTTATCTCACTTCATTTACTTCCTTTGATTTTCTATTAATTGTTTACCAATTAGGGAGGAGGTGGCAATCAATCATGGGCTGCCAAATGAAGAAATTCATCGGCGGCTATTTCATCAGCACCTATTCACAAACTTGGAGTTACATAAACGGTCAACACAAGGTGCACGTATAAGTACGAATGGACATCATTGCTATTTCAGTCTCTTCCACAGGACCTATCATTTTCCCATGCCAATCCGAAGCACTAATCTTGGTGATCAATTGCTGTTAGAAGCACACGGTCCTAGTGAACCGCGTAGTCGCCTGCATTTCTGAATGACAACGTCATTTGGTTTCTCTGATTCGACCATATCGGTATCAGTATGGGATATAGAAACACATGGAATACGTTTGGTAATAAGGACACTTATCACAAGTTGAAACACAATGTCAAACAAGTTACTACCGACACCCATTTATCTCAATGTATTCGTATTCCTACCTGTACACTTCTAGATCAGCCAGAGATGAAGCTGCTTTGATCGTGAAATGTTTGGAAAGTGCGACCGCAGATCAGGTGTGAGACAAGTGGTCCACAGTTTCTTATCAGTTTTGATCATCTACGGTATTGCCTTTATCTTTTTATCTCACTTCATTTACTTCCTTTGATTTTCTATTCATTGTACAATATTTCAGGAAGGAGGTGGCGATCAATTATGGGCTGCCAAATGGGGAAACTCATCGGCGGCTATTTCATCAGCACCTATTCACAAACTTGGAGTTACATAAACGGTCAACACAAGGTGCACGTACCAGTACGAATGGACATCATTGCTATTTCAGTCTCTTCCACAGGACCTATCATTTTCCCATGCCAATCCGAAGCACTAATCTTGGTAATCTATTGCTGTTAGAAGCACACGGTCCTAGTGAACCGCGTAGTCGCCTGCATTTCTGAATGACAACGTCATCTGGTTTCTCTGATTCGACCATATCGGTATCAGTATGGGATATAGAAACACATGGAATACGTTTGGTAATAAGGACACTTATCACAAGTTGAAACACAATGTCAAACAAGTTACTACCGACACCCATTTATCTCAATGTATTCGTATTCCTACCTGTACACCGTTAGATCAGCCAGAGATGAAGCCGCTTTGATCGTGAAATGTTTGGAAAGTGCGACCGCAGATCAGGTGTGAGACAAGTGGTCCACAGTTTCTTATCAGTTTTGATCATCTACGGTATTGCCTTTATCTTTTTATCTCACTTCATTTACTTCCTTTGATTTTCTATTAATTGTTTACCAATTAGGGAGGAGGTGGCAATCAATCATGGGCTGCCAAATGAAGAAATTCATCGGCGGCTATTTCATCAGCACCTATTCACAAACTTGGAGTTACATAAACGGTCAACACAAGGTGCACGTATAAGTACGAATGGACATCATTGCTATTTCAGTCTCTTCCACAGGACCTATCATTTTCCCATGCCAATCCGAAGCACTAAGCTTGGTGATCTATTGCTGTTAGAAGCACACGGTCCTAGTGAACCGCGTAGTCGCCTGCATTTCTGAATGACAACGTCATTTGGTTTCTCTGATTCGACCATATCGGTATCAGTATGGGATATAGAAACACATGGAATACGTTTGGTAATAAGGACACTTATCACAAGTTGAAACACAATGTCAAACAAGTTACTACCGACACCCATTTATCTCAATGTATTCGTATTCCTACCTGTACACTTCTAGATCAGCCAGAGATGAAGCTGCTTTGATCGTGAAATGTTTGGAAAGTGCGACCGCAGATCAGGTGTGAGACAAGTGGTCCACAGTTTCTTATCAGTTTTGATCATCTACGGTATTGCCTTTATCTTTTTATCTCACTTCATTTACTTCCTTTGATTTTCTATTCATTGTACAATATTTCAGGAAGGAGGTGGCGATCAATTATGGGCTGCCAAATGGGGAAACTCATCGGCGGCTATTTCATCAGCACCTATTCACAAACTTGGAGTTACATAAACGGTCAACACAAGGTGCACGTATAAGTACGAATGGACATCATTGCTATTTCAGTCTCTTCCACAGGACCTATCATTTTCCCATGCCAATCCGAAGCACTAAGCTTGGTAATCTATTGCTGTTAGAAGCACACGGTCCTAGTGAACCGCGTAGTCGCCTCCATTTCTGAATGACAACGTCATTTGATTTCTCTGATTCGACCATATCGGTATCAGTATGGGATATAGAAACACATGGAATACGTTTGGTAATAAGGACACTTATCACAAGTTGAAACACAATGTCAAACAAGTTACTACCGACACCCATTTATCTCAATGTATTCGTATTCCTACCTGTACACCGTTAGATCAGCCAGAGATGAAGCTGCTTTGATCGTGAAATGTTTGGAAAGTGCGACCGCAGATCAGGTGTGAGACAAGTGGTCCACAGTTTCTTATCAGTTTTGATCATCTATGATATTGCCTTTATCTTTTATCTCACTTCATTTACTTCCTTTGATTTTCTATTCATTGTACAATATTTCAGGAAGGAGGTGGCGATCAATTATGGGCTGCCAAATGGGGAAACTCATCGGCGGCTATTTCATCAGCACCTATTCACAAACTTGGAGTTACATAAACGGTCAACACAAGGTGCACGTACCAGTACGAATGGACATCATTGCTATTTCAGTCTCTTCCACAGGACCTATCATTTTCCCATGCCAATCCGAAGCACTAATCTTGGTAATCTATTGCTGTTAGAAGCACACGGTCCTAGTGAACCGCGTAGTCGCCTGCATTTCTGAATGACAACGTCATCTGGTTTCTCTGATTCGACCATATCGGTATCAGTATGGGATATAGAAACACATGGAATACGTTTGGTAATAAGGACACTTATCACAAGTTGAAACACAATGTCAAACAAGTTACTACCGACACCCATTTATCTCAATGTATTCGTATTCCTACCTGTACACTTCTAGATCAGCCAGAGATGAAGCTGCTTTGATCGTGAAATGTTTGGAAAGTGCGACCGCAGATCAGGTGTGAGACAAGTGGTCCACAGTTTCTTATCAGTTTTGATCATCTACGGTATTGCCTTTATTTTTTATCTCACTTCATTTACTTCCTTTGATTTTCTATTCATTGTACAATATTTCAGGAAGGAGGTGGCGATCAATTATGGGCTGCCGAATGGGGAAACTCATCGGCGGCTATTTCATCAGCACCTATTCACAAACTTGGAGTTACATAAACGGTCAACACAAGGTGCACGTATAAGTACGAATGGACATCATTGCTATTTCAGTCTCTTCCACAGGACCTATCATTTTCCCATGCCAATCCGAAGCACTAAGCTTGGTAATCTATTGCTGTTAGAAGCACACGGTCCTAGTGAACCGCGTAGTCGCCTCCATTTCTGAATGACAACGTCATTTGATTTCTCTGATTCGACCATATCGGTATCAGTATGGGATATAGAAACACATGGAATACGTTTGGTAATAAGGACACTTATCACAAGTTGAAACACAATGTCAAACAAGTTACTACCGACACCCATTTATCTCAATGTATTCGTATTCCTACCTGTACACTTCTAGATCAGCCAGAGATGAAGCCGCTTTGATCGTGAAATGTTTGGAAAGTGCGACCGCAGATCAGGTGTGAGACAAGTGGTCCACAGTTTCTTATCAGTTTTGATCATCTATGATATTGCCTTTATCTTTTATCTCACTTCATTTACTTCCTTTGATTTTCTATTCATTGTACAATATTTCAGGAAGGAGGTGGCGATCAATTATGGGCTGCCAAATGGGGAAACTCATCGGCGGCTATTTCATCAGCACCTATTCACAAACTTGGAGTTACATAAACGGTCAACACAAGGTGCACGTACCAGTACGAATGGACATCATTGCTATTTCAGTCTCTTCCACAGGACCTATCATTTTCCCATGCCAATCCGAAGCACTAATCTTGGTAATCTATTGCTGTTAGAAGCACACGGTCCTAGTGAACCGCGTAGTCGCCTGCATTTCTGAATGACAACGTCATTTGGTTTCTCTGATTCGACCATATCGGTATCAGTATGGGATATAGAAACACATGGAATACGTTTGGTAATAAGGACACTTATCACAAGTTGAAACACAATGTCAAACAAGTTACTACCGACACCCATTTATCTCAATGTATTCGTATTCCTACCTGTACACCGTTAGATCAGCCAGAGATGAAGCCGCTTTGATCGTGAAATGTTTGGAAAGTGCGACCGCAGATCAGGTGTGAGACAAGTGGTCCACAGTTTCTTATCAGTTTTGATCATCTACGGTATTGCCTTTATCTTTTTATCTCACTTCATTTACTTCCTTTGATTTTCTATTAATTGTTTACCAATTAGGGAGGAGGTGGCAATCAATCATCGGCTGCCAAATGAAGAAATTCATCGGCGGCTATTTCATCAGCACCTATTCACAAACTTGGAGTTACATAAACGGTCAACACAAGGTGCACGTATAAGTACGAATGGACATCATTGCTATTTCAGTCTCTTCCACAGGACCTATCATTTTCCCATGCCAATCCGAAGCACTAATCTTGGTAATCTATTGCTGTTAGAAGCACACGGTCCTAGTGAACCGCGTAGTCGCCTGCATTTCTGAATGACAACGTCATCTGGTTTCTCTGATTCGACCATATCGGTATCAGTATGGGATATAGAAACACATGGAATACGTTTGGTAATAAGGACACTTATCACAAGTTGAAACACAATGTCAAACAAGTTACTACCGACACCCATTTATCTCAATGTATTCGTATTCCTACCTGTACACCGTTAGATCAGCCAGAGATGAAGCTGCTTTGATCGTGAAATGTTTGGAAAGTGCGACCGCAGATCAGGTGTGAGACAAGTGGTCCACAGTTTCTTATCAGTTTTGATCATCTACGGTATTGCCTTTATTTTTTATCTCACTTCATTTACTTCCTTTGATTTTCTATTCATTGTACAATATTTCAGGAAGGAGGTGGCGATCAATTATGGGCTGCCAAATGGGGAAACTCATCGGCGGCTATTTCATCAGCACCTATTCACAAACTTGGAGTTACATAAACGGTCAACACAAGGTGCACGTATAAGTACGAATGGACATCATTGCTATTTCAGTCTCTTCCACAGGACCTATCATTTTCCCATGCCAATCCGAAGCACTAAGCTTGGTAATCTATTGCTGTTAGAAGCACACGGTCCTAGTGAACCGCGTAGTCGCCTGCATTTCTGAATGACAACGTCATTTGATTTCTCTGATTCGACCATATCGGTATCAGTATGGGATATAGAAACACATGGAATACGTTTGGTAATAAGGACACTTATCACAAGTTGAAACACAATGTCAAACAAGTTACTACCGACACCCATTTATCTCAATGTATTCGTATTCCTACCTGTACACCGTTAGATCAGCCAGAGATGAAGCCGCTTTGATCGTGAAATGTTTGGAAAGTGCGACCGCAGATCAGGTGTGAGACAAGTGGTCCACAGTTTCTTATCAGTTTTGATCATCTATGATATTGCCTTTATCTTTTATCTCACTTCATTTACTTCCTTTGATTTTCTATTCATTGTACAATATTTCAGGAAGGAGGTGGCGATCAATTATGGGCTGCCAAATGGGGAAACTCATCGGCGGCTATTTCATCAGCACCTATTCACAAACTTGGAGTTACATAAACGGTCAACACAAGGTGCACGTACCAGTACGAATGGACATCATTGCTATTTCAGTCTCTTCCACAGGACCTATCATTTTCCCATGCCAATCCGAAGCACTAAGCTTGGTAATCTATTGCTGTTAGAAGCACACGGTCCTAGTGAACCGCGTAGTCGCCTCCATTTCTGAATGACAACGTCATTTGATTTCTCTGATTCGACCATATCGGTATCAGTATGGGATATAGAAACACATGGAATACGTTTGGTAATAAGGACACTTATCACAAGTTGAAACACAATGTCAAACAAGTTACTACCGACACCCATTTATCTCAATGTATTCGTATTCCTACCTGTACACCGTTAGATCAGCCAGAGATGAAGCTGCTTTGATCGTGAAATGTTTGGAAAGTGCGACCGCAGATCAGGTGTGAGACAAGTGGTCCACAGTTTCTTATCAGTTTTGATCATCTACGATATTGCCTTTATCTTTTATCTCACTTCATTTACTTCCTTTGATTTTCTATTCATTGTACAATATTTCAGGAAGGAGGTGGCGACCAATTTCCGGCTGCCAAATGAAGAAATTCATCGGCGGCTATTTCATCAGCACCTATTCACAAACTTGGAGTTACATAAACGGTCAACACAAGGTGCACGTATAAGTACGAATGGACATCATTGCTATTTCAGTCTCTTCCACAGGACCTATCATTTTCCCATGCCAATCCGAAGCACTAATCTTGGTAATCTATTGCTGTTAGAAGCACACGGTCCTAGTGAACTGCGTAGTCGCCTGCATTTCTGAATGACAACGTCATTTGGTTTCTCTGATTCGACCATATCGGTATCAGTATGGGATATAGAAACACATGGAATACGTTTGGTAATAAGGACACTTATCACAAGTTGAAACACAATGTCAAACAAGTTACTACCAACACCCATTTATCTCAATGTATTCGTATTCCTACCTGTACACTGTTAGATCAGCCAGAGATGAAGCCGCTTTGATCGTGAAATGTTTGGAAAGTGCGACCGCAGATCAGGTGTCAGACAAGTGGTCCACAGTTTCTTATCAGTTTTGATCATCTACGATATTGCCTTTATCTTTTATCTCACTTCATTTACTTCCTTTGATTTTCTATTCATTGTACAATATTTCAGGAAGGAGGTGGCGATCAATTATGGGCTGCCGAATGGGGAAACTCATCGGCGGCTATTTCATCAGCACCTATTCACAAACTTGGAGTTACATAAACGGTCAACACAAGGTGCACGTACCAGTACGAATGGACATCATTGCTATTTCAGTCTCTTCCACAGGACCTATCATTTTCCCATGCCAATCCGAAGCACTAAGCTTGGTAATCTATTGCTGTTAGAAGCACACGGTCCTAGTGAACCGCGTAGTCGCCTGCATTTCTGAATGACAACGTCATTTGGTTTCTCTGATTCGACCATATCGGTATCAGTATGGGATATAGAAACACATGGAATACGTTTGGTAATAAGGACACTTATCACAAGTTGAAACACAATGTCAAACAAGTTACTACCAACACCCATTTATCTCAATGTATTCGTATTCCTACCTGTACACCGTTAGATCAGCCAGAGATGAAGCCGCTTTGATCGTGAAATGTTTGGAAAGTGCGACCGCAGATCAGGTGTGAGACAAGTGGTCCACAGTTTCTTATCAGTTTTGATCATCTACGATATTGCCTTTATCTTTTATCTCACTTCATTTACTTCCTTTGATTTTCTATTCATTGTACAATATTTCAGGAAGGGGGTGGCGATCAATTATGGGCTGCCGAATGGGGAAACTCATCGGCGGCTATTTCATCAGCACCTATTCACAAACTTGGAGTTACATAAACGGTCAACACAAGGTGCACGTATCAGTACGAATGGACATCATTGCTATTTCAGTCTCTTCCACAGGACCTATCATTTTCCCATGCCAATCCGAAGCACTAAGCTTGGTAATCTATTGCTGTTAGAAGCACACGGTCCTAGTGAACCGCGTAGTCGCCTGCATTTCTGAATGACAACGTCATTTGGTTTCTCTGATTCGACCATATCGGTATCAGTATGGGATATAGAAACACATGGAATACGTTTGGTAATAAGGACACTTATCACAAGTTGAAACACAATGTCAAACAAGTTACTACCGACACCCATTTATCTCAATGTATTCGTATTCCTACCTGTACACCGTTAGATCAGCCAGAGATGAAGCCGCTTTGATCGTGAAATGTTTGGAAAGTGCGACCGCAGATCAGGTGTGAGACAAGTGGTCCACAGTTTCTTATCAGTTTTAATCATCTACGATATTGCCTTTATCTTTTATCTCACTTCATTTACTTCCTTTGATTTTCTATTCATTGTACAATATTTCAGGAAGGAGGTGGCGATCAATTATGGGCTGCCAAATGGGGAAACTCATCGGCGGCTATTTCATCAGCACCTATTCACAAACTTGGAGTTACATAAACGGTCAACACAAGGTGCACGTATAAGTACGAATGGACATCATTGCTATTTCAGTCTCTTCCACAGGACCTATCATTTTCCCATGCCAATCCGAAGCACTAATCTTGGTAATCTATTGCTGTTAGAAGCACACGATCCTAGTGAACCGCGTAGTCGCCTGCATTTCTGAATGACAACGTCATCTGGTTTCTCTGATTCGACCATATCGGTATCAGTATGGGATATAGAAACACATGGAATACGTTTGGTAATAAGGACACTTATCACAAGTTGAAACACAATGTCAAACAAGTTACTACCGACACCCATTTATCTCAATGTATTCGTATTCCTACCTGTACACTGTTAGATCAGCCAGAGATGAAGCCGCTTTGATCGTGAAATGTTTGGAAAGTGCGACCGCAGATCAGGTGTGAGACAAGTGGTCCACAGTTTCTTATCAGTTTTGATCATCTACGATATTGCCTTTATCTTTTATCTCACTTCATTTACTTCCTTTGATTTTCTATTCATTGTACAATATTTCAGGAAGGAGGTGGCGACCAATTTCCGGCTGCCAAATGAAGAAATTCATCGGCGGCTATTTCATCAGCACCTATTCACAAACTTGGAGTTACATAAACGGTCAACACAAGGTGCACGTACCAGTACGAATGGACATCATTGCTATTTCAGTCTCTTCCACAGGACCTATCATTTTCCCATGCCAATCCGAAGCACTAATCTTGGTAATCTATTGCTGTTAGAAGCACACGGTCCTAGTGAACCGCGTAGTCGCCTGCATTTCTGAATGACAACGTCATTTGATTTCTCTGATTCGACCATATCGGTATCAGTATGGGATATAGAAACACATGGAATACGTTTGGTAATAAGGACACTTATCACAAGTTGAAACACAATGTCAAACAAGTTACTACCGACACCCATTTATCTCAATGTATTCGTATTCCTACCTGTACACCGTTAGATCAGCCAGAGATGAAGCCGCTTTGATCGTGAAATGTTTGGAAAGTGCGACCGCAGATCAGGTGTGAGACAAGTGGTCCACAGTTTCTTATCAGTTTTGATCATCTACGATATTGCCTTTATCTTTTATCTCACTTCGTTTACTTCCTTTGATTTTCTATTCATTGTACAATATTTCAGGAAGGAGGTGGCGATCAATTATGGGCTGCCGAATGGGGAAACTCATCGGCGGCTATTTCATCAGCACCTATTCACAAACTTGGAGTTACATAAACGGTCAACACAAGGTGCACGTATAAGTACGAATGGACATCATTGCTATTTCAGTCTCTTCCACAGGACCTATCATTTTCCCATGCCAATCCGAAGCACTAATCTTGGTAATCTATTGCTGTTAGAAGCACACGATCCTAGTGAACCGCGTAGTCGCCTCCATTTCTGAATGACAACGTCATTTGGTTTCTCTGATTCGACCATATCGGTATCAGTATGGGATATAGAAACACATGGAATACGTTTGGTAATAAGGACACTTATCACAAGTTGAAACACAATGTCAAACAAGTTACTACCGACACCCATTTATCTCAATGTATTCGTATTCCTACCTGTACACCGTTAGATCAGCCAGAGATGAAGCCGCTTTGATCGTGAAATGTTTGGAAAGTGCGACCGCAGATCAGGTGTGAGACAAGTGGTCCACAGTTTCTTATCAGTTTTGATCATCTACGATATTGCCTTTATCTTTTATCTCACTTCATTTACTTCCTTTGATTTTCTATTAATTGTACAATATTTCAGGAAGGAGGTGGCGATCAATTATGGGCTGCCGAATGGGGAAACTCATCGGCGGCTATTTCATCAGCACCTATTCACAAACTTGGAGTTACATAAACGGTCAACACAAGGTGCACGTATCAGTACGAATGGACATCATTGCTATTTCAGTCTCTTCCACAGGACCTATCATTTTCCCATGCCAATCCGAAGCACTAAGCTTGGTGATCTATTGCTGTTAGAAGCACACGGTCCTAGTGAACCGCGTAGTCGCCTGCATTTCTGAATGACAACGTCATCTGGTTTCTCTGATTCGACCATATCGGTATCAGTATGGGATATAGAAACACATGGAATACGTTTGGTAATAAGGACACTTATCACAAGTTGAAACACAATGTCAAACAAGTTACTACCGACACCCATTTATCTCAATGTATTCGTATTCCTACCTGTACACCGTTAGATCAGCCAGAGATGAAGCCGCTTTGATCGTGAAATGTTTGGAAAGTGCGACCGCAGATCAGGTGTGAGACAAGTGGTCCACAGTTTCTTATCAGTTTTGATCATCTACGATATTGCCTTTATCTTTTATCTCACTTCATTTACTTCCTTTGATTTTCTATTCATTGTACAATATTTCAGGAAGGAGGTGGCGATCAATTATGGGCTGCCAAATGGGGAAACTCATCGGCGGCTATTTCATCAGCACCTATTCACAAACTTGGAGTTACATAAACGGTCAACACAAGGTGCACGTATAAGTACGAATGGACATCATTGCTATTTCAGTCTCTTCCACAGGACCTATCATTTTCCCATGCCAATCCGAAGCACTAAGCTTGGTAATCTATTGCTGTTAGAAGCACACGGTCCTAGTGAACCGCGTAGTCGCCTGCATTTCTGAATGACAACGTCATTTGGTTTCTCTGATTCGACCATATCGGTATCAGTATGGGATATAGGAACACATGGAATACGTTTGGTAATAAGGACACTTATCACAAGTTGAAACACAATGTCAAACAAGTTACTACCGACACCCATTTATCTCAATGTATTCGTATTCCTACCTGTACACCGTTAGATCAGCCAGAGATGAAGCCGCTTTGATCGTGAAATGTTTGGAAAGTGCGACCGCAGATCAGGTGTGAGACAAGTGGTCCACAGTTTCTTATCAGTTTTAATCATCTACGATATTGCCTTTATCTTTTATCTCACTTCATTTACTTCCTTTGATTTTCTATTCATTGTACAATATTTCAGGAAGGAGGTGGCGACCAATTTCCGGCTGCCAAATGAAGAAATTCATCGGCGGCTATTTCATCAGCACCTATTCACAAACTTGGAGTTACATAAACGGTCAACACAAGGTGCACGTACCAGTACGAATGGACATCATTGCTATTTCAGTCTCTTCCACAGGACCTATCATTTTCCCATGCCAATCCGAAGCACTAATCTTGGTAATCTATTGCTGTTAGAAGCACACGGTCCTAGTGAACCGCGTAGTCGCCTGCATTTCTGAATGACAACGTCATTTGATTTCTCTGATTCGACCATATCGGTATCAGTATGGGATATAGAAACACATGGAATACGTTTGGTAATAAGGACACTTATCACAAGTTGAAACACAATGTCAAACAAGTTACTACCGACACCCATTTATCTCAATGTATTCGTATTCCTACCTGTACACCGTTAGATCAACCAGAGATGAAGCGGCTTTGATCGTGAAATGTTTGGAAAGTGCGACCGCAGATCAGGTGTGAGACAAGTGGTCCACAGTTCCCTATCAGTTTTGATCATCTACGATATTGCCTTTATCTTTTATCTCACTTCATTTACTTCCTTTGATTTTCTATTCATTGTACAATATTTCAGGAAGGAGGTGGCGATCAATTATGGGCTGCCGAATGGGGAAACTCATCGGCGGCTATTTCATCAGCACCTATTCACAAACTTGGAGTTACATAAACGGTCAACACAAGGTGCACGTATAAGTACGAATGGACATCATTGCTATTTCAGTCTCTTCCACAGGACCTATCATTTTCCCATGCCAATCCGAAGCACTAATCTTGGTGATCAATTGCTGTTAGAAGCACACGATCCTAGTGAACCGCGTAGTCGCCTCCATTTCTGAATGACAACGTCATTTGGTTTCTCTGATTCGACCATATCGGTATCAGTATGGGATATAGAAACACATGGAATACGTTTGGTAATAAGGACACTTATCACAAGTTGAAACACAATGTCAAACAAGTTACTACCGACACCCATTTATCTCAATGTATTCGTATTCCTACCTGTACACCGTTAGATCAGCCAGAGATGAAGCCGCTTTGATCGTGAAATGTTTGGAAAGTGCGACCGCAGATCAGGTGTGAGACAAGTGGTCCACAGTTTCTTATCAGTTTTGATCATCTAAGATATTGCCTTTATCTTTTATCTCACTTCATTTACTTCCTTTGATTTTCTATTAATTGTACAATATTTCAGGAAGGAGGTGGCGACCAATTTCCGGCTGCCAAATGAAGAAATTCATCGGCGGCTATTTCATCAGCACCTATTCACAAACTTGGAGTTACATAAACGGTCAACACAAGGTGCACGTATAAGTACGAATGGACATCATTGCTATTTCAGTCTCTTCCACAGGACCTATCATTTTCCCATGCCAATCCGAAGCACTAATCTTGGTAATCTATTGCTGTTAGAAGCACACGGTCCTAGTGAACCGCGTAGTCGCCTCCATTTCTGAATGACAACGTCATTTGGTTTCTCTGATTCGACCATATCGGTATCAGTATGGGATATAGAAACACATGGAATACGTTTGGTAATAAGGACACTTATCACAAGTTGAAACACAATGTCAAACAAGTTACTACCGACACCCATTTATCTCAATGTATTCGTATTCCTACCTGTACACCGTTAGATCAGCCAGAGATGAAGCCGCTTTGATCGTGAAATGTTTGGAAAGTGCGACCGCAGATCAGGTGTGAGACAAGTGGTCCACAGTTTCTTATCAGTTTTGATCATCTACGATATTGCCTTTATCTTTTATCTCACTTCATTTACTTCCTTTGATTTTCTATTCATTGTACAATATTTCAGGAAGGAGGTGGCGATCAATTATGGGCTGCCGAATGGGGAAACTCATCGGCGGCTATTTCATCAGCACCTATTCACAAACTTGGAGTTACATAAACGGTCAACACAAGGTGCACGTATCAGTACGAATGGACATCATTGCTATTTCAGTCTCTTCCACAGGACCTATCATTTTCCCATGCCAATCCGAAGCACTAAGCTTGGTAATCTATTGCTGTTAGAAGCACACGGTCCTAGTGAACCGCGTAGTCGCCTGCATTTCTGAATGACAACGTCATTTGGTTTCTCTGATTCGACCATATCGGTATCAGTATGGGATATAGGAACACATGGAATACGTTTGGTAATAAGGACACTTATCACAAGTTGAAACACAATGTCAAACAAGTTACTACCGACACCCATTTATCTCAATGTATTCGTATTCCTACCTGTACACCGTTAGATCAGCCAGAGATGAAGCCGCTTTGATCGTGAAATGTTTGGAAAGTGCGACCGCAGATCAGGTGTGAGACAAGTGGTCCACAGTTTCTTATCAGTTTTGATCATCTACGATATTGCCTTTATCTTTTATCTCACTTCATTTACTTCCTTTGATTTTCTATTCATTGTACAATATTTCAGGAAGGAGGTGGCGATCAATTATGGGCTGCCAAATGGGGAAACTCATCGGCGGCTATTTCATCAGCACCTATTCACAAACTTGGAGTTACATAAACGGTCAACACAAGGTGCACGTACCAGTACGAATGGACATCATTGCTATTTCAGTCTCTTCCACAGGACCTATCATTTTCCCATGCCAATCCGAAGCACTAATCTTGGTAATCAATTGCTGTTAGAAGCACACGATCCTAGTGAACCGCGTAGTCGCCTGCATTTCTGAATGACAACGTCATTTGGTTTCTCTGATTCGACCATATCGGTATCAGTATGGGATATAGGAACACATGGAATACGTTTGGTAATAAGGACACTTATCACAAGTTGAAACACAATGTCAAACAAGTTACTACCGACACCCATTTATCTCAATGTATTCGTATTCCTACCTGTACACTGTTAGATCAGCCAGAGATGAAGCCGCTTTGATCGTGAAATGTTTGGAAAGTGCGACCGCAGATCAGGTGTGAGACAAGTGGTCCACAGTTTCTTATCAGTTTTGATCATCTACGATATTGCCTTTATCTTTTATCTCACTTCATTTACTTCCTTTGATTTTCTATTAATTGTACAATATTTCAGGAAGGAGGTGGCGACCAATTTCCGGCTGCCAAATGAAGAAATTCATCGGCGGCTATTTCATCAGCACCTATTCACAAACTTGGAGTTACATAAACGGTCAACACAAGGTGCACGTATAAGTACGAATGGACATCATTGCTATTTCAGTCTCTTCCACAGGACCTATCATTTTCCCATACCAATCCGAAGCACTAATCTTGGTAATCTATTGCTGTTAGAAGCACACGGTCCTAGTGAACCGCGTAGTCGCCTCCATTTCTGAATGACAACGTCATTTGATTTTTCTGATTCGACCATATCGGTATCAGTATGGGATATAGAAACACATGGAATACGTTTGGTAATAAGGACACTTATCACAAGTTGAAACACAATGTCAAACAAGTTACTACCGACACCCATTTATCTCAATGTATTCGTATTCCTACCTGTACACCGTTAGATCAGCCAGAGATGAAGCCGCTTTGATCGTGAAATGTTTGGAAAGTGCGACCGCAGATCAGGTGTGAGACAAGTGGTCCACAGTTTCTTATCAGTTTTGATCATCTACGATATTGCCTTTATCTTTTATCTCACTTCATTTACTTCCTTTGATTTTCTATTCATTGTACAATATTTCAGGAAGGAGGTGGCGATCAATTATGGGCTGCCGAATGGGGAAACTCATCGGCGGCTATTTCATCAGCACCTATTCACAAACTTGGAGTTACATAAACGGTCAACACAAGGTGCACGTATCAGTACGAATGGACATCATTGCTATTTCAGTCTCTTCCACAGGACCTATCATTTTCCCATGCCAATCCGAAGCACTAATCTTGGTAATCAATTGCTGTTAGAAGCACACGGTCCTAGTGAACCGCGTAGTCGCCTCCATTTCTGAATGACAACGTCATTTGGTTTCTCTGATTCGACCATATCGGTATCAGTATGGGATATAGAAACACATGGAATACGTTTGGTAATAAGGACACTTATCACAAGTTGAAACACAATGTCAAACAAGTTACTACCGACACCCATTTATCTCAATGTATTCGTATTCCTACCTGTACACCGTTAGATCAGCCAGAGATGAAGCCGCTTTGATCGTGAAATGTTTGGAAAGTGCGACCGCAGATCAGGTGTGAGACAAGTGGTCCACAGTTTCTTATCAGTTTTGATCATCTACGGTATTGCCTTTATCTTTTATCTCACTTCATTTACTTCCTTTGATTTCTATTCATTGTACAATATTTCAGGAAGGAGGTGGCGATCAATTATGGGCTGCCAAATGGGGAAACTCATCGGCGGCTATTTCATCAGCACCTATTCACAAACTTGGAGTTACATAAACGGTCAACACAAGGTGCACGTATCAGTACGAATGGACATCATTGCTATTTCAGTCTCTTCCACAGGACCTATCATTTTCCCATGCCAATCCGAAGCACTAATCTTGGTAATCAATTGCTGTTAGAAGCACACGGTCCTAGTGAACCGCGTAGTCGCCTGCATTTCTGAATGACAACGTCATTTGGTTTCTCTGATTCGACCATATCGGTATCAGTATGGGATATAGAAACACATGGAATACGTTTGGTAATAAGGACACTTATCACAAGTTGAAACACAATGTCAAACAAGTTACTACCGACACCCATTTATCTCAATGTATTCGTATTCCTACCTGTACACCGTTAGATCAGCCAGAGATGAAGCTGCTTTGATCGTGAAATGTTTGGAAAGTGCGACCGCAGATCAGGTGTGAGACAAGTGGTCCACAGTTTCTTATCAGTTTTGATCATCTACGATATTGCCTTTATCTTTTTATCTCACTTCATTTACTTCCTTTGATTTTCTATTCATTGTACAATATTTCAGGAAGGAGGTGGCGATCAATTATGGGCTGCCAAATGGGGAAACTCATCGGCGGCTATTTCATCAGCACCTATTCACAAACTTGGAGTTACATAAACGGTCAACACAAGGTGCACGTACCAGTACGAATGGACATCATTGCTATTTCAGTCTCTTCCACAGGACCTATCATTTTCCCATGCCAATCCGAAGCACTAATCTTGGTAATCTATTGCTGTTAGAAGCACACGGTCCTAGTGAACCGCGTAGTCGCCTGCATTTCTGAATGACAACGTCATTTGGTTTCTCTGATTCGACCATATCGGTATCAGTATGGGATATAGAAACACATGGAATACGTTTGGTAATAAGGACACTTATCACAAGTTGAAACACAATGTCAAACAAGTTACTACCGACACCCATTTATCTCAATGTATTCGTATTCCTACCTGTACACCGTTAGATCAGCCAGAGATGAAGCTGCTTTGATCGTGAAATGTTTGGAAAGTGCGACCGCAGATCAGGTGTGAGACAAGTGGTCCACAGTTTCTTATCAGTTTTGATCATCTACGGTATTGCCTTTATCTTTTATCTCACTTCATTTACTTCCTTTGATTTTCTATTCATTGTACAATATTTCAGGAAGGAGGTGGCGATCAATTATGGGCTGCCGAATGGGGAAACTCATCGGCGGCTATTTCATCAGCACCTATTCACAAACTTGGAGTTACATAAACGGTCAACACAAGGTGCACGTACCAGTACGAATGGACATCATTGCTATTTCAGTCTCTTCCACAGGACCTATCATTTTCCCATGCCAATCCGAAGCACTAATCTTGGTAATCTATTGCTGTTAGAAGCACACGGTCCTAGTGAACCGCGTAGTCGCCTCCATTTCTGAATGACAACGTCATTTGGTTTCTCTGATTCGACCATATCGGTATCAGTATGGGATATAGAAACACATGGAATACGTTTGGTAATAAGGACACTTATCACAAGTTGAAACACAATGTCAAACAAGTTACTACCGACACCCATTTATCTCAATGTATTCGTATTCCTACCTGTACACCGTTAGATCAGCCAGAGATGAAGCTGCTTTGATCGTGAAATGTTTGGAAAGTGCGACCGCAGATCAGGTGTGAGACAAGTGGTCCACAGTTTCTTATCAGTTTTGATCATCTACGATATTGCCTTTATCTTTTATCTCACTTCATTTACTTCCTTTGATTTTCTATTCATTGTACAATATTTCAGGAAGGAGGTGGCGATCAATTATGGGCTGCCAAATGGGGAAACTCATCGGCGGCTATTTCATCAGCACCTATTCACAAACTTGGAGTTACATAAACGGTCAACACAAGGTGCACGTATAAGTACGAATGGACATCATTGCTATTTCAGTCTCTTCCACAGGACCTATCATTTTCCCATGCCAATCCGAAGCACTAATCTTGGTAATCAATTGCTGTTAGAAGCACACGGTCCTAGTGAACCGCGTAGTCGCCTCCATTTCTGAATGACAACGTCATTTGGTTTCTCTGATTCGACCATATCGGTATCAGTATGGGATATAGAAACACATGGAATACGTTTGGTAATAAGGACACTTATCACAAGTTGAAACACAATGTCAAACAAGTTACTACCGACACCCATTTATCTCAATGTATTCGTATTCCTACCTGTACACCGTTAGATCAGCCAGAGATGAAGCCGCTTTGATCGTGAAATGTTTGGAAAGTGCGACCGCAGATCAGGTGTGAGACAAGTGGTCCACAGTTTCTTATCAGTTTTGATCATCTACGATATTGCCTTTATCTTTTATCTCACTTCATTTACTTCCTTTGATTTTCTATTCATTGTACAATATTTCAGGAAGGAGGTGGCGACCAATTTTCGGCTGCCGAATGGGGAAACTCATCGGCGGCTATTTCATCAGCACCTATTCACAAACTTGGAGTTACATAAACGGTCAACACAAGGTGCACGTATAAGTACGAATGGACATGATTGCTATTTCAGTCTCTTCCACAGGACCTATCATTTTCTCATGCCAATCCGAAGGACTAAGCTTGGTAATCAATTGCTGTTAGAAGCACACGGTCCTAGTGAACCGCGTAGTCGCCTGCATTTCTGAATGACAACGTCATTTGGTTTCTCTGATTCGACCATATCGGTATCAGTATGGGATATAGAAACACATGGAATACGTTTGGTAATAAGGACACTTATCACAAGTTGAAACACAATGTCAAACAAGTTACTACCGACACCCATTTATCTCAATGTATTCGTATTCCTACCTGTACACCGTTAGATCAGCCAGAGATGAAGCTGCTTTGATCGTGAAATGTTTGGAAAGTGCGACCGCAGATCAGGTGTGAGACAAGTGGTCCACAGTTTCTTATCAGTTTTGATCATCTACGATATTGCCTTTATCTTTTTATCTCACTTCATTTACTTCCTTTGATTTTCTATTCATTGTACAATATTTCAGGAAGGAGGTGGCGATCAATTATGGGCTGCCGAATGGGGAAACTCATCGGCGGCTATTTCATCAGCACCTATTCACAAACTTGGAGTTACATAAACGGTCAACACAAGGTGCACGTATAAGTACGAATGGACATCATTGCTATTTCAGTCTCTTCCACAGGACCTATCATTTTCCCATGCCAATCCGAAGCACTAATCTTGGTAATCAATTGCTGTTAGAAGCACACGGTCCTAGTGAACCGCGTAGTCGCCTCCATTTCTGAATGACAACGTCATTTGGTTTCTCTGATTCGACCATATCGGTATCAGTATGGGATATAGAAACACATGGAATACGTTTGGTAATAAGGACACTTATCACAAGTTGAAACACAATGTCAAACAAGTTACTACCGACACCCATTTATCTCAATGTATTCGTATTCCTACCTGTACACCGTTAGATCAGCCAGAGATGAAGCCGCTTTGATCGTGAAATGTTTGGAAAGTGCGACCGCAGATCAGGTGTGAGACAAGTGGTCCACAGTTTCTTATCAGTTTTGATCATCTACGATATTGCCTTTATCTTTTATCTCACTTCATTTACTTCCTTTGATTTTCTATTCATTGTACAATATTTCAGGAAGGAGGTGGCGATCAATTATGGGCTGCCGAATGGGGAAACTCATCGGCGGCTATTTCATCAGCACCTATTCACAAACTTGGAGTTACATAAACGGTCAACACAAGGTGCACGTATAAGTACGAATGGACATCATTGCTATTTCAGTCTCTTCCACAGGACCTATCATTTTCCCATGCCAATCCGAAGCACTAATCTTGGTAATCAATTGCTGTTAGAAGCACACGGTCCTAGTGAACCGCGTAGTCGCCTCCATTTCTGAATGACAACGTCATTTGGTTTCTCTGATTCGACCATATCGGTATCAGTATGGGATATAGAAACACATGGAATACGTTTGGTAATAAGGACACTTATCACAAGTTGAAACACAATGTCAAACAAGTTACTACCGACACCCATTTATCTCAATGTATTCGTATTCCTACCTGTACACCGTTAGATCAGCCAGAGATGAAGCCGCTTTGATCGTGAAATGTTTGGAAAGTGCGACCGCAGATCAGGTGTGAGACAAGTGGTCCACAGTTTCTTATCAGTTTTGATCATCTACGATATTGCCTTTATCTTTTATCTCACTTCATTTACTTCCTTTGATTTTCTATTCATTGTACAATATTTCAGGAAGGAGGTGGCGATCAATTATGGGCTGCCGAATGGGGAAACTCATCGGCGGCTATTTCATCAGCACCTATTCACAAACTTGGAGTTACATAAACGGTCAACACAAGGTGCACGTATAAGTACGAATGGACATCATTGCTATTTCAGTCTCTTCCACAGGACCTATCATTTTCTCATGCCAATCCGAAGGACTAAGCTTGGTAATCAATTGCTGTTAGAAGCACACGGTCCTAGTGAACCGCGTAGTCGCCTGCATTTCTGAATGACAACGTCATTTGGTTTCTCTGATTCGACCATATCGGTATTAGTATGGGATATAGAAACACATGGAATACGTTTGGTAATAAGGACACTTATCACAAGTTGAAACACAATGTCAAACAAGTTACTACCGACACCCATTTATCTCAATGTATTCGTATTCCTACCTGTACACCGTTAGATCAGCCAGAGATGAAGCTGCTTTGATCGTGAAATGTTTGGAAAGTGCGACCGCAGATCAGGTGTGAGACAAGTGGTCCACAGTTTCTTATCAGTTTTGATCATCTACGATATTGCCTTTATCTTTTATCTCACTTCATTTACTTCCTTTGATTTTCTATTCATTGTACAATATTTCAGGAAGGAGGTGGCGATCAATTATGGGCTGCCGAATGGGGAAACTCATCGGCGGCTATTTCATCAGCACCTATTCACAAACTTGGAGTTACATAAACGGTCAACACAAGGTGCACGTATAAGTACGAATGGACATCATTGCTATTTCAGTCTCTTCCACAGGACCTATCATTTTCCCATGCCAATCCGAAGCACTAATCTTGGTAATCTATTGCTGTTAGAAGCACACGGTCCTAGTGAACCGCGTAGTCGCCTGCATTTCTGAATGACAACGTCATTTGGTTTCTCTGATTCGACCATATCGGTATTAGTATGGGATATAGGAACACATGGAATACGTTTGGTAATAAGGACACTTATCACAAGTTGAAACACAATGTCAAACAAGTTACTACCGACACCCATTTATCTCAATGTATTCGTATTCCTACCTGTACACCGTTAGATCAGCCAGAGATGAAGCTGCTTTGATCGTGAAATGTTTGGAAAGTGCGACCGCAGATCAGGTGTGAGACAAGTGGTCCACAGTTTCTTATCAGTTTTGATCATCTACGATATTGCCTTTATCTTTTTATCTCACTTCATTTACTTCCTTTGATTTTCTATTCATTGTACAATATTTCAGGAAGGAGGTGGCGATCAATTATGGGCTGCCGAATGGGGAAACTCATCGGCGGCTATTTCATCAGCACCTATTCACAAACTTGGAGTTACATAAACGGTCAACACAAGGTGCACGTATAAGTACGAATGGACATCATTGCTATTTCAGTCTCTTCCACAGGACCTATCATTTTCCCATGCCAATCCGAAGCACTAATCTTGGTAATCAATTGCTGTTAGAAGCACACGGTCCTAGTGAACCGCGTAGTCGCCTCCATTTCTGAATGACAACGTCATTTGGTTTCTCTGATTCGACCATATCGGTATCAGTATGGGATATAGAAACACATGGAATACGTTTGGTAATAAGGACACTTATCACAAGTTGAAACACAATGTCAAACAAGTTACTACCGACACCCATTTATCTCAATGTATTCGTATTCCTACCTGTACACCGTTAGATCAGCCAGAGATGAAGCCGCTTTGATCGTGAAATGTTTGGAAAGTGCGACCGCAGATCAGGTGTGAGACAAGTGGTCCACAGTTTCTTATCAGTTTTGATCATCTACGGTATTGCCTTTATCTTTTTATCTCACTTCATTTACTTCCTTTGATTTTCTATTCATTGTACAATATTTCAGGAAGGAGGTGGCGATCAATTATGGGCTGCCGAATGGGGAAACTCATCGGCGGCTATTTCATCAGCACCTATTCACAAACTTGGAGTTACATAAACGGTCAACACAAGGTGCACGTATAAGTACGAATGGACATCATTGCTATTTCAGTCTCTTCCACAGGACCTATCATTTTCCCATGCCAATCCGAAGCACTAATCTTGGTAATCAATTGCTGTTAGAAGCACACGGTCCTAGTGAACCGCGTAGTCGCCTCCATTTCTGAATGACAACGTCATTTGGTTTCTCTGATTCGACCATATCGGTATCAGTATGGGATATAGGAACACATGGAATACGTTTGGTAATAAGGACACTTATCACAAGTTGAAACACAATGTCAAACAAGTTACTACCGACACCCATTTATCTCAATGTATTCGTATTCCTACCTGTACACCGTTAGATCAGCCAGAGATGAAGCCGCTTTGATCGTGAAATGTTTGGAAAGTGCGACCGCAGATCAGGTGTGAGACAAGTGGTCCACAGTTTCTTATCAGTTTTGATCATCTACGATATTGCCTTTATCTTTTATCTCACTTCATTTACTTCCTTTGATTTTCTATTCATTGTACAATATTTCAGGAAGGAGGTGGCGACCAATTTTCGGCTGCCGAATGGGGAAACTCATCGGCGGCTATTTCATCAGCACCTATTCACAAACTTGGAGTTACATAAACGGTCAACACAAGGTGCACGTATAAGTACGAATGGACATCATTGCTATTTCAGTCTCTTCCACAGGACCTATCATTTTCCCATGCCAATCCGAAGCACTAATCTTGGTAATCTATTGCTGTTAGAAGCACACGGTCCTAGTGAACCGCGTAGTCGCCTCCATTTCTGAATGACAACGTCATTTGGTTTCTCTGATTCGACCATATCGGTATCAGTATGGGATATAGAAACACATGGAATACGTTTGGTAATAAGGACACTTATCACAAGTTGAAACACAATGTCAAACAAGTTACTACCGACACCCATTTATCTCAATGTATTCGTATTCCTACCTGTACACCGTTAGATCAGCCAGAGATGAAGCCGCTTTGATCGTGAAATGTTTGGAAAGTGCGACCGCAGATCAGGTGTGAGACAAGTGGTCCACAGTTTCTTATCAGTTTTGATCATCTACGGTATTGCCTTTATCTTTTTATCTCACTTCATTTACTTCCTTTGATTTTCTATTCATTGTACAATATTTCAGGAAGGAGGTGGCGATCAATTATGGGCTGCCGAATGGGGAAACTCATCGGCGGCTATTTCATCAGCACCTATTCACAAACTTGGAGTTACATAAACGGTCAACACAAGGTGCACGTATAAGTACGAATGGACATCATTGCTATTTCAGTCTCTTCCACAGGACCTATCATTTTCCCATGCCAATCCGAAGGACTAATCTTGGTAATCAATTGCTGTTAGAAGCACACGGTCCTAGTGAACCGCGTAGTCGCCTCCATTTCTGAATGACAACGTCATCTGGTTTCTCTGATTCGACCATATCGGTATCAGTATGGGATATAGAAACACATGGAATACGTTTGGTAATAAGGACACTTATCACAAGTTGAAACACAATGTCAAACAAGTTACTACCGACACCCATTTATCTCAATGTATTCGTATTCCTACCTGTACACCGTTAGATCAGCCAGAGATGAAGCCGCTTTGATCGTGAAATGTTTGGAAAGTGCGACCGCAGATCAGGTGTGAGACAAGTGGTCCACAGTTTCTTATCAGTTTTGATCATCTACGATATTGCCTTTATCTTTTATCTCACTTCATTTACTTCCTTTGATTTTCTATTAATTGTACAATATTTCAGGAAGGAGGTGGCGATCAATTATGGGCTGCCAAATGGGGAAACTCATCGGCGGCTATTTCATCAGCACCTATTCACAAACTTGGAGTTACATAAACGGTCAACACAAGGTGCACGTATAAGTACGAATGGACATCATTGCTATTTCAGTCTCTTCCACAGGACCTATCATTTTCCCATGCCAATCCGAAGCACTAATCTTGGTAATCAATTGCTGTTAGAAGCACACGGTCCTAGTGAACCGCGTAGTCGCCTCCATTTCTGAATGACAACGTCATTTGGTTTCTCTGATTCGACCATATCGGTATCAGTATGGGATATAGAAACACATGGAATACGTTTGGTAATAAGGACACTTATCACAAGTTGAAACACAATGTCAAACAAGTTACTACCGACACCCATTTATCTCAATGTATTCGTATTCCTACCTGTACACCGTTAGATCAGCCAGAGATGAAGCTGCTTTGATCGTGAAATGTTTGGAAAGTGCGACCGCAGATCAGGTGTGAGACAAGTGGTCCACAGTTTCTTATCAGTTTTGATCATCTACGATATTGCCTTTATCTTTTTATCTCACTTCATTTACTTCCTTTGATTTTCTATTCATTGTACAATATTTCAGGAAGGAGGTGGCGATCAATTATGGGCTGCCGAATGGGGAAACTCATCGGCGGCTATTTCATCAGCACCTATTCACAAACTTGGAGTTACATAAACGGTCAACACAAGGTGCACGTATAAGTACGAATGGACATCATTGCTATTTCAGTCTCTTCCACAGGACCTATCATTTTCCCATGCCAATCCGAAGCACTAATCTTGGTAATCAATTGCTGTTAGAAGCACACGGTCCTAGTGAACCGCGTAGTCGCCTCCATTTCTGAATGACAACGTCATTTGGTTTCTCTGATTCGACCATATCGGTATCAGTATGGGATATAGAAACACATGGAATACGTTTGGTAATAAGGACACTTATCACAAGTTGAAACACAATGTCAAACAAGTTACTACCGACACCCATTTATCTCAATGTATTCGTATTCCTACCTGTACACCGTTAGATCAGCCAGAGATGAAGCTGCTTTGATCGTGAAATGTTTGGAAAGTGCGACCGCAGATCAGGTGTGAGACAAGTGGTCCACAGTTTCTTATCAGTTTTGGTCATCTACGATATTGCCTTTATCTTTTATCTCACTTCATTTACTTCCTTTGATTTTCTATTCATTGTACAATATTTCAGGAAGGAGGTGGCGATCAATTATGGGCTGCCAAATGGGGAAACTCATCGGCGGCTATTTCATCAGCACCTATTCACAAACTTGGAGTTACATAAACGGTCAACACAAGGTGCACGTATAAGTACGAATGGACATCATTGCTATTTCAGTCTCTTCCACAGGACCTATCATTTTCCCATGCCAATCCGAAGCACTAATCTTGGTAATCAATTGCTGTTAGAAGCACACGGTCCTAGTGAACCGCGTAGTCGCCTCCATTTCTGAATGACAACGTCATTTGGTTTCTCTGATTCGACCATATCGGTATCAGTATGGGATATAGAAACACATGGAATACGTTTGGTAATAAGGACACTTATCACAAGTTGAAACACAATGTCAAACAAGTTACTACCGACACCCATTTATCTCAATGTATTCGTATTCCTACCTGTACACCGTTAGATCAGCCAGAGATGAAGCCGCTTTGATCGTGAAATGTTTGGAAAGTGCGACCGCAGATCAGGTGTGAGACAAGTGGTCCACAGTTTCTTATCAGTTTTGATCATCTACGATATTGCCTTTATCTTTTATCTCACTTCATTTACTTCCTTTGATTTTCTATTCATTGTACAATATTTCAGGAAGGAGGTGGCGATCAATTATGGGCTGCCGAATGGGGAAACTCATCGGCGGCTATTTCATCAGCACCTATTCACAAACTTGGAGTTACATAAACGGTCAACACAAGGTGCACGTACCAGTACGAATGGACATCATTGCTATTTCAGTCTCTTCCACAGGACCTATCATTTTCCCATGCCAATCCGAAGCACTAATCTTGGTAATCAATTGCTGTTAGAAGCACACGGTCCTAGTGAACCGCGTAGTCGCCTCCATTTCTGAATGACAACGTCATTTGGTTTCTCTGATTCGACCATATCGGTATCAGTATGGGATATAGAAACACATGGAATACGTTTGGTAATAAGGACACTTATCACAAGTTGAAACACAATGTCAAACAAGTTACTACCGACACCCATTTATCTCAATGTATTCGTATTCCTACCTGTACACCGTTAGATCAGCCAGAGATGAAGCCGCTTTGATCGTGAAATGTTTGGAAAGTGCGACCGCAGATCAGCTGTGAGACAAGTGGTCCACAGTTTCTTATCAGTTTTAATCATCTACGATATTGCCTTTATCTTTTATCTCACTTCATTTACTTCCTTTGATTTTCTATTCATTGTACAATATTTCAGGAAGGAGGTGGCGATCAATTATGGGCTGCCAAATGGGGAAACTCATCGGCGGCTATTTCATCAGCACCTATTCACAAACTTGGAGTTACATAAACGGTCAACACAAGGTGCACGTATAAGTACGAATGGACATCATTGCTATTTCAGTCTCTTCCACAGGACCTATCATTTTCCCATGCCAATCCGAAGGACTAATCTTGGTAATCAATTGCTGTTAGAAGCACACGGTCCTAGTGAACCGCGTAGTCGCCTCCATTTCTGAATGACAACGTCATTTGGTTTCTCTGATTCGACCATATCGGTATTAGTATGGGATATAGAAACACATGGAATACGTTTGGTAATAAGGACACTTATCACAAGTTGAAACACAATGTCAAACAAGTTACTACCGACACCCATTTATCTCAATGTATTCGTATTCCTACCTGTACACCGTTAGATCAGCCAGAGATGAAGCCGCTTTGATCGTGAAATGTTTGGAAAGTGCGACCGCAGATCAGGTGTGAGACAAGTGGTCCACAGTTTCTTATCAGTTTTGATCATCTACGATATTGCCTTTATCTTTTTATCTCACTTCATTTACTTCCTTTGATTTTCTATTCATTGTACAATATTTCAGGAAGGAGGTGGCGATCAATTATGGGCTGCCAAATGGGGAAACTCATCGGCGGCTATTTCATCAGCACCTATTCACAAACTTGGAGTTACATAAACGGTCAACACAAGGTGCACGTATAAGTACGAATGGACATCATTGCTATTTCAGTCTCTTCCACAGGACCTATCATTTTCCCATGCCAATCCGAAGGACTAATCTTGGTAATCAATTGCTGTTAGAAGCACACGGTCCTAGTGAACCGCGTAGTCGCCTCCATTTCTGAATGACAACGTCATTTGGTTTCTCTGATTCGACCATATCGGTATCAGTATGGGATATAGAAACACATGGAATACGTTTGGTAATAAGGACACTTATCACAAGTTGAAACACAATGTCAAACAAGTTACTACCGACACCCATTTATCTCAATGTATTCGTATTCCTACCTGTACACCGTTAGATCAGCCAGAGATGAAGCCGCTTTGATCGTGAAATGTATGGAAAGTGCGACCGCAGATCAGGTGTGAGACAAGTGGTCCACAGTTTCTTATCAGTTTTGATCATCTACGATATTGCCTTTATCTTTTATCTCACTTCATTTACTTCCTTTGATTTTCTATTCATTGTACAATATTTCAGGAAGGAGGTGGCGATCAATTATGGGCTGCCAAATGGGGAAACTCATCGGCGGCTATTTCATCAGCACCTATTCACAAACTTCGAGTTACATAAACGGTCAACACAAGGTGCACGTATAAGTACGAATGGACATCATTGCTATTTCAGTCTCTTCCACAGGACCTATCATTTTCCCATGCCAATCCGAAGGACTAATCTTGGTAATCAATTGCTGTTAGAAGCACACGGTCCTAGTGAACCGCGTAGTCGCCTCCATTTCTGAATGACAACGTCATTTGGTTTCTCTGATTCGACCATATCGGTATTAGTATGGGATATAGAAACACATGGAATACGTTTGGTAATAAGGACACTTATCACAAGTTGAAACACAATGTCAAACAAGTTACTACCGACACCCATTTATCTCAATGTATTCGTATTCCTACCTGTACACCGTTAGATCAGCCAGAGATGAAGCCGCTTTGATCGTGAAATGTTTGGAAAGTGCGACCGCAGATCAGGTGTGAGACAAGTGGTCCACAGTTTCTTATCAGTTTTGATCATCTACGATATTGCCTTTATCTTTTATCTCACTTCATTTACTTCCTTTGATTTTCTATTCATTGTACAATATTTCAGGAAGGAGGTGGCGATCAATTATGGGCTGCCAAATGGGGAAACTCATCGGCGGCTATTTCATCAGCACCTATTCACAAACTTCGAGTTACATAAACGGTCAACACAAGGTGCACGTATAAGTACGAATGGACATCATTGCTATTTCAGTCTCTTCCACAGGACCTATCATTTTCCCATGCCAATCCGAAGCACTAATCTTGGTAATCAATTGCTGTTAGAAGCACACGGTCCTAGTGAACCGCGTAGTCGCCTGCATTTCTGAATGACAACGTCATTTGGTTTCTCTGATTCGACCATATCGGTATCAGTATGGGATATAGGAACACATGGAATACGTTTGGTAATAAGGACACTTATCACAAGTTGAAACACAATGTCAAACAAGTTACTACCGACACCCATTTATCTCAATGTATTCGTATTCCTACCTGTACACCGTTAGATCAGCCAGAGATGAAGCCGCTTTGATCGTGAAATGTTTGGAAAGTGCGACCGCAGATCAGGTGTGAGACAAGTGGTCCACAGTTTCTTATCAGTTTTGGTCATCTACGATATTGCCTTTATCTTTTATCTCACTTCATTTACTTCCTTTGATTTTCTATTCATTGTACAATATTTCAGGAAGGAGGTGGCGATCAATTATGGGCTGCCAAATGGGGAAACTCATCGGCGGCTATTTCATCAGCACCTATTCACAAACTTGGAGTTACATAAACGGTCAACACAAGGTGCACGTATAAGTACGAATGGACATCATTGCTATTTCAGTCTCTTCCACAGGACCTATCATTTTCCCATGCCAATCCGAAGCACTAATCTTGGTAATCAATTGCTGTTAGAAGCACACGGTCCTAGTGAACCGCGTAGTCGCCTCCATTTCTGAATGACAACGTCATTTGGTTTCTCTGATTCGACCATATCGGTATCAGTATGGGATATAGAAACACATGGAATACGTTTGGTAATAAGGACACTTATCACAAGTTGAAACACAATGTCAAACAAGTTACTACCGACACCCATTTATCTCAATGTATTCGTATTCCTACCTGTACACCGTTAGATCAGCCAGAGATGAAGCCGCTTTGATCGTGAAATGTATGGAAAGTGCGACCGCAGATCAGGTGTGAGACAAGTGGTCCACAGTTTCTTATCAGTTTTGATCATCTACGATATTGCCTTTATCTTTTATCTCACTTCATTTACTTCCTTTGATTTTCTATTCATTGTACAATATTTCAGGAAGGAGGTGGCGATCAATTATGGGCTGCCAAATGGGGAAACTCATCGGCGGCTATTTCATCAGCACCTATTCACAAACTTCGAGTTACATAAACGGTCAACACAAGGTGCACGTATAAGTACGAATGGACATCATTGCTATTTCAGTCTCTTCCACAGGACCTATCATTTTCCCATGCCAATCCGAAGCACTAATCTTGGTAATCAATTGCTGTTAGAAGCACACGGTCCTAGTGAACCGCGTAGTCGCCTGCATTTCTGAATGACAACGTCATTTGGTTTCTCTGATTCGACCATATCGGTATCAGTATGGGATATAGGAACACATGGAATACGTTTGGTAATAAGGACACTTATCACAAGTTGAAACACAATGTCAAACAAATTACTACCGACACCCATTTATCTCAATGTATTCGTATTCCTACCTGTACACCGTTAGATCAGCCAGAGATGAAGCCGCTTTGATCGTGAAATGTTTGGAAAGTGCGACCGCAGATCAGGTGTGAGACAAGTGGTCCACAGTTTCTTATCAGTTTTGGTCATCTACGATATTGCCTTTATCTTTTATCTCACTTCATTTACTTCCTTTGATTTTCTATTCATTGTACAATATTTCAGGAAGGAGGTGGCGATCAATTATGGGCTGCCGAATGGGGAAACTCATCGGCGGCTATTTCATCAGCACCTATTCACAAACTTGGAGTTACATAAACGGTCAACACAAGGTGCACGTATAAGTACGAATGGACATCATTGCTATTTCAGTCTCTTCCACAGGACCTATCATTTTCCCATGCCAATCCGAAGGACTAATCTTGGTAATCAATTGCTGTTAGAAGCACACGGTCCTAGTGAACCGCGTAGTCGCCTCCATTTCTGAATGACAACGTCATTTGGTTTCTCTGATTCGACCATATCGGTATCAGTATGGGATATAGAAACACATGGAATACGTTTGGTAATAAGGACACTTATCACAAGTTGAAACACAATGTCAAACAAGTTACTACCGACACCCATTTATCTCAATGTATTCGTATTCCTACCTGTACACCGTTAGATCAGCCAGAGATGAAGCCGCTTTGATCGTGAAATGTTTGGAAAGTGCGACCGCAGATCAGGTGTGAGACAAGTGGTCCACAGTTTCTTATCAGTTTTGATCATCTACGATATTGCCTTTATCTTTTATCTCACTTCATTTACTTCCTTTGATTTTCTATTCATTGTACAATATTTCAGGAAGGAGGTGGCGATCAATTATGGGCTGCCAAATGGGGAAACTCATCGGCGGCTATTTCATCAGCACCTATTCACAAACTTCGAGTTACATAAACGGTCAACACAAGGTGCACGTATAAGTACGAATGGACATCATTGCTATTTCAGTCTCTTCCACAGGACCTATCATTTTCCCATGCCAATCCGAAGGACTAATCTTGGTAATCAATTGCTGTTAGAAGCACACGGTCCTAGTGAACCGCGTAGTCGCCTCCATTTCTGAATGACAACGTCATTTGGTTTCTCTGATTCGACCATATCGGTATTAGTATGGGATATAGAAACACATGGAATACGTTTGGTAATAAGGACACTTATCACAAGTTGAAACACAATGTCAAACAAGTTACTACCGACACCCATTTATCTCAATGTATTCGTATTCCTACCTGTACACCGTTAGATCAGCCAGAGATGAAGCCGCTTTGATCGTGAAATGTTTGGAAAGTGCGACCGCAGATCAGGTGTGAGACAAGTGGTCCACAGTTTCTTATCAGTTTTGATCATCTACGATATTGCCTTTATCTTTTATCTCACTTCATTTACTTCCTTTGATTTTCTATTCATTGTACAATATTTCAGGAAGGAGGTGGCGATCAATTATGGGCTGCCAAATGGGGAAACTCATCGGCGGCTATTTCATCAGCACCTATTCACAAACTTCGAGTTACATAAACGGTCAACACAAGGTGCACGTATAAGTACGAATGGACATCATTGCTATTTCAGTCTCTTCCACAGGACCTATCATTTTCCCATGCCAATCCGAAGCACTAATCTTGGTAATCAATTGCTGTTAGAAGCACACGGTCCTAGTGAACCGCGTAGTCGCCTGCATTTCTGAATGACAACGTCATTTGGTTTCTCTGATTCGACCATATCGGTATCAGTATGGGATATAGGAACACATGGAATACGTTTGGTAATAAGGACACTTATCACAAGTTGAAACACAATGTCAAACAAGTTACTACCGACACCCATTTATCTCAATGTATTCGTATTCCTACCTGTACACCGTTAGATCAGCCAGAGATGAAGCCGCTTTGATCGTGAAATGTTTGGAAAGTGCGACCGCAGATCAGGTGTGAGACAAGTGGTCCACAGTTTCTTATCAGTTTTGGTCATCTACGATATTGCCTTTATCTTTTATCTCACTTCATTTACTTCCTTTGATTTTCTATTCATTGTACAATATTTCAGGAAGGAGGTGGCGATCAATTATGGGCTGCCGAATGGGGAAACTCATCGGCGGCTATTTCATCAGCACCTATTCACAAACTTGGAGTTACATAAACGGTCAACACAAGGTGCACGTATAAGTACGAATGGACATCATTGCTATTTCAGTCTCTTCCACAGGACCTATCATTTTCCCATGCCAATCCGAAGCACTAATCTTGGTAATCTATTGCTGTTAGAAGCACACGGTCCTAGTGAACCGCGTAGTCGCCTCCATTTCTGAATGACAACGTCATTTGGTTTCTCTGATTCGACCATATCGGTATCAGTATGGGATATAGAAACACATGGAATACGTTTGGTAATAAGGACACTTATCACAAGTTGAAACACAATGTCAAACAAGTTACTACCGACACCCATTTATCTCAATGTATTCGTATTCCTACCTGTACACCGTTAGATCAGCCAGAGATGAAGCTGCTTTGATCGTGAAATGTTTGGAAAGTGCGACCGCAGATCAGGTGTGAGACAAGTGGTCCACAGTTTCTTATCAGTTTTGGTCATCTACGATATTGCCTTTATCTTTTATCTCACTTCATTTACTTCCTTTGATTTTCTATTCATTGTACAATATTTCAGGAAGGAGGTGGCGATCAATTATGGGCTGCCGAATGGGGAAACTCATCGGCGGCTATTTCATCAGCATTTATTCACAAACTTGGAGTTACATAAACGGTCAACACAAGGTGCACGTACCAGTACGAATGGACATCATTGCTATTTCAGTCTCTTCCACAGGACCTATCATTTTCCCATGCCAATCCGAAGCACTAATCTTGGTAATCAATTGCTGTTAGAAGCACACGGTCCTAGTGAACCGCGTAGTCGCCTCCATTTCTGAATGACAACGTCATTTGGTTTCTCTGATTCGACCATATCGGTATCAGTATGGGATATAGAAACACATGGAATACGTTTGGTAATAAGGACACTTATCACAAGTTGAAACACAATGTCAAACAAGTTACTACCGACACCCATTTATCTCAATGTATTCGTATTCCTACCTGTACACCGTTAGATCAGCCAGAGATGAAGCTGCTTTGATCGTGAAATGTTTGGAAAGTGCGACCGCAGATCAGGTGTGAGACAAGTGGTCCACAGTTTCTTATCAGTTTTGGTCATCTACGATATTGCCTTTATCTTTTATCTCACTTCATTTACTTCCTTTGATTTTCTATTCATTGTACAATATTTCAGGAAGGAGGTGGCGATCAATTATGGGCTGCCGAATGGGGAAACTCATCGGCGGCTATTTCATCAGCATTTATTCACAAACTTGGAGTTACATAAACGGTCAACACAAGGTGCACGTACCAGTACGAATGGACATCATTGCTATTTCAGTCTCTTCCACAGGACCTATCATTTTCCCATGCCAATCCGAAGCACTAATCTTGGTAATCAATTGCTGTTAGAAGCACACGGTCCTAGTGAACCGCGTAGTCGCCTCCATTTCTGAATGACAACGTCATTTGGTTTCTCTGATTCGACCATATCGGTATCAGTATGGGATATAGAAACACATGGAATACGTTTGGTAATAAGGACACTTATCACAAGTTGAAACACAATGTCAAACAAGTTACTACCGACACCCATTTATCTCAATGTATTCGTATTCCTACCTGTACACCGTTAGATCAGCCAGAGATGAAGCCGCTTTGATCGTGAAATGTTTGGAAAGTGCGACCGCAGATCAGGTGTGAGACAAGTGGTCCACAGTTTCTTATCAGTTTTGATCATCTACGATATTGCCTTTATCTTTTATCTCACTTCATTTACTTCCTTTGATTTTCTATTCATTGTACAATATTTCAGGAAGGAGGTGGCGATCAATTATGGGCTGCCAAATGGGGAAACTCATCGGCGGCTATTTCATCAGCACCTATTCACAAACTTCGAGTTACATAAACGGTCAACACAAGGTGCACGTACCAGTACGAATGGACATCATTGCTTTTTCAGTCTCTTCCACAGGACCTATCATTTACCCATGCCAATCCGAAGCACTAATCTTGGTAATCAATTGCTGTTAGAAGCACACGGTCCTAGTGAACCGCGTAGTCGCCTCCATTTCTGAATGACAACGTCATTTGGTTTCTCTGATTCGACCATATCGGTATCAGTATGGGATATAGAAACACATGGAATACGTTTGGTAATAAGGACACTTATCACAAGTTGAAACACAATGTCAAACAAGTTACTACCGACACCCATTTATCTCAATGTATTCGTATTCCTACCTGTACACCGTTGGATCAGCCAGAGATGAAGCCGCTTTGATCGTGAAATGTTTGGAAAGTGCGACCGCAGATCAGGTGTGAGACAAGTGGTCCACAGTTTCTTATCAGTTTTGATCATCTACGATATTGCCTTTATCTTTTATCTCACTTCATTTACTTCTTTTGATTTTCTATTCATGGTATAATATTTCAGGAAGGAGGTGGCGATCAATTATGGGCTGCCGAATGAAGAAATTCATCGGCGGCTATTTCATCAGCACCTATTCACAAACTTCGAGTTACATAAACGGTCAACACAAGGTGCACGTACCAGTACGAATGGACATCATTGCTATTTCAGTCTCTTCCACAGGACCTATCATTTTCCCATGCCAATCCGAAGCACTAATCTTGGTAATCTATTGCTGTTAGAAGCACACGGTCCTAGTGAACCGCGTAGTCGCCTCCATTTCTGAATGACAACGTCATTTGGTTTCTCTGATTCGACCATATCGGTATCAGTATGGGATATAGAAACACATGGAATACGTTTGGTAATAAGGACACTTATCACAAGTTGAAACACAATGTCAAACAAGTTACTACCGACACCCATTTATCTCAATGTATTCGTATTCCTACCTGTACACCGTTAGATCAGCCAGAGATGAAGCCGCTTTGATCGTGAAATGTTTGGAAAGTGCGACCGCAGATCAGGTGTGAGACAAGTGGTCCACAGTTTCTTATCAGTTTTGATCATCTACGATATTGCCTTTATCTTTTATCTCACTTCATTTACTTCCTTTGATTTTCTATTCATTGTACAATATTTCAGGAAGGAGGTGGCGATCAATTATGGGCTGCCAAATGGGGAAACTCATCGGCGGCTATTTCATCAGCACCTATTCACAAACTTGGAGTTACATAAACGGTCAACACAAGGTGCACGTACCAGTACGAATGGACATCATTGCTATTTCAGTCTCTTCCACAGGACCTATCATTTACCCATGCCAATCCGAAGCACTAATCTTGGTAATCAATTGCTGTTAGAAGCACACGGTCCTAGTGAACCGCGTAGTCGCCTCCATTTCTGAATGACAACGTCATTTGGTTTCTCTGATTCGACCATATCGGTATCAGTATGGGATGTAGAAACACATGGAATACGTTTGGTAATAAGGACACTTATCACAAGTTGAAACACAATGTCAAACAAGTTACTACCGACACCCATTTATCTCAATGTATTCGTATTCCTACCTGTACACCGTTAGATCAGCCAGAGATGAAGCCGCTTTGATCGTGAAATGTTTGGAAAGTGCGACCGCAGATCAGGTGTGAGACAAGTGGTCCACAGTTTCTTATCAGTTTTGATCATCTACGGTATTGCCTTTATCTTTTTATCTCACTTCATTTACTTCCTTTGATTTTCTATTCATTGTACAATATTTCAGGAAGGAGGTGGCGATCAATTATGGGCTGCCAAATGGGGAAACTCATCGGCGGCTATTTCATCAGCACCTATTCACAAACTTCGAGTTACATAAACGGTCAACACAAGGTGCACGTATAAGTACGAATGGACATCATTGCTATTTCAGTCTCTTCCACAGGACCTATCATTTTCCCATGCCAATCCGAAGCACTAATCTTGGTGATCTATTGCTGTTAGAAGCACACGGTCCTAGTGAACCGCGTAGTCGCCTCCATTTCTGAATGACAACGTCATTTGGTTTCTCTGATTCGACCATATCGGTATCAGTATGGGATATAGAAACACATGGAATACGTTTGGTAATAAGGACACTTATCACAAGTTGAAACACAATGTCAAACAAGTTACTACCGACACCCATTTATCTCAATGTATTCGTATTCCTACCTGTACACCGTTGGATCAGCCAGAGATGAAGCCGCTTTGATCGTGAAATGTTTGGAAAGTGCGACCGCAGATCAGGTGTGAGACAAGTGGTCCACAGTTTCTTATCAGTTTTGATCATCTACGATATTGCCTTTATCTTTTATCTCACTTCATTTACTTCTTTTGATTTTCTATTCATTGTACAATATTTCAGGAAGGAGGTGGCGATCAATTATGGGCTGCCGAATGAAGAAATTCATCGGCGGCTATTTCATCAGCACCTATTCACAAACTTCGAGTTACATAAACGGTCAACACAAGGTGCACGTATAAGTACGAATGGACATCATTGCTATTTCAGTCTCTTCCACAGGACCTATCATTTTCCCATGCCAATCCGAAGCACTAATCTTGGTAATCAATTGCTGTTAGAAGCACACGGTCCTAGTGAACCGCGTAGTCGCCTCCATTTCTGAATGACAACGTCATTTGGTTTCTCTGATTCGACCATATCGGTATTAGTATGGGATATAGAAACACATGGAATACGTTTGGTAATAAGGACACTTATCACAAGTTGAAACACAATGTCAAACAAGTTACTACCGACACCCATTTATCTCAATGTATTTGTATTCCTACCTGTACACCGTTAGATCAGCCAGAGATGAAGCTGCTTTGATCGTGAAATGTTTGGAAAGTGCGACCGCAGATCAGGTGTGAGACAAGTGGTCCACAGTTTCTTATCAGTTTTGGTCATCTACGATATTGCCTTTATCTTTTATCTCACTTCATTTACTTCCTTTGATTTTCTATTCATTGTACAATATTTCAGGAAGGAGGTGGCGATCAATTATGGGCTGCCGAATGGGGAAACTCATCGGCGGCTATTTCATCAGCACCTATTCACAAACTTGGAGTTACATAAACGGTCAACACAAGGTGCACGTATAAGTACGAATGGACATCATTGCTATTTCAGTCTCTTCCACAGGACCTATCATTTTCCCATGCCAATCCGAAGCACTAATCTTGGTAATCAATTGCTGTTAGAAGCACACGGTCCTAGTGAACCGCGTAGTCGCCTGCATTTCTGAATGACAACGTCATTTGGTTTCTCTGATTCGACCATATCGGTATCAGTATGGGATATAGAAACACATGGAATACGTTTGGTAATAAGGACACTTATCACAAGTTGAAACACAATGTCAAACAAGTTACTACCGACACCCATTTATCTCAATGTATTCGTATTCCTACCTGTACACCGTTAGATCAGCCAGAGATGAAGCTGCTTTGATCGTGAAATGTTTGGAAAGTGCGACCGCAGATCAGGTGTGAGACAAGTGGTCCACAGTTTCTTATCAGTTTTGATCATCTACGATATTGCCTTTATCTTTTATCTCACTTCATTTACTTCCTTTGATTTTCTATTCATTGTACAATATTTCAGGAAGGAGGTGGCGATCAATTATGGGCTGCCGAATGGGGAAACTCATCGGCGGCTATTTCATCAGCACCTATTCACAAACTTGGAGTTACATAAACGGTCAACACAAGGTGCACGTATAAGTACGAATGGACATCATTGCTATTTCAGTCTCTTCCACAGGACCTATCATTTTCCCATGCCAATCCGAAGCACTAATCTTGGTAATCAATTGCTGTTAGAAGCACACGGTCCTAGTGAACCGCGTAGTCGCCTCCATTTCTGAATGACAACGTCATTTGGTTTCTCTGATTCGACCATATCGGTATCAGTATGGGATATAGAAACACATGGAATACGTTTGGTAATAAGGACACTTATCACAAGTTGAAACACAATGTCAAACAAGTTACTACCGACACCCATTTATCTCAATGTATTCGTATTCCTACCTGTACACCGTTAGATCAGCCAGAGATGAAACCGCTTTGATCGTGAAATGTTTGGAAAGTGCGACCGCAGATCAGGTGTGAGACAAGTGGTCCACAGTTTCTTATCAGTTTTGATCATCTACGGTATTGCCTTTATCTTTTATCTCACTTCATTTACTTCCTTTGATTTCTATTCATTGTACAATATTTCAGGAAGGAGGTGGCGATCAATTATGGGCTGCCAAATGGGGAAACTCATCGGCGGCTATTTCATCAGCACCTATTCACAAACTTGGAGTTACATAAACGGTCAACACAAGGTGCACGTATAAGTACGAATGGACATCATTGCTATTTCAGTCTCTTCCACAGGACCTATCATTTTCCCATGCCAATCCGAAGCACTAATCTTGGTAATCTATTGCTGTTAGAAGCACACGGTCCTAGTGAACCGCGTAGTCGCCTCCATTTCTGAATGACAACGTCATTTGGTTTCTCTGATTCGACCATATCGGTATCAGTATGGGATATAGAAACACATGGAATACGTTTGGTAATAAGGACACTTATCACAAGTTGAAACACAATGTCAAACAAGTTACTACCGACACCCATTTATCTCAATGTATTCGTATTCCTACCTGTACACCGTTAGATCAGCCAGAGATGAAGCTGCTTTGATCGTGAAATGTTTGGAAAGTGCGACCGCAGATCAGGTGTGAGACAAGTGGTCCACAGTTTCTTATCAGTTTTGATCATCTACGATATTGCCTTTATCTTTTTATCTCACTTCATTTACTTCCTTTGATTTTCTATTCATTGTACAATATTTCAGGAAGGAGGTGGCGACCAATTTTCGGCTGCCAAATGAAGAAATTCATCGGCGGCTATTTCATCGGCACCTATTCACAAACTTGGAGTTACATAAACGGTCAACACAAGGTGCACGTATAAGTACGAATGGACATCATTGCTATTTCAGTCTCTTCCACAGGACCTATCATTTTCCCATGCCAATCCGAAGCACTAATCTTGGTAATCAATTGCTGTTAGAAGCACACGGTCCTAGTGAACCGCGTAGTCGCCTCCATTTCTGAATGACAACGTCATTTGGTTTCTCTGATTCGACCATATCGGTATCAGTATGGGATATAGAAACACATGGAATACGTTTGGTAATAAGGACACTTATCACAAGTTGAAACACAATGTCAAACAAGTTACTACCGACACCCATTTATCTCAATGTATTCGTATTCCTACCTGTACACCGTTAGATCAGCCAGAGATGAAGCTGCTTTGATCGTGAAATGTTTGGAAAGTGCGACCGCAGATCAGGTGTGAGACAAGTGGTCCACAGTTTCTTATCAGTTTTGATCATCTACGGTATTGCCTTTATCTTTTATCTCACTTCATTTACTTCCTTTGATTTTCTATTCATTGTACAATATTTCAGGAAGGAGGTGGCGATCAATTATGGGCTGCCGAATGGGGAAACTCATCGGCGGCTATTTCATCAGCACCTATTCACAAACTTCGAGTTACATAAACGGTCAACACAAGGTGCACGTATAAGTACGAATGGACATCATTGCTATTTCAGTCTCTTCCACAGGACCTATCATTTTCCCATGCCAATCCGAAGGACTAAGCTTGGTGATCTATTGCTGTTAGAAGCACACGGTCCTAGTGAACCGCGTAGTCGCCTCCATTTCTGAATGACAACGTCATTTGGTTTCTCTGATTCGACCATATCGGTATCAGTATGGGATATAGAAACACATGGAATACGTTTGGTAATAAGGACACTTATCACAAGTTGAAACACAATGTCAAACAAGTTACTACCAACACCCATTTATCTCAATGTATTCGTATTCCTACCTGTACACCGTTAGATCAGCCAGAGATGAAGCTGCTTTGATCGTGAAATGTTTGGAAAGTGCGACCGCAGATCAGGTGTGAGACAAGTGGTCCACAGTTTCTTATCAGTTTTGATCATCTACGGTATTGCCTTTATCTTTTTATCTCACTTCATTTACTTCCTTTGATTTTCTATTCATTGTACAATATTTCAGGAAGGAGGTGGCGACCAATTTTCGGCTGCCAAATGAAGAAATTCATCGGCGGCTATTTCATCAGCACCTATTCACAAACTTGGAGTTACATAAACGGTCAACACAAGGTGCACGTATAAGTACGAATGGACATCATTGCTATTTCAGTCTCTTCCACAGGACCTATCATTTTCCCATGCCAATCCGAAGCACTAATCTTGGTAATCAATTGCTGTTAGAAGCACACGGTCCTAGTGAACCGCGTAGTCGCCTGCATTTCTGAATGACAACGTCATTTGGTTTCTCTGATTCGACCATATCGGTATCAGTATGGGATATAGAAACACATGGAATACGTTTGGTAATAAGGACACTTATCACAAGTTGAAACACAATGTCAAACAAGTTACTACCAACACCCATTTATCTCAATGTATTCGTATTCCTACCTGTACACCGTTAGATCAGCCAGAGATGAAGCTGCTTTGATCGTGAAATGTTTGGAAAGTGCGACCGCAGATCAGGTGTGAGACAAGTGGTCCACAGTTTCTTATCAGTTTTGATCATCTACGATATTGCCTTTATCTTTTATCTCACTTCATTTACTTCCTTTGATTTCTATTCATTGTACAATATTTCAGGAAGGAGGTGGCGATCAATTATGGGCTGCCGAATGGGGAAACTCATCGGCGGCTATTTCATCAGCACCTATTCACAAACTTCGAGTTACATAAACGGTCAACACAAGGTGCACGTATAAGTACGAATGGACATCATTGCTATTTCAGTCTCTTCCACAGGACCTATCATTTTCCCATGCCAATCCGAAGCACTAATCTTGGTAATCTATTGCTGTTAGAAGCACACGGTCCTAGTGAACCGCGTAGTCGCCTGCATTTCTGAATGACAACGTCATTTGGTTTCTCTGATTCGACCATATCGGTATCAGTATGGGATATAGAAACACATGGAATACGTTTGGTAATAAGGACACTTATCACAAGTTGAAACACAATGTCAAACAAGTTACTACCGACACCCATTTATCTCAATGTATTCGTATTCCTACCTGTACACCGTTAGATCAGCCAGAGATGAAGCTGCTTTGATCGTGAAATGTTTGGAAAGTGCGACCGCAGATCAGGTGTGAGACAAGTGGTCCACAGTTTCTTATCAGTTTTGATCATCTACGATATTGCCTTTATCTTTTTATCTCACTTCATTTACTTCCTTTGATTTTCTATTCATTGTACAATATTTCAGGAAGGAGGTGGCGACCAATTTTCGGCTGCCAAATGAAGAAATTCATCGGCGGCTATTTCATCGGCACCTATTCACAAACTTGGAGTTACATAAACGGTCAACACAAGGTGCACGTATAAGTACGAATGGACATCATTGCTATTTCAGTCTCTTCCACAGGACCTATCATTTTCCCATGCCAATCCGAAGCACTAATCTTGGTAATCAATTGCTGTTAGAAGCACACGGTCCTAGTGAACCGCGTAGTCGCCTCCATTTCTGAATGACAACGTCATTTGGTTTCTCTGATTCGACCATATCGGTATCAGTATGGGATATAGAAACACATGGAATACGTTTGGTAATAAGGACACTTATCACAAGTTGAAACACAATGTCAAACAAGTTACTACCGACACCCATTTATCTCAATGTATTCGTATTCCTACCTGTACACCGTTAGATCAGCCAGAGATGAAGCCGCTTTGATCGTGAAATGTTTGGAAAGTGCGACCGCAGATCAGGTGTGAGACAAGTGGTCCACAGTTTCTTATCAGTTTTGATCATCTACGGTATTGCCTTTATCTTTTATCTCACTTCATTTACTTCCTTTGATTTTCTATTCATTGTACAATATTTCAGGAAGGAGGTGGCGATCAATTATGGGCTGCCGAATGGGGAAACTCATCGGCGGCTATTTCATCAGCACCTATTCACAAACTTCGAGTTACATAAACGGTCAACACAAGGTGCACGTATAAGTACGAATGGACATCATTGCTATTTCAGTCTCTTCCACAGGACCTATCATTTTCCCATGCCAATCCGAAGGACTAAGCTTGGTGATCTATTGCTGTTAGAAGCACACGGTCCTAGTGAACCGCGTAGTCGCCTCCATTTCTGAATGACAACGTCATTTGGTTTCTCTGATTCGACCATATCGGTATCAGTATGGGATATAGAAACACATGGAATACGTTTGGTAATAAGGACACTTATCACAAGTTGAAACACAATGTCAAACAAGTTACTACCAACACCCATTTATCTCAATGTATTCGTATTCCTACCTGTACACCGTTAGATCAGCCAGAGATGAAGCCGCTTTGATCGTGAAATGTTTGGAAAGTGCGACCGCAGATCAGGTGTGAGACAAGTGGTCCACAGTTTCTTATCAGTTTTGATCATCTACGGTATTGCCTTTATCTTTTTATCTCACTTCATTTACTTCCTTTGATTTTCTATTCATTGTACAATATTTCAGGAAGGAGGTGGCGACCAATTTTCGGCTGCCAAATGAAGAAATTCATCGGCGGCTATTTCATCGGCACCTATTCACAAACTTGGAGTTACATAAACGGTCAACACAAGGTGCACGTATAAGTACGAATGGACATCATTGCTATTTCAGTCTCTTCCACAGGACCTATCATTTTCCCATGCCAATCCGAAGGACTAAGCTTGGTAATCAATTGCTGTTAGAAGCACACGGTCCTAGTGAACCGCGTAGTCGCCTCCATTTCTGAATGACAACGTCATTTGGTTTCTCTGATTCGACCATATCGGTATCAGTATGGGATATAGAAACACATGGAATACGTTTGGTAATAAGGACACTTATCACAAGTTGAAACACAATGTCAAACAAGTTACTACCAACACCCATTTATCTCAATGTATTCGTATTCCTACCTGTACACCGTTAGATCAGCCAGAGATGAAGCTGCTTTGATCGTGAAATGTTTGGAAAGTGCGACCGCAGATCAGGTGTGAGACAAGTGGTCCACAGTTTCTTATCAGTTTTGATCATCTACGATATTGCCTTTATCTTTTATCTCACTTCATTTACTTCTTTTGATTTTCTATTCATTGTACAATATTTCAGGAAGGAGGTGGCGATCAATTATGGGCTGCCGAATGGGGAAACTCATCGGCGGCTATTTCATCAGCACCTATTCACAAACTTCGAGTTACATAAACGGTCAACACAAGGTGCACGTATAAGTACGAATGGACATCATTGCTATTTCAGTCTCTTCCACAGGACCTATCATTTTCCCATGCCAATCCGAAGCACTAATCTTGGTAATCTATTGCTGTTAGAAGCACACGGTCCTAGTGAACCGCGTAGTCGCCTCCATTTCTGAATGACAACGTCATTTGGTTTCTCTGATTCGACCATATCGGTATCAGTATGGGATATAGAAACACATGGAATACGTTTGGTAATAAGGACACTTATCACAAGTTGAAACACAATGTCAAACAAGTTACTACCGACACCCATTTATCTCAATGTATTCGTATTCCTACCTGTACACCGTTAGATCAGCCAGAGATGAAGCCGCTTTGATCGTGAAATGTTTGGAAAGTGCGACCGCAGATCAGGTGTGAGACAAGTGGTCCACAGTTTCTTATCAGTTTTGATCATCTACGGTATTGCCTTTATCTTTTTATCTCACTTCATTTACTTCCTTTGATTTTCTATTCATTGTACAATATTTCAGGAAGGAGGTGGCGACCAATTTTCGGCTGCCAAATGAAGAAATTCATCGGCGGCTATTTCATCAGCACCTATTCACAAACTTGGAGTTACATAAACGGTCAACACAAGGTGCACGTATAAGTACGAATGGACATCATTGCTATTTCAGTCTTTTCCACAGGACCTATCATTTTCCCATGCCAATCCGAAGCACTAATCTTGGTAATCAATTGCTGTTAGAAGCACACGGTCCTAGTGAACCGCGTAGTCGCCTCCATTTCTGAATGACAACGTCATTTGGTTTCTCTGATTCGACCATATCGGTATCAGTATGGGATATAGAAACACATGGAATACGTTTGGTAATAAGGACACTTATCACAAGTTGAAACACAATGTCAAACAAGTTACTACCAACACCCATTTATCTCAATGTATTCGTATTCCTACCTGTACACCGTTAGATCAGCCAGAGATGAAGCCGCTTTGATCGTGAAATGTTTGGAAAGTGCGACCGCAGATCAGGTGTGAGACAAGTGGTCCACAGTTTCTTATCAGTTTTGATCATCTACGATATTGCCTTTATCTTTTATCTCACTTCATTTACTTCCTTTGATTTTCTATTCATTGTACAATATTTCAGGAAGGAGGTGGCGATCAATTATGGGCTGCCGAATGGGGAAACTCATCGGCGGCTATTTCATCAGCACCTATTCACAAACTTGGAGTTACATAAACGGTCAACACAAGGTGCACGTATAAGTACGAATGGACATCACTGCTATTTCAGTCTCTTCCACAGGACCTATCATTTTCCCATGCCAATCCGAAGCACTAATCTTGGTAATCAATTGCTGTTAGAAGCACACGGTCCTAGTGAACCGCGTAGTCGCCTGCATTTCTGAATGACAACGTCATTTGGTTTCTCTGATTCGACCATATCGGTATCAGTATGGGATATAGAAACACATGGAATACGTTTGGTAATAAGGACACTTATCACAAGTTGAAACACAATGTCAAACAAGTTACTACCAACACCCATTTATCTCAATGTATTCGTATTCCTACCTGTACACCGTTAGATCAGCCAGAGATGAAGCTGCTTTGATCGTGAAATGTTTGGAAAGTGCGACCGCAGATCAGGTGTGAGACAAGTGGTCCACAGTTTCTTATCAGTTTTGATCATCTACGATATTGCCTTTATCTTTTATCTCACTTCATTTACTTCCTTTGATTTTCTATTCATTGTACAATATTTCAGGAAGGAGGTGGCGATCAATTATGGGCTGCCGAATGGGGAAACTCATCGGCGGCTATTTCATCAGCACCTATTCACAAACTTGGAGTTACATAAACGGTCAACACAAGGTGCACGTATAAGTACGAATGGACATCATTGCTATTTCAGTCTCTTCCACAGGACCTATCATTTTCCCATGCCAATCCGAAGCACTAATCTTGGTAATCTATTGCTGTTAGAAGCACACGGTCCTAGTGAACCGCGTAGTCGCCTCCATTTCTGAATGACAACGTCATTTGGTTTCTCTGATTCGACCATATCGGTATCAGTATGGGATATAGAAACACATGGAATACGTTTGGTAATAAGGACACTTATCACAAGTTGAAACACAATGTCAAACAAGTTACTACCGACACCCATTTATCTCAATGTATTCGTATTCCTACCTGTACACCGTTAGATCAGCCAGAGATGAAGCCGCTTTGATCGTGAAATGTTTGGAAAGTGCGACCGCAGATCAGGTGTGAGACAAGTGGTCCACAGTTTCTTATCAGTTTTGATCATCTACGATATTGCCTTTATCTTTTATCTCACTTCATTTACTTCCTTTGATTTCTATTCATTGTACAATATTTCAGGAAGGAGGTGGCGATCAATTATGGGCTGCCGAATGAAGAAATTCATCGGCGGCTATTTCATCAGCACCTATTCACAAACTTCGAGTTACATAAACGGTCAACACAAGGTGCACGTATAAGTACGAATGGACATCATTGCTATTTCAGTCTCTTCCACAGGACCTATCATTTTCCCATGCCAATCCGAAGCACTAATCTTGGTAATCTATTGCTGTTAGAAGCACACGGTCCTAGTGAACCGCGTAGTCGCCTGCATTTCTGAATGACAACGTCATTTGGTTTCTCTGATTCGACCATATCGGTATCAGTATGGGATATAGAAACACATGGAATACGTTTGGTAATAAGGACACTTATCACAAGTTGAAACACAATGTCAAACAAGTTACTACCGACACCCATTTATCTCAATGTATTCGTATTCCTACCTGTACACCGTTAGATCAGCCAGAGATGAAGCTGCTTTGATCGTGAAATGTTTGGAAAGTGCGACCGCAGATCAGGTGTGAGACAAGTGGTCCACAGTTTCTTATCAGTTTTGATCATCTACGGTATTGCCTTTATCTTTTTATCTCACTTCATTTACTTCCTTTGATTTTCTATTCATTGTACAATATTTCAGGAAGGAGGTGGCGACCAATTTTCGGCTGCCAAATGAAGAAATTCATCGGCGGCTATTTCATCGGCACCTATTCACAAACTTGGAGTTACATAAACGGTCAACACAAGGTGCACGTATAAGTACGAATGGACATCATTGCTATTTCAGTCTCTTCCACAGGACCTATCATTTTCCCATGCCAATCCGAAGCACTAATCTTGGTAATCAATTGCTGTTAGAAGCACACGGTCCTAGTGAACCGCGTAGTCGCCTCCATTTCTGAATGACAACGTCATTTGGTTTCTCTGATTCGACCATATCGGTATCAGTATGGGATATAGAAACACATGGAATACGTTTGGTAATAAGGACACTTATCACAAGTTGAAACACAATGTCAAACAAGTTACTACCAACACCCATTTATCTCAATGTATTCGTATTCCTACCTGTACACCGTTAGATCAGCCAGAGATGAAGCCGCTTTGATCGTGAAATGTTTGGAAAGTGCGACCGCAGATCAGGTGTGAGACAAGTGGTCCACAGTTTCTTATCAGTTTTGATCATCTACGATATTGCCTTTATCTTTTATCTCACTTCATTTACTTCCTTTGATTTTCTATTCATTGTACAATATTTCAGGAAGGAGGTGGCGATCAATTATGGGCTGCCGAATGGGGAAACTCATCGGCGGCTATTTCATCAGCACCTATTCACAAACTTGGAGTTACATAAACGGTCAACACAAGGTGCACGTATAAGTACGAATGGACATCATTGCTATTTCAGTCTCTTCCACAGGACCTATCATTTTCCCATGCCAATCCGAAGGACTAAGCTTGGTGATCTATTGCTGTTAGAAGCACACGGTCCTAGTGAACCGCGTAGTCGCCTCCATTTCTGAATGACAACGTCATTTGGTTTCTCTGATTCGACCATATCGGTATCAGTATGGGATATAGAAACACATGGAATACGTTTGGTAATAAGGACACTTATCACAAGTTGAAACACAATGTCAAACAAGTTACTACCAACACCCATTTATCTCAATGTATTCGTATTCCTACCTGTACACCGTTAGATCAGCCAGAGATGAAGCCGCTTTGATCGTGAAATGTTTGGAAAGTGCGACCGCAGATCAGGTGTGAGACAAGTGGTCCACAGTTTCTTATCAGTTTTGATCATCTACGGTATTGCCTTTATCTTTTATCTCACTTCATTTACTTCCTTTGATTTTCTATTCATTGTACAATATTTCAGGAAGGAGGTGGCGATCAATTATGGGCTGCCGAATGGGGAAACTCATCGGCGGCTATTTCATCAGCACCTATTCACAAACTTCGAGTTACATAAACGGTCAACACAAGGTGCACGTATAAGTACGAATGGACATCATTGCTATTTCAGTCTCTTCCACAGGACCTATCATTTTCCCATGCCAATCCGAAGGACTAAGCTTGGTAATCAATTGCTGTTAGAAGCACACGGTCCTAGTGAACCGCGTAGTCGCCTCCATTTCTGAATGACAACGTCATTTGGTTTCTCTGATTCGACCATATCGGTATCAGTATGGGATATAGAAACACATGGAATACGTTTGGTAATAAGGACACTTATCACAAGTTGAAACACAATGTCAAACAAGTTACTACCGACACCCATTTATCTCAATGTATTCGTATTCCTACCTGTACACCGTTAGATCAGCCAGAGATGAAGCCGCTTTGATCGTGAAATGTTTGGAAAGTGCGACCGCAGATCAGGTGTGAGACAAGTGGTCCACAGTTTCTTATCAGTTTTGATCATCTACGGTATTGCCTTTATCTTTTTATCTCACTTCATTTACTTCCTTTGATTTTCTATTCATTGTACAATATTTCAGGAAGGAGGTGGCGACCAATTTTCGGCTGCCAAATGAAGAAATTCATCGGCGGCTATTTCATCGGCACCTATTCACAAACTTGGAGTTACATAAACGGTCAACACAAGGTGCACGTATAAGTACGAATGGACATCATTGCTATTTCAGTCTCTTCCACAGGACCTATCATTTTCCCATGCCAATCCGAAGCACTAATCTTGGTAATCAATTGCTGTTAGAAGCACACGGTCCTAGTGAACCGCGTAGTCGCCTCCATTTCTGAATGACAACGTCATTTGGTTTCTCTGATTCGACCATATCGGTATCAGTATGGGATATAGAAACACATGGAATACGTTTGGTAATAAGGACACTTATCACAAGTTGAAACACAATGTCAAACAAGTTACTACCAACACCCATTTATCTCAATGTATTCGTATTCCTACCTGTACACCGTTAGATCAGCCAGAGATGAAGCCGCTTTGATCGTGAAATGTTTGGAAAGTGCGACCGCAGATCAGGTGTGAGACAAGTGGTCCACAGTTTCTTATCAGTTTTGATCATCTACGGTATTGCCTTTATCTTTTATCTCACTTCATTTACTTCCTTTGATTTTCTATTCATTGTACAATATTTCAGGAAGGAGGTGGCGATCAATTATGGGCTGCCGAATGGGGAAACTCATCGGCGGCTATTTCATCAGCACCTATTCACAAACTTGGAGTTACATAAACGGTCAACACAAGGTGCACGTATAAGTACGAATGGACATCATTGCTATTTCAGTCTCTTCCACAGGACCTATCATTTTCCCATGCCAATCCGAAGCACTAAGCTTGGTGATCTATTGCTGTTAGAAGCACACGGTCCTAGTGAACCGCGTAGTCGCCTGCATTTCTGAATGACAACGTCATTTGGTTTCTCTGATTCGACCATATCGGTATCAGTATGGGATATAGAAACACATGGAATACGTTTGGTAATAAGGACACTTATCACAAGTTGAAACACAATGTCAAACAAGTTACTACCAACACCCATTTATCTCAATGTATTCGTATTCCTACCTGTACACCGTTAGATCAGCCAGAGATGAAGCCGCTTTGATCGTGAAATGTTTGGAAAGTGCGACCGCAGATCAGGTGTGAGACAAGTGGTCCACAGTTTCTCATCAGTTTTGATCATCTACGATATTGCCTTTATCTTTTATCTCACTTCATTTACTTCCTTTGATTTTCTATTCATTGTACAATATTTGAGGAAGGAGGTGGCGACCAATTTTCGGCTGCGAAATGAAGAAATTCGTCGGCGGCTATTTCATCAGCACCTATTCACAAACTTGGAGTTACATAAACGGTCAACACAAGGTGCACGTATAAGTACGAATGGACATCATTGCTATTTCAGTCTCTTCCACAGGACCTATCATTTTCCCATGCCAATCCGAAGCACTAAGCTTGGTAATCTATTGCTGTTAGAAGCACACGGTCCTAGTGAACCGCGTAGTCGCCTCCATTTCTGAATGACAACGTCATTTGGTTTCTCTGATTCGACCATATCGGTATCAGTATGGGATATAGAAACACATGGAATACGTTTGGTAATAAGGACACTTATCACAAGTTGAAACACAATGTCAAACAAGTTACTACCAACACCCATTTATCTCAATGTATTCGTATTCCTACCTGTACACCGTTAGATCAGCCAGAGATGAAGCCGCTTTGATCGTGAAATGTTTGGAAAGTGCGACCGCAGATCATGTGTGAGACAAGTGGTCCACAGTTTCTTATCAGTTTTGATCATCTACGATATTGCCTTTATCTTTTATCTCACTTCATTTACTTCCTTTGATTTTCTATTAATTGTACAATATTTCAGGAAGGAGGTGGCGACCAATCTCCGGCTGCCAAATGAAGAAATTCATCGGCGGCTATTTCATCAGCACCTATTCACAAACTTGGAGTTACATAAACGGTCAACACAAGGTGCACGTATAAGTACGAATGGACATCATTGCTATTTCAGTCTCTTCCACAGGACCTATCATTTTCCCATGCCAATCCGAAGCACTAATCTTGGTAATCAATTGCTGTTAGAAGCACACGGTCCTAGTGAACCGCGTAGTCGCCTCCATTTCTGAATGACAACGTCATTTGGTTTCTCTGATTCGACCATATCGGTATCAGTATGGGATATAGAAACACATGGAATACGTTTGGTAATAAGGACACTTATCACAAGTTGAAACACAATGTCAAACAAGTTACTACCAACACCCATTTATCTCAATGTATTCGTATTCCTACCTGTACACCGTTAGATCAGCCAGAGATGAAGCCGCTTTGATCGTGAAATGCTTGGAAAGTGCGACCGAAGATCATGTGTGAGACAAGTGGTCCACAGTTTCTTATCAGTTTTGATCATCTACGATATTGCCTTTATCTTTTATCTCACTTCATTTACTTCCTTTGATTTTCTATTAATTGTACAATATTTCAGGAAGGAGGTGGCGACCAATTTTCGGCTGCCAAATGAAGAAATTCATCGGCGGCTATTTCATCAGCACCTATTCACAAACTTGGAGTTACATAAACGGTCAACACAAGGTGCACGTATAAGTACGAATGGACATCATTGCTATTTCAGTCTCTTCCACAGGACCTATCATTTTCCCATGCCAATCCGAAGCACTAATCTTGGTAATCAATTGCTGTTAGAAGCACACGGTCCTAGTGAACCGCGTAGTCGCCTCCATTTCTGAATGACAACGTCATTTGGTTTCTCTGATTCGACCATATCGGTATCAGTATGGGATATAGAAACACATGGAATACGTTTGGTAATAAGGACACTTATCACAAGTTGAAACACAATGTCAAACAAGTTACTACCGACACCCATTTATCTCAATGTATTCGTATTCCTACCTGTACACCGTTAGATCAGCCAGAGATGAAGCCGCTTTGATCGTGAAATGTTTGGAAAGTGCGACCGCAGATCAGGTGTGAGACAAGTGGTCCACAGTTTCTTATCAGTTTTGATCATCTACGATATTGCCTTTATCTTTTATCTCACTTCATTTACTTCCTTTGATTTTCTATTCATTGTACAATATTTCAGGAAGGAGGTGGCGACCAATCTCCGGCTGCCAAATGAAGAAATTCATCGGCGGCTATTTCATCAGCACCTATTCACAAACTTGGAGTTACATAAACGGTCAACACAAGGTGCACGTATAAGTACGAATGGACATCATTGCTATTTCAGTCTCTTCCACAGGACCTATCATTTTCCCATGCCAATCCGAAGCACTAAGCTTGGTAATCTATTGCTGTTAGAAGCACACGGTCCTAGTGAACCGCGTAGTCGCCTCCATTTCTGAATGACAACGTCATTTGGTTTCTCTGATTCGACCATATCGGTATCAGTATGGGATATAGAAACACATGGAATACGTTTGGTAATAAGGACACTTATCACAAGTTGAAACACAATGTCAAACAAGTTACTACCGACACCCATTTATCTCAATGTATTCGTATTCCTACCTGTACACCGTTAGATCAGCCAGAGATGAAGCCGCTTTGATCGTGAAATGTTTGGAAAGTGCGACCGCAGATCAGGTGTGAGACAAGTGGTCCACAGTTTCTTATCAGTTTTGATCATCTACGATATTGCCTTTATCTTTTATCTCACTTCATTTACTTCCTTTGATTTTCTATTCATTGTACAATATTTCAGGAAGGAGGTGGCGACCAATTTTCGGCTGCCAAATGAAGAAATTCATCGGCGGCTATTTCATCAGCACCTATTCACAAACTTGGAGTTACATAAACGGTCAACACAAGATGCACGTATAAGTACGAATGGACATCATTGCTATTTCAGTCTCTTCCACAGGACCTATCATTTTCCCATGCCAATCCGAAGCACTAATCTTGGTAATCTATTGCTGTTAGAAGCACACGGTCCTAGTGAACCGCGTAGTCGCCTCCATTTCTGAATGACAACGTCATTTGGTTTCTCTGATTCGACCATATCGGTATCAGTATGGGATATAGAAACACATGGAATACGTTTGGTAATAAGGACACTTATCACAAGTTGAAACACAATGTCAAACAAGTTACTACCAACACCCATTTATCTCAATGTATTCGTATTCCTACCTGTACACCGTTAGATCAGCCAGAGATGAAGCTGCTTTGATCGTGAAATGTTTGGAAAGTGCGACCGCAGATCAGGTGTGAGACAAGTGGTCCACAGTTTCTTATCAGTTTTGATCATCTACGGTATTGCCCTTATCTTTTTATCTCACTTCATTTACTTCCTTTGATTTTCAATTAATTGTTTAACATTTAAGGAGGGTGGTGGCGACCAATTTTGGGTTGCCAAATGAAGAAATTCATCGGCGGCTATTTCATCAGCACCTATTCACAAACTTGGAGTTACACAAACGGTCAACACAAGGTGCACGTACCAGTACGAATGGACATCATTGCTATTTCAGTCTCTTCCACAGGACCTATCATTTTCCCATACCAATCCGTAGCTGAATTCTTTTAAAGTGATGATTTGCCTGCAGAGTACCTTTGGTGTTGTCTTGCAATCTTCCGTGAAGGAGTCACTTTAGTGTTTGTCACAACGTGCGGCGGTTTCCGTGGTGTTTACTCGTGATACGACGTGGAAGGAGATATTCCAATTACGTTTATACGGGCGTTATATCAAGCATTCAGTCCGCTGCTCCAAGGGGGACAGTTTTTCTCTGTCTGACTGTCACACCGAAACCAGTATTGGTAGAATTTCTGACTTCTCCAATATTAGCGAATCGCACACCACAAGACATACTCTTCTTGTATTCACCGTTCATTTAACGGCTCCGTCGACGTTAGCAATGCAGTCGCGTTATTCAATGTTAGGTTACCGAACCCATTCACGTTTAGGCATCAAACTGTTTTCTTGGTCATACATACTCTCGCTGTCCGTGTGTTGTGGTGCGCGCACACGAGCTTACATGAGTCAACAAACACGCAAACCCAACTGCACCCGCCCACCATCATTTCCTCCCATCCCTTCGTCCGTATCGATAGTTCTCAAGGTCGACGAATGAATCACAGAAGCATTTTTGTGTTTTCTCAAACTTTGCTCACGGAATTGATTGTGTTAGTCACAGTGAACCGGAGCTACCGAATTGCGCACAAGTGACCATTTCCACCTTACTGGCCCGGCCCTAGGTTTATCGTCCTCAGTTACGCAGTCAACTCAGTGAACACGTTCTGCTTTAGATAAGCGAACGAACTACCGTTTTGTTTGTCATAACAACGATTCCCAGCTTAACCGTGATAAAGGCCATCATAGGTATTTCAAGTCATGTGCGATCCATGCCACTCCACTTTAACACAAAAATATGTGCATTTACCATTGCGTTTGTGTGTGTTGTGCAGGTAAATGATAGGTAAAACGCCCGCTCCGATAGCCGTTGTAGCTACCAATCCCCAGCCTCCCCGATTACGTTCTGAACGATAACAAAAAGTACATGGTAAATCAGACAATCACGTTGCGGTGGCCCTGAATAGGGCCCGTTAGACTTTCCCTAACCTTTGCCGTCCCGACCAGCTACATAAGATGTCCGGAAACTCCACTATCCTGTGCTACACATGTCTGCACTCTTCGAACCAAGTTACGCTGGATAGCCTGCAGCATGGTTGTTGGGATTTTCCGGCACGCATCGGCGATCCACGTCTTCAGATGTTCAATCTACTACGTACGGACTCGATCCGAAATTGGACGTTCAGACATCTAGGGTACTACTCTCACCTTTATATACCATAGATGTGTTGCTGATTGTAGCAATTGCTGTCCATGGTGAACACAGTTATCCGATCACATGGACCTCCGCAACTTCGATACACTTGTTATGTTTGGATGCAGCACGAAGAATGTGTCGTTCAGCCTTTTCAGGAATTATCCTTTGTATTCTTAAGTGTATAACTGCAGTACCCTTCAAAAAGTACCAGATAGCTTTCCTTGATCTGCGAATTCCTGTAGCAATCTAGCTTACACAAATAGTCTTTAAAGGCAAATAAATTCATGAGCTGGGTAAGCTTCGTTCACAAAACACTCATGATGTGAACTTTGCTCAATGACATCACGGATCATCGCTCAGGACAACGGCTATCTGCGACGCATTTCGCGCATTATTTCGACAGTGGTCGTGGCGGGCTATAAGCGTTTCGCACCCTTCAGGCACACTATTTAGGATACAATCGATTTTCCTAAGTCGAAATTCAAATCCGTATACGATCAGCATATATAGCGACGCGACATGATATACGCATACAAAATTCCGCAATCCCACGTATGTGTTCGCGAGAAATGGGAGTGCGCTAACAGCACTTCGTGCAATATGGTCGAAAGCTTTAGTATTCACACAGTCGGTCGAGTTCTTCCGGATGCATTACACTCAGTGAGATCACCAATGATACTTCTTATGAACGGCTGATTACGTTCAACCGGGTTTCTTCAGGAATCTCACTGCCTAAGTGACTCGCATCTCCCAGACCAATGTCGTTGCGTAACAGCTGCTGAAAAACGAGTTATGATCCTTCGATGGAGGAGGTCGATCTCAGAGTGTAACCCCCCGTATGCGCATATTCGTCATCGTGACGAATGAGGGGATACAGTTTCTCTTCGACTCTTAAAACCACAAAATACCACGTGCAACAGTCGCAACTGATGTCACCAATCCGTCTACTGATGAATTAACAGAAGCTGCTTCGAAGGCATTGGACACTAGCCAGAGTATTGACAAACAACCAGTACTGAGGAAATGGCCATCAGACAACACCAAACAACTTTATATTTATCATTGAGTAAAGGAATCTACCTCATAAAAATTCCTTTTCATTTACACTATTTCGAACGCTAGTCAACCCGAATTTTTCTGAATGGGGAGAATGTTATGTATTCCCCAACTCAATGAGCATCATTCTGCAAGTGGAGGATATAAAAAAAATTGCTGGTATCCAAACACCGATGTCTTCGAAGCATTCCTTGAATCAGCAACTCTGAGATCGAGTAACGAAGGCCTGAAATCCTCAGTGAGACGGCGTCCAGAATGCGAAAACGGATGCTCCATCATTGGAGGACGAGATCTACTGAGATCCATAGAAAATTAAGAAAATGTCTAATCAACACGGTTGTATGGACCCGTGGGTTATGGTCACTTCTACGAAACGGCGAACGAGCACATACAGCCACCGGCAATCACGCATCAAGATCACTTGGACGCGTTGGGCTTCCCGGATTGGTAGATCGCCATCGAAAAGGCATATGAACGCTCGATCGGATCCACTACTTCGCAAGGTCCAACACACTATACAAATCAACGGCGAAATTCTGAACAGCTGTGCCAGTTCACTGCATGGGTTCTACTATCTAGCCAAAAAGCCAGGTCAGGGACAAGGTTAGACTCCTTGTAAACCGCGCAATGAGAGCGTTCTTACAACTTCTCAAATCATTGTGGCCTCGCGATTAAATAAGCCTCCGCACGAAGCTGCGCATATACCGAACCGCCGACCACTCAGCTTTTACGTAGGCGTGCGAGACTTGGCCGTTGAGAGAAGACAATACAAAAAAGGCTGGAAAGCTTCGACCACTAGTGAATCCGCTGAATGTCCGAAATTCAGCGGCATGACTGCGTCTCAGACTGTCACGCGTCAACACTGCATGAATACAGAACGACTTTTTTCGTGCTTCCAACGACGTCGTCTACAGCTGTTCGGTCCCGTCCTTCGACGACTCGAAACGGAACCCAGAAAGAGGAACCTACTGTCATTACCCTGAACAGACTGGAAATGCCACCCTGCTGGTCAGCTGAAGACATGGGTTAGCACTACTGAGGCGGCATGGATCGCCTAGGTCTTTAGTCGGACTTCGGGGTACGTCACTGGCGCAACAACTAAATTCTCGGTGTACAGATCTTGCCACAGAAAAGAACGCTCGGACAGCTGTCATTAGAGACACCCAAAAAACCGACTTATTCTCTCACAAGAGATAGTAACATAAAATTAAAACCAAAATTTAGGTTCAGCAGTCTTAGGTACGCGAACCAAATCAATAAATGAAACACCAAAGCTCACCCGGCTAAAAGGTGGTTGGGACACGTAACGCACGCCCCCGGACAGGATTCCTCGGTGTGCATCGTTCGCTGAGGCGGGTTGTGGTTGGGAGATAAGGTCGGCTAGTCCATAACGTTGAAGATGGGTACGAAAAGACTAACCAGTGGGGTTGACCATGTAGGGCGTGGCTTCCTGGACGGGGCTCAAGAGATCCCCCACTCGAAGTTTGGACACATTAGAGGGAATGACTAAGTGTCACCATCAGGTGCGCTCTTGTATTCACAAGCTTTCTTTATCGGCTTGTGGTTCCCTTCTTAAACTTTTATTAGTCTCGTTTTTTCCGACCGAGGATTCCACTGAGAGAACCAAAACCACTGCACCCAGTGTAAGGTTAATGGTTAGTTGAACTAAGTTCTGTACTTGCTGAGCATTTAACTCTATGCCACGTGTATAAAACCGTTCAATAACTTAACACGACTGCCTGATTTTTATGTAAAGATCAATCAGACCCTATACCACCAAACATCACGCCATGTATATGGCTCGTCACCAACTTCCTTCGCAGATGGAAACGGCGTGCTTTAGAAGTGTCTAACTTCACCTTTCTTGATCAATTTTGCAGACGATGAGAGATACAAGAGGATCGAAGGCGTTAAGCTCCTATCTGATCAGACTTCTAGACTTAGACTATGCCGATGACATTGCGCTACTTTTCAGCCGTTAATGCGGTACAGTGCGCTATGAACATCCTCTTGTAGCAAGGAATGTACGTTTCACCCTCAAAGTATAAGGTACTACTAAAAGATTAGCAGCGGTGTACTCTCGTACCCACTCTTAGTAGTGACAGCTTAGAGATTGTCGATAAGTTTATCTACTCAGGTACTTGTATGAATGCCGATGGGAAGATTGAATGAGGTCGACAGCCGAACAACGAAGGCGGCGTTCTGCGATCTTCGTCATTTGTGGAGACGATGTGACATTTCTCTCTTTAAAAGGTAGTGTAAAATGGTGCTGTACACAGTGCTTCTATAAGGTTACGAGACCGCTTCTGTTCGAGTTGCCGATGTCCACTGGCTATTTTCGACCACCGCTGTTTGAGGAGTACTTCGTGAGTTTAGGGGCAATAGCGAATCAGTACGTCTACGATTGGTTTACGCGTTTTCAGAACTTGACGTGCAGAGTACTCGATAGGCTATTATCACTCCAGTGGCATCGTTGGCTAGGATGTGTACTTGGTATGCATGCTCATGAACTCTCTCTCTCTCTCTCTCTCTCTCTCTCTCTCTCTCTCGCTGTGCTTTGTTCGCTGAGCCTGGGTTTTACTGAAAAAAGCAATGTGAAGGTCACGCTACTACGTGGCACCGATCGCTTAAAACTCTGAGGTCGAGGCTTGCCTCGGTCAGTTCTTCACGGCTTCTTGGTTAGAAGCCTTGAGATCCATGGCGTACTTGGCTGGAAACGTTGTCGGCAATGGCACAAAGTAGTAGTAAATGGCGGTTATGTCGCGAAAGCCTGTGTTCCGATTTTTGATATTCTTTCCCATACTCGGTAAACTCACTAACTGAATCATATTCTGCATCGTGCTGGCTTAGCATCCCTTTTACTGGCACGACCGACGAGTCATCTACGACGTCGCTGGGAAGTTTGTTCCAATTATTACCCATTGAGTAATGATCTAGAGCGAGGATCACAAACCACAAAACCTAGGGCGGTTCGACACGCGGCTACGTCACGTTTATGCTGGATATAGTGCTCACCGGTGGGGGTCGCACGTGCATGATCCGCAGGGAAAACGGATTGGAACTCAATGAGATGAGGCTCGGCAAGCGTACAAACAGGCTGCACAACTCACGTCGGAGAATATGAGAATATCTACCGTTGCATGCCCCTCCCCCCCTCCCAAAAAAAAACGCTCCTCAGTGTTCCGTACTTCTGCGGCTCTCGTAATGCTACACCGACTGGGACAACAGTGGGAACCACCAGCACGCATTTCAGTTGCGAAAACTGACTTCAAGAAAATAAGCCCCTTAAGCCATGGCTCAAGTCACAACAGCAAAACTGTCCCAATTAGGCTTAAATCAGATGAACAGCAAGCAATATTGACAGCTCGACACAAAGATGACCAACTTGCGAACGCAAATCACAAGAATGTACTGGTATAAGCCTCAGTAACTCATACCGAGCGGCAGCTTACAGAGCGAAAGCGAGATGCGACTAAGAATGTTGCCCGCGACAGGCATCATCGATTGCTACACCAGGTGAAGAAAGCATAATCGCAAGGAAATCTGAAGCCAAACCTGATGTTCTCAGTATCGCGGTCTACTCAGGAACAGTTAATCTGCACGTAGTCACCGTAGAAGTGGTGACCCCTAGCGTGTAACCAGAACCTTAGCCTTTGTGGACGGCGGATCCGAGGAAACACCAACTTGGGAGAACCCCCCACGTCACTGGCAGTGAGCACTGCGAGTGGGACTCAGGTCATGGCCGCGGTACGCGTAAAATTGCAGCTGGTCTCACTCGACAACAATGAACATATCCGGCCCACGGAGACATCTACACTAAATGACCTGCCAGCGCAAGCGCTGAAGTTAATAAACTTGATTTAATCCTAATGGCCTCATCTTCAACACTAAATGATTGTAAGTTGGGAGGATGTTGAAGAGGACCTTCATGGTTGTAACGTGCCAGAAGCGCATGGATGCTGCACCAGAGAATAGGAAGTTGCTAAGCACCCCGTGTACTATGCACGACATTAGTTTGGATACTTTAGGGCATGGTTCAGTAAAATGTGTCTACCGTGAGTTTTACGACCTCTGGGAACGATCGTTTATCATTATCTCGAGAGGGTCAACTGACGACGAAGATAGTACAGAGGGGGACCAGAAGCCTGTCGAATCACTTCAAAGTGTCCCTCCGAATCGCTTCGTGGATATCAATAGCTACATTCTGTACAGACTACTGCAGTTGAAGGAGAGGTTAGGTCATATTGAATACATTTGGAAGCGGTGCTTAGACGCGACCATGCCTAGCTAAATTATCAGATACATGGAGAGAGTGACTATTACTTCTAACTTTGGAGAAAGGATATGGGACTTGCCACATCATGCAGTTTTTAGCCTTTAGAAACCGAATAAGCTCCGCGTTGTTGTCGACTCCGCTGCCAAGTTTCGGGGAAAATCGTTTAATGATTATTTGTCACAGAGGCCATACTGGACAACGCCGTTGGTTGTTTTGTGTTAGTTCTGGCTGAGGTGAGTAACAATGTCAGCCGATAAGCGAAATGTCGTTGCGGGTGAGGGTACCAGTGGGGAAGAGAAATGCTTTACGGTTCTTGTGGTGGGACGAGAAAGATATGAATAACCCTGTGTCAGAATACACGATGAATGCTCATTCATCCAGGATGATATCACTATTCTTCTGCGCCAGCCCTGGCCCTACGGGAGACTGTAGCCAGGTACGGAGCTTCGGTCAGCCGGGAATTGATAGACACTTAGTTGGAAACGTTGTCGGAAATGGCTCAAAGTCGTTATCAATGGCGGATAGGTCGCGAAAGCCTGAGTTCCAATTTTTGATATCCTTTTCCACACTCGGAAAAAGCATCAGCTGATTCACGTGCTGCATCGTACTACGCCTCAACAATCCGCGCTACAGCTGCTCGTAGCAGATGGCGCGCTTTACTGTCCCCTTCAAGACCGTTCGAATTTTCGGTATAGAAAAAACAATCAGTACCGCGATGTATACGTTCAGACCGATGAAGGAGTCAGTACACCTATGCATAGCTATACATTAATAATGAAGCGAAACCCATAACAACCAGAACCTGCTGATTTTCTGGGCATTATTATACACCTTCAGCCACGGCGTTTCAATACGGGGTTATAGACGTTGCTAGTTAGAAACACTGATACGGGAGCCGTAAGATTCATCTTGCAAATTGTTGCAATCGTCCGCCAACGAGTTTAATCAAACTGAGAAATATAAAAATATAAGGTTGACAGGAACCTTCGCTTGTCACTAATTATTTATTACTATCAATCTGAGGCATTCGCTCTATACCCGGTATCAGACGAGCGAATATATGAGGACCTAGGACGAACAGTCTAGATAAAAACAATCCAAAAGTCTTCGGTGAAGTATTACTGCTGTATAACTAAGTACCACAGAGTTGATGAAGCTCTCAAGAAATAAGCACGGATGAAGTTTTGAAGGCTCATTTTTCCGCCAACTTAGCCAATTCCAGGTCAGCCTTTCTTCTTGATCGTCTCCGGAATGCAAGATAGGCAACGAAAACGGACGCGTAAGTGGCAAAGACAATCTGAAATGTGAAGCAAAGGTTAGTTTGTTGACTGAAAAACTTACAGCGGAAATATGAAAGCATGTGTCTGTTTCAAGCGTCATCTACTATTCAGCGTTTTTCTACATAAAAGCACATTGTAGTCTGAATCACGATGCTCAAGTGCGTTAACACATATCGGTGCAAGTAATGGAGGCCGGCACTTTATCAACACATCAGGTACCGAATAAACCATAGCTTTTTTCACTCCTAAGCGTTCAACTGTTACAAACCATGCAATATCAGCGCAGTGGTACTTAGCTCTTAGTGCCTTCGCTCACACTTCGGCTTTCATGCCGTTTATAGATCACCGTAGTAAAAACAGCAATGCTTTATTATCACGGGGGGCCTAACAGGGTCACCGAGCGCTAACAACTTTAACCTCGGGGCGGAGGTGAACAGGGTTACGATAAGTCAGGCGGCAAGTAAGGTCACATTCACTAGTATTAATTTTATTTACTTCTGGCCACACTGCAGTGGTACACATCACAGGAAGGGCGATGCGCACAAACAGACTGTCGAGGGAAAAGTTAACCAATGGCAGTGAAACTTGTACCCGAGACTCGTAGATAACCATTGTTTAACTCAATAAATAAGCTGTCGTGGAGGATCAGCAAGAGTGCTTGCGGATTTGGTGGGACTTCCGCTTGACTTGCTTTCCCCACTCTAAAACGTCACATAAACCTGCGGACAGCACTGCGATGTAGACATTGTGACTCACCACAGGTGCCGAGGACACTAAATCGTACTATATTTTTGCAAACCTCCATGAACAATTTTCGAAGTATTTATGGAGCCGACTCATCTCCTAGCAGACAATCGCGTAAAAGTAAAGTAAACAAAAGTACTAAACAAGGTCATAGCTCCTTGCTGTGTTTCACTTACCCGACAAATTTCCCCAGAAAAGGCGAATGTACGATAAAAACTGGTCACCGGTTCATCTGAACCAACGCTGCTGTGTGGCAGGATGCGCTTGGCTGCACAAAGACTGGCTCGCGTCACGGATCCAAAAACTACCAGCACTCGGGAAATGCTTCAGATGAACGGGAATCAATGCCCCTTTATTCATTCACGGAAGTTGAAATATCTCTGTATCACATTCGGGTCAGTCGAATCTACAGGATCTCATTCCCTTGCATGGCCACATGACTGCTAAAAGGAGAGCTTACAACAACATGCATGCGCGTTAGTTCAGGACCTTGTTTGACCAGGGCTAACTGTGTCCAGATCGCTGTTGTCGGCGCGTTCCCGCAGTTCACTGATTTCTTTTCCTAGAAACGGAATTTGGTGAAGTATAAATCGTGGAAGAGAGTGGGCAGTCTCTGGGCCGTCATTCAACTCAACAAGTATGTACTTTGGCAATATGTTTGAACACGAACTGCTTCTGTTGCGCTTTCTCACTATTAATGATATTGCTGCACATCCGTGAGATGCCCTCAATTTTCCACATTTTATCACTCGGTTTGGTATATTACTCTCATGTTTCACCTGTGACTAAACATAACAACTAACTTGAACACCGTTTGTTTTTAACTTTGCAACTGACGATGCCTTCGAGAAATCGGTCGAGGGTCTCGTAAATGGTGGTGTCAAATTCCACTCAAAGCAAAGGATTACTGACCTGGAGTAGACTGACGACATCGTCTTACTCGCTTCTAACATCTCAGCTGCTCAACTTCTACTGAACCGCATGATAACTGAAATGGCTCCATACGGAATGTACCTCGCCCCCTTCGAAATGCGAGGTGCTCCTCCAGCATTGGTGAGAGAATGTACCCGCGCCCTATTCGCGCAACGAAAGACTAGTTTATCGAAAGTTTTGTCTACCTGGGCAGTTTTATTACAAGAAATGGCGGCGTCGGAGAAGAAACATCTATGTGCATTTTAAAAGCCAGACTAGTTTTTTCGATCCTCAATCATCTTTGGCGCCAACACAACACATCTTTCCTCAAAAGGCCGAGTGTACCACACCGCCGTGCGCTTCGTACTGCTGTATGGTTGTGAAACATGGCCCCGTCGAGCTCAAGATATTCGTCGGCTGTGTGTGATACCCGCGGCTTACGAAGCATTACCCGTGCTTGGTGGGAGCAACGCCTCAGCAACGATCAAGTGCACATACGAGTGTTTCGTATAACCAACTCTTCCCTAGAAAAGATCCTATTGCAGCACCGTCTCCGCTGGCCTAGACATGTATCAAGGATGCATTATCAACGCATGGCGTTTCGCGCACTGTTCACGTACATTGGGCCTGACTGGAAGAAAGAGCGTGGAGGACAAACAATGACTAGACGCAGAGAAATAAAGAAACTGATGGAATGTCTATCACGTGTAGGGCCGTCTCGGTTGCCGGGTTGGAACAGTAGAGATAATGGGGAACGCTGGCTTGTCTCACTAACGAACATGACTCGAAACCGAAATCAGTGGCGGGATTGTATCTCTTCCTGTTGGAATCATCAAACATGAACAAAAAGGGCAAAATGTCCGTATAACAAAACAGCAAAAAGAAACTGCTTTTACACATTTCTTCCACCCCACCCCCACTATGACTTCACATACTCATTCCTCCTTGATTTTAGCACGTTTTGTCAAGCACAGCCTGAAATTGGGCACTTTCATCATCATACAGCGTTAAACAGCAGGGAAGTCCCACTGACTACTGCCTTTCTCGCCATGTTGCTCGTGCGAACAGAAAGAACGAATATATATATATATATATATATATATATATATATATATATATATATATATATATATATATATATATATATAGCTGTAGGGACGGAGTCAACTTGATCGTTCGACAATGGCTACGTAAAAGAGCTGTGAAAATCAAGAGATGAAAACTGCTATCGGTGGTTTGAGTATTTCACTTAACGATGGATATTTTTATATTCCACTGCAAACATATCACGTTGGAGTAATACGGAGCCACAAGATATCCATCATTATGACATGTGATCGTTCTTAATTTCAATTTATCTAGCAAAAATTAACCAAAAAGCTAATTCGCGTTGTTTGGATGGGCTTTGGAAACGCTGTTGTGGTAAGGCGTTCCCAGTAGTGCTGCGAGCGATAGGGAGAGCGACGATGCGACTGCATTAGTTCTGCTTTAGACTAAAAGAACAGTAAACCCATTTCACGCCCACTGTTTCACGAAAACGGGGGTCAAAGGGAAAGAGTGCTATTCTTACGCTTGTTTTTGATCCCGTTTACACTGTGAAAAACGGTTCAATGACAGGGATTTATCGTCTGTTCAGTTGCGTTCAGTTTGCAGGGGTCAGTTAATGGCAACGACCAATCAAGCGTCCAGAATTCTCTCGATGGTATGAACACAAGTTATGCATTCACCACAGCACAGTGCATTTCGTCAAATCCTCGCTTAAAAGGAGGGAAACGTAAAACCTCAATGCACATCAGCTGCGAGACATTATGCATCATGAGCGTTCACTGAGACAGTATGCAATAAACGAAAACATCAACCACAACACACCTCAGACGGACCGTAGTTTTACCCATCATCCATCTAGTGAGCATACTCAAAACTCACTACCAGAGATAATCTCGTGCCACTTACGATCTAGGGCTCCCTTGAAGGACCGGGCGGTCTGCCAGCTTATCATTCCACCAGGCAGACTGTTCCAATTGTTCATTTCTCTGCTGCTTAGGAAGTGTGATCTGGTTATCAACCTAGGTCGAGCTTTTGTCAGCTTCTCGTGTCTCTTTGATCGGGAGTCTAAAGTCATTTGAAATAGACCATCCGACCTCCACTGCACTGGTTTGACCATTTAAAACTGCGGGTCATGATCTCAAGATCTTTAACCCTACTAACTGCCCCTATTGTGAATGGTCCCTGGTCATGGACGACAGTTAGGCTTTCCGTTGGTCTTGACAACAAATGGCTTTTTCCAGCGTTGAGCGGTAAGTCTCACCTGTGTGCCCAATTCAGGACGATTACTATATCCCCGTCTAGGACGCCCCTACCCTCAAATCCCACAGCTTTTACGCTATCCGCAAAGATGAAACTAGACGACTGAAGGGCGGATTCCAGGTAGTTAACAAACAACAAGAATAGTACCGGGCCTAGGACGGATCCTTGAGGTACGCCACTGGTGACGTTCATTGAACTAGAGCACCTGTCCCCTACTTCGATGCATAACGTCCTGAAAGAAAGGAAATCCGCCAATCAACCACGTACTGACCCATCTATACCGAAAGTTTCTATCTTGTTCAGCAACATTCGATGACTTACGTAGCTATACGCCTTGCTAAAGTCAGGGTAACATACTTCGACCTGTTTACCTTCATCTAGTCGTCGAGTCACTTTATCCAGGAAGCACAAGCGCTTAGTAGGACAGTATCTATTTTTTAAAAATTCATGCTGGGCTGGGCTTACCATGGAGTGCTCCAGCAAATAGACAGATGTGAGCGCAGACGATCTTTTCAAGAACTACATAGGATGCTAGTTAGGCTTATCGGCCTATAAATACCCATAGCCGACTTAGGTCCACTCTTATGCATTGCCAGAACCGCCGCGTTTTTTTCCAGTCCTGAGGCAGTTTATCCTTGTCCAACTTGGACCTGTACAGCTTGCATACCACTATAGATACGATATCTAACAACGGTTTGGTGATAGCTGGATGGATACCATCTGGACCCGTTGACTAATGGACAATAAATACCTGTAGATGCTTATGCACGATTCTCTCTGATACCTTTAGTTCGTTTAACTCCGGCGGAGGATGTGCTGGCGTCAAATCGACTAGTACCCCACTATCTAACCTGTGTACGCTACCGAAGTACCCACCCAGGATGTCCGCTCTGTTCTGATCATCAATGGTGATACCGGGGTCCTTAGTGGAGAGGGGATTTATCCCACACTTTGTCGGGCCTTTTAACTGTACGCAACCATAGAATTTCTTCAGCTGCTTTCTTATGCGTTTGGCCAATTTGAGCTCAAATTCTCGCTTAGAAGTTCGCAGAAGGCTCGCTGTCACATTTTGAAGCTTCGCATAGAGTTCAAGCCAGCTTACTGCCGGAAGCCTTGCACAGGTTCCAGCTGCGGTTTTTGTTTGATAGTTTTGGCGATTGCAGCTTCCCAGTACACTGGTTTGCCCTCACCCCTCCTTTGTTTCAAGGGTGCAAACTCGTCCTGGAGGGCACTTGAGGATCCCTTTATTACATTCCTGTTTCTCGCCAGTACCAAATTCAGACGTTCTAATCGTCTGTTGGCCACGTGGCGTCCACCCACGTCGAGTCAGCAACGGATCCAGATAGACCACGACGCAATTAGCTACAAATGGCGGGGTTTCCATAAAAGACTGCCGGTCGTACTGAAGCACTCTCCTTGACTCCGACCACGCGTTAGTCTGCACTAAGTTGTCCATGCGTTTCGGTGGGCATGCCAAACGTATGATGCAGCAGCAGTTAGACTGCGATATGCTGTCCGATCCGTCCTGCCTCTCAACTTTCTGAAACGTTCTATCTGGGGAGCTAGGATTAACGGCACCAGGTAACATCAATCAGCACTGGTCACTTATTGAGAATGCTTTGTATTCTGCTGAAGAGGTGAGTTTGGCCTGACTCGTCGTGTCGTTACATCCTGGATTTCTGCTGAGTCACTAGGCCTTCTTGATGCTCGCCAGTCCATCCCGGCTGGTAGTGAGCATAATGCAGCCCGGCTCACAACGAGATGTGAACTCAAAGCAAGTCTTCGTAGAGATCGCGAAATGTGATGATATCAAAAAGCATCATAGGTGGGACATGCTGCCGCTGTGGGGAACTCCCGCAAGCTGTTTCACTTCATTCGAATCACCGGGGGGAAGCCATTAGGTGCGAGCGAAACGATCTTCAAAGTTGACGGTTCGACTATTCACAGTCTGCAGCGACGGAGCACTTTAAAGCAGTCTAGCTAACTTCCAGCGTCAGCCTCTCCCATAGGTGTTCCGGCACACGGCCTGTGGTCTGTTTCGACAGATCCGCAAGGAAATACAAGCCCTGGAACGTCACAAGGCGCCGGGCTCCGATGGCCTTTCCTCAGACCTATTTAAAGATGGCGGAATGGAGCCTGTTAGAGAACTTCAAGCTTTGCTCTCCAAAGTTTGGCACTCTGAGAAAGTTCCCTAATTGTGGGGAGGAGGTTGATCGCTGCCCCCATCTTCAAGAAGGGCTCGTGTAGTGACTGCGCCAATCATAGGGGTATAAACCTCATCCCGATAGCGTCTAAGCTGCTAGCGTCTGTCATTCTTCGTAGGTTGTACAACACGCGTGATGAGCAAACTTGAGAGGAACAGGCTGGGTTTCGTACCGGTCGCAGATGCATCGATCAAATCTTCACCCTCCGGTAGCTGTTAAGGCACCGTTACACCTTCCAAAGACCAAGGACCGTTGTGTTTCTAGACATTCGCGCGGCCTTTGACTCCGTTTATAGGTCTGTATCAGGCCATTGTTTGTTAAGGAATGGTGTACCTGAAAAGTATGTGTCGGTCCTCAAAAAGTTGTACCGTCATACCTCAGGTCAGGTTACGGCTTATAGCCAGCTTTCGCCACCCTTCGCCGTATCCTGTGCAGCACGACAAGGCTGTCCAATAGCCCCGTTTTGTTTTTAACTTGCTATAAAGAATGTTTTACAAAACGCTTTGCCTGGTCTTCCAAACGAAGGAGCTGAACTCCTTTCAGGGAACAGAGTTTTTGACTTAGAGTACGCCGATGATATCGCCTTGCTGAGCGACAGTACACAGGCAATTTAACACGTACTAAACCGCTTGGCGATTTAGGTGTCCCGATATGGTATATACTTTGCGTCTTCAAAGTGCAAAGTACTTGTTCAAGACCGGCAGGAGCCTGTGCCTCCACTCACCCTGAGTAGTGATCGGTTAGAGGTAGTCAGTAGCTATAAGTACCTCAGGAGCTTGATCACAGCTGGTGGTGGTGTTGGGGAGATCACAGCACAAATTGCGAGATCCCGAGCAGCTTTCGCGAACCTACGTCATCTGTGGCGTCGCCATGACATCCGGCTTTCCCTCAAGGGAAGTCTGTACAGTGCCACAGCTCGCAGGGTTCTTTACGGCTGAGAGACCTGGCTCCTCCGCGTTGAAGGTGCTCGGCGGCTTTCTGTACTCAACCACCGGTGTCTCCGAAGCATTGCTCATGCCTGGTGAGAACATCGGGTGAGCAATGACGACGTTCGTCGCCGTGTGTTCGGTGCTGATAGCCGCCCACTGACAGAGATAATCGCTCTACACCGCCTCTGATGGCTCGGGCATGTTCTGCGTGTCTGCCCATCGTTTACTTTTTCGTGCTCTTTCTACACGTACTGAGCAGAGCCGGAAGAAACGGCGAGTCGGTTAGGTTATGACTTGGAGCAAGGGCATGAAGAAGTTACCTCCGGTCGATGCTCCCGCCTTTCTGGTTGAGGCCCAAGAGATGAGGATTGTCGTTGGTTAGAGACGCTGAGATATGGCTCAGAACCGAATCCGGTAGCGCAAACGCTGTGTGGCTTGCCTGTTGATTTCTCGTTCCCCATGAACAATTGAGAAATAAATGAATCTATAAAATGTGTACCGTGAAAATATTCAAAAAAATTGCTTGTACTTGTTGTAATCCTCGCGCTAAGTCAACCATCCACCCTATGTTTGCGTAATTTTTTACTGTTGTTGTTGCGTTGGCACCATGCTTGTTCTCAAGCCGGCTAAAGATATATATGTATATTATATATATATATATATATATATATATATATATATATATATATAATTACATTCCAGCTTTCCCCGGCGATGGTCTCTACCGTGTCCAACATCAGCTCCACCGCCCTGGTGCGAAGCTTGTCTATGTACGCACTACCAAAATTCCTAACCAGCCTTTAGGCTACCTTGGGTTGCCACATGCACAGGGTCATTTTGACACACGTCATCACTCTTGCCCAACGGTGCACAGCACTGCAGTCCAGATACGTCTTTGGGGAGATTCGTTATTGCTAGGTCAAGCAAGAATGGCACACATTCACACCTATATCTGGTATCTCTCTTTAGATATTCATCCGGCGCATTTGCACGCAGCCACTCTAAGCAGCTCTCTTCCTGCGATCTCGGCATGCAGACTTCAGCGGTCCAGCCAATGTGTGGTAGGCTGAAGTCACCCACCACGAAGTGTTTTTTGTCCTCTACTGGTTTAGTTGGGGTTCGCAGTAGGCGAACATCCCTGTCGCGGTTTTTACTTGGAAGGATGATCGTAACTGCGCACAGCTGGACAGCTGGAGTGCACATCTAGGTCAGAGACTCATGATGGTTTGTAACAGACCTAATGAGGATGGCTATCCCTCCTCCAAGGCAATCACGTTCTCCATCCCGCCTATAGATTGCGAAATCGTTATTTAGTAATTGGGACACGTGAACTGCTCCGGAAAGTCATATTTCCGTAATGGCAATTATTGACGCGCTGTGCTCCCAAGCGGCTTTGGAGAGTTCTATCCATTTTTCCTAATGCTACAAGCGCTATTCTATAACACCACCGTGTTTGCGCCGTCGCCCAGGTGTATGATATTGTTTAGTCCCGACTTGTTCTCGGGCGCAACGTCCCCTAGGAGACAGATCCCGCAGACAATTCTCTACTTCAGCTCAACTTACCCTGATTACCGTTCGCGCTAACAATCTATGTAGCGCGGAAATACGCGACACAAACGATTCACTTTCTTCGCGTGCTCATGTTACCCTAGAAGAGGCAACCAAAAAATACTGCTGGTATATACCAGCGGAAAAACAAAGAACGCCAAACTGTGGGTTATAGACAAACACGTACATTAGCGCGACCTTTCTGTGTTACTGTGTTGAAGTAGTGTCTCCAGCCCGTGAATACCTCCTGATTTAGTTCCGGACCTCCCGCCATAGTCGACAACGCGATGGATGCTGAGGAGCGAGAACTAGGCAGACCTGCGTCCCGCTTATAACCGTGTCGCCTCTGGCCCATTAAAACAATTTAGCTCGGTTTCATTCTTGAAGTTCTTGGGGGAGTTCACGGGTGTGGGGCCCGAGCCCAAACATCTTTGGATTTTCAGCAGCATTGTCTTTCTCAGTGATTCGTTGGCCATCTGAAAAGAATATTGGAGGTGCAGAGACGCATCAGTCTTCAGTCTTCAGGTAAAGGTTAGTGGGAAGTCGTCCCGTATGAGCCCATCTCATCGTACTCTAGTGACTTGGCCATATATCCGTGCTCTGCCGATAATCCCTCAGGGTATGATCCAATTCCCTCTTGAACAGAGTCTCGGTTTCCTACCCCACCACCTCGGTCGGTAGAGTGTTCCAGAGATCAGTCACTCTCCCTGTAACGAACGAATACTGAAAATCCTTCTAAATGTTCAACGTGCTTTGTGAATTTGACCATATTTAACATTATCTTGGAAAGCTCGCTCATACACCACACATTTTCACGTTTGTTTATCCATGTGAGACATTTGAATTTGGCCTTGAACCGTTTCTGACTGTCGTGCTTGAGCCACGGGGCTTTGGACCTTTGGGTTTTACTGTGAAGTCTATTTGGCCGCATACTTGAGGTTCGTATATATTTGTATCCTTTGTGCATTTCAATTTAGTACCGTAGAAACTACGAATCAATCTTGTTCTGGTTTTGGGATTCGTTTGAATTGGCTACGCGTTGCTCGATTTGCGAGATTCGACTTACAGTACTCAAGAGGAACCTGGACAAGAAAACTCATTGGAAATGCTCAGACGAGGAAGCAAGGACATTTTGAGAAAACAGGAAATAACTCGGCAAGTCTCTGGGGGTGGTTCGGGTGTTATTGATTCTCTAGATAATACTAAGTTTACTAGCTCTGTCAGTGCCAGGTCATATATCTCTAACCGCGATGCGTTTGACGATATTAGTACTTATAGAATGAGAGTAATAGAATCAGAAAACGAGCTGCGGTTAGCCAGGAAGGAAGCAGAGCCCCTTACACAAGGAACTGGTCTCAGAGAGCCAGCAAAGGGTCCATGTAGTTCACAATGTCAACATCGAAAAGGCACTGTGATCGACGAATATAAACCCTTGAGACAGCCTGAAACTACCGAGGTTTTGGCTCTTGACCTGCCGAGAGTGGAGCTGTCCCACTTCGACGGGCACCCCGAGCAATACTGTATATTCATGAAACAATTCGAAAATTTTTTGTTGAGTGCAAAGTTGCAGATCCTGGTCAAAGGTTTTTGTATTTATTACATTACTGTCGTGGAAGAGCCAAAAGTGCTATCGAAGGCTGCGCGATGCTTGATCCACCGATGGGGTACTTCAGGGCGCGCAGAATCCTGAAAGATTTGTTTGGACAACCATTCAAGGTGGCTAGAAGCCTAATTGATAGTGTTTTATTGGAGGCGAAAAGGACTGAGGGCAAGGCTGAATCACTGTCGAGTTTGGTGATAAAAATGCAGAATTGCAGTATAGCACTGGAGCACTTAGGATACCAGTCTGATCTGAATGCATTGCACACACAGGAATGCATTGTCCGATGTCTATCTATTGATTTACAGAGCCGATGGGCAGAGGAAGCTGAAAAAATAAATATGCTTGAGCGGGAATCTACGTTCAACGATTTGACGGAGTTCATAGGTCGTCAATCCCGTATCGCCAACAGTCGATTTGGACAAATCGTACGCGAAAGTTGCAGACTGGCGCGAAGGGAACCAACATCTCAAATTGTGGAGAAGGACTGTAACCAAACCCAGTCTTTGGCTAACATACACATGATAAGTCAAGAACCCGAGAGGTCAGCTGAATGCAAGCTATGCAACTCCCTGCATCGGTTACTAGATTGTCCGACCTTTCATGGGATGAGTGTACCCGATCGGTGGTGCGCAGTAAAAAGGATTGGCTCATGCTTTATGTGTTTGAACAACTCTCATCGAGCCTCTGAATGCAGCTTAAGAGTGAAATGCAACCAAGACGGATGCTTAGGTAATCATCACTCGTTACTGCATGGCCTTCTCAACAATAGACCTATTCATCCAGATGAACCCAAAATTGTCTGTTCAACGGGACATGATGATTTCAAACAGGCAAGATTAGGCATCGTACCTGTCGGTATCGTGACACCTAAAGGACTGAGGAGGGTCAATGCATTTTTGGACACGGGGTCGGATACCTCGCTGATTACTCGCGAGCTTGTAGAAAGCTGTGAACTAGTAGGCGAGCCTACCTCGCTCACTACCAGCACGATTGCAGGGGGTCATGTTAGCAATTCTAAGAGGCTGACCCTGCAGTTAACGTCTTTATCTGATGAGGGGACCGTAGAAATTCCGGAAGCTTCTGCAATAGACAGCTTGCCAATGAGACCAGTCGACTCTGTTAGATCGATCGCCAAGAGATGGTCTCATCTCAGGGACATAGAGTTCGAAGGAGTTTCTAGCCCCCACGTCGACATACTAATTGGATGCAATGTACCAGAGGCTCACTGGGTGCTTGAACAGAGCATAAGCAATCGAAAAGAACCATTCGCTACGCGAACGATACTAAGCTGGACACTTCTCGGACCGCTGACGAGCGAACTTCAACAATCGGCATCAATAAATTGCTCAAATGTTGCTGAGAGAAGTGCCTCTGTAGAACACGATCAGCCTTTCGATATTGAATCCAACGGTCCATCTCAGGAAAGCGAAGTTCACTCGAAGGATCAGTCGGCGCTTTCGATGGCGAATTCAAAGACGGGACTTCACAGTGGGCAACATGAAGTTGCTATACCCGAGAGACCACCGTCAAGTCACTTATTGAGAAAAGGAGAAGTTGCCCGGAGGCTTTTGAAATATCTCAAAAAAGGACACCAGCAGGTCACCCAAAGCAGCTTGAAATTTGCCGATCCAGTGACAGTGTACGGTACCTGGGTGGAACTGCATGGCCGGCGGCGAAACAAAGTACCCTTTGCCAAAACAAAAATTGCTGAGCTGAAGTCAGTATCCCTAAACGAGCTCAAAACGACTGCATTGGTATTGGGTTTTAAGGTAGCACGAATGCTAAAAGAGAACTGCACCACCGCCGAACTGAGCCTTGCCTATTGGACAGATCCTACAGTTGTGTTACATTACAGGAAACGGAAGAAACGAAGAACGTGTTCGAGACATCAGAGAGTTGATCCACTCGTAGCAGGAAACAGCGAGGAAAATGTTGATGATTCGAGCTCGAAACCACATACAAAAGACAAAGTAGCTCGCAGATCGCCTCGCTCCGAGTTACTCAGCACTTTATTGCATTTCATGCCCTACAACTAATCAACTGGACCCATTTTTTTCTGAAAGGTTGCAAATGTACTTAGTTCCAGTTTCTATCTAGCGTGCACATAGGCGAAGAGGAGAAATTCACCAGTATTTCACTTGAACAGTTCAGGTGAGGCATACTAGCTGCGAGCACATTGTGAAACTATTATTATCTTTAAAGAAGAACATTTATTTACATTTTATACAATATTGATTGTCACATTTTTTGTGCACAGAAAAACTTGGAAATACTCTGATAGATGCCAGTATTCGATCAATCTCCGTGTTCATGTGTATTTCGATACTGTCCGCCGTACACTTGTTTTCGAAATTTATTCATAATCAGAAACCGGTTTTCATTTCTTTCGGAAGATTTGGTGCGTTAATTTTATGTAATTCCACTGGTTCGTGACCTGTCAATTTTACGCGATATCTCATTAGGCGTTGCACCTGCGTTCAACTTCTGCGCTCATGCTTGTAAACAAAATTAGTCTAACCAGTTGCTGCAATGGGTTACTGCTTGTGATGCTTAGACTTATTTCGTGCGGCGAAACACTTCACTCTGCGAAGCCTTCATCTTCATCGTGCGTCTGAATATATGCGCCGGTCTCCTGATGAATATGTCAATCTCAAGTTGTGCAGCGGGATTTGGAATTGATTCCTTATGGATTGTGCGATGATGACTACGGCAAAAACCTGTTTCACGTTCAGATAACACAGGAAGTTAGTATTCACAGGCACTGACAATAAGTTAAAGGTAGATAGGGTGAGAATCATGACTCCTTCCTGAACCTTAGACAAACATTTTCGCGGAAGGATTTTGGCCGGCGGTGTAACGAACGAATACTGAAAATCCTTCTAAATGTTCAACGTGCTTTGTGAATTTGACTATATTTAACATTATCTTGGAAAGCTCGCTCATACACCACACATTTTCACGTTTGTTTATCCATGTGAGACATTTGAATTTGGCCTTGAACCGTTTCTGACTGTCGTGCTTGAGCCACGGGGCTTTGGACCTTTGGGTTTTACTGTGAAGTCTATTTGGCCGCATACTTGAGGTTCGTATATATTTGTATCCTTTGTGCATTTCAATTTAGTACCGTAGAAACTACGAATCAATCTTGTTCTGGTTTTGGGATTCGTTTGAATTGGCTACGCGTTGCTCGATTTGCGAGATTCGACTTACACTCCCTGACAGTCGATAGATGGTAGTTAAGCAGGTAGAGTGCTCCCAGCGAAGCTTCAGTGCGTGTCTTCTGTCGCCATCGTTATTCCTGCACGGGAATTCCGACCGCAGGCTCCGGCCAAAATCATCATAGTTTACTCGTCCTGTGCAAACTGAACCGAAAGGAACCCGTTCGGACTGCGCTACACCACGACTTTGAGGCTCGGGGAAGATAGAGGAGAGAAGAAGCATAATCACTCTTCAGAAACATAGAAGACGAAAAACCAGGCAGAAAGAAACAAGGCCGAGTCAACGAGGAAAGGAACAGTTAACAGTAGACTAACGTGTCCAGCGACAAAAAACACAACAGGTTGAGGTGGCTTGTCGTGACATACAAATTGGTCATTCTCCTCGTTACTGGTCTTTTACAATCTGAAATTGGTCTTACTAGATATCATTCAGTTTCCCAAGACCACTTATATTGCCACCCTTTTCGGTTAGACTGGCAGCGTGGCTAAATTAGCGAATAAAAAACCGTAACCTGTAGAACATCAGACTAAACAGGCGGGTAGGTGAGCAGTGTGGAAAACATCAGCGTTATGAGGGAAATATGTTGGCAAGCCCCGCGTGAATTCAGTGTGACACCTGTCACACTTGGTTCCACACGAGGTGGTTAAACATGAAGTGCTATCCGGCACACTGTGAATATGATAAACTTAGCTGGATATGTCCATGACGCAAAAAGCTAATCAGGACACATATCAAAACCACCGAGGGGGCGGAGGTCGCTAGAAAAGACGGAAATACATGAACCCTTAGAAGAACAGTTAGCACCAATTAAGGACGGCACTGAACATGAGGTGACACCCGGAAACCTAAAGAACGGCGAAGAAAGGCCGAGACGGCAAGCAGCTGCTGCCCTGCCGACTCATGATAAGGCAGATGGATCATGAGTCACAAACGGCTGGGCAAGTAAGTTAGAACAAGACACGGCTGATATCACGAAAATTCCGACCACTTTGGGGTAAAATAGTGATATTGCTGGGGGAAGGAACCGGTGTGTTGTAGTCCACGGAATTCAAAAACGTTCATGAAAATTGGGAAGCAGAAGGACAGATTGGTGAGATACCATCCGGCCAACCTGCTACGAGCTGTGGAAATCCTGAGCTTACCGCCGTGAAAAAGAGTTATAGGATTAGGTCGGTGGAAAGGTGATGGTGTGGACCAAGCCACGCCTTCCCAGTTCGTCAACTCTCATCACGGGGACGCCTTCTTAGCCGCAGCCGGGCGCATTAGGCAAATCCCAGAGGGTGGTTTGGTCAGTCAGCTTCAATCCTTGAGCTGGTAAAGACCAGACACCCGAATGACCTGGAACTCCTAGAAGTCGGGGAATTCATAGGTTAAAGTGATCATGGCGTACTTTAATTTAGGCTCGAACTTCAGGGAATAAGTGGGCCTGATAAATCCAGAAGAAATTTCTCATAGATAAACGAGAATAGCTCGGCCGAACTGGGCTTCCTGATAGACTGGGATATAACGAGCGATGACTATAACGTAGAATACCAATGGGTTTGGATCAAGAGCGGATTGTTGGAAGCAGCAGGGACCGTCGCACCACTTAGAAGAGTCAGGTGAGGCGGATTGCTACTGTGATGGACGAGCCGAGTGAGAAGGTCTCTAAAACAGAAATAAAGAGCACTCAAAAGTAAAGAAGCCCCAGCGGCTTCCGGGCCTTCCTACTGTTCAAAGCAGCGAACGCTAGGCTCAAATCAGATAGAGAGACAGTGCTGGAACAACGGCGAGGGAGTTGTTGCTTGGCACGCCAAAAGTACAACGAAATTATGCTAGAACTACCGTCAATTTAATGCAGCTCCTAGGAAAGCAGTAGGCGGAGTCAGGGACTCACATGGAGAGCGTGCTAAAAGCAGGCAGGAAAAAGCAGAGATCCTGTTGGAATTATCTTAGCAGGTATATAGGCCGGACCAGGCTACTCAGGGGCCACGAGAGACCAGGGGTAGTAAAGCCTCGGAAATGAAAGATGGGGAAATAAAGCAGGAAGCTCGCTGAACGGCCATCAGAGGCTGTAACAGCCGGTCGTGGAAAATCCCCCCTTTTCCCTCGCGATTCAGTGTTTTTCTTAACATCACTCATTTGCCCACACTATTGACTTGTCTTTACGAACTGGTTGTTTCTATGGACCAATTGTTGTTTGTTCGCGCCCAGAGCGCTACTTTGGCACATCCTTGTTCAGGACCTGCGTGACGCATGTGCTGTTTGCTCACACGCTGCTATTCGGTTTCTCGTTGTTGAGTCCTTGTGATCGTATTATTGAGGTTTGTATATTTTTGATGTCATTGTTCATGTAATAATCTATTATCGTAGAATATCGCGGATAATCGTCTTTCGACTTCGGGATCCGTTGCGAATTTGGTTACGCATTGCTCAAACGTTCGTAACAATACTCAATAGATCAATTTGGAACGAGGAAAAACACGCAAAATGCCAAGAAAAGGATCAAAAGCAGTCGAATCCCGACAGGAAGTAACACGGCAAGTCTCTGGGGAGGTTTTGGGTACATTTGATTCTTTAGTTAATGTTAGATCGCCTAGTCCTGTCAGTGTTAGTTCATGTGTTAATGAGGGCAATATTGATCGTAAGGATGTTGATCTACATAGACTGAGAATACTAGACCTAGAACAACAGTTACTAACGGCTAGACTACAGGCGCAGGAAGCAGAGAAGAAGTGTACACAGAAAGGGCGAGAGCATGAGTCCAGTGACTTCGACACCCCCGATAGGTTAGGGTGCAATAAGATAGGGAACCCTACGCCGGTCGCCGACTACAAACCACCATCGATCGATTTGCCTAGAGTAGAACTGGCGGTTTTCGACGGGCGAGCTAAACACTACTGCAAGTTTGTCAAGCAGTTCGAGACGTTCGTTGAAAATAATGTAACTAACCCTGGGCAAAGGCTTCTCTACCTTACTTACTACTGCTGAGGCCGAGCAAGAGAAGCTATCGACGGGTGTACCATGCTCAACCCGGAGCAAGGCTACACAAGAGCAAGGAAGATTCTAAGGGACTTGTTTGGCCAACCGTTCAAAGTATCCCGTAACCTGATAGAGGGCGTAATGGTAGAGGCAAAGAGAACCAAGGGCGACGTCAACACAATGGCCGACCTAGTGATTAAGATGCAAAACTGCTCAATAGCCCTAGACCATTTAGGTTACAGGGCTGACCTAGACGCCATGCACACTTTGGAAGGCATAGTCCGTCACCTCTCTCCCGAACTACAGGGTCGGTGGGCGGAAGAAGCAGAACGGATAAGCCGAAGCGACAGAGAAGCCAACTTCGAAGACCTGACCGAATACTTGGACAGGCAAACCAAGATAGCTGACAGCAGGTTCGGCCGACTCATCCGGGACAGCAACCGGGCAAAAAAGCCCAGTACTAGCCAAGCCCAAACCCCATGCACGGGAACATTCAAAATACCAGCCTTGGACCAATACACATGCCATTTCACGCGATGCTACGGCGCAACTCGATTGCAGATCGTGTGGTACTAGCCATTGCCTACCGGAATGCCCCAAGTTCTGCAATTCCACAATAGACGAACGGTGGGGGATGGCGAGGATTGCAGGGGCGTGTTTTATTTTTCTCAACACCACCCACCGGGCGGCAGCCTGTAGGACAAGAACCGATGTAGTTACAAGGGCTGCACGGGCAGACACCATCGGCTGATGCATCAGGCGAGAATAACCTTACCCGAGAGGAGTACCAAACCCAGTGTTATTTGTTCAACGTCACGATCTGCCAGTAAACCGGTACTTTTAGGCGTAGTTGCCTTGGAAATAGTGACCCCGACTGGGGTGGTCAAAGGGTTGGCTTTCGTCGATAGTGGATCCGACACTACCCTAGTGAAAGAGCGGTTTACCGACAAACACCAACTCGCTAAAGGTGCGACGTCTTTGGAAGTGAGCACGGTGGGCGGAACGCAGGTTATGACTGCCGGTAGATTGAGGCTGCAACTCATTTCTCTAGACACTAACGAGGAAGTTGAACCAACGGAGGCATTCCCGTTAGCGGATCTCCCCATGCGAGCACCAAGGTCGGTCAACGCAATCTTGACTAGGTGGCCCCACCTGCAGGATGTATCCGTTGTAGACTGGAAAGATGATGAAGTGGATCTCCCCATCGGCTGCGACGTGCCAGAGGCGCATTGGGTGCTTAACCAGAGAGTGGACGACCGCCAGGCACCTTATGCCGTACGCACGGCCCTGGGATGGATTTTATACGGTCCAGTAGGGGTATGTGGTTCCGTGAATTATTTATCCGCCGAAACGGACCGCATAGAGTACCGTCTGCAGAGGCTGTATGGAAAGGAGTTTCATGATATTGAAGACGAAAGACCAACGTTGTCTCAAGAGGATCACTTCGCTCTACAAACGGTGCGACAATCAACTAGAGGCCTTAAAAAACAGTTCGAGGTTCCCGTCCTATGGCGCACATCTGTCGACCCGTGGACTGACAACAGAAATTATGTTCTCCAACGATTACTACGACTAAAAGAAAGCTTCATTAGAAACCAGAATCTGTGGGAGCGATACGCGGATTTAATGAAGCAGATCGAAGCCCTCGGTTACGTTGAAAAGAAGCCTGCCAACCTCGACTGCAAAAGGGGTATCTGGTATCTGCCTCACCATCCGGTTATCAACCCCAAGAAACCCAATAAACTGCGGGTGGTTTTCCACTGTGTGGCCAAGTTCCAGGGCAAGTCGTTTAATGATAGCTTACTAGAAGGGCCTGAATGGACCACACCACTGATCGATGTTTTGTGCCGTTTCAGAGTGGGTAAAGTGGCTTTGTCTGCCGACATTAGGGAAATGTTTCATCAGGTGAAGATTCCAGTAGGAGAACGTGATGCGTTGCGTTTCCTGTGGTGGGAAGAGAGCGACCGGGACAACGCAGTGGTGACTTATAGGATGACCGTCCACCCCTTCGGAGCCGTATCGTCACCATTTTGTGCGATCTACGCCCTCTGAGAATCAGCAAACAAACATGGCGATCTAGTCCATCGGACGGTGGTAGATAGCGTCAGCAGGAACTTGTACGTCGACGACTACCTTGGGTCGTTCGATGATATAAACTCAGCTCTAGAGCAGTTCAGGGGTCTGACGAGATTGCTGTAAGAGGGCGGCTTCCATCTAACTAAATGGATGTCGAACGCTTCAGAAGTGCTGAAGGTCATCCCGTATCACGAAAAGGCCGAAAGGGTAAGAGATTTGGACGGCTCTCCACTTCCTATCGAACTCACTTTAGGAATGCAATGGGACGCGGAAACGGACGATTTCGTTTTCGAGCTAAACGTTCCCGAGCTGCTTATAACCCGTCGTGGCATACTATCTGCCGTCTCAAGTTTGTTCGACCCGCTCGGTTTCGTCTCACCATGGCTGCTACCCGGAAAGAACTTGCTGCAGCGGCTGTGCCGTAAGAAAGTTGATTGGGACCAGTCACTGGACCGAGGGGAACGGCTGGACGGGGAGGAGTTTTTGAACACCTTGAAGAAATTAGAGAACATAAGGATCCCACTATTATTGACTCCTGGACATACGACGCGGACTAGAGAACTACATGCCTTTACCGATGCATCCGAAGTCGGGTATGGAGCTGTGGTGCACGGACGATGGTGCGCAGGAGATGGACAATATACCAAGAGGATGCTGTTCGCTAAAGCCCGCGTTGCTCCACTGAAGTCGGTCTCGATCCCACGCCTTGAACTCAGCGCAGCAGTGTTGGCAGTCAGGGTGGTGCAAGCTGTGAAGAGATGTTTCGATCTCTACATTTGGTCGGTTAGCTTCTGGACGGATTCAACGATAGTACTTTACTATATCAACAACGTCCGGAGCCGGTTTAGTACTTTCGTTGCTAACCGGCTCACGATTATCCACGATGAATCAGCCACGCACCAGTGGAGTCATGTCAAGTCTGGCGATAATTCGGCCGACCTGTGCTCCCGAGGTGCGAGCAACTTCAGGCAACTAGACACGTGGACGAGAGGGCCAAACTTCTTGCACTTGCCCAAACAGGACTGGCCCGTGTTCGAATTAGTAGAACTGGATATCAAAGGCGAATTGATGGCGGCCAATGTCGTCAAAGCGACATCCATTCTATCGCGACTGGTCAGGTTTTCTTCCTGGATGAAGACGCTTCTTTCGCTAGTTTGGTTAACCAGGTTCAAGAGAAATTTACTAGTCATGAAAGAGCTGCGGCCCTTAGGACGGATACAAGTCAGCCCGATAAGCCCCGACGAGCTACAAGCGGCAGAGTACGATATTTTCCGAATGATACAACGTGAGGCTTTCGCCCGAGAACTCAAGATGGCGGAAGAAGTAGGACCGACCAATAAAGACATACCATCTCCAAGAGGCGAAATGAAGAGCTTAAACCCCAAACTCATCGACGGACTGCTGCGGGTGGACGGTAGGCTGACCAACGCCCATCTGAGCTCCGACAAAAAGTATCCTATACTGCTGCCTGTAGCAGGGCTAATGGTCCAACACGTCCACTCCGTGGAGGGACATGCCGAGAAGAGTCACGTGACGAGCGTCATCTGAAAGCGTCTTGGGTCGTTGAGAGGACGAGAGACTGCAAAAGACGTAATCCGACGGTGCGTGCAATGTAGGAGACGCAATGCCACGGCGGGCAAAGAACTCATAGCCCCACTACCAGAATGCAGGGTGACTACGGGCTGGTGGCCGTTCAGTGACACCGGGTTGGACTATTTCGGGCCTTTGGGGATCAAGTGCAGGAAAAGATTAGAAAAGCGATTTGGATGTATCATGACGTGCATGAAGTCACGTGCGGTACACCTAGAAGTCGCACTTTCGATGACGACCGATTCGTTTCTGCGGGCCTCGCAAAGATTCATCAACCGAAGAGGCGTACCGGCCGATATATATTCAGATAATGGGTCAAACGTTGTGGGCGCTCACCGTGAATTGCAGGGTTGGCACAAGAACATAAACAGGGATGAACTGCAGGATCGAACCGTGGCCTACGGCATACGATGGCATTTCAACCCCCCACAGGCCAGCCACCGAGTCGGCCTATGGCAACGCATGATCCGGTCCGCCAGACGGATATTGCTGTCAACCATGGAGCAGCAGCAGCCCGACGACGGGATGCTGAACACTGTCATGACTGGGGTGGAGAGAATCCTGAACAACCGCCCCCTGGTTCCAGTATTGAACGGCGACCCCACCCACCTGGCGCTCACCCCGAACGACTTATTGACGTTAAGGTCGAACGAGGGTTTCCAAGGGCCGGTAAACCTTCGTGTGAGCTACCTCCACGGACGAAAGCGAGTGAACTATCTGGCCAAGGTCTTCTGGAGGCGCTGGCTGCGGGAGTACCTACCGGCTTTGCAGACTCGACAGAAGTGGCTGGCCAAAACAAGACCATTCAAAGTTGGTGACGTGGTTATGATCGCCGACGAACGCGCACATTTCAGCGCTTGGTCTTTGGAAGTAAATACGGAAACCATCAGAAGCACTGACGGAATGATAAGAACGGTGAAGGTGAAGACAGCTAACGGAGTGCTCATTCTTGACATATGCAGTATTAACCTACTCGAGAGCGAAGGCGGAGGAGCTGATAACCCCGAGGCCCAGTAGACCTTTTCAAACTAGTCATCGAGGTGGATAAAGAAACACCATATATACCACACGGTCTCCGTCAAACACGTTAAGGTGCTCACGGTCTTTCGTTGACATTACAGAAGGTTCTTTCCGATATGTGGTGATGAATGCGATCCCATTGTACATCCCGACACATACGCAAATGCACGACGCACTCTACACCCCGTAATCCCATAACACATGTAACAGTGTTCGTTGTTTGCCTTTTGTTGACGTTACCAAATGCTCCTTGCACATGTAGAAGTAACGGAGCTTAGGTCACACACGCATGCTACATTTTACTCGTTTTCTTGCCACACAGTCTTTTGTTGACATTGCAGAAAGTTCCCCTTTGATGTGTAGTCATACCTGTGATTCCATTGTACACCCCGGCACACACACACACTCACACCCGTACTCAAGCACATACATCCAGGACATGACGGCCCTTTATAAGGACAGCATCTATGTGGCCCCTTCACGCCCGCCATCGGTCATTTGGTCTTGTGGAAGATGTAGACTAGCCCCACGTTTATGAAGCCAATGGGTTAGGTGCGACCAGCAGTAGAATGTTGACGACGAGCATTAGACGCGCACACTGACAGCAGGGCCTGGGCAGTTAGAAAGATTCAGTACCTTTATACCGAACCTTTGACTCTGCTAAAGATCCAGGAGGATTTTGGTGGGCGATTTAACAGCCAGTCGTGGAAAATCCCCCCTTTTCCCTCGCGAGTCGGTGTTTTTCCTAACATCACTCATTTGCCCACACTATCGACTTGTCTTTACGAACTAGTTGTTTCTATGGACCAATTGTTGTTTGTCCGCGCCCAGAGCGCTACTTTGGCACATCCTTGTTCAGGACCTGCGTGACGCACGTGCTGTTTGCTCACACGCTGCTATTCGGTTTCTCGTTGTTGAGTCCTTTTGATCGTGTTATTGAGGTTTGTATATTTTTGATGTCATTGTTCATGTAATAATCTATTATCGTAGAATATCGCGGATAATCGTCTTTTGATTTCGGGATCCGTTGCGAATTTGGTTACGCATTGCTCAAACTTTCGTAACGGAGGCTAGACGTATCTAAGTCAGGGCCGGATGACATCCACCCAGAAATACTGAAGCCGCTAGCCCCTATCCCAGCTGCACCACTAGCTCAACTGTTCAAAGCGTCACTAGACAAGAGTTTTCTGCCCAAAGACTCTCTGGTATCGATTATCGCATCCGTTTATAAAAGTGGAGGCAGAGAAACGTACCGGTTACAGGCCGAATAACTTGATGTCAGTGGTACTTAAAACTCCCGAGAGAGTACGACGTGGTAGAATACTGAGGCATTTGGAGAGGAACAAGCTGGTGACTGCCAACCATCACGGGTTCTGGCACAAGCTTTCTTGTCTCCCAGCCTAATAAGTTTCTTGGATGAGGTAGCCAGTCGAGGGGATCGAGGAGAACGGGCGGAAGTCCCCCTCTGGATTTCTAAAACGCACTTGGTTCGGTTGACCACAGATGCTAGAAGCGAATGTGGAATCGTTTCAGTTAAAGGCGAAAATACGGAAGTGGATTGTACAAAGCCTCAAGGACAGAGTTTTCCGAGCGAGAGTGGAGGGCTGCTCTTTGAACAATGGAAGACTGCTTAGAGGTGTTCCGCAAGGGTCAGTACCGAGACCCCTGTTTTTCCTGATGTACATTAGGCTTCTGGCGGGAGGGTTGGAAAACCCGTGCTTCTCGTTCGCGGATTACTCCAGGGTGGTAGGAGCTCCAGATTACGCAGCAGTTTAGCACGATCTAGACAAGGTATACCGGTGGTCGGCGGAGCTGGGTTTTCCCCTCAATCTGAGCAAATGCCAGAATCTCATCAGGGAGGAAGGACCACGGCTCACCCGATGTGTGGGGCCAACAGACTATCGGGAGGCACTAGCTGAGGCTATGGAAGCCCGGGATCTAGGTTGGTGGTAAGCTCTGAACTTAAGCCAAGTGGCCAGTGAGAGAAAGTAATGCAGAAAGCAAGTAGGGCCCTGTACCAGCCAAGGAGGGCGGTCATCTCTAGGAAGCCGAGTGTCTTGTTCTCGTTGAGCAATTCTCTTGTGAGATCTCATCCAGAAAATTGTGTGGGGGCCGTATTTGGTGAGGGACATCAAGGCTCCTGAGCAGCTACAAAGGCGATTGATGCTTTGCAACATACATACGTTGATATTTTCCCTAGCCGTTGCCACATGGTTGTATTGTTGGGACTATGCTCTTTACCCTGTTGACCCTCGAACAAGTAGAGCGTGCATCAACCAGTACACTTGAACATTTGTTTATATTTTGCTCATATGCCGTGGCATATTTTTGATTCGAACCCAGACTGTTGCGACGGTGGTACCCAACGTTTACCTTTTGTTGAACTCTGGTCCTCGTTGCTAGACATTTTGGCCGTACAGTTAAGTTTTGTACAAATTTATATGCTTATAATTTGGTAATCCAGTACGGTAGACTCAGCGACTGACTCAGGGATTCGTTAACCGGGCGACGCGTTACTCGCAATAGGAAAAACCGTTACAGTACTCAACTTGAAATCTTCGGGAGGAACTCAATCAGAAATGCCAAAAGGAAGGCAGAAGCAAACCGAAGCTGGACAGGAAGTAACCCGGCAAGTCCCTGGGATGTTTTTGGGTGATATTGATTCCTTAGATGTTGCTAGGTCTGCTGGTCCTGTCCATGCATATTCATGCATTTCAGCCAATGATATAAAATTTAAATGTGATGACAATAATAGATTGAGAATGGTAGAATCAGAAACCCGGCTAAGGCAGCCGGGAGAGAACAACTTCGAGGACGGGACCGAGAGATGGTCTTAAAGACCACGGAGCACACGACTATTCAGCCTTGCAACCCCATGGAACGATTAAAAGCGATTTGTGCCAGCGGAACACACGCAAATGACCTACCAAAAGTGGAATTATCGCCATTAGACGGGACAGTACTGCAGATTTAGTAAACAATATGAGAACTTTACGGAAAGGAGAATATCATATCCAGGGTAGAGATTCTTGCATCTGCTACATTACTGTCGTGGAAGAGCTGGAGAAGCCATCGATGGGCGCTCGATGCTGGATCCCAAAGAGGGCTACACTCGGGCACGTGAGGTTTTTAGAGACATATTTGGGCAACCATTTGAGGTCGCTCAGTATTTGTTCGATGTTGTGCTACCAGAACCAAGACTTTCCAAAGGCAAGTCATATTCTCTACCTAGCCTGGTGATAAAAATGCAGAACTGCAGCATCGCACCTAGATTACCGATCAGACCTGAAAGCACTGCACACACTGGAGACCATAGTGCGCAGTTTACCCACAGAAATGCAGGGTAGATGGGCTAAGGAAGCAGTAGGGATCAGTAGGTTTTAGCGAGAATCCACATTCAAAGACCTGATGCAGTTTATAGACCGTCACGCCCGAATAGCAAACAGTCGTTTCGGTCCACTTGTGCGCGAGACGAGCAAATTGCCTAGGATTACGACGACGTCTTCCCCGGTGGCCTGGAGGCGACGCAAATCGTGCACCAGACGAGTACAGGCTGACCGTTCACCCCTCTGGGACGGTTTTATCACTTTTCTGTGCTAATTTTGCCCCCGAGAAATTCCTAAACTTTTCGGAGGCACCAGAAATCTGTTAGGAAGTGCAGCGGGCCATTTCCAAGTGGACGACTTTTTGTGTTCCTTTGATGGCCCACATATTGCTATTCTATATATGACCGAACTGACCGCTATTCTAAAGGCCGGGGGATTCAACCTCACTCAATGTACCTCAAACAGCCAGGGGGTGCTTTATGTTGGCCCGAAGTTCGAGAAAATGGTGTGCTGGAGGGGGCTTCTGGGACCCTCTTCACAAAATGAGCGCACGCTTGGAGTTCAATAGAAACCCGAAGGTGACGAATTCATATTCACTCTGCACCTACCCAAACGACCAGCCACACGGAGAGGAGTCCTATCATTAGTCTCAAGCCTCTATGATCCCTTAGGTTTCGTTTCGCCAGGGTTTTTACCGGGAAAGTGCTCGCTGCAATCGCTGTGCCAGAGAGAGGCTGGTTGGGACTAACCTCTCCAGGATGACGACGATAAGCGATGGAGCGACTGGTTGCACAGCCTAGATCAGCTTAGTGAGATCAAGATGCAAAGATGCTTGACAGGAATCAAGGGTACAAACCATGCCTAAATACACTTGTTATCTGATGCATCAGAAACAGGCTAAGGGACAGGGGCTTACGGCTGCTGGTAGACAAAAATGGTGGGCGGCACAGTCAGATAGTGTTCTCAAGTTGAGAGCAGCCCCACTGAAGACTGTCTCTATTCAGAGGCTGGAATTAACTGCAGCGGTACTGGCCGAGAAAACCATGATGCAGATTATAAGATGCCTCGATCGGATAAACTTTTGGATGAACTCAGCCACGGTACCACATTGCACAAACAACATTGGCACTCACTTTACCATCTTCTTGGCCAACAGACTCACTATGATCCGCGAGTCGATTAAGACCGATTAGTGGCGCTATGCACAATCCGCCAGTAACCCGGCCGACTTCTGCTCAGGGAGCTTAAAAACACCAGAAAAGCTGTGGATGTAGACAACGGGACCGGACTCCCCAACTGCGTCCAAAGGGATGAGGCCAAAGCTACTAATACCTAAGCCCAGTGATAGCGATATCGGAAAGAAAAGACTTATACTGGTTACTAGCTCCGCGGAAAGCGCAGGCCTAATAGAAAAACTGTGCCACTTCCTCGACTGGATAAAAAGTTTGGAGCCGTGGTCTGATGGATACAATACAAAATACTCCTAAAGACTTTTAAAGACACACTACCTCGGAACACGTTGAACGTGGGAACTACGATACATAGTGAGCTGAACCAAGCCAAACTCGACGTCTTACGAATACTACAACTAGACGCCCTCTCGTTTGAGACACGCGAGCTGGCCAGTATAGATGACAACACCAAAGGAAGCAGGCTGTTGCAGAGTAGTATCCGAAGACTAAACCCTATTCGAGCCAACAGGCTGCTGAGGGTTGGAGTGCGACCAACGAACTTGAACCTAGAGTACGAGGCAAAATACCTCATAGTAGATCCTGGTGACCACTACATAACGAGATGCCAGATAGACCATGTACATCGAGAAGAGGGACATGCGGGTTTGAACCAATTATTGAACAATATACATCGACGATTTTGGGTGACAAAGGGACCAGCGACGGTCAAACGAGTCATAAGCAACTGCATCACTTATCGTCGCCGGAATGCGGTAGAAGGCCAACACATGACGGCCCCTTCCAGCCGTGAGAATTCAACGGATATGGTGCCCACTTGCGGGACTTGGCGTCGGATACTTTTGCCCGTCACTTTTACGACAGCAAAGAAGCACGCAAATGAAGCATGGCCGTCTAATAATACCTTTACAATCCAGAGCAGTCTATCTCGAAGTAGTACATAATATGACCACTGATTCATTTCTAGGGGCCTTTCAGAAGCTCGTGGTGAGAAGGGGATTTGAGATGCCTTTGAGCTATACGTAGCAAAATTCGCAACGTCTCCCGAAATCAGAATGCGATTGCCCATGAAATTCTACGATACTAGATTATCAAATGAACAATGACATAAAACAGATGTGAACCTCAATTATGCCATCACAGGGGCTCAGAAAACGGGAACCGAATTGCGGCGTGCGAAGAAAGGAGCACGTGCGTCACACAGGTCCAGAATAAGATATGACAGAGTAGCGCGCTGGAAGCGAACAAGCAAAAGTTGGTTCATGGAAACATACAGTGCATAAAACAAGCCAATAGTGTAAACGAGTGAGCGATATCAGGGAAATGTGAGACTGCAGCGTTTCTGGGGGGATTTTCCAAGACCGATCGTCACACCGCTCACCGAAATCCTCCCGAGTCATAGCAGAGTCGAAGGTTTGGAATAGGGGTACTGATTCTTCCCAACCACCTAGACCCTGTTGTAAGTGCACGCACCCAGCACTTCTGCCGTCAACATTCTACTCATGATCCCACTTGGTCCGGTGGCCACACCGACGCGATGTTACTCTGCCTCGTCCATGTAAGCGGCTGATCGATGGAGGGCTTGGGGGAAGAATATAGGTGCTGTCCACGGGAGAGCCGTCGTGAGTCGACTGCGTGTGCTGGTGTGAGTGTGTGTGCGTATGGGTAACATAGGCGAGGTCGCACTCTGGTATACGAATAAACAGTAACAATCTTAAGGGAGGTATCTTCCATGATACCATTGATAAACGATGAACAGTCAGCCCCGTGGCTTGTTCGATGGGGGTCATGAAGCATAATCGTGGGTCGTGTAACTGTATGATTGAGGTGTGTGTGTGGGTGGGTGTATGATCGAAACACAACTACCAGCACATATGGGAAAAGCCTTCCATAACGTCAAAGGAAAACGGTGAGAACTCCAACGTGTTTGATGGAGGTCACGAAATGTAAACGAGTATCGCTTACGTGTGTGCATGGGTGAAGGTCTAGTTCGATACTCAAGTATGTCCTAAATGCCCCGACGCGTGAAAAGTGCCTTTAACCACTTCAAAGACGAATGAGGAGTAGTCTACCGGGGTTTTGTGCTATCGGCTTTTCCGTTTCCACTTTCTAGGGGGCTGCTACTGTGTACGTCGCGGATTAGCGTTCCGTGGGCGGTCTTTACCTTGACAGTTCTTATCATTTCGTCAGAGCTTTTGATGGCTTCCATAGCAATGCCCAAAGGCCAGGCGCCGAAGTGCGCCTGCTCATCGGCGATCATTACTACCTCCCAACCTTGAATGGCCTTGCTTTGATTAGCCACTTCTGTCGAGCTTGCAGGGCCGGTAGGTGTTCCCTCAGCCATGGCCTCCAAAAACCTTTGCCTGCTCCCATCCATGAAGGTAGCTCCTACGAAGGTTTGTCGGCCCATGTAAGCTCTCGTTTGACCTAAACGTCAGTAGGTCGTTCAAGGTGAGCCCCAGATGGGTGGGGTCGCCGTCGGTTACTGGAACCAGGGGGCGGTTGTTCAGAATTCTTTCGACCTCAGTCATGACGGCGCTCGACGTCTCGTAGTCGGGCTGCTGCTGCTCAGGGATCGGCAGCAACATCCGCCTGGTGGATCGGATAAGGCGTTCCCATACGCCACCGCGATGACTGGCCTGCGGGGGATTGAAGTGCCATCGTATGCCAAAGGTTACAGTTTGATCCTGTAGCTAGTCCCTATTCTTGTTTTTGTGTCAACGCTGCAGATCCTGGTGAGCGCCCACGAAGTTCGACCCATTGTCGGAGTATCTATATGCTGGTGTGCCTCTTCGGTCACCAAAGCCTTGCAACACCCGGAGGAAAGAGTCGGTTTTCATCGTATGCGTAACTTCTAATTGTACCGCGCGTGACTTCATGCACTTCATGATATACCCGTGTCGTTTTTCCAACCTGTTCCGAAACTGGGTCCACAGAGGCCCGAAATAGTCCGGCCGGGTGTCACTGATCGGCCACCAACCCGAAATTACTGTACATTCTGGCAGCGGCTCCAGGTTTGTATGTCCGCCGCGACACTGCCTCTCCCACAAGGTACGCAACTTCGGATTACGCTTTTCATAGTCGCTCTTCCTCTTAACAGCCAAAGGCGCTTTCGGATGACGTTTGTCACGTGGCTTTTTGCGGCGCGTCTCTCCACGGCATGGGTGTGTTGAATCCTTAGATCCGTCGCGGGTTGTCGAGCCGGCAGCAATATGGGATATTTTGTGCAAAGCTCAAGTGGGAGTTGGTCAGCCTACCATCTACCCGTAGCAATCCAGTAATAAGTTTGGGGTTTAAATGCTTCACGCTGCCTTTCCGGGGTGATATCCTCATGTCGGTTGGTCCAGCTTCCCCGGCCCTGTCGAGTTTTCGAGTGAAAGCCTCCCGTTGTATCATCTTAAATAAATCGTGTTCTGCGGCTCGGAATTCGTCAGGGCTTATCGGTCCCACTCGTATCCGGCTGGAGGGGCGCACCCCTTTCATGACTAGGAAATGTCCCTTGAACCTGGCCAACCAAACTGATGACCAACCAGTCGTGACAAAATGGATGTCGCTTCGAGGAATGTGGCCGCCGTTACTAGACCTTTGATCTCCATTCCCGATTCCAGAAAGAGTTTTAGTTCATACACGGGCCAGTCCTGTTTAGGCACTTATAGGGATTTCCGTCCTCCCATCCGTAGTTCGCACAAAACGGTGGGGATATCGCTCTGAAAGGGTGGAAGATAACCCCATAATTTATCACTGCTTTGTCCCGGTCGTTTTCTTCCCGCCATCGGAAACGAAACGCATCTCGCTCTTCTACCGGTATCTTCACCTAAAGGAACACTTCTCTGATGTTGGCGGACGGGGCCACTCCACCCGCTCTGGAAAGGCACAAAACTTCAATCAATGGCGTGGTCCAGCCAGGCTCATGTAGCGGGCGATCGTTCAACCACCTGTGCGGGAACTTCGCTGCACGACCGAAAATGACTAGCAGTTCTTCGGGTTTCTTGGGGTTGAGAACCCGGTGGTGAGGTAGATTTCAGATCCCCTTCCGGCTGTCGGTGGTTGCAAGCACCTTTTCAGCTTGGCCGAGAGCTTCGTTTCATCTCACTGATTCTGCGTACCCTTCCCACAGATCCTGGTCTCGAACGAAGCTTTCTGTCAATCGCAGTAGTCTTTGCAGAGCATAGTTTCTGTTATCACCCCAAGGGTCAGCCGGCATGCACCTTAGGAGGGGAACCTCGAACTGTTTTTGAGGCCGTTGGTTCCTCACCGCACTCTCCGCAGGGCGAAGTGGTCCTCTTGAGACAGTGGTAGTCTTTCGGCCCCAACGTCGTGAAACTCCTTTTCACACAGCTGCTGAAATTGATAATCCATGCGGTCCGTTTCAGATGATATGTAATTTACGGAACCACGTCCCCCCACTGGACCGTATGATATCCATTCCAGAGCCGTGCTTACGGCATAAGGTGCCTGGCGGTGGCCCACCTTCTGGTCCGGTACCCAATGTGCATCTGGCACTTCGCAGCCGGTGGGGAGGCCCACTTGGTCATCCTCCCAGTCTATGACGGTTATATCCGGCAGGTAAAGCTACCTAATTAAAATTGCTTTTAACGACCGTGGTGTTCGCATGGAGAGATCAACTAATGTGAATGCCTCCGTTGATTCGATTTGCTCGTTATTGTCTAAGGAGATGAGCTGTAACCCCAACCGGCCGGCAGCCCGCCGTGCTCACTGCTAACGGAGTTGTACTTCTAGCGAGCCGGTGTTTGTTGGCAAGGTGTGGTTGGATGAAATAGTGTAGGATTAACTTGGGACAATTGAACATGGCCGACCAACGGAAAGAGAGACAGAAAAGACTTTGGAAGCACATAAATGATGACGGGTTTGAAGAGCAGTGCAGAAAATAGGGAAGATGAAGGAAAGAATCAAAGATAACAGATATGATTGGATCTAATATTATGAATAACGTAGGTGAGAAATGTGGTAACGGTCGAGAATGGGAAATGCCTTAATAAATGGACTTACGTCATTCGGCTGGAAGTTGACTGTTGTGGAAATGACTGGGCAGTGCGGAGCGAATACAGGTAAAAAGTGGGGACAGGTACCGAGGAGATGAGACTGTCTGTGGTGCAAAGGTGGAGCGGCTGGGATAGCAAACAGCGTGGGAGAGAAATAAGCAAAGGTACAACCGGGGGGATCGGGTAAAGGAAGTCCAACCGGATTGTATCTGTGAGTGGAAACCATTACGTAAAAATGCTCCTATGTTAGGCGACACCTGAAGAAGCAGAATGGCCCAAAAGGCACGCCGAAAAGGCCCATGAAGAGCAATGTATGAAACAAGAGAAGGGAGCACGGACCGAAGGGAAGGCGACGTAACCAAACAAATCGTTCCACTAAAGGTGAAACAGGAAGAAAACTGGGAAGAAGGAACCACCAGGACAGGTGAACCTGTAGAGTTGGGGCAATGGAACTGGAGAGCTGCGAGCCTGCAGACAATTGTACAAGTGGACGGATCTGGAGAATGCTAACCGGGGCACTGTCTAATGGAAGGATCCACGTAAGAATCGCGGAGTCGGGCAAGGAAAGTACGGGGGCGGCCATTGGACAATAAATGTGGCTGTAAGGGGGGCAAAGTTTGGAACGGCCAGTCCTAATATGGGAATTGGTGATGTGTGCCGGAGGGGCTGGTGCGTAGTGCATCGAGCATGAAAAAGGGGCAAGAGAGAGGATTTGATAGGAGGGTAGGCAGTGAGGCGTAAGAATGCGATCAGTGAGCCTTATGAGAGCAAGATTATACCAGGTGAATAGAGGCTAGGAGCAGGCCATGATGACATGGGTTAAAAAGGAAATACTGGCAGGCTTCGGCGGAGTGAAGAAGGTAGGCCGAGCAATGATAAAGGACACCTTGAGAGTCGGTAGGAGTAAGGACAGAATAGGTGGAAGTGCATACTGTGGAAGAACGACAGAAATAGAAGTGATAAGAGTGGTGACTAGCGTGATAGTTGGGAGCACCAAGACAGAACAAGGACGGTGGGAGAGAGCGATCTGCAACCAACAGAATTGAATGCGGTAAGGCAAGGACAGTTCGAACCTATAATCCACAACCGGTGCTAATGGGTGGGGCTGGCCGTGCGCTGGAAACCCAACCTGAAAAAATCTTCGAACTGGACAATGGAGGAGTGATACTCCAGCCTGATTGCGCTCGCACATTGTTGCAGACAGCCTGCCCGCGGTGGATCTGACCGCGCCCCGCACCGTTGGGATGTCACTGGTGTTCATTGATGAATATGCATGTTGTCCAGGCACGTAAATAATGGGAGTGATCTTCATGACGCTAAGGTGGTTGACCAATATCGAGGGTTAAATGCGCACAGGGCGAGAACTGGAAAATGAAAACAGGTAAAGGCAGTCAGAGTGTGCCCCTGATAAGGACTAACGAGTAATGGAGGCAAACAAAAAACAAAGGGAGGACGAAGCATAGGGGTGACGGAGACTACGGGAGACGGGGAAGCGAGGTGTAGGAAAATAATGGTATCTCAATTCCTTTTACTCGTCAGGGGAGCGGCTGCAGCTAGTCAAGAGTAGAGAATTCAGTCAGATAGGTGGAACTGTCTGTCGTTGATTGTGCCTACAATCGGACGGAGCAGAGTCTGTGAAGGAGTTGGCCTTTGAAGTCGAGGCCCCCTTGTAAACTTTATCCTCAGTTGCGCGCACATTGGGTAATTGAAGTGCATGTGTAACCTTGATGTATGGAATGAGTGCTGATAGAAATTGGGACTTGGTCTGAGAAGCTCGAATAATGATGGCAACTTATTCCGGAACTTGGAGTAGACAAGAGTGGAAAAATGTGGCCGCCTGGTTGATTTAGCCACACTAGAAGGGACAATTAAATGCCCGGGAAAAAGTGAGTAAGGACTTTCACACGAGAAACGTACTGAGTTAGAGAAAAAGGTTATGGAGCAGGTAATGCAAAAGGCCTAAGTTTTGTCTCAAGCGGCGGAGCAAGAGTGGGCCAAGATTCAAACGTTGGCCTCGTTCTCCATAGTTGAAAGACGTAGATCAACCGGGCAGTTTTTTGGTAGAACGCGTTCGCATGCTCTATAGAGCAAATCCGTCAAACTTTTTGTTAGAACAGATTATTGGGAATTATTCAGGCAAACGCCCGATGTGGAATTTGTAGATGCTGATGATGCAGTCCCGGAGAGGGAAGGAGCAGAAAAGAAGGGTCACACCTCTTTTAGCCTTGGCCGTTTGGATGGCGGCCTGCACGAAGAAGTTGACGGAGCTCGAGTAGTTGAGACCCAAGTCGCGGATAGTAGGTCAAGTGACTATTGGGGACCTACCAAGAGTTAAGAATCCAGGGACCAATAGAATCTGCAGGTTAGAACCTCAATTTTGCCAATAGAAAAATTCGTCATCCTGGAGGGACATTAGCCGTCAAGTGCAGAGAGGTCCTCGGAAATGTTACGGAGAGTAGAAGTGGCAAACTAAAATTGAAAGAGTAGACTCTTTTTACGTCATCTGCAAACAAAAATAGCGTACCATTGTGTACTGAATCCAGCGCGTCACCATCACACATTAGAAAAAGGAGAGGGCCCAGTACACCGCCCTATATAATGCCACTTGTAACAGGTTTTGGGTTAGAAATATGTCCTTCGATGAGGACCACTTGAGAACTATGAGTGAGATAAGATTGAAGCCAAGAAAGCGATGGGTCACTAATGCCAAATGAACTCAATTTAGCGATGAGATGAAGGTGTGGAACACAGTCGAAAGCCTTCCACCGATCGAGGTAGACAATAGCTAGTGCTTGCCAGCTACCAACAGCCTTAGTATCTAGGGTGAGGAAGTTAAACTGATATGTTGAGCATGGTCGAGGTTCAAGAAGCCCGTGCTGCTTATCGCTAAGAGGGCTAGAACTGAGGGGATGGGTGGTAATGCCGCCTCTATCAATCACTCCCATCTTTCTGGAAGTGATAGGGTTTGATTAATGGAACGGTAATTAGCGAGTTTGTCGTACTGCGAGGCTGATGAATGCGTTTTATATTCGGTCTTATGGCAAGGTACCAAAATTGTTCCATCTATCGTACGAATAGAGAAGACGCAAGTTGGTTCGCGGATGCAAGGTGTATTCTATATATCGCGGCACCGAGACTGTACCGATACGAGAGATACACCGAGCGGAAAACAAAACGCGACAGCTGTGCAGAAAGCGAACCGCGAGCGTGTACAATCTGCGAACGACCGAAACTGAAAGTGATTCAAAACGAGGTCGACGGGAACCCCGGAAAAGTCAGTCAAGTAAAACGCACGCAACCGAACAAGGCAATGAGGTCGATGTGAAACGTCGGAAAAGATCATAGGGAAAATAGGTCCAAAGTGGATTCCAGAAAACGGTCATTTTCTCAAAAGGATCGAGTCTACTGCAGGTGCGCGGACGGGTCCTATTTGTTGTCGTACAATGATGAGTAAACGCTTCTAGTTCGAGGGTACCAAACTGAATTTAAGTGACAAAGTTAATAAGCTTATTGATAGAGGTGGAAGGTCTGGTCCATCAGCAATGGTTGCAGCTAGGGGTAACCCATCTGGTCCAAGATGCGCGAAGGCCTTACAGCGTGAAATTAGCCTGGAGATAATATTAACTTCAAATACTAGTGTAGATGGAAAAGAGCTGGTGATGGCAAGAGGATTGGGCGGGGGTCATTGAAATGGTGGAGTGAAGGTCAAGGGCCTGAAAAATATTAGAAGGGGAGAGGGCTGAAGATTTACTCGGCAACGCAAAGCGTTGAATAGTAGCATCTGTTGTCGGATTCCTAGATTTATGTAGCAATGCGAGTTTCAATGCCTTGTTGCTATGCCCCAGAGCTTTAGCTTTATTGTAGCGAAGCCAGTCTTCCTTTGGGTCCCTGATAACATCAGTATGACTTGTTAGTCTCATGAGAAGGGAGAAAGAGTGGTTTCGGAGGTAGAGTCCTTGCGCCTTAAGTGCTTTTTTGGAGGGAGGAAAGTTTGGTTTTCCTAAGGGAGAAGATTTGGGCCGTTAGAGAAAGCTTCAAGAGGCATCCTCCATGATCGGGTAAAAGTGATGGGCCTCCGGTTAGGAGTCAGCCGATAGAAAACGCTGATCCGATCTTTGTCAGGGATGGGATTGGGCAAAGCACCCCAATTTAAATGGATAGCATTGTAGACTGGAGCCCGATATCTTGGCGGATACGAACGAAATGATAGATTACCTGCTACTATCTTATGGTTGCTGTCTAAAAATTCATGCAAAACGGAAATCGAAAAGTTAGAAACACTAAATTGAATATAAGATCTAGGATGGTGGCGTTTCTAGTGGGTTTTTTAACGTGTTGCACCCAGCCTCCGGTGCGAGTATTGGAGACAAGGTTTATTGTGTTGGGAGGTGCTGTGAGGTTCGCCCAGGATATTTTAGGCCACTTAAAACTACTGGCTATGATTTTCGCTGCCGAGGGTAGTAGTGAGAAATACTCAAAGGCTTCAGTCAAGAGAGATAAATCTGTAGTGGTGGAGAAGGGCGGGCGACGGGCACAACCATTGTGAGTGACTATGTCTGAGAGCCGAACTGTGAGCCATAGAGAATCGGGAAATGAGTCGAGCATGGCATGTCCAATGGGGGTTACTGTAAGGGCGCGCTGTACGTACACTACTTACCTGCCTCCGCGTCAGTAAATCCCATGTACCCTAAAAACCTTCTAACTCTCAAGCAGAATTTCGCTTGTGGGCCCGTGCCCCGTGAGCCAGGTTTCAGTTATGTGGATGATTCCAGGACTTGATGTTACGACATGATGTTTTAGGTGATGAAGCTTATATAAGATGGACCGGGAGTTACACAAAATCATGGATAACACATTGAAGTGGAACTGAGTGCCTGGACTAGGTCACTTCGGGGAGGTGTTGGACGGAAGAAGTGCACGGGGAGGGGCGTGGGTTGAATCTATGACAGAAGAAGAAAAGTGAGCTTTGAACACCTCCGCGGTGGCTTCCGGAAGACCCGAAAATGGTTACTTTTGGGATACTACAAGGCGGACGGGAAGACCTTTGACTTAGTCGTCTTGCTGCTAGTCCTGATTCATTGGGATCGTTCAATGCTTAGGTGTGATGACGGAATATGGGGTCATGGAATATATTAGCTCTCCCTCTTCGGGTTGGGAGAAGTTTACACGGAGGGGGTTTGTGGTTATATCATGCGGGTAAAAGGACTATAGTGGGATGGGCAGTGGTGGGTAAGACGAAAATTTCAGTATGGTACTGGAATTAACGGGATCAGCTGTAGAGGCACGGAAAGGCTGGGAAATGATGAGTTAGGCAGATGCAGAGCTGAGTAATGGCTGTGAGGCGGGTTGTGGGTGTCGTCCGTACAAAAGCGCGCGGAAGTGCAACTTCGCTGGGAGAATACACTGTTTGGGAAGCTATCTGTTTTATGAACAGACATTGTCGACCCTGGCATTAGTGGCATTCTACTAAGGTATCTGTTTGATTCTTATTTTTGTGAGACCGCCGGAGTGAGGCTTGGCGACATAAGGAGGTTGCTGTCTAGTGAACTAATTTTTGATGCCTCTACTAGGGATGGAGGGTGGGTTGCTTATTTATGGATCTGTGACCCTGTGTTTCCATCTGTACCAACACTCCGTACTGAGGGCTGAGTAAAAAACGTTACTAAATTTTGGCCTATGGTTGATAAGTCAGATCGCAACGACGAGATATTGTCCTTGGAGGAGCTACTTCCTGGCGGTTTGTCTGCTGGGGTGTACCTTGAGGGCTGAGGGGCATGGTTCGTACGAGCGTGACGTGGCAGTGGTAAGGTGCGGTCCGGCGGATAGGTTTTGGTCGTTGCTAGAGGAAGGGGAAAAGAACGATCATACTTTGGTTTATGTGTCTTTTTGGGAGAGTGAGGCAGTGTCGTTAGGTTAGGGAGGCTACACGATTTAGGTAGCCTTTTTTGATACACAGATCTAAGCTGTCTGACAGGACTCGGTGGATTCGGGCCCCAGGTATCTATGACATCAGTGATGCCTCTGGGGCTCTTGGAGACTAGTGGATTTGAAAGAGGTCTAGGGTTTGCCTCAAGATCCACATCAGAAAGTTGTTGACTGGCAGAAGTTAGTTGCATAGAGTAGATTGGAGGAATGCAGGGGGCAGTGTTTTTTGGAAGGTTTCCGGCCCTGGATGTTTGAGAAAGTTCAACATTTCGGTACTTTTCCTTGTAGTGGCGTTTTGTAAGATGCTAAACAAATTTTTTGTAAAATAAGATAACAGAAATAACGCCTTGTTTATGGATAAACTCACTGGCTGTCTGCTAGTCTGAAAGTTGGAAAAGCAGGGAGCATTGGCCTCGTTGTGTTCGTTTTCGTATTCTGCTACTACGGTATATCCCCTTTTTCTTTTTGGCGGCCTTTAAGAAGGCGCTGCTGACTTTGTTGTGTGGGGTCCCACCAGGAATGCTAAATACAATGGCGAGATTGGGATTTCTTATCCGCCTCAAAACCTCTGATGATTCACTGTCACTAAAGTTACATTTGGCAACTAAATCGCAGTCCAATGTTATCACAGAGGGCTCGATAAGTTCATCCAGTGGAGTAAGACTTCTGGTGGCTCAGTCAAGGGCTTCAATTCACGATCCCAGTGAGCTAACCCACTGTTAGAGGCTGTCATCCTTTCCATGTGCATCATCTTGGATGTTCGGTAATGGGACGGAGCGCGCCTTGGTGACTGGGAGACGTACAGCTATGCGTGGCAAAATCTTACTGGCCTGTATGCTTAGTTTTGGAGTTGAGCATTTTTAGGGTAGGCTTCCTATAATCAACCGGTATTGTTGATTATTTGTTGATTGTAAAGGGCCCAGATACGGAATAAAGATGAAATTCTATGGGAAGTTACCTAGGATGATTATAAATAGGGTTGACAAGACGCTTTCACTGTATGGGCGAAGGGGATTGGGGTTTTAGCCAAGAAGGAGGCTATAACCAAGAGAGGTGATTTAGCCAACAATCGATAAGTATTTTATAGACGGTCTCGCAAAGGGTGATTTGCCGTGGGTATAGATCTAGCTTTCGTAGTAAATGGTGTTGCTGGATTTTCGCGGCGGCATAGTAAAGTGCCGCGATTATTGCCACGGACAATCTGGCGCTCTAGCCTGAATAACTATTATTACTAGTTAGAACACAAAACCAAGAGTAGAAGGTGGAAAAATATCAAAATGAGACAAGATGGTTATTAGGCCAAACTGGCCTTGATCTAAGCACTATTTGCCACACTCAGTAAGTGATCCGATTCCCATTGGGCTCCGCTGTGTTGGGAATTAGCCTCTTCTTACCTCGGAAATCAAAATTTGGAGATCAGTCAAGAGGACCACATTTGTTCCAGTCGATGCGTCCCTCAGCTTTCAGTTGAACTCGGCTAACCCGAGCAACTGTGACGATGGGGTGGCAGGCAGCTTCAGAAGGTCAACTTCCCTGAATGATGGGCAATTTGCCGCAGGATTTGACTCCCACAAGCAATTAAGCGGCCCCTCCTCCATCCAGTTAGACACATTCTAGAACAAGCATGCCGCCCAACCAGGTAAAGAGCCACAGGTGTTGCACATGATGCATAAAACTTCAGGGTCATCCGTAACAAATACAAAGGCAGGATTAATTCCCATCAAAAGGCGGTTCAATAGTCGGTACTTGTTGATGGGACGAAAATGGAGTTTTCCCTTGCAGTTGAAAGAAGGCAGTCGTCAGACCCATCCATGAAAACGGCCGTGTGCATCTTGCTTCCAGTGAGAGACCCATAAGTGTAACTTGCACAATCAACAAAATTTTTGAGCTTATTCTTAGAAGTGGGGCTCTTTCTCGCCTTCATACAAATATGGTCCTCTCCCCGTCCCAACATGCGTTTCTTCCTGGCCGATAGTACATCACCAACATGCTTACTCTCCTGGATAGTCTGACGAAAGCCTACGATGATGGCCAGCTCTCACATGCTGTATTCATCGGTTTCGGTAAGGCCTTCGGCAAGGTCCAAAATGCTCTCCACCTTTATAAGCTGCGGGCAAACAAGATTACGGGCTGCCTGATAGATACCTTAAGCGGCCGCCACACCGGCCACGCCCATACAGTCAAGGTGGGGAGTGTTTTGTCCTAACATACACCAGTAACAACTGGCCTATCATAAGGGTCAGTCTTAAGTCCCCTTCTATTCTTCGTCGAAACGAATGACCTTCCGACAACCTTTCTAGCGAACACTACCATGAGTACGGACGACATAACCCTCCGGATTTCTTTCCTTGATCACCTGCAAATTGCAGTCGATGGAAGGAGAGGCTGGTCTGAGGATTGGAACCCTCCCGGTTATCGATGACAAATGCTTGACCATGTAATTCGGCGGTCTGGTCAAAAGTTCTATCTTAAAGAGGCAGCTGCGCTAGCAAGGGGTGGCTGGCACAAGGTATTGGCACCTGGTTAGATTTTACATTATCCTCTTCCACCGTCACAAACTAGCAAGCTAGTTTGCATCTCGAGTCCTAAATATGATTCGACCGCCCCCTCCCAGCACCTCTAGGGATGATATTCCCACAACCTCCGGTACGTAATTCCGTCCTCTGTGGGAACACTATGGTCCGATAGTGCACTCCAGTCTTGCGCGAGTTCTTTTGGTCCTAGGCGGGATTCAAAGAGCTTTTGCCGAAACAGTATGGGGTCTGTCCTGCCTATCTCGTCCTGCCCGCCCCTCTATTCTGAATATTTATCCCCTTGACTCAAGAAGCACAAGAGGCGACCTTTCCGATGTTCCACATTTTTTGCTTTTTGTCTGCCCGTCCAACCCCTTTTCTCTCCGCGATCATAGAAGTAAGGTTTTTCAAACTAGTACCGAACTCTTCTAGATGAATTACCTTTTTCAGCAGCAGGGTGGTTGCCGTGAGGAAAGCTCTTCCGCTATCGTCCTCTCGCAGAACAAACTGTCCCGAAGAATATGTTAAACCGATACCTTCTTATTCTCTAGTAATTCCTTGCTCAAAAGAGAACAGGCAAGAGTGAAATAGAAGCCTTTTGTTGTATAATAATCCCGCTTTATGTTTATATTCATCGCACCGCCATTTTTTTGTAGGCAACATCCATAGTGGGACTCTGCCTAGTGTCATGTATATTTTGTTTCCGTTGTCACCCCTGCCTCTTTTGTTCTCGTTGTGGCTTAACGAACCTGACAGACGATCAAAAATTTCATAAAATCTGGGACAACTGGTATGAAAGCCTCGGAGCCACGTGAGGCTTCAGGACTTCAATGCGCGGATAATGCCTTGCAATGGCCTGCGGTGTGCGAGGTAGATATCAAGTTTCGCGATGATGTGGAACAATTCTTGTACTTGCTGTAACATATGACTTCTCGTTTGGCTTATGCTGAAGATCGCCTCTAAGGCAGATTTCTCTGTTTCTTTTGGTAGGCTGTTACGCATGAGTATTACACAAAACGAGGTTCAGCCTGATGAAGGTTAAAGGACGGGCCTTGAATAATTTCTTTCTGTGCTCTCTTAGGTTCTATAGGTCCGGGCTTCAGGAGAAGCTGGCCAACTGTTCCTGAAGAGCGGAGCTTATACACGAGGAAATGATGCTTGACAAGAAGGGGTTTCTAGCCGGTAGAGGTGATGGGGTAAGAGTCACGGAGAATGTGTCATGTGGGACAGATCCTGTACAGCTTTTGCGGCTTTCCTTCGGATCCGCTGTAACGTGTTACTTTCTCGGACGATCCTGGTGTGCAGAAGCTGGCTGCCATATTCTAGTCGTAAGCAAATGGGGGTTTCATATGTGAGACGGAAACCCTCTTTGCAAATCCGAAGGAAGTTTAGTTTAATAGGAAGGATGGGCTTTATCCCGGTAGAAATGAACTGAAAGGTTGCTACAGGGCCACGGCCCGAGGATCCTGAGCCGGTTCAGCTAGTGGATTTGCATGGTAGCTTTGGACCAGAAGAATAGCTTCAGAGCTTTACCCAGTGATATGGTTGCGCATTTGTCTTCGTTAATTTATATACCCCAGTAAACTAACTAACTCTCAACTGAACATAAAGCTGACTGCAATGCACTGACACCATGCCCCAAGTGGTCCCGCCATCAGCGCACTCTGCGATGCCAAAGAGGAAGGCTTCCTGAAAGATTGGCAATATAAATGGTGAAAAGGAAAGGGGCGAAGACTGAGCCCTTCAGAGGCTCCGAAAGGAGCTGGTGCAGGTCAAGATAATAAGCAGCCTACTCGGATGATAAATAATAGGTCTGTTAAAAGGCCCTGGGGAAGTGAAAGCAGTCGGCCGTCGATCCCACTCATCAGGCTGAGAAAGAAGCTGAGCTTGGGTACCCAGTGAAGGGTGTTTGTAGTTTCAGTGAAGACTGCTTGTTATATCTGAGGCTAGTAGTGGGCTTGCACCAAGCAAAACATGACAGCACAAGTACTGCTGATGCATGGCCTACCTGGAAAAAGCCGTTCTGGGATATGGAAATCGGCTTGTCCTCTGGCAGGTGCTTAGGAATCGTGCCTTGAGTGACACTTTTAACAAATTTGCCGGGGGAATTAGAGAGGTGGTTTGGTCTTTGACTTCTCGGTAAGCGCCAGTCAGAGCTTTTGAAAGCGGGGAAGATGGCTTCCTGTTTCCAGGATTGTAGAAGTGTCCATGTGGCTAGTCACTTCTGAAATAGCCGCGCAAAGGCCAAGCAACTGTAGCCGCAGTCTCCCCCAGGATTCGAAGGAAGATTAAGTGTAGTCCAAAGGGGCTGAAGGGAGAGGGTCTTCTAGGGGCTGCACCTACCCTTGCCTTCGTAATGTAAAAGTGCTCTAATAATGCCTCGTCAGGTTAATATGTGGAGCTGTGATGAACTAGAATAGTGGTCAGACAGCCTGAAAAGAGATTCACTGTGGCCTCTGAAAAATGTCGGCAGCTTTTGATGGTGAGTTTGCACCAGTACCCCTCCTAAGCTTCAAAGCCGTTGGTGAGAGACGTCTTTCCCATTTGTGCTGCCTAGGCCTTAGTAGATAGGACATTTTCCGTCGCTCTTATATGAGGAGTTCCTCAAGTTGTTTCACAAAAACTCCCGGACTTCCCCCTCGCGTAGGTTGCGAAAGCTTTTTAAGGAGATTGCATCTTCTGGAACAGTAGCCCGAAATCTCTTAAGAAGTAAGAACTGTTCACCTGACAGACGGCAAAATTACGGCGAAGGAGTGATGGTACCCTGGCTTAAGTTTCAGTTCAGTTTAGTTCAGTTCACGCAGGGTTTTTTGGCTGAATAAAAGTTTTGTGCGGTTAATTGTGTTGTCGGCAATTTGCCATAGATCCTATCAGAGAGTGATTTACTCTGGAAGGAAGAAAAGAGGTGAATTGTCAGCTGCGGCGGGGAGGGAGAAAAATGGGTTAATTTTATCTGACCGTAAGACCACTTGATATAATTCAGCTTGCGCCGCCGCCCAGCAAGAGTCTGCTGCCTTCTTAAAAGCCTTGGCCTTTGCGGTGGGTACGACCTTCCCTGGGAGCTTAACCCAAAGGGGCATCACTCCACTTGAGAATTAATTTGCTTTTGTTATTCCCGCCGGTTCTTTGTTCGAAATGTCTGTGGAACTTGCGCCTCTCCTCGGATTCGGAGAGTAAAAATGCTCTTGACCTGCATCTGACAATTCCCCGAGAAGTCTGCTTCTTTTCTTTGAGGATGGATCCCAGGCTTGGGGAAGCCCTGTGTGGATACCGCCTTGCCCGGCCACCGCTCCACTGGCCAACCTTCGCTCACTCTCTAGACAGTCTATGTAAATCTACCATTACGGCCTCACTCCATTGCTGTCTAACTATGATCCTTTAGGCCGGAACGAAAAGTACGTGCCCCAACACGAGTCGGTGAGCCATAGTTGAAAGAATTCTACCCCGGCTGTACTTACTGATGAGATGCACTGCCCCGAAAATACGAAATTTTATATAGCAGTGCTCCCAATTATTTGAACTGAAAGACCACCTGCAAAGATACCAAGTCTTTGCCACTGATCACTGTATTTTTGGTCGAAGGCTGGCATTTGGCTTGGTTTGGCCGAAGATCCCGTTTGAACGATCAGTTATGGACGGCTGACACTTCAAGCTCTTTATCCGCCAGCCATTTTGAGGTCATTGGCAAAAACGGCAGTTTTAAACTCTTGAAGTACCACTTGGGTTAGGGGCTTTCAGACCAAGTTATCTTCTTTGATCTGACATATTTACTCAGAAGAGTCTCGCGATGTACACAACACGCAGTTTTGGAGCACTAGCATTCTTGCTGCAGTAGTTTTCCCGTTTATTGGTTGTAGAGCTTTCAGCACTTCTGGTCAATCAGGGTATTCCAGATATTGCAATAACCTGGGCCTCCAGAATGTCTTCGACCCGGTGAAACGGGCCGCTGGTATGCAAAAAGCAGGTTATGAGAGCCACGACAAGGCAGCTAAACCGGATTGGAGCACGCCTTACTCGTAGGAAGTTTCAGGCTCGGGAGGAATATGCAACCCCCAAAGCGGCCATTGCAAGTAGCGTGATGCCGCAATTGTCGGTTCATCGGATCCTGCTGAGTAGCCTTTGGAGAATAATCTTAAAATTTGTGAGGCGCTATTTTTGAGTTGGGGATAGATGACCAGATCACAATGCTTGGGTGGACAGAAAAGTAGAAGCTGTCCCAGAACAGGGACATGTGGAAGCCGGTCTAGAGATACCAAAATAATTCTGCCACTCTGCGAGGTAGGAGCACCCCACCCCCAACCTGTAATGATGCCCTTAAATGTGGGCGCTGAAGCCGTTTAAAGACAAGCTGCTGCTGGAAACCGTTCAGAGACGGTTTATCAAAGCAATTACGCTACGGGATAGGGCATAAAAAGAATAACTGAAGGCTTTCGACCTGTTCACGCTAAAAGCGCTTTGTATATGAGAAGACCTGACCGAAACACTCGAACATTTTACCAGATTACCCAAAATAAACAGGACGTAGTTGGCCTAAGTGGCGGCCAGACCCTCAAGGACACTTAAGTAAACTGATAAAATGGAATGCCACTGGAAGCCTCTGGGCACAATTCTTTCCTCGTCGCCTAGCGAAATACTTGAGCAAACTGCTGTGGTGATCTCGATCGTCCCGAGAAAATGACCGTTTTCTGGAATCCACTTTGGACCTATTTTCCCTATGATCTTTTCCGACGTTTCACATCGACCTCATTGCCTTGTTCGGTTGCGTGCGTTTTACTTGACTGACTTTTCCGAGGTTCCCGTCGACCTCGTTTTGAATCACTTTCAGTTTCGGTCGTTCGCAGATTGTACACGCTCGCGGTTCGCTTTCTGCACAGCTGTCGCGTTTTGTTTTCCGCTCGGTGTATCTCTCGTATCGGTACAGTCTCGGTGCCGCGATATATAGAATACACCTTGCATCCGCGAACCAACTTGCGTCTTCCCTATTCGTCCGACAGAGGGGATATTGTTGGTGGTTCTCTGAAAGACCGAATAGGAAACATGTTCGCTAGCCGCCCTCGAAGGTCTTCTATATTGATGAGCCCGAAACTTCCGGAATGTTCCTGGATCACTCGCCCTCACTGTGAGTCTGTGATATTTTGCTGCTACATGTCCTCTTTTCGTTTGCTAGATTTATATTTTTTACGATATATTATCTCAACTTAGCTATGTTAGAGGATAGGATGCAGCTCAACACAGACCTCACATTGTCTGCGGTTGCCTTCAAGCCCGTAGCATTTATCCCGCATGATCCCGAGGTTTGGTTTGCAGCTTTAGAGCTGCGATTCAAGGCAAGTAGGATTATCGACCAGCGTCAACGATTTTTCTATGCTTTAGAGGCAATCCCGGGCGACGTCATCCCCTCGGTGAGGGATTTTTGTATTGAATCCTTCTTAAGAGCAGCCGTACGATCGGCTAAAGGAGGTTATACTGCAGCATTCCCTTCCTTCTAGGGGGGAATGCTTACGTCAGTTACTTGCCCGGCCCTCCACAGGGGATACGGAACCCAACAGCCACCCAACTCACCTCCGGTCCGTGGCAGGGCCCGCCGAAACGGATTCGGAGATATATAGGCAATTGTGGTTGGATTCATTACCCTTTCGTGTTCAGACCACCTTAACTGCTATCCTTAAGGGCTCGTCCTTGGAACGAGCAGCCGCCGTGGCTGACAAGATTGTCGCACGTGTCGGCAGTGGGGCTAATCCCTTCATCGCCACGATATCGCGCAACCCTTGGTGTGTTGGTCTTGATGAATCGCAGGAGAGGCCCTGGCACTCCCGCTCCATCCAGCGCCGGCTGTCCTTCAAAGAGAAATAAAATACCTATTCCTCGCAGTAGCCCACGTAAGCAACAGCACGGACGGGCGCCCTCTACTGCACAGGTCCGCCTTGAATCCACCTCGCCTGGCTCGTTCAAATCTGACCATCCTACCAACTGTTTTTGTTAGTTCCACCGCGTTTTTGGACCAGCCGCCCGTGAGTGCAAACAACCGTGTTCATACGCGGTGGGAAACGCCCCTGCCGGCGAGTAGATTCGGCCGTACTCGCCGGAAATCAGTTCCAGCTTGCAGTTTATTTTACGTACATGATTCGTACACAAACGTTAGGTTCTTAGTTAACAATGGGGCCCAAGTTTCTGCCTTGCTGGTCGGTAAAGACGAGCCACAAGCTTCTTTGCCTTGGCTGTCAGCGGCGAATGGTTCTTCCATTTCTACCTACGGCACGAGAGAGCTTGAGGTCAATCTGGGACCAAGAAGACGATATCTGTGGACCTTTATCTTTGCGGACGTTCCCACAGGCATGCTGGAAATCGATTTTCTGCAGAGCTATGAGTCACTTGTTGATTCATGTAGGCTGCAGCTTATCGATCTTTCGTCGGACACTAAATTTACGGGTCTTGCAGCTCAAACAGATGGCCACCGAATCACAGGGTTTTTTCTAACATTCCTCACGCTTTTCAGTTCTTATTTAATAAATTCCCCACCTTGACCAAACCATTTGAAGGGGTTGATACCGTGACCGATCGTGCGGCATACCACATTATTACTAATGGACCACAGGTCACGGCACGACCACGCCGAATGGCACCGGATGAACTGGCTTTCGCCAAACGTGAGTTCAACGCTTCACTTTCGAAAGGTGTTGTTCGTCCTTCTCACAGCCAATGGCCTCACCTCTGCACCCAATTCTTAAGAAAGATGGCATTAGCTGGCGACCATGCGGCGACTATCGCGCACTAAACTCGGTTACCCGTTGTGATAGCTATCTGGTACCCCACATACACGACATCGCGGTATCACTTCACGGAACGACTGAATTTTCTAAGATCAATTTGGTGCGAGCCCATTACCAGATTCCAGTCGCCGCTGAAGATGTCGAGAAAGCCGCTGTCACTACTTCTTTTCGATTAGTTTGACTTCGTACGTATGCCCTTTGATTTGCGAAATGCTGCTCAGACTTTCCGGAGGTTTATCGATAGCGCTACACGAGACTTCGAATTTGTCAACGTGAAAACGCATCCACCGCTATGCTTAGCGTGACGGACGGAGCTGGGTGCATTAGAAGCGTGGTCTGGGCTAATGTCTGTTCAATCTCCAAGGAAGCCACTAGTGTGGCATCCGTAAGCGACAACTTACGTAGATGGCCACCAAGTAGGTCAGTTTATGGAAGCAAACGTTCAGCAGCATGGGGTATAAAACGACGATAAAAGTTAACTAACCCCAAAACATTTCTTAAGCTCATTGATTGGGGACGGTGCGGCGTAATCCAGGATAGAGCGGCACCTTATCCTCGCAAGGTCTTTTACCCTCTCGATTGATCTTGTGGCCGAGGAACACAAAATCCTGTTAGTCAATTTTACATTTATCGGGATTGACTACTATTGGATGATCGTGCAAGCTTTGAAATAGCAGCGTCAAATGGTAAAAATGTTCATCTACATTCAACGATGCGATTACCAGGTCATCGATATGCCAGTGACTCACGAGAACCTCCGATCCTAAAGCCAGGGATAAGATAAAGGTGATATTGAGCGATTTTTGGGAGCGCCATGCAGATGCAGGGACGAGGTTATACACAGAGGATCTTCTAATTCAGTTGAAGAGTTTGGAGATAAGGAGGTAGCCATTAGTTTCAAACTGCAAAATGGCCCTTCCTTGGAACCCTGAGCAGTAGGTCGCATGCAACCAGCAGGGAAAAAAAACTCACCGAAGCCGTGCTTTTGAATATTGTGGGTCCTCTTGTAAGACTGGGTGATTTGGGGTGTTGTGTCACACAGTCACCAACCTCGGTTGCCCCTAGAGAAAACTGGCGCAAAGCGGGTTCTTTGACTCAGTGGTGACTATTGTGGGCCGCGCACTGTACCCTGCAGATAGGAGCCTGGTCAGTGTAGGTAGTGGTGCCTTTCTCTCTGTCCGGTCGGATATACCTTCGCCACGGCTGGGTTGTTGTTTAGACCCCGGGGCTATGGTGAATCCTTATGATTTCACTTGAAGCTGGTCACAGGTCAAAACGGACCGCCGCTCGTTTGTTCTCTGCTGTGCGGCCTACGTCTCCACAACCTTACGGTTGTTGCAGTATGACGGGAGTTTTGAACAACGTTTCGGCGGTCGAAAACGGGTGCACAAAGCATCCATCAAATCAGATTTGGAAGAGGATATGACACTTGCACAAAAACTAAAACAAAGTCGGGTCAGGTGCTCACCTAGTGATGAAGAGGACGATGTTCCACTTTCCACCAAACTGAAGCGATTATCCAAAGAACCCAAACCTGAGTTACCCGACAGAGACCAATCTAATGATACCAAGTCCCATGGTGATATCCGAAAATCCAAGCTTGAAAAACCCAAAGTGAAAAAGGAGCCCGCAACACTAACAAAACATCTAATGCAAAGCCGCAGAAGCCGACAAAAGGAGGGAAACAAGAACAGGAAGTATGGAGATGGTGGGATGAAAATCAAGAAAGATGACGACAGGAAGTGGGCGTTTTTAGAACACAAAGGGCCTGTATTTGCTCCTCCTTACTAGCGGCTTCCCAAATCTGTGAATTTCTTTGTGACGGCAAACCAGTTCGGCCATCGGATGAGGCTGGAGAGCTGGCCGGATTTTGCGCTTTCATGTTTGACCAGGAGTATACCAAGAGAGACGTATTTAATGGCAATTATTTAAGGACTGGCAAAAGGTGATGACAGATGAGGAACGGCAGACTATCAAATCCCTAAGTAAATGTGACTTCAAGGAAATGCACGCGTATTTTCTGAGACTCACCGAAGAAACCAAAAGCCGCTCGAAAGAGGAGAAGCAAAAGATCAAAGAAGCGATTCTAGCCCCTCAAAACAAATATGGCTATTGCACCTTAGATGGCCATAGACAGAGAATTGGTAACTTCCGCACTGAACCTCCGGGTTTGTTCCACGGCCGGGGAAACCATTCAAAAATTGGAATGCTCAAAAGAAGTACCTTACCAGAACGAGTTATCATTAACTGTTCAAAAGACTCAAAAATCCCAGGATCTCCTCCAGGTCACAGATGGAAAGAATTTCGACACGATAACAAAGTAACTTAGCTGGACTGTTGGACAAAGAATATTCGGAATAATTTCAGGTGTATCATGTTCAATCCGTCATCTCATCTTAAGGGCTAGAAGGATTGGAAAAAGTACGAAACCGCACGTGCGTTGCGCAAAATCACAGATAGTATTCTTTCGGATTATCGAGCCGACTTCAAACACAAGGAAATGCGTATACGACAGCAAGCCGTCGCCCTTTACTTAATCGACGAGTTGGCTCTGCATGCAGATAACAAGAAGGACGAAGACGAGTCCAATACTGTTGGCTGCTGTTTGTTGCGATATGAACACATCAAACTCCATAAAGTGCTTGATGGGAAGCCGTTCGCCGTTGAATTCGACTTCCTCGGTAAAGATCCCATTGGTTATCAAAATGCGGTATCCGTACAGAAACGGATATTCAAGAATATTAAGCTTTTCTTAAAGAACGAAAAGGAAAACAATGAGATTTTTGGTCCACTCAATACCACAATGCCGGACCAGTATCTCCGTAGATTGATGGATGAATTGACCGCTAAGGTGTTTCTTATGCACAAAGCTAGTCGGACATCAGAGGAACAATTGGAACTTATCACTGACCCGAACGATACGGCAGAAGCGAAGCTGTTGGCCTACAACCGAGCTAACCGTGCGGTGGCAGTACTTTGCAACCATCAGCGCACAGTCCTCAAGTCCTTAGCTAAGACCATGGAAGACTTACAGAAAAAATCGACGCGAAACGCAATCAATGAAATCACTTCGGAGACAAAGCAAATCAATGCTGACTACAAACGGCACAAACAAGTCGCAAAAAAGTCGCTCATGAAAAGCTGAAAAAGCGTTTAGGTGTGGCGAAAGAGCAGCTCACGAATTTACAAAGACAAGCTACGATCGTGACGAAAATAAGGAAATCGCACTGGGTACGAGCAAGTTGAATTATCTTGATCCGCGAATCACAGTTGCTTGGTGTGGAAAATACAATGTTCCAATTGAAAATGTGTTCAATAGAACTCAGCGCGAACAGTTTCAATGGGCAACTGATATGGCTACCGAAAGCTACAAATGTTTGGAGCGGGAATCGAACAGCAACACAAACCAGTTGAAAACCGAAGAAAGAGGAGACGAATGCGATATGATGGACAACAAAGAATAAATTTAGCAGTGTTCACTCAAAACCCTCCATGTCCCCACTTCTCTCATGAAGGGCTCTATTGTAGACGGTCTATCTTCGTGAGAATGCAAGCTTGTGAGAGACTGGTGCTGCCACTCTGGGGGCTGTGTTGATTGTCACCGTCCGTTTTCGTCACTTTCCGTATTTTCCCGGCTCTTTCGTGTCATCCGTTTGCGTGGATGAAAACCGCGTTTGTACTCCTCTGTAATTCATGCCCTATACACCGTTTTATGTACATGCACTCTTCCACTCAGTTCTACACACCTCACTCCCCACGTCTTGGTAACTTATAATCCTCCCACACTTGTCAAAACACCATTCCTCGAAGTTTTCTTCTGGTTCTTTTTATCCGGACCTTTGTTCTTTACCTTGCTGGTTGTTTGATTGACTTAGTCAAACACCACCTGTGCACATAAATATGTAGACCTTATCTTCATCGTTTTTTTCTTGCACATTTTATGGCAGAAAATCAATACTATTTTCTTCGTTATGCGGCGTCCACATCGCAGATCTGACTGCCTCTTGAAATATGGTGCTTTTGTTCAAATGTAACTCCTTCTGTCCCCGTTGCACACTGTCAGTCAGTATTGGAATAATTTGAATTATCCACCAGTTTTCGTCTTCTCGTTCTTCTGTCGCCTTGCATCACTGCCATTTTCTACATGTTTGAACTGTTTCCTACTTGCAACCCAGTCTTTGCCACTTCCTGTCTGCTTTTCGGTCTTATGAGCTCAAGGTGCATCCCTATGTTCTCTGAAGGCTGTGCTGTTTGTGGAAGGCAGCTAAGCAGACGGAATAACAGCGGTATCCATTCGTCGGTTGATAGTCGACATCCTCTACCATCCTCGCTGTCATTCGAACCTCCCACCAATGTATGTTTCACTTGGTTTTGCTACAAATTTCTTCATTTCCGGCCCACCCTCCTGTGACCAAGATCACTTACATACAGGCGAACACAGGTGTTCTGGTTGCAGTTCCATCTTGCCTTATGCGCCTGTTCTAATCTTGTTTCCACGTACAGCTTTCACTTTATCTGTAACTACACAGATGCTTCAAGCGAGCTCCCTGTCCCAGTGATCTATACAGTCGTTAGTAACTTGTGGTCTGATTTCCATTCTGAACTAGTATGAGGAAAAGTCCGTTCGCCTTCGCCTGTTTATCGGTGTATCTGTAGAAATGCGTGTGCCCTCGATCAGCGTTTTCCCAAAGTGGTACATTACTTTTTTCGTTCCATACTTTCTGTGTCAACGGGTCTTGTATGTGACTAAATTGATTATTTATACCGAAAAAATACTCTGGCTTCATTTGTTGGACTCCTTCAGCAGACTCACCAAACTCTACGAACATCCCTAAATGGCCGGCGATGGTCAGCGTCTCCTTCTTGGTGATTCTAATGGTTTGACTGTTGATTAAGCTAATCGGCAATGCCTACCTCATGCCGAGTCATTTGCTCGAGAACTCGCTTTGGATCACAGCACCTTACAGCTGTGCTCGCATCTGACTCAACTGGCTCGTTACCAAAGGAACTATAGCTTCATTTTGGACTTGGTTTTCTTCCAGAAGTTCACATTTCCAGTAGATCCTGTTCGGTACACCTCTTGGGTGCGGTGAATATTTGGTTCTGGTTATACGCAGACGACGAAGAGTGTCAGTTGTTTCCAGAGCAAAGGGAGCATTCAGTACCTGATGCATGCCGCTTTGTGAAGTGAGCAAGTCTGCGGCCTCCGTTTCTCGGTAATCCGGTGGCCGTAGGACAGTGATCAGTCCAGGGCATCCATTCGATAAAGGATAACCCATGCTTCGCTCCTTGACCCTTGTCCCGACGTCATTCACAGGTCGAAAGAACCTTGCAGTTTGACCTTGGACTCAAAAATCTGCATCGGCTTGGCAATCTAGCCCTACAACTTCGTAGATCAAGAGCAGAATATCGGTACTATCGAGAAGTCAGCAATCGGTGCCCCAATCTCAAGCTCGTGAAGAGACGTGCAATTTAGGAAGCACTTGCGGTTGACGCTGCTTGTGCTCCACAGCTTTCGTTTGCTTGCCCAAAAAGCAGAACTAAGACCGCACTTGGCATTCCAGCACTAACGTTAGGGCCTTTCGCTGGCCTGGGCGGATGGTCGCAAATAGAACATCCTGGCATGACGGTAGAACCTCTGTAGGCATCGAGGCGTTTGCCTCTTCCAGGTATTCAGGACAGTACTCCCATCAAGCCTTTTTATAAACGCTTCGACAAGAAGACAGCCAAGTAACTACGACCTACCTAAGCTCATCAGTCTCCAGGTCCGGACTGGGTTCGTTACCAAATGACGGAAGAGCTCGCTGAAATGTTGCCCCCACTAATCACAAGACTCGTCAATTTGCCGGCTTTAGCTGGACGAGTGCATGGAGAGTGGAAATAGGTCATTATTTCCCCCTTGTCCAATGCTATTTCGAAGGCGATTGCTGTTACCTACCATCCAGTTTGCCTGGCACCCATGGTTGGAAAGACGTTGGGGGGTCTAGCTGCTTTCCGCCTCACCCAAAACACTGGGAGTAACCAACCGGTGTGCCTTCTGTTGGAAGTTTGGAGGAGACCTCCGCCTCTATTCAACCTGCGGCTTACCCGTAAAGACTGGCTGAAAGCTAAGGCAGCAGTTTTGGTGAATTCAGCTAGGCATTCGATAGGATACCACACAGAGGACTGTTGCAGAAAATCAGGCTTTTTTCTGTGAAACCCCTTGCACTCACTGGATTGAGGATTTCAATGAAGGAGCTTTTTCCGTTGGATTTGAGCATTCTTTGCCTCATCACTCCGAGGCCTCTAGTACAACATACTAAACGATTAAAAATTTCCTTAGCTTTATCTTCAATCTGTTTTCTTTACGGACTTTGGACTACTCCTTCCCATTTCGCTCTTGCGGACGCTGTTCTGTGGTCGTCTTCTTCTCTACTAATGGACGTGGGCTTTTTGTTTTCTTGCTCGAGCCTCCTTCGCAAGATATCTCAGAGGACATTCAGTGTGGTAATGGGCCGCACTGGCTCAAACCAGTTTGTTTCCTTAGGCCTGGCCTTGTTTCCTGAAACTAGTTGGCGGATTATAGACGTCCGCTTCGCTTACGTTGTTTTTTGGCTGCTACGCTCAAGGAATCTTTAATGGGCCCATTCAGGGGCGTAGAACCTATCATATTTGTTTGGACTGCATGGCGAGCACTTTTAATTATTCGTTTGGCCAACAGCTATGTAATTATATAGGTATTTTCCTTCAGTTTTCTGCCTTTTTGCTAGGTAGTGCCTGAGGCTTACTGTCAAAGATATAACTGTTACGTAGTTGTAGGTGAGCTGACAATTTGTACCATAGAATTCGCGGAGCAATCGTGTTTCGATTTGGGCTCGGCAGCAACCCAGGCTGCGCCTTGTTTTGAGGTTCCGAGGAGCTACCTGGAAGGCTTGAAGTTAACTATTCGGTGGACTGGGCAGTGAATCGTGGGAAAATTTACCATGACTGAGTATTGTACATGTTGGTCTATACCTCCGGTGTAGCTTCACTGGGATCAGCATTGAGGTCACTGCTTTTCCTGAATTACATAGACGACCCTCCATCTTTTTTCAATCATCGCGATACTCACTCTGATGACTTTAAAATCCAGAGAACCCTCCAGCCGGATGTCTAGCAGCAGGTTTTGCGCAACGACTTACAAACACTGGAGCACTGGTCCGAGGTATGGCGATTCCCTGTCTATTCAAAAGTGTGAGTGCATGAAGCGAGGGAGGGCGGAGAGCGGGACATCCTACAACCCACAGGGATGACCATCGGCACGTCGAGTTGTGAGAATGAGCTGAGGATAGCGGCGGCCCCACATCTGCAGATCAAAGCCAGCACGGGCAGGGAAAGTGTCCCAAACTGTGGTACGCACCGAGGGATAGGCTGGTATTTCGGTCGGCTTTCTGTTCTCCGCCGAGGTCCTGCTTGCTTCCCATGCACGCCAGCAACTAGAATATGTTGAATCTGGTACATCTTCTGTGGGGTTAATAACAATGGTGTATTGCTCGACAGGGACAAAGAGGCATGCCCAACACACGATCATGGAGTACTGCCTTCAAAAGCAGTACTAAATATTCATAAATTCCGAAGGTCAGGTTTGTGCATCTGAACAAAAGTATGATAGGACTAGGCAACGTTCGAACTACCAAAGTGAGAAAGGTTAACGCGGGAAGTGCAAAACCTTTTTGACTTCGGGATTGGGGCGGTGTGGACAGTTTGCCACTAGCAAAGCTGCTGGGTAAAGCATAATTAAAGTGTGGGGAAGATGCAGTAAGTACAAGAACGGTTTATACAATTGTTCACCAAGAGATCAAAGGAAAATCGGGAAGTAGAGAAGTAGGTACGTGGACTCACCGGATGGTTTCCCGAAGGATCTATATCGAAAACCGTGAGGTGGATTTCCACCAGTGAACATCCGGACGCAGTGGAGATTAAAGCCAACTTCGAACTATCAACCTGCAACGTCAGTGACGTATTAAGTGGTATTTCACTGATGTCATTTGGAGAAATCCCTAGGCCGATAAACAGTGGTTTGTAAACCTGAAGAAGGAGGCAACCTTTGAGGTCAGACAAGTTTATTTTAGTTGCCCTTTTTTGGGCAGTCCCATTGCGATATGAAGAGAACTACGTTTTATTTGAAGTTGAGCATGGAGAGGAGGACCCCACAAGAAACGTCGTGTTCTGTCGGAGCAGCATGAATGATGAGTGAACTCTTAGTCGGGGGTTCCAAAATGAGTTCATTGAGGGGAAAGTCAGTTTGAACGAGAAGATGGAGCAGATGAGTAAAAGTAAAGATGGAGAGATGAAATGTGGGTGCGCAAGTCCTATGACAGAGGTTCACGTCTGCCACTGATGGCAGGTCACGAACTAAGGCCGGAGCATGGGCAGGCTTACCGGAAGCGACTGGCTATTCAAAAGGAAAGTGATTGGGTATCAGGCTAAACTGGGCTAAGATTGCTTTAGTTGGCGAAAAGGGGAAAGTGAGGTGAGAAAGCAACGGTGACGGTAGGATTTCGGTCATGATTTGGGCACCACAACGACCGGCTGGGTTGTGTACTGTAAATAATTGTTGGGGCAGAGCTTGAGGCCTTTTGATGTCAGAAATCCGCCTTGCGCTCCTTTGGAACTGTTGTGGTGGCTTTTAACCCAAGTAGCACTATTGTAGTCGCAGAGGGGTGCAATGTAAGTGGCCTCACATAGCATCGGTCAGTGAGAGTTTAAGTTTGAACCATGAGCGTGCAGCTTGGAAGGTGTTCAAGTCCAATCAGTCCAAGAGTAGCGCCTGGTGGACCGAAGGCTACCCGAGTAACCGACATGCTCTGGAAGGAGACCGGAGACAGCGGTCTGATGGATGTTCCAGCTAGGGGTTGCGATTAACGAAAAAATGGGAACCCAACGATTGCGGCTTTAGAGGAGTAATCAAGGCCTAGAAGACGTAGGAAGATCGACAGTCTGAAAGTGGTTTCAGCTGTGAGTTATGACAGCTAAAGATGGCGGTATATTATGAGCTAGGCGTATTTGTTTACTACTGCAGGAGTAAGACTTCAGTTTGGCTGTCAGCGGCACATGCTTATGCCATGGGCAGGACACTGAAGTCAAGTGTAGATAGCAGAAGCTTAGCGGGAGTATAGTGACGGGGATAAGCCATAATTTTGGTAGTATATAAATGGCCGCAAGCTGATAAATTCACGATAGGGGGAGCGCTTTATGCGTGAAAGGATTTGTTTCAGCGGGAGGTGAGTGGAGAAAGTTTTGATATGATAGTAGGGCGTTGAAGACTTAGACGAGTTTTCTCTGGATCATAGTGGCTCTAAACGTTGGGACGCCAGAAGCAGTGCAGCTGGTTGCCATTTGCCTTGTTGTTGGGTTCTGTGGAACCATTTCATGTTTCCTCAAAAAACTGGACTTTTGCCATGGGCGTATAATAGTTTGTGGATATCTTTTTCACACCAAACGCGTTATTCGTGGAGATTTGGGGCCAGCGTTGATGAGATGCTCCCCCTCACGGCAGCACAATCGGAATCGAGATACATTTTTGATGCCCATGGAGCAGCAGTTAGATGGCCCTCTGCTGGTATGCTGCCTTTCAAAGAGGGTTAATATTCCGTGGAATGCTTTGCCAGCAGAATAGGTGGAAGGGGATAGTGACCATCAGTTCAGGCCATGTTGGCGAGTCTCTGTGAACAGGTGATGGAAGGATGGATACTTGTAAGTCCGTGCTTCTAGAGCTGAAGTGGTAAGACCCATACGGGATATTACCCCACTACCTCCAACTTTGAAATTTGAATGAAGATCGGGACTTCGCTTCGTCTCCTTATTTGTTTGCTTCTCTCCAGGACACAACTCGTCTGATTTTCAGAGATTCACGACGAAGTATAGCAAGCTACGCCTTTTTATTTACCCAGTTGTGCCCGCGGGGGGTTCTCTGAGATAATCATGGCAGCTAGTGGAGTCAGTGAACCTGTCTGCCCAAAGAGCCTACTGGTACCTTGGGAGAGAATCAGTTTTTCATTCGCCTCCTTTCAGACCACCATTCATCAACCCAACAGACGGATCAGCTGGCCTCCGAAAAACAGCTCTAAAAGCAGAAAACTGCAGGTGCACCGGTCAAAGCCGCATGCTTTTTGACCTGACCTGAAGTGACTCGGCTGAGAGCGTCATATCGCCTGGCCGATTTGCTGGCAAAGGGGAAGAAAATTGATCATGAGCCAGGATTTATATCAAATACACTGAAGAAATGAGTCAGGGGAGTTAAAAAAGCGGTAAGCCCAAAGGAGCCTTCGGCGAACAGTGACCACACCCACAAGGTGTTCCTTAATATAGCCAGTCTGTTGTCCTGAATGTGAGGCATACACACAGATCGTGCCTTTCTGTTTTTCCTACTGACTATTAGTCTTGAACCTTTTTTCTTCCATTTGTCGGACCTCAGCTCTCGCTACTTGAACCTAGATATTTTTATCCTTTGCGATGCTAACTGTCTGTGACATCTTGTTCTCACCGTGGCTTAAGTAATCGCGGAAAAAAGTGAATCGGAGAACTGTTTGAGATTATTTTTGATAAATGTTATCGCAGTAGGTGCAACGACCTCTCCCAGTGAGCTACAGCTTTGTGTGGAACAACTCAGTTTGGGGCTGAGGTGTAGTTCTGTATGGACGTATGGAAGCCACTGCTCTCAAGTGATCAGAAGAAGACGGATCTACCCAGCAGGGGCGGTTCACAGTGGCACAAAACGATCAACTAGAAGGGGATGCCAAAAGAGTCTTAACGAGAGCCAAGGTACAAAAGAGAATCCTTGTTAACAAGATCTTTAGGCTGTAGCACAAGATTGGAAAAAGAGACTCTGGAAAGAACAGGCCTAGATACCAGTGGATGGAAGTGGCTCAAAAACTGACCGACCTAGAAAAAACGGCGAAAAATGCTGTGGGAGTTAAACAAAGGTCTTCATCAAAGGGGCGCAATGACCAGATAGTCTGATAACTAGATAGTGGAGCAGAGACGTGTGGCACCAAACAATCAACCTGCCCGGGCAGAAGAATGCCCTGGAGCACGCTGTACTGCTGTCCAGCAAGCAGGAAAGCAATAGAGTGATCCGAGTACCTATCAAGACGGGCGAGAGACTTCCGCGGCCACCACTTCCGTCCAGCGACTAAAGTTAGGAAAACACCAGAGGTTGGTGGGTTTTTAGGTAACATAATCGTGCCGCTGAGTTGACAGAACATGGGACGGTAGTTGAGCCGGAGACCGGAGCCGAGTGATCATTCTGCCAAGTTTTTGGAACCATTTGGAGAAAAAATGGCGACGAACCACTGCGGGACAGCACCAGGCGGACTTAGGAAACAGGCTTAAAATAACCAGTCGGTTGAAGGAGTTAGAGTTATCCCGAATTCTTGACCTATCAAAGTGACTTGCTTAAGTTTGACTGAGAGGCTACGTATCTTATTGGATGACTGATGAGGGCCACCCATAAGTTATTAGGACTTCCAAAGCAGACTAATCTGGCCTAGGAGAATTGACTACCAATTCATGGGGCTTCGTCTCTCTGGGAACTGAATGGGGGACATCCTGATCACCCAAAAATGTTTCTTCAGCGAGCCAATCAAGCCAGTTGAGAGTATATCTACTATTTGGTACAAGGGTAAGCACGCTTGATATAGGGGGGGGGACGGAGTCCAAGGATGATCGGCCTTGTGTACCCCTACACACTGAGGAAGCCGGTGATCTGGACCACGATGCTCCGCCGGGGAGAGGTGACCGCATGGTCTATACATTTGTGGTCTCAGGTGCCCTTACCACTACCAAAAAACGAAGTATATTCAGAAGTTTGGAGGAATTGGCCATCCAGAAGGCAGCAGGGAGGATTGACCGGTATTCCAGCCACCACGAAGTTAACGAGGGGTGGAATCTCATTAACTGAAACCTTTTACAGCTGATGCTCCGTTGGGAGCAAAAAGCGGCCTGGTGGGCCTCGCTGCGGTCAAGCCAACCAGCTAAGGTACCAAGGAAGAAACGCAATGCCCGGCCTCGTCCAAGGCCAGGCGGGAGCCACACTACGCACCGGAATACTTAAGCGTGAAAAACCGTGCCATTGGGGTGTGGCAAGAGTGCCAGTCAAAGTACGAATTGAGACTCGTGCGTAAGGTCAGTTTTCTTCCTAAGGCTTAATTTGAATACTTCCAGAGCTATCAGGACCTTCGAGGAAGCATGGGAGTTGAAAGATTTCTCGAGAGGGTGCATAACCCGGATACTGAGAGGCCACTTGAAATTACAACCCTCAAGTCAGTTACAGCAATGGATGCAATGCACATCGGTGCCACAGAAAAGAAGCTCGCCATGATCTGGTCAAATAACTCAAGTTTACGGAACCGGGAGGAGTTCACTCCGTCATTGTTAAGAACTCGCTGTCAGATTAACCGCCTCAGTCGCGCTGCTTCTAGGTGCGTCGCTAAGAAAATATGTATCACCTGTTTATTAGAAATTGGCTGAGGCCGTCCTTATCTATAAAGATAAGACAAGGTGATGATTTGTTTTCAGGATACACGGGACATGCATGATTTCACGATAATTTGGTACTATTGAGGTCAAAATAGGTTTCGTTTGATAACCAAATGGTATATCCACAATAAATTAGCTCAGAGGTTTTAGTGGTCAGACAGATGAATACCTGGTAAAAACTGAATGTCAAGGTCAGAAGTTCATATCATTCAAGAATAACGGGAATATGTCAGGTCCCGGAATACATAAGCAAGCAGAACCGGGATGAAGTAAATGATCCGGAATTGGGACAATTCAGAATTAGGTTTACAAGGAGAGTATCTTGAAAAAACACACTCGAAGAAGCATGAGTGAATCATTTGAAAAAGTGGTGATGAGGAGCTTACACCTAAACCACTGGTTCTCATGTCCCAAAAAGTAGTGAATGTTATTGCAAAGGATTTATGAGGCACGCCGTGTCTTCACGGCGGGTACGGAAACTGAATTCTCAGCTGGAAATTGCAGAGATTGCACCCGAAGTGGATGTGGATTAGACGCCTGACAGTGGGGGTTCGGTGACAAGGAGTGACAGAAAATAGCAGGTGAGCAAAATAGAACTAAACTGATTTTTTGATAGTTTTGGGTGGCAGACAGGAGAGGAGCGCAAGTTGATGGCGAATTATACATAACAGTTGGAACATGGCGATCCAGTAGATTCATGTAAGAGTGGTGCACTCGCCCAGTTAGGCTACACCAGGTCATATGACGTGCTGTTATCGATATAGTTTCTACTCGGCTACCTTGTTCACTATGAAAAATTGCAGCCTCAAGGCATTCCAGCAATTTACAGAACTTCAGGGATTTTTTCTCCGAGGTAAATTCTGACCCGGCTTTAGTTTTCCTTCACTGTTCTGCTTCGCCCACAGCGCCTTCCTGATACTTCAAAATGCCACTTGCAGTGAAGAAGTCTTTCAATAATACCCCATTATCTCATACTCCGGTCACTAGAAAAATGGGCTCATTCAGACTTTCGCGGCCACCAAGCAATGCCCGGTTGACTTTTGTGACTTCGCAGGCTAAACGACGGAAAAATAGCTGTTTCAGACCGAAGCATTTCAGATATAAATTTCTAGCTTCTAAAGTTGGAAGATACGGTATCTGAACTCGCCCTCTGCTAAGCTTCATTGAAGGAATCGAACACTGCCATACGAAACCTGTCCTGACTGCGGCTGGCAGCTTTGACGACTTTGTTGCTTCCAAAGTTCTCCTGAGGGTGAGAAACTCCCATAATGCAGTGGTGTTTAAAACCCCAGAAAGAATACCTCGCGGGCATGTCAAGCATACATCGTTGAACGTTCACCGTATGACCCATCTTCCTCGTCAAATGTCGAGAATGCGTGAGCGCGTTAGGCGCTCTTACTGTCCAGTTTCTGTGCGATTTGTAGATGACCTATCCTCCGAAGAGTTCAATAAAAAGCTTAACACTATACCCACTGATTCTTCTATAAAAACATAAAGCTTGCCGATGACGAAACCGTGCTTCTGAGGGAAACTGCTAGATCTCTCTCGAATTTCCCCACGAGACTGACGTCTGATAGTCCTGAGCCTTCGACGCGGACAGCTGATCACTCCACTGCCTCTTCTCACATACACACCACTTTATTTTCAAACCATTCTTCCGATTCTTCACGACCACTTGCTGTCCTCTGGTCAGCTCCCACCTTGGACTCTTTGAAATCTGATCCCATTACCGCTGATCTATATATGTCCGTTTGTCCTCTTCTACTGTTACCCGGTAAGAGACTGCAGCTGTCCCCTCTCTCTCACACTTCATAGCCTGCTGCGCACACAGTCAACCCTGATTCGCCCTCTGTTCTCCCCGGTGACAAACTACTCGCCTTCCAGGGAAACAGATCTACCGGTCTTCCCATCCTTCCACGAACCCCTCTTTCATCCAACAGTCTCCTCCTGAATCCGCTCGCCCTGGCTCAACGAATTCTGTTTCAACCTTGATCCTGCGCCCCGGTAGCCCCTAAAAGTTCATCGCATTCGCCGTCTGCCAATACCGAAGTGCGGTCTTCACTAGCTTTCCACTCTGCCTCGAGTCATACTCCCCACCTAGCAACTATCTCTACTGCTCCCGATAATAAATGCTCCAGATTTGGTTCTCCACCGAACTTGCGTTATCGATCCCGCAAAGTGCTGCATATTACACCCCCCTACACCTCTATTGCCCAAACATTTCCAACTTTGCCCCCTCCACCTCCCTTTAATCAGTACTCACTCCCGACTGGCCGGTATTTCTCAGCTGCTCCTAATCACACTTGTTTGCTGTCGATCCCCAAATTTCATAGACTTTTCCGTTTGCTCCGACATTCCCCCCTCCGTTGATGCCTGGTTTTTCTACGCCGTACCCCCTCTAATTGTACCGTTTTCGCCAGCTCGGCTGGAGGCCACCCCACTTGAAATTGCACTAGCTTCAACATTCATATCTTTCCCTTCGACACTGAACTCCACTCCTCCTAATTGCGATAGTTTGTCTTTTTCCAACTCACACTGCTCCCCTGATGCGCCTGTACGACATCCCACGAATGGTACTTAAGCCCTATTCAGCTCTCGTTCTATTATTGCTAAACCTCAAAACCTGTCCTCACATATAATTACACTAACTTGATAGCGGAATCCTGGCTGCCCGAGAGCACTCCCAGTGATCAAATACCTTTGATCGTTTACAATCACTTAAGGACCAACAAGCTGAACTTCAGTTGCCGTGGGTGCCTAGTCCAAGGAAATTCGCACCGCGACCCCTCTTTTGCATGCGGTGCTTGATTCCGTTGCCGATACTCTCTGGTTCACTATGGGCCTCCAAAGCACTCTCCTTCACACTGGCTGCGTGTATCGCTCACCAGATTCCAATAGTTCCCTGTTTCCTCTTCTTACTGGATCGTTCGAATACCTCTCTTTCCATCCCTCCCGAACCAGTCTTGTTGCGGGCGACTCAAATCTCCCTCAAATTTGTTGGCCTATCTTTTCGGCTCCACCCAACCTTATGGATCTGCTTACCAGTATTCATCTTGGTGGCTGGAAACAACGAGTTTCCGAACCTACCGGAAGTGGTAGCATGATAGATCTGATATTTACCAACAACATACCTCTCGTCGACATGTCAGTAACACAAAGTCTCCCCCCCAGCGACCATAAAGTGGTTATCTGCCATCTGCCCCTTCGTGGCCCCCCTTAGGCCGCACACCCCTCCAATAATACATTCTCGCGCAAAAGTTGGACTTTTCTAGCTAAACATATTCCCCACCAGCCACCCTCGAATTGCTGCGGATATTTTCTACCTCTTCCTTTCCGACCGGCTGCACAAACTGCTGTATACTTCTAGCGCTGTACCTAAAAAATGTCCTTTGTCCAGCCACTCCACAAGAAGCTTCACAAGCTTTCCACGCAGCAACGTATTTCTGGCGACATTTTAACTTTACTTGGCTTAAACCGCCTCTATGAACTTATTCAACGGCAATATAATACGTGCCTCCATGACCGGGACTTAAGGGCGTAGAAACATTCTAATAGATTGCGACTGCTTTCACTATTTCATAGACCTAGAAGCCTTGATGTCAAGGCTGAGTCCCAACTCCCGATTCCGGGTAATAACTCATCTATCAACTCTTCACCCTAAGTAGCCAACGCCTCCAATACATTCTTTGCCTCAGCCATGGCTCCAACTACTGGCACTGCCCCCTTACCTCTACCCATTACCGACTCTGTCCTTTTCACCTTTCCCTTCGGTGCCAGGAGTGCTATTAAACTACTATCTAACAGCGAACCCTCGCCTCGATTAGCCCTGATGACCTGCGGCCAGTTGCTCTTTTCAATGGCTGACCGGATCTACCAATTTTGTTACTTAACCTCTTCACTCTCTACCTTATGGAAGCACCATACCTGCTAACTGGAAGCGCTCAATAATCGTCCCCATTGATAAAAAGGGACCTTTGCATGAGATATCCAATTGTGGCTCCATACACTATATCCCCTCTTTATCCAGAATAATAGGGAAATAGCGAAAGTTCATAATAATTACTTATTAGGCCTCAACTTTAATAATGAAAATCAGCGTGGATTTCTCCATTAACTGTCCTGCATAACTTGTCGGCGTGATTTTTTGAACCTCTTCTCCGACCCTGCTGAAAGTGGGAAATCTTCTGTTGTTGTTTATCCAGACTTGTCTAAAACAATTGATAAAGTACCTCATCCGTACCTTTTAACAAATCTACGATCATTTTGCATTATCTATCCACCACCTCCTCGGTTCTCATCTTACTCATCTCATCGTTCACGGGTTATTTTAATTATTGAGCACACGTCTAGTTCCGGGCCTGTTATTCGTGGCGTTATTGAAGGTAGAGTTTTAGGCCCCCTTCCTTCTCCTCCGTACATAGATGATATGTTTCCGACAACATTTAATGGCACTCCGTTCTTGTTCGCGGACGACATTAAATTTGTCTACACTTTTTGGCCTGGCAACCTCAGCACTACCATCCCTAAAATCTCCACTGAAGCAGCGGCTTATGATGAACGATGCTCAACCTAGGCGATGAAATTCTCCACCTGAAATACATCTTTCTTACAAATGCCAGGTTCCTTATGCATCGGTGGTTCACCTATCGACAGCCTGCCCCTGGTGAGAGACCTTGGCTGAAGTTATTTTTGCTCGTCACCTTCTTTGAGTATGTTGTCTTCCGGATAGCAAAAGCCAAAAATTGTCTCGGTCTCCTTTTCAGATCCATTCAGCTTAGGGAGAGCATTTTTCACACGTCAAAGGTAAATGCTAGGCCCCTTCTCGAATATTATCCCTTAATATTCTCTAGTAAGCAAAAACCCAGCAGGGTTATTACTAAATATATTCCGAGAAGATTCACAAAGCAGCCTACTAGATGGTCGTCAAACTCGAACTACGGGGAACTACATTCGCATCTCGAATCGAACCATTTTGGTTTCGCCGCATTAAGCTCAACCAGGTACTTCCGTGTAAACTATTGACTTAGCCATCTTATTTCTCTAATCGGTTACTCGTTCCCCCAGGTACCTGATATTCCCTCCAAAGCAGATGGCATATTATTACCACACCCTCTGCGAGGACTGTTTTACTCTCTAGATTCTTTCTCTTCAGGTACTCCAGAATCCAGAATAAACTTCCCTTGCACTTCAGATCTTCTTGGTCACTGTTCACCTTCGTGCTTGCTATAGATAAATATCCTTCCTGTCCCAATCATTTTAGGCTTGTTCAACGTTCAAACAACCGAAAGTCAAGCTTACTATTGAAGCCGCGACTTTTATGCAATTACTCCGCCTTTCAAACTACCTTACCTTCCAGGATCGTGTGGTTTTTTTCTTCTCAGTGCTGACTGCTTTGGAATTATAAACGCTCCTTTTGACCTTTTCCTTTAGACTCCGCGGATTGTCAGATTATCAATATGCCTCATCGGCTTCACGAATTATTACGGTTATTTAGTTATATCACATCTGCGGCCCCGAAACCGATCTCAACGGAGCTTTAGGAACTGCGTCAGTGACTGCGCACTGTTCCACTATACACATATATATATATTACTCTCCCGTAAATGATAGCAGAGACCCGGTAAATAACCCAAAGCGCCCTCAAGTCATTTTACTTACTTTGCCCCTTTTTCACACCAGGTCCCACCGCAGATACTGCCATTGCCGTCGCATTGACTATGGACTGAAAACTTTGGTCTCATTTCCCTCATTTGATGTTGCTCATTGACTGAATTTAACATCCAGTTTTGAAGTCACCCATTCTTCCCCCACCCTATCCCCTAGCTTAGTTTCGTCCAAAATTTCATGCAGATGTTCTGTTCTACTGATTGTTTACCTTAGGTTAAATCTTCATCTCATTACTGAATCTAAGAGCCCGTAACTAACAGTTCCCTTTTTAAGTATCACTTTCACTGGCCTCATTCCCTCTTAGGGACCCGCGGTATCGGTGGGCCCGTGCTTCAGTTTTGCTCCTCCTTCCGCTAACTGTTGATCCTCAGATGGGCTATGCCCGAACTGCGTTCCTCTATCCCATTTCTCTTTCCAGTGATTCTCAATTCCGGTCTACCGCCTAAGGCACTATACTGGTTATCTCTCTGGCTGGAGTACCTGGATATCTGTGCTGCGCGGCCGTCGGTCGATCGCTGTTCCCTTTGGCTCTGCTGCCCAAGCTCTCACAACCCGTCTAATTGATTCCGGGTCATATACCCTTATAGTAGTTGCTGTGTGCCCCATAAGATCATCAAAGATCACTCAAGCCAATCCCGACGGTGCAGGGCGGGGTCATATCCCCAGCTTTGGCGGGCGCATGCAGGGCATGCAGGCTGTCCGCAACGATGTGCGGGCTCAACAAGGCTAGTGGAGCTCATCGCTTGCGCTCTCTTTACGAAGTGTTTTTCAGGTTAGGTGTCCAGTGTACGGTCAGCTCCATCTAATGGCACCCATTTGGGATAGCAAGCCTCAACTTTTCTGGCCCTAAAGCTTCCATTCCTGTGGGTTGCAGATGGCAAGCTTCTACGGTTCCTGGTTTACTGTGGTAAACGCAAAGTGCCACTGTAATTTGGGCGGGTATACTGTGTGATCCATATGCAAAAAGTCGAAAGTCCTTCGGCTTGACCTCGTAGCTCAGCTGGTAGAGCACTCGCAATACTAAAGTGAGGGTGGTTACTATGCGCGAGGTCAAATCTTGCCGGAGCCAAAGACCTTTCACATTTTGGATCACCTCCAAACATTCCTCTTCCGCCTCGGTTCGCTCATCTATCGTTCTTGCTAGCACTCTTATCATTTTTATTTTGTGTCTTTTACCTCTGAAAGCACACCCACCCATTCTTTCTTTGTTCCTATTGTTTTCCACTACGGTTGCTCCCAGTGCATGATGTCATTCTCGCCCCATAAGTTTTACTCTGCCCAAGCCCGCTGTATTTCCCTTTCCACCCATGTCGCCCCTGCCGGATCCTAGTCTTCCTTCACTTGGCACCTCACTAGCCACCATTTTTCATATCCGTTCCTTGTCCCTCCATCTTAAACCCCCGTCATTACGCACCAGGTCCACCCGCACCCATGGCTATTCACTATAGAAGAACGCGTTGTTCCAACCTATGCATTTTCCACAGCCACTTCTATTATTTGTTCACCATTAAATTTCCCTAGACTGACCCCGTCATTCTTCTGTGGATCTTACCATTGGGCTGGGCCCCGACTAGAAACTTATGGCTCAATTCATTTGTGCAACCTCCTGCAGACATGTAGCTTTCCAGTTCAATTCTCCCAACTTCGACGCACAACTATTTCTCGTGCCCTCTTTTCCATCACAGGTATACCCACCTGAGCTCTTCTCTTTTTCTCCTCGGTCCCAATCCAGTTTCATCTGCAGTAAAACGACCTGATTGGTCATCTCTCACCTGTTCCTCTTTGGTCAGTATTCTCATTTGTTCTGTTTATTAGTAGCCACAGTCATCTTCAGTGCCTCTGTCAGGCCGCGCTGCTTTTCCGCTTTCCATCTAGTGTAAAGTCACCTTTACGTCATAAGTTCCGCGTGCGTTTTCAAAGCATATATTCGGACATCACATGATCCTTCTCCTCCTTCACTTTCTTACCTCTCCTCTACGATGCTGGCTGGTACAACTGTTGCATCTTTGCCTCACAGTTCGTCTTACACTTCAGCGGTGACATTTTACACTACTTAGGCTACTCCGTATTTTCACTCCTTATGCGTTATCCAGCCTTTTATATGACCATCATCTTACTGCATAACGTATGTCCATTTACTAAAGCTCACCTCATTTTCGACCCTCGCCATATGTCAAACCTGCAATATTCAGGTAGTGAGATTCACTATTACCTGTTTTCTTCGATCTTTCCTTTGGACTCCCTCGTTTACCAAGTTCTACCCCCAGTCATCGGTTATGTGCTTCCAAAGTGGCTTCTCTCTTTGTGCCAACTCCAAATGTTCACCTGTCACCATTCGTCAGAGTTTATCCAAGGCAATTCTGCACCATTTGATTTAATCGTTTCTGGCTCTTCCAAGCACTGTCAATTCCGCGTCCAATCTCTCCAGTGCCATTTGCTCCTGTCCATCTTATATATATATAAATGTACAAAGGTATATTCGTATTTTTCCTCTGCATTCTCCAATTCCTTGCCGGTCAGTTCTCCTGCCATCACCCCACTACTCCTCATGATATGCGCCACTCTGTCTATATCCGTGCTCCACTTTTGCCATACCTCGATCCCTCCGAACCATTGATTCATCCGACCCACAATTTGTGTCGTGCGTAGCCTACTCCCTGTTATCAAAATGACAACTTCTTTTTATTGCATCGTGGCATAAGTCATGGTAATCTAAGACCTCGCTACACTGCGAAATTCTTTGTCCGTCTTTTCTTTTTTCCCTTTTTTCACCGTTTCCCTTTACCATAGATTCTCATGCCCATTTTCGTTCTCTCCCAAGTAAAACTCTCAGGACCCAATGCCCTCCACCTGGCTGAGCCAGTTCAGTTCGGTTCAGTTTATGTGGAAATGACAAATCGCATGTACAGATAGTTGTGTTGCCGGCGCGTTTCCGTAGCTCCCAACACAGTGATTTTCCTTTTCTGAAAGACAGAAACGTTATGCAGTATCAGCTCCGGCTGAGGAAGGTGGGAACAATAGGTAAATTTTGTCTGACCCAAGACATTATCTAACACGATTCGGGGTATACTGCCACCCAACACTGACGTACTGATTTCTTAAAGGCCACCACCATTTTTGGAATTATGGCCTCCTCCTGGAGCCTATTTCAATAGGGTAACCATCCATTCAATGAGTAATTCGTTCTTGAGTGCTCCCTCTGTAATCTGAGGCTATGCCCCTTGTGACTCTCTATGAAGTTGAGGAGAAAAGACCTTCTTGACTTATACCTGACAGTCCCTTGACTACCTATGAGGATCTTATCAAACCCACCGAGAACTGATTCAAGGCAGGGAGACGCTCTGTGTAGCTAAACCCCCTTCACTCAGTCATCATTCTAGTGGCTAGCCTTTGTACCTTCACCGGACAATCTTTATTCGCCTGGTAGCACGGTGACCGGGCTTGCAAGCAGCACTCCATGTGCGGCCTAACTATGGCTTGGTATATCGGAACGAAGGTCTCTGGCCCTCTACAAGGCATGGTAGATCTAACTCGTAGGGTCGTTCCCTGGCCTTGGCTTCCGAATTCACCGAGCAAATTTGAATCCACCCCTGGGTTCACTTAAGACACCTCCATTATTCCTTGATGTGTATACATTTATCCCCCTGTTATCTCCCTTCATAGTCTACCTACCCCACTCTTGTCATGCATATTTCTGCATTTTTCATAAATTTTGTCTCTGTTTTTCTCTCCTGTTAAATGGTTTTTCATACGTCTGGCATGCTTCAGGCTTCTCCAAAATAGGTTAATACTGTTGTTTACAAAACTGACGGCGTGCAAATGACTGCAAATCGGAATATGCAAGAGAGAGTCAAACATAGAACGCTGGGTTGACACTCCGTCGGCCAGAAAAGTGGAGTGGGAAGTGCTAATCTTCAGCAAATTATTACAGAAAAACCCCATAATTGTTGTTGAGCTCAGATACCCAGTCGTAGAATGTTAGAAGGAAAAAAGGGAAGTAGTTAGGAGGTGTGTGAATTGATAATCAACCGTTGGTTCAACTAACAGGATTTCTGTCTGCAGGGAGAGAAAAGCAGATTAAGTACGGGGTGGACGTAAAAGGGGCAGATGTGATGGATGTCATATGGAATTACAGAAACAATGCACAGCAGAAACTGCCACGAAATGCAGATGATTAATTGAATGTGCCTGGTGATGAAGGTCTAACAATCGGATAGTCAATAACCTAGATTATATATAAATAACTTCCGATCAAAGATGGGGATAAAAGCCCACTAGTGCGGCTTGGGCGCCCGTTCACTAAAATTCAGCAGTACACAGCGACAAAAAGGTTTTTTCTAGTGAAATAGGACTGAGACGATAGAGTTTGTTAAAGGTATCAGACGACCAAAACGAAGACACGGAAGGTTCTTAACGAGGTAAAGGTAAAAGATAGAATATAGCTATTTGATAGAATCGAAAATGATCAGTACGTGAGTGAGAGAAGCAAGATTTGTGGATGATTAAAAACTGGATGTGCTGAAAAAAGCCTGTCTTGAGACATCCGGAAACCATTCGGACGGTCGATAACCTGAAACGTAAGTAAATGATTACCAGTGCAACGGTCAGGGAATCCGGTTGACTGAATGACTGGATCCATATAAAGGACCCACTTGGCGCAACAGAACATGGGACCGGTGGTAAGCAAATGCAGCGCTGGAAGGAAGATCACTTTGGGATTTGTGATGTCACCAGCAAGTGCGGGCCTCTGCATTTTACTGGGGACTTTTTCAGGGGAATCAACTGAAGTCTTAGAAATTGAGCAATGTATGGAAGACTTCACGGGGACTTGTGACGTTTGTAATGAAGATACCTTAAAATTGGGATATTTATTCGTTCTAGGGTACACACTCTTGCAAGGTGACAAGAGAGAGTAAACGCGTCAGTGGGATGTAAACTTAAAACTAGTAGGGGAAACAAAAGAGATAAATAATAATAATAATATAATATTATTGGTATATTTCTCGGCCATGGTCGAGACGCACGCGCTAGCGCATGATCATGGTGTAACACGTTAGTGAATAAGATGAAATATTCACAACTTCTAAGTATGAAAGTCGAGAGTACCAGAGATGGAAAACAAAGACAGCAACAGTTGGAATGGGTCAATCTGATAATTTCTTGCGCGGTAGTTTTGGACCAGTTTTGAGTCCGAGCTACGCAGTGGTGCGCGGTGGAGATATCGAAAAATCGTTAACGCAGTGCCAAGGACGAATTATGAACAAAAACGATGCAGGCCAAGGAAACCGGAGGCCCACTAAGGTTCTGCAGATGAAGCAAATTTTGAACAAGAAGAAAAGGGGAAAAATTGTAAAGAAGTGTATTCAGGGAAATCGACGCACGCGAAGAGGACAGCTATTCATGAAGACAATGCAGACCCTGAATGACGGATTTACCGGAGTTCAATAAACGGAATGAGTTTTGAAGCAGGGGGACATGAGATTAATTTCGTGAAAGTGAACACCGGTGGATATGGGAGAAAAGGCAGACCATAAAAGGTGAGTTCAGATTCAGCACCAGTAACATTTATTACTTAGAAATGAGAAAGCGCAACTGGAGGGTCCTCGAGAAGTGGGGAGTCAATTTCCAGCCGGCTACGGTTCGGGGGGATGATAAACAGTGGTAACGGATAATAAAGTGGGAAATCTCAGCCTGGATTTCAGCGTTATTTTGCTGTTTCACTGACAAACATATGTGTTGACGCACTTGCCTCCAATGTTATTCAGCGTCATTTGTGGTAACGTACGACATAGAATGCTTAAGTTTCGTCTGGCAGGGCAAAGTATGTGTCGGTCAATCAGCCGAGTGTGTTTGTATATTAGCGGCGTGCGCGTGAACTGGAAAGCGTGTTGGTTGCGTTAGAAAACGCTGGGCGATCTGATAAGCAATTAGGAGTATTTCCTTTTGTGTGGTTTGATCTCTGTCCCAGTTGCTATGGTAGGTCCCACTTGAGTCTCTGTCCGTACGAGTCAAAGTGGCATCCTTGGTTAGCCAATTAGGCGACCGAGATAGTGATAGACAACGAACCTGAAATAAAGGGGGATTGCAGTCTGGACGTGGTTCCAGCTGTGGGCTATGATAATATATGAAGACAATAAATAGTGGCTTGTTTAGGTCTATGTGAGTGGAGCATGGGTAAAATAGGCCCGCAGTGGATTTGGGCCATACTACTACAGGTTGCGAACACTGGTTTGGTAACTGTGTATGCATTTCAAAGAATTCATGATTTGCCAGTGAGCACGACATCGCTCGGATACTAATGAAAGGCCTAGGGCTTCACGGTTAAGAGTGGTTAGAAATGATATCCCTCAATACCGTTTTCTCACACAGAAAGCAGTTTGGCAATGAGGCGATAACATAGGTTTGAAATAACAGGCTGAGCGAGTGGGACTAACACGCTGTTTGGGTAGCGCTTCGCTGTTACTGTCTCTTTCGGCATAGTGGTTATTCTATACTGAGTGGTTCCTGAGGAGTCTGAAAGTAGAAAGAACTATTGGGGTGACAGTGGTGATACATTGGAGGCAATCGGTCACGTGTCTTGGAACATTAACGTGAGTTTATCTATGCTCTTCCTCGATAGCGCTATCGTACTGAGATTAGGCTAGAGTGAGAGCAAGAAAATCTGATGTGGATATGATTGCATGGTTAACGTGGTATCTTCTTCGTCGTTATAGTATTGCAAAACAGGACAACACCGATGTGAAGACTGGTTTGGGGAACCGTGAGAGGTGGGAATGTGATGGGTCCGAATTTTCGTCAAGGGAGCAAACTTCAACGGTCTACATTCAGTGCTCATGGTGAACAGCACAAGGACCAGCTTCAGGTAGGGAGGTAGCACGATACACAACCACTGGCATCCAGCATGTGGCTGTCCAAGAATGATCCACACTATTTTAGACGTTTTTAATATTATTTTTAATGGTTTTATCACAGTCAGGCATCTGGCTGTCAGAGGAGGCGGAGCCGCTTTTGGTGGGCGACCACAGCTCCCACGCCCCGGCCGAAACATGGACCGCATGTAACAAGCCGCATTGGGAATAGGTCAACCACACCAGTCAGTCCGTAGCAAAGCTACAACCCGGAGACATGGGTCACATGTGACAAGGCTGGTGTGTCTGGAAGACAAAACAGTGGGGTATTTTTTCCCCACTTTTTTATGCCAATCTCTTACATTTTGGTGTTTTTGTCTTATTGGTGGTCAACTCTGTGCAGGGAGACCATCACGGCTAGGAATGTTTGCAGAAGTGCCGAGCTAACACTCGCCTTATCCGTGAAGTCAGAACCTCCAGGCCGTTTACATGGGACGAAAAATGTAGGAGGAGCTGGAGTCAACCACAGCCTGTGATTATTCGGCGGGGTTTATGTTCAACAAAATGCCAGTCTGCACAAAGATGGGGTACAACTAGCAGCATCAACGACGTGATTTGTTATTACGATCCACAGATGGCTTGTAGTTTTGCTGGCTAAATATCAAATGTTGTATAGGCCGATCATGGAGGATGCTAGAGTTCTGTGATAGGGACAGAAGTTGAGCTGTGATTGTCTAATGGTGACTACTGGATGGAGGTTGAAGAGTCGGACAGGTGCTGCGTCTTGGGTTAGAGACGGAGGCAAGGACCTAATAATCATCGGCACCGGAAATGTTCAAAGACTATCTTTCATGCTTTCAGTGATATTTCATATAATCAAATACAACTTCTGAAGCACTGGCCTCAGTCATGAGGGTTACTAAGTTTAGGCATTGCAAATTGGTTGGTTTACGCTTACGTGATGGCAACTACGGTGTGTGGTGTGGCACATCCTAGATTATCAAGGAGTCTGGCTAGTATCCAACGCTTTCCTCATAAGCTCCATCAAAAGACATATAAGGATTTGTAAAAGCGATCAGTTTTTGGATGTCCAGAGCTACGTGTAGTCTAGACTTAAACATAATTAGAGAATCTAGGGGACGGATATTAGCTGGGAGTTTATTCCACAAAGTTGCATATTTCAGGAGGAAGAAGTTTTGCCTTAAGGATTTCCGAGAAGTAGGGATCACTATACGGTGTTCCCTACTACGCAGCTGATGTGTCGAGTTTATCCTAAATTGAACTTGGCTAGAGGATACGGCTTGTTTGTGGAGCAAAGTAAACAAAAATGCGAGGTTGAGTTTTATTCTCCTAAGCCACAGAGATAAAGCCACAGGAGTGTACACCGGTGTCTGTAGGTCAGGCTGGCAGAAGGCCCAAACAGTTTCCTCTTAAATCGAAGCTGTACACTCTCAATGTCGCTAATGTCACGTTTATATATATTTGAGAACACAGGCGTACAGTACTCTGGGGTTGGGCGAATATGAGTTTTGTATATCTCTATCTTACTGTTCGTGAGAAGAAAATTTCTCTGCAACAAGCCAGGGGACTTGTTTGCCCGTGCAGTTATGTAGGAAGTTTGTTCAGAGAAATCGAAAGTGTAAGAATATTGCAGTCCGAAGTCTTTTATTGTTGGGGAATATGGGAGTGAGACACCGCCAATCTTAAGCGTATCATAAGGAATATTGCAGTTTAGCGTGAGATAACTGCTTTTGTTCACTAAAAATTCCATTTTCCAACGATCACACTAGGAGGATAAGGACTGTACGTAGACCATGACGTTATTCAGTGCTACGGGTAGGTTTCCTCGTTTGAATTCGTGTACTATCTTCATATCGTCGGCAAACAAGAAAATTTCGCCATAAGTGACGACATTGCAAATATCATTTATATATAGTAAAAACAGCAATGGTCCTAGAACACTACCTTGGATAACCCCGCTGTTTGCTGGGTGGGGATCTGATATCTGGCCGTTAATGCAGGTAACTTGGTGACGGTCTCGTAGACAGGATTTAAACCAACTAAGTAGGGGTTTTTTAATCCTTTATCCTCTAATCTTGTTGAGAAACTGCGGATGTGGCACTCTGTCGAAGGCTTTTGTCATATCAAGATAGATGATGACGAGTGCTCTGTCTCTGTCCGCAGCTGTTGTTACCAAATTCAGAAAGTCGAATTGGCAGGTTGAGCACTACCGTGATCTGAGAAATCCGTGCTGTCTTGGGCTGATGAGCTCATGTGCAGAAAAGCAATCGGTCAGGTGGTGTTTTACTACTTTTTCTGGCAGCCTCGAAATCATTGGCGTATGATTATTCGGGCGGTAATTGGCAATGTCATGCACTGCGCCTTTCTTGTGTCTGGGGATAATAATTGGGTGGGGAAGGTTCCGGTTTGCAGAGGTAGATTGTATGGGTTTAATAGTAGGAGGGGAATGTCTGGGCCGCCTAGAGCGAATATTGCTGATGGTAGGCTGTCAGGACCGGGGTAATAGGTCGGTTTGAAAGTGTGAATGTATCTATTTATACCCATAATGGTAACCGTGATAGAACTGAGTGAGGAGTTCGTGACAGACCGGGTGACAAACTGGGTACACGATGGTCTGAGAGACACGGTGGTTGTGAGAAAAGTGTTAAAAGTGTCAGCTATCTTTCGAGGTGAGAATATGAGGTTATCCAAACGGATGATCTGTTTTATGCATCAAGTTGATTGTGGGGCACGAGCCTTTTGTAGCCGGGCTAGCTCCTACGCTTTGTTTGGGTGGCGTAATGATAGATGCAGTTAGTAGCACGCTATTTTATCTTGGTGAAAATGGGTGCACTTGTCTACCATGATAGCGACCAAATATAAAGTAGACTTTGACACGTTGTTACCAGGATAGTTGGAAAAGACCGTGAAAACAGCAATAGAAGGCCTAAAAGTGTTTCTCAATCAGCAGTTGGTGCCGGCGGATGGCGTTTACCGTGCGCTAGACACTCGACAAAAGACAGTTTCAGGAGGTTGGCGGTGCAATGCTCCAGCCTGGCTACACCAACACATAGGTGCAGACCAGCTGTAGGCCTAAACTGCGCCCGTCAGAGTACCAGACCTAACTGTGGCCAGCAAAAATGAGATTAGGAGAAGCTTTTGGCGAGGCCAAGGGGAAGTTAGAACGGCGTCATCAGATCTTGGCGGCCTTGATTGAGTAGGATCTTAGAGTGAAACCAATGGAGCAGCAATTGGGTGGCCTCTGGAAGCATGAGCCTCGACATAACCCAGTGTGGCCTCCAAAGCGCCAAAGTTCAGCGAGCTTGAGGAAAACAAGAATGAATGCATGTAAAAGGGAAGTATGGAAACGCGTTTTGAGGTATTCACAGCTTAGGGTCAAAGAACGCAGATATATAAAGGATTGTCCAATTATTTAGAGAAAAGGGCCCGGCTTAAGAGCCCCTTATAGCAACTCATAGTCATGCCATTACATCACAATATATTACGACAAGTCAAAGGTTTGAAGCAGTTAGAAAAATGGAAAGTGATAAAAATTAGTAATGAGAAAAAGGATGGGGGGGGGAATTGTAATCCGGGCTCAACTCAAAACCGGATGTGTATTGTTTTTCTCGTGTCTTTCGGTTTCCATCTGTTCTATGGCCTGCTATCCGTTGGCTGGAGGGCCAGGGCAGGTTAAGGGCACATACCTTTTGTTTTTCACAGCAAAGAGGGGGTTTGTGGGGGTGGATGTTCATGGCCCCCGTTGTGGCCAAAAGGTGACACTTTTGCCGGTCTTGTTTGCTGATCTCGAACGTTATACAGTGCGCGGAAGACCCCAGTCACGTTTACTGCGTGATCAGTTTGGGCTAAGTGTGAAGCGATAGCGCTAGTGTGTGACTTAACTGCTCCAGCGTTTAACCATGTTTGTTGGTGTTCACGGATGCGTCCAGACAAACGCCTGCTCGTACCGGTATACGTCGTGCCGCAGGAACGAGTGGATAAGCAAACACAAAATGAAGCTACAGCATCAGGCACTCTGTCTTTCAACCGCGAAAGCACTCCCGGCCGGGATTTGAACAAAACTCTGAACTTAGCTGCGTGAAACGTACAATCTCTACCAGCTCACCTCTAGAATGTATGGAACGGCTACTGCTTTTCTGCACTTAAGGCATTCAGTTCAAACTTAACTGTCAGATCTATCGGTAAAAGGATGGGGTAGCATTGGGCTTACCACTCAGACCACTACTTGTCGACCTCTTTATGGTAGTTCAGAAAATGGTTCATTGAATCTTCAATCCGAAACCGTATTGTAAAAAAGCTCTACGTAGACGACATTTCCTGTGCTATCAATTCATCAGACTACATAAGCCAACTGTCAGGCAGCTTTAAACCAGCTCAAACGAAATTACGTTTCACAAAAGAAATAGAGTCAGACAGCACAATCGCCTTCCCGAAGTCCGTATGCGTCGCCATGAAGACGGTTCAGTCAGCCTGTCGTTACACAGAAACGCAACGTGGAACGGGAAATGAGTTTACTTCCACAGATTTGTTCCCCTAAAAATAAAAAGAACCTAATTCGATGCCTAAAACAGGGCAAGAAAAATCGGTTCGCAGGGTACCGTTGATTAGGAAATGCAAACAATGCCAGCAACCCTCATCCAAAACGGCAACTTGGATAGGGTGGGTGAGAAGAAAATGCGAGTAAAGGTGGAAACCCCAAGAAAGTTTTGGGCGGAAAGAAAGCCGATATACATCTCTTCGACGTTCAAGGGTGATAAGCTGGTAGAGATTGTACGTTTCACGCAGCTAAGTTCAGAGTTTTGTTCAAATCCCGGCCGGGAGTGCTTTCGCGGTTGAAAGACAGAGTGCCTGATGCTGTAGCTTCATTTTGTGTTTGCTTATCCACTCGTTCCTGCGGCACGACGTATACCGGTACGAGCAGGCGTTTGTCTGGACGCATCCGTGAACACCAACAAACATGGTTAAACGCTGGAGCAGTTAAGTCACACACTAGCGCTATCGCTTCACACTTAGCCCAAACTGATCACGCAGTAAACGTGACTGGGGTCTTCCGCGCACTGTATAACGTTCGAGATCAGCAAACAAGACCGGCAAAAGTGTCACCTTTTGGCCACAACGGGGGCCATGAACATCCACCCCCACAAACCCCCTCTTTGCTGTGAAAAACAAAAGGTATGTGCCCTTAACCTGCCCTGGCCCTCCAGCCAACGGATAGCAGGCCATAGAACAGATGGAAACCGAAAGACACGAGAAAAACAATACACATCCGGTTTTGAGTTGAGCCCGGATTACAATTCCCCCCCCATCCTTTTTCTCATTACTAATTTTTATCACTTTCCATTTTTCTAACTGCTTCAAACCTTTGACTTGTCGTAATATATTGTGATGTAATGGCATGACTATGAGTCACTGCAACGGAGCTTTTACGCCAAAACCTGTCCTCCAAATGGGTTCATTGCAAAATTTCCGACACCTTCACACTTATTGGATTTCTGTAGCTTTTCATTTGGGACTTTTCACATTTCCATTTGATTACTTCGCGTTTGCTTGCTCTATCCATTAAACGGTATCATTCTCCAAGTCCTGTTCTTTTTGTGTGTCTGCTTCCTGTGGCGATATTTTTCGAATACCGTGACGAGTTTACTCAGAGCCATCTCAAATCGATGGCTGAAATAGGAGGTGCGTAAGCCCTAATGTAGTTTATTCCGTAGTAGGGTGCACATTCGGTGAGGCATTATGGAGGTATGCTGGTGTTGATATTGCGGTTAAAGACACGAGCCGTCAGAAGTAATAGATCGGTAGAAAAAGGTGTGACGTATAATGGTTTAAATATGCACAACCGGCTGTTGAGTATGTTGTACGAGAAGAAAAATCTTAGGTTTATTGGGCCAGGCCACGAGAACCCCTAAATAAAAAATCACCGTCTTCTGTAACTTATGGATATGCTTAATAAAACCACTTTATTGGCGAAAAGAAGTAAAGGTTGTCGAAAGAATTGTTTTCCGTTGATTAATTCTCAAACGTTTTGCTGATTACATATTGAACATTGAACGGAGGACCATGAACATAGACTCGGAACAAATTCCAATCATGGGTATAGATTCGTCAGCCAAACTATACCTATCACGTGGTCTGCTTATCCAGCTGATGCCTTCTAGCTAACCGCACGGTGGATTCAAGCGGCCTTGGCCAGTCTTGGGCGATGGGAGTTGGACCAAGCGCTTTGGGTGCTCTTGTCAGGGGTCAAGTTCCCTAGTCGAGTTGCCTCTGCTATCGCCAGAGTACTCTACTGAACATCTTTGCGTTTGTTTGAGAAGACAAGGTAAAGGCATTTGAAAGCAGCATCCAGATTCACCTGGTGTCCCGTGTCAACCAAATGCGCTGAGGTTTTCCGATTGATCGATCCAGTTTTTCAGTGACCCAACCAGCGCGGTTGATGCTCTTTAACCTGAGCTGGCAGCCATCGTGCCTTTCGACTCACATGAGACGGGTCACGAAGACGCCTGGAAGAGAATACAAACATTGACTAGGTCAGCACTAGCGGTCAATCCCTGCCCTGAATTTGGATTAGAGGAGAACTTTGGAACACACAACGCAGTGTATCGGCTTTGAATGTATTTTGAATTTCTCTCCCTAGTGGATGATTTAGGATTTCACTAGCAATATCTTCCTTAATGGCAAGCTTATACAGAGGTATTCCTTTCTTAATGTTTTTAAGGGGATTTCTGACAGTCTTCCGATAAGTTTTCGTTCGATAAATTGGTTCGGGTAACTGTTCTAACGTAGTGTTTCTTATCAGCATTGATTCTCCATCCGTAATCTCTGCAGAACAAATTTTCTCCGCTCTGGAAGCCAAACATTTTACTAAGTTTTGCTTCTGTTGCACGCTAACGAAACTGTTGAAATTGGGAGTACTGGCTGTTCCACGTTTATTTTGTTGCGTATTTTTCCGGATCCGACCATCCTTCACTCTCGTGAAAGGCTTATCAAGAGACGGTAGTTGACGGCTTACTCTGTGTCTAGTTGTAAGGCTCGTTGCTTTGTGTGCCCCAGTGAATAAAGTTGACATTAAATCTAGGCCACGATCAAAGTCGGTCACGCGAAATGAACTAGCATCACAGGGATAGTAATGAACAAAGCCCTCATCTGTAGATTTTAGCTTGGTTCTTTCTAACTTTGCGAGGAATGCGTCGGCAAGAAATGGACCTGGTAGTGATCCCATAGCCACAAAGTCCCGTTATCTGTAAAAAGTTCCATGAAATAGGAACGGAACAATAATTGTGCATCCAAGCAGTAGCTTGCGCAAACCTTCTAGTGGTACATCGACGTTCATATTATACTCTTTTAGTTCACCACGAAGTCGATGGTTTCTGGTAATGGTGCTTTCGTGAAACAAGATTCGATGTCAGCCGAAAACTAGGTAGTTTATTATACTGACATTTTTTATTCGCCCCATAAAACCGAACCTCGCTAAAGACTATTTATAACCACATCCTTTTTGATTATCTCAAACTGCTTGGGTAACCATAATGTGACATTATGGTGGGGTGAGCTTATGATTGCTAGTATGGGGCAAATCGGTGCTCTAAATTTGTGGATCTCGGGACGTCCTTACAGCCTGGGGATTGCAGGTTCCGTGGGCCTTAGCTGCTCATACATATGGTTTGAATCAAAAGTGGCATCCCTCACGTGTTTTGAGGCGGCTGCTATCTGGCTCTCAACACGTTGAGTGAAGCCTTTCTCACCTGGACTAGTGCCGGCAAAAGTGAGGGCAAGAGAGCGTGGCCTGGAGGAGCAGACGACCTTGAAGTCTCTTTCAAGACATTGGATTTAATGACCGACCAAGACAGATAAACTTTTGCACACATGAGGAAGAGCGAAGGGTCAGAGAGGCTGCTTCGCATAACACCACGTTCAACCAGCTTATGCTTGGAATTGTGCTCATTGTTCAAAACAGCCTTAGAGAGATTGGGTAGGCACAAATTATCCAAGGTAGTAGGGGGTCAGTGATAAATCGGGGTCAGATTTTAGTCAAAAGATGAGCTAGTCACGCTATCAAGTGCTTATGACATAGCCGGATGAAGTTTTATAACGGCCATCACGTTGTCTGCTGCCTCAGCTACGTGATTCAGTCAGTCAAATTATTGTGTCGCTTAAGATCACGGACGAGGGTATCCGTACTGTGGGTTACTAATTAGATGAAGTTTGAGGAGGTTTTCCACAGAGTTTACTTTGGTCGTCTTTTCTGTTGGCATGAGAAAATAGAAGTAAGATTAACAAAGCGATAACTTGTTAAAATATGCTGTAGGCCTTTTTTTGGGGTAAGACTTACAGAACCTTTCCTCTTGGTTGGCTTTAGCCTATGGCTCTGTGATAGGGCAAGTAAATTTTGATGTGAAGAATGCAAGAAGAATCTTCATTAGCTGAGTTTCTGGCTCCTCGCGCCAACAATACACTCTGTGAATAAATAAAGCAGGTTCAACTCATGGGAAGTCAAATTAAGATTTAACCATTTCAGTGGACTTTTAATCATCTAGTCCTGGACGGGGAGATGGTTCGACAGCGCTCAGTAATTGGGAGGTATTTAATACTTCCAAATCCACCATGAGTAGAGTTGAAGAGGTGAAAGAGGGAAGACGTTTGGAGCCATTTATTAAAAGGAGCTTTATTTGGAGCAACCAATGTGGCAAAGGCCTGGGAGATAGAGGGGGATACCGAAGTGTAAGGTTGGTTAGACCTTTTTTCGCGGTTTCCTTAGTAAAAGCGTGCTTCGGTCCTTTGTCACGCGTGGACCACCTGCAAGTTACTCTAATGCTCGGCATTGCACGAATATGTAAACCAGAACGGCATTTTCTACGCCCCGTGAGAACGAGAAGGCGATTAGGAGAGATTGTGGTTAGCGTATATTTAGGAGTGTGCGTGAGAGCGTGCGCAAGAGCAACGGTCAAATGGCAACCGCGCTTGGCAGTCAGCATTCAGTTAAACAATAAACGTGGTAAAAGTACGAATGAGGATGGCAACCGCTACAGGGGCCTCCTCCTAGGAGTCCGAGGGAGTTGGGCTTCGATCGTGATGGTAAGCCGGAATTATTGGCTGTCCAGTAACTCCTCGTAGCTTGCCCGTTATATTGTTGTTGACGTCGAACGACTGCCGATGAGTTTAACGATGCCTGCACTCTCGAGGTCCGATGTGCGTAGGTCTAACTGTGTTTTTGGCGCCCACGGGTCTCATACGCATGCTAGCCGGAAGATCCCGCTTCAGGTCTATCCAAAAGGGCGCCCAGTTGTCGTCTCCAGTACCAGGCTGACGAATCGTCCCGTTATCCAATGAGTGGTTGGCCTCTTGAACGTGCACGGGAGTCAGCGAAGCTTTGGATGAAGCCAATGTGACTGTGTAGATCAGTCCGAAAGAGGGCAAGGCAAACTGGAACAAAATAGTGCCTTAGGGCGCCGGCGGATGTTCGACCGTAATATCAACATGAGAAGGATGTTCGGTGTTGTTGTAGTCGTTGGGAGACCAGAAAAAAATGAAATCATAACTACCGATTGTAATTTCAAGGGTCTGTTGGTTGGTAAATCCATGGCGAACTTCCCAACTTATGGCTAACAGTCGGTCGTAAAAATCGTCACAAAATCGGCGAAGCGGAGTGGATTTCGTAGTTGGCGACCGCGACGGCTACTTGGCGTTGCGGCTACGGTTGGAGAATCTGATGGACTAGCTGCTTAGTCCTCACTAGGCGAAATTGCGGGTGGTTCGAGTAATAACTCGCCCGATGCGGGTGACTGAGCGGCTTGAGTAGGCGTAAATTGGCCGAGCTGCTTGCACTCCATGACGGCAGGCTTGAGACGGTCGATAGATACGGTGTCGTGTCGTCCGCTGATGTCTATGACAAATGTTTTTGCCCTACGTTTTATCACCTGAAACGGGCCAGTGTATGGCGCTTGTAGTGGTGATCGAACGCCATCGACGCGAAGGAATACATGGATAGCGGTTCCTAACGCAGTTGGGACATAACTTGTAGACTGTTGTTCACGCGGCGGACTGGCCTTGAGCACTCGCATGTGCTGCGTAAGGCGCTAAGCATAGTCACCGTAGTCGAAAGTCACGGTTGGTGATGGGGCTACTAACTCCCCAGGCAGACGAAGTGTACAGCCATATACTAGTTCGGTCGGTGTTGCGTGTAATTCCTCCATAACGGTACTACGCAGACTTAAGTGTGCTAATGTTAGTGTTTCACTCCAAAGGGTGTTACCGTTTGCTCGAAGGGCGGCTTTTAATTGCCGGTGGAAACGCTCAACCATACCATTGGCCTGAGGATGGTAAGCCGTCTTCTTAACGTTTTGGCAACCGAGCGTAGCGAGTAGGCTGCCGAAAGCGCCGTCAAAGTGTGGACGGCGATCGGTGGTCACTATTGTCGGGCAACCGAAATGACTAACCCAAGCGGTCAGAAAAGCTTTCGTGGCCTCTTCCGAGGTAGGACGAGGGATAGGAATGGCCTGCGGCCAGCGAGTAAAACGATCCACGCATGTGAGTATGTAAAAGTACCTAAGCGAAAGTGGAAGTGGTCCTACGAGGTCGACTTGCACATGATGAAAACGTGTTTTAGGTTCTGGGAACCTAGCTAACGCAGCCTTAGTGTGCCTATGGGTCTTAACACGTTGACACTGCAGACAAGGACGAGCCCAGTGACGTACATCTCGTTTGACATTGTGTCAAACAAAACGCTCAGTTATCAGTTTCACCGAGGCAGTCACGCCCGGATGAGCCAGATTATGGAGTGTCAGGAACGTAGGATAACGGTGGGCAGCAGGAACTCCTGGTCTAGGGCGACCTTGCGACACATCGCACACGATGGTATTCTGGGAAGCTGGAATAGGTGCTGTCGTCAAGCTCAAAGAACCGTTCTGTCGAAGTTGTTCGATGTCAGGGCCCAAAGTTTGGGCCTGTGCCATTGCATCCAACTTGATGTTAATCGTCGGTGAGAGACTTAGTTGATGTATGCGTGGTAAGGCGTCGGCGGGATTAAGTACCCCAGAGACTTGTCGTATGTCCACTGTAAACCGTGAGACAAAGTCTAAGTGGCGAATCTCGCGTAGTGAGTATCGATCCGAAGCTGACTTTAGTGCGTAAACCAAAGGCTTGTGGTCTGTAAACACCGTGAACGAACGGCCTTCGAGTGCATGTCGAAAATGACGGATTCCCAAGTAGATGGCTGATAAATCTCTACCGAATGTGCCGTACCTTGATTACGCGGGTTGTGGGCGTTTGGAAAAGAATGCTTAAGGTTTCCAAGAACCGTCTACGAACTGTTGCAGTACTGCTGCAACCGCTGTGTCCGAGGCATCCATCACTACCGGAATAGGAGCCAATGGGTCGAGGTGTGTAAGGAGTGCCGTTTTGGCGACAACATCTTTGACCAAGGCAAATGCTACTTGTGCCGTGTCGGGAAACACGAACTTCCGGTTACCTCCGCGCAACAGGTCGGTTAGGGGTTGCATCATTTCCGCACAGTGAGGAATAAATCGGCGGTAGATGTTCACCAGGCCGGCAAACTGACGCAGCTGGCGAAAGGATTGGGGTTCAGGGTATTCGCGAATAGCGGAAACTTAATCTGACAGAGGGCGGATACCCGAGGATGAAATAGAATGTCCTACGAAAGTGATATCAGCCCGGGCTAATTCGCATTTCGCGATATTGGTCGTAACGCCGTGCTGGCTAAGGCGTTCGAAGAGTGCTTGTAAGTGTGTAGCGTGCTCTTGCTCTGAAGAACTAGCCACCAAAATATCATCCAGGTATACGTGGACATCTTCCAAACCACGAGTTTCCTCGTGCATGAACCTTTGAAAGGTCTGGGCTGCATTGCTGAGTTCGAACGGCATTCGCAGAAACTTGAACAGCCCGAAAGACGTGGTGACGGCAGTTTTAGGGATATCGGCCTCTGCTACCGGGATCTGGTTGTACGCACAAACTTAATCGATACGGCTGAAGACGGAGCAACCTGATAAAGACGAAGTAAGGTCCTGTATATGGGGAATTGGGTATCGGTCAGGGACGGTGACTTTGTTAAGCGCTCTGTAATCACCACAGGGTCGCTGGTCGCCACTGGACTTAGGGACCATGTAAAGGGGGGAGGCCGAATGGCTACTAAAAGGGCGTTTTATACCCAGTTCTAGCATGTTTGAATTCAGCCTGTCCAGCACGAAGCTTCTCTGATGCTAACCGACGCGGTCTACTGAACACCGGGGGTCCCTTAGTATCGATATGGTGAGTGACCTTGATGGTCACTGCTGGGAGAGGCCTGGCCTGCCGAAACATGGCCGGGTAGGTGGCGATGAGTTTGCTGTAAGGTTGGTGTGTCGGTGGTTGGACGTAAAAGGCGTGGCTTGATTCACTCGCGAATTATAACCCGCAACAGCGAGAGTGGTCTGACGAACCACCACTCTGCGGCGCCATGCATCAACTAACAAGTCAAAGTGTTGCAGGAAGTCGATGCCTAGAATTGGGTTCGGGACGTCGGCGATGACGAATAACCAACGAAAATTAGTCTTTGAACCTAAGTTTAGGGTGAGCGACCGTTGGCCAAACGTTGGGATGACCGTGCCATTGGCAGCGCGTAGTGTTTGGGCCTGCGGCGGGCTATTAACGCCTTTCGCTCGGGGGAGGACGCTCACTTCGGCACCGGTGTCTACAAGAAATAGGTTATTTGAAATGAAGTCCCTTACGTTCAAAAGACGACTGTGGGTCTGATACCCGGCTTCGTGGGTCGCCACCGCGGGCCGGGGGTTTAGTTTCCCTGATGAGCATCGGGAAACGTACACCCTGGTTCGCATCGTTTGGCTCCCTCACCGAAGCGACTGTGGTATTTACAATACCCTTCTTTTGAAGAGCCAAGACGTCGTGTCAGTGACGGACTATGGCGCCTAGGTGAGCGTGCGCGGTGCCGCTCTTGTGACCCACTTCTTATTGCTAGGCGTTGCAGTCTCGCGTCAATTTTAGACAAAACTGACGCGAGGTCGTTAGATGTTGGCAAGGCAGGCACCGTTGTGACGGAGGTCCTGGTTACTGCAGCTACAGCGGGGTTGTATCGTGACATAATGTCATCAGCTATCGCTGCGGTTTCCTCCGGCAAACACTTGCGCGTGGCACTTAGTAAAACTGGGATGTTGTGCGGCAAACGCTGCAGCCAAAGTTCCCCAAGAGAGGGTCCTCGCCCACAGTCGGTCCTCTCAAGCGCTGCATCTCACGCAGCAGTTCGGAGGACTTCCTACTTCCAAGCTCGATGGGTTGAAGTTGTTGCATACGTTGGTCCTGCATTGGGGTCGTGCGGGCAATGACGGCCTCTTTTAAGACCTCACAGCTTCGGGAAGAGATTAGTACGTCCCATTTTGCATTGTGACCCCCGGCGGGAGGCGGCCTGCTACCCACCTGAAACGGCTGGCGTCGCTAGTTATACGGCAGTTTTCGAATTCTAACTCAACCAGCGTGAACCAGAGTTCTGGATCAGCAGGAGTGAATGCCGGTATGTGCAGCGTGATCGCCCCAACGGTAAGGTCTGAGCAGGGTTTCCGTTCGGCAGACATAGCGATTACTTTATAGAATACAGACGGGAAAAGAAATCAACGACCAATGGAGCACTATAGTCATCGCGAAAAAAAATCACGAAGAACTAGAGACATGAAATATGTATGGGAAAAAAACATTATTTGGTAAACCAACCAAAAAATTCAACAGATAGGGAAACAATAAAACACACAGAAATGTACGCAGACGGGACCTTGAACGGTAGAAAACAAGGAAACTCACGTGACCTGGAGATCACGTTGGGCTCGCCAATTTGTAAGGTTGGTTAGACCTTTTTTCGCGGTTTCCTTAGTAAAAGCGTGCTTCGGTCCTTTGTACTGCGTGGACCACCTGCAAGTTACTCTAATGCTCGGCATTGCACGAATATGTTAGCCAGAACGGCATTTTCCACGCCCCGTGAGAACGAGAAGGCGATTAGGAGAGATAGTGGTTAGCGTGTATTTAGGAGTGTGCGTGAGAGCGTCCGCAAGAGCAACGGTCAAATGGCAACCGCGCTTTGCAGTCAGCATTTAGTTAAACAATAAACGTGGTAAAAGTACGAATGAGGATGGCAACTGCTACAGCTGGGCGGAACACTTTCAAGCAATATAGCTGACCCTCAGTATCAGCCAGTAGTGAATATGTCGATCAGAATTCCACCCTCCGACAACTGCTAGAGCACTGTCCCACTTTCCAAAGACTGACAGCCATCGTGTTTCTAGACCTTTTTCGCTGCCTTCGTCTCCATCGATAGGACTGCACTATGGAATATTTGTTGAGATAGGAGTACCTAAGAAGTTTGTGTCGTCACATCTCTGGTCGGGTAAGAGCCTACGATCAGATTTATAGGGTAAGACTTACAGAACCTTTCCTCTTGGTTGGCTTTAGCCTATGGCTCTGTGATAGGGCAAGTAAATTTTGATGTGAAGAATGCAAGAAGAATCTTCATTAGCTGAGTTTCTGGCTCCTCGCGCCAACAATACACTCTGTGAATAAATAAAGCAGGTTCAACTCATGGGAAGTCAAATTAAGATTTAACCATTTCAGTGGACTTTTAATCATCTAGTCCTGGACGGGGAGATGGTTCGACAGCGCTCAGTAATTGGGAGGTATTTAATACTTCCAAATCCACCATGAGTAGAGTTGAAGAGGTGAAAGAGGGAAGACGTTTGGAGCCATTTATTAAAAGGGGCTTTATTTGGAGCAACCAATGTGGCAAAGGCCTGGGAGATAGAAGGGGATGCAGGAGGGTAAATTTTCTGCGGAAACTGTGCGAGGTACCACTTAAACTTTTGAGGTTCTAGCCTCACGCATTGATGACGAACAAGGGTTTCTATTTGAGCTTCGAAGAGCTTTTAGTTTCTGATTAGGCTGTAAGTTCCTTCTAGTTTTTAAATAGTAGAACCTCAAATAAGTCGAATAAGAACTGCGGGGTCACAAGAAATTTGATGAACATTTGAAATTTGGCATAATTTGTTGTTCGGCCAGGGAGGACATTGGATATCACATTATCATGATGCTAGAGTAGGCTGGTTATTTTCCCAAGATACCTCGATAGATGTTGACGAGGGACAACAGTTGCTTTTTGAGGATCACCGGAAAGGAACAATTCTTTACCGTTGAACTGCAGAGTGGTTGTGGATGGTAGAGGATAAGTGGCCTCAAACAGTCCACCCGCGAGTTCTCTACCTTCCTCGCTCAAAGTTCCCAAAGAGCGGGTCAGTGGTAGCCCAATCGAACATATACTGCATCGTTTGATTGCCGTAAAGCAAAATGCTTTTTTCTAGGGTATGTTCCGTCTGACCAGCTTACCATATTTTTGGATGAGAAAACCTTCAGGCTCTACTGGAGGAACGAGTGAACTTGGAAGACTTCCGACCCAGCAGACCATTGGCGAATGGTGGCCAAAATGGGAGTGTATGGGACAGCGTTGAAAGTGCTTGGATGGGCAGGACTATGCTTACCTGAGAGGCCCTTCTTAGTCAGAACTAAAAAATCAGGTCCATGTTAGCCGGGGCAGGCGCAAGTTTGTCCTGAGAGTCGCTGCTCACCACTGCTGTTGTTGTGGTACGTCAAAGCTCTTGTACGAACCGGGGTGTCCCCGCCTCCTGTTGCCTGATGACATCAAACTTGTGGATGAACCTGGATGGAGTATATTTCAGGACTTGAATAAAGTCGACAAAGAGGCCATTATGTGGCAACTTTCATTGAGTACCGGAAAGTGCGGACACTAATATTACCAATAATAATAGTTTATTTTGGAGACGCCCGAAGCATGCCTTAAGCATGATCAAAATTTTTTTAAGCGGCAAAACTGACAAACTATATTCATGGAAAGTTTAGAAATACGCAACACAGGGGGGATAGGAAGAAATAGAGGGGTGATGAAATGGAGATAAACGTATGCACACCGAGGAGTAGTGTGGCGAGTTTAAGTGAACCCGGAGATGGGTTCAAATGCAAGCCCGGTGAATTTGAAGGTCAAGGTCAAATGAAGCAGCTGGCTGGGTCAAGGGGGAACGAAACTTAGAAGTTCTACATGAGGAGAACTGAAAATCTGCATGAAAAACTGTCGTTACGATAAACGATGAAGAAAAAAAGAAGAAAGAAGAGAAGAATGGAATAACAAACAATTGAGTTGTATGGCTATGGACTAGGTAGCCACGAACTATGCGGTATGGCAATAAACGGACGGTGTCAATTTGAAAACAGGGAGCTGGTAATGCAGGACGTGAATAGTGAGTCAGATTGAGTCAATGCCAAGGGAGGATCGAGGTACGGCAAATGTGAGGCACGGTTTTGGATAAAATGGATGCATATCATGAGGGGCCGTAGCATGGTGCCAAACGAACTAAAGAAAGCAGATGAAATATGTTGGTACATATATATATATATATGTAAGAGCAGGAGCAAATATCCGCGAAGAGACGGAACGCGGAAGTAGCAGTGGTTGGACGAGACAGGTAGGTTGGGGTCAAATGGTGCGGAGTTGACTTGGATAAACCTTGATGAACTTGTTTAGGACAGGTGAACATAGAGGATCAACTGCAAAAAAGAACCAACTTTGGAGGCACAGACCTGATGGCTGTGAGCAGAAGTCGATAAACGAGAGAATATGAAGGAAAGGATCGACGAACACAGGTGAGAGTGAATTTAGCAATGTGATTATTGCAAGTGTGACATGCAGTGACGGTCAAACATGGGTGAAGCTTTCTTAAATGGACTTACATTATGCGGCAAGGAGACGGCCATGAAAATGGCTGAAGAACACAGAGCGAATGGAAGTACGGGGTGGTTGGAGGGATGTAAATGTCACTGAGTTAGGGTAACTTGGAGGTTTAGAAGAACTCTGGTGCGAAGATGCAGCAGTTGTAACAGCAAATAACATGGAAGAGAAATGAGTAAGTGGAGGATCAGAAAGATCAGGCAGCGGCAGACCACATGGTTTGGAACTGTAGGTGAGAATGATGTCGCTACATTGACATTACACTGGGTGGGAAGCGGAAAATCAGCGCAGCCTGAAAGGCACAGTGAAGATGCCTGTGGTGAGCAATGTACGAAGCAGGCGAGGGTGTTGACCAAAAAAAACCAGGTAAGAGGTGATGAATCAGATGGTTTCACTGCAGATGACAGGATGAAGACAGAGGAGAAGAAATGGACTCGGACGGGAATGCTTGCGATGGAGTAAAAAGGCACGAAAAATAGTTGTGCGTTGGAGTTGGGAGAATGGAACTGGACGGTTGCGGGCTTGCTGGTCATTGCGTCGATGGACTGAGCCAGAAGTTGCTAAGCGGTTTACTGCCCAATAGGAAGATCCACGGAAGAATTACGGATTCAGGCGTGGAAAATAAGGAAGTGGTAAAATGATAATAACCTTGGTCGTAAAAATTGGAAAGATTGGAACGGCGAGTTCTTATATGTTGATTAGTCACGGTTACGGATGTGTCTGGTGAGTAATGGTGGGAGATTTAAGACGGACAAAAGGGATATCGCTAAATGGTAACTAGTGAGGTATGCGATCAATGAGCTCTAAAAGCATATGGAGATACCAAGTGAATACAGATTAGGTGCTGACAGGGGCAAAATGGGTGGGAAAGAACATATTTCGGGCTTGGGCAGAGTGAAATGGATAGGGTGGGAGTAACATCGCACGGTGAGGTTTGTCATTGTAAAACATGATAGGAACAAAAAAGGAGTGGATGGATGTGCACATAGAGGTAGAACAACACGAAATTGAAGTGATAAGAGTGCTAAAATGGACCACCGATGGGCGAAAAGTGGCGGACGAATGGTAGGAGCATGCGGTCAGCAAAGGACAGTGATAAATGCCGTAGGACGAGGAGAGTTGGAGCGTACAATCCGCAACCGACGCTAGGGGGTACAGCTGACCCTGCGCTGAAAACACAACCTAAAAAACAATTCGTGAAGTGAACACAAGAGGTGTGCACCACCAACCTAATTGCGCTAGCACATCGCTGCAGACGGCCCGCAAGCTTGGCGTGCGCCGGCCAAAGAGGGGGATCTGACCGCGCCTTGCACCGTTGGGATTGGCGTGAGTGTTCATCGATGAAAATGTTCCACAAATATGACGAACGGAGTACCCAGGAAGTGCAGCACACCAGGAATTTCCTGGGGCACAAAGTGCAAGGGAGAAGGGAATTTTGCCGGCTGAAGCAGCAAGTTATGTGACTTGCCCCCACCTGTTCACTTCAGTTCAGTTAAGCTTGCACAGGACACGCAGTGGCCGCGGCTAATCGAGCTTTCAGAATTGCTCTGACGGTACGCTTGCAGGTTATCCATGCAACACCGCACAGTGTTTTACATCGGACCCTTGCTAAAAATAAAAGGAAATCGTAAACATACACCACATATCAACTGCAGGAGACAGTATGCATCGTACGCGTTCACTAAGACAGTATGCAACAACTAAAACAAGTCGTCTACAATATGCCTCAGATGCACTGTTATGCTCCCCATCATCTATATGAACAAGCTCAACACTTACGACCTGGAGCCCGCCTGTAAGACTAGACAGTCCTCAGGTTCATTATGTCACCAAGCAGACTGTCCCAGTTGTTCACCACCCAGTCGCTGATGCAGTGTGACCTGGTTGTTAGCCTATCCGGCACTTCCTTCGGTTTCTTCTCGCCACTCGTTGCTCGGGATTCCGAATCCATCCAGGAAGGCCTATCCGGCTTAAGACTAGAAAAACCCTCCAGTACCCTTAACGTTTCTATAAGATCTCCCCTATGACTCCTCCTTTCCAGCAAGAAACGTTCGGAATCACAAAGTCTCTAGCGAAACGTCTTACCCGCTGGCCTTTGACTATCCGCGTCGCAAGGTATTGAACATTCTTTGAGCAGGCGGTACTCTTTTTTGTGGAGAGGTGACCAAGCCTTCAAGCTACTTTCTGAATGAGGTAGCACTATAGCCGTGTGAGGTGGTGCGAATATTTCTGGCTTCCCGCAAGAAAGTGCTGATCGCAGTCTGGAATTCACCACGAGCATTTTATGCAGCAGCACAGCTTTGGTCTGACCACTTAAAATCACTGGTCTCTATAGTCCCGAGTTATTCTAATTTTCAAGTCGATAAATATCACACGTCAGAGTTGGCGAACTCACAGTTCATTTTAGTGGAACAGAGGAACGTCGAGAGTTATTCATGAAAATGAACACAAAATAATTGCCTGTGAAAGGCTAACTGAATCAGTTGTCAGGGTGAACTAAGGGTCGCGAGTCAAAAGCTGCATCAGAAAAGAGGTAGAGAAGAGCAAATACAACATCACAGCCGATAAGAAAACGGATGTACGGGCATGGAAAATATTTAGTCAAACCTGATTAGACAGTGAGTGAAAAGTGTTCAAAGGAGTGACCCAGAGGAAGACGTCGTCGAACCGCTGAAGAAATAAAGCACACGTTCAAACAAAGGAAGACGTGAAATAACCTAATTTCTGAACGGAATACAGGAGCATCGAAAATGGTTGTAACTGGAGCTGGAAAATGTGAAAGAATTAGTGTGCGATGCCAAGCAACTAGTTTGCCGTTCGAAGCAGGATTAGCCAGCTTCATGAGGCAGAGCTACACGTTTCGAGTAGAACATATGATCCAGTGGATATTCGCCCAGATTGGCCACCCGTGATGTGTACAGCGCAGAGTATTATGACAAACGCCGTGTAAAACAAGAAGGATCATGAAATGAGCGAAAAATTCTATCAGACGGCCGGTTGAATTCCACTTTGGTCTGGATGCGCAATTCATTTCGTTCAGCAAGCCATTCGTCAGGCAGACATTTGGCTTCGGCTGAGGTTACCTGCTGGTAACGATTAATCATTTTTTCCAATTCACGCAATTTGGTCATGCACAGACGAAAATTGTCCATATTGTTCTCATCAATTTCATGCTTTAGTTCCGGAATGACAGCTGCGGTTGTCCAACCCTGAGTATTGGCTACATCCGCCAGGCCTGAGTAGACATGGTAACCAAAATACAGAATGTTCTGTGAATTCAATTTTTTCAAAGACATCAATCCGACAAAGCTTCTTCCGTAGTAGATGTGCCCTCGATATAATGATCCAACTCGTCCCCAATCTTTGAAACCCCGACTGCATCCATGTGCCAAAACTCATTAGAATCGAGCTGGAAAAATCCCTGTTTGTTGGCCCGAGAAGTGATCGCATCAGATATTTCCCTCCACTGGTCACCGATCAAAAGCGGCAAGCCACGATCTATGAAAGCAGTCGAACTGTTCGATATGACGTACAACTTTTCCCACTGCTGACCAGTTTATTCAAAAATTTGGAGAGATTGAGATCTTTGTAGATATACTTTCCGGGTTTACCCTTGAGGCCTAAACGCAAGAGACCGGATTTGTATACACGGGCAACTGAAGACGCGGCGTCGTGAAATACATGAATTGATTGATAGTTGATGCTTTGGCTTTCGAAGAATTCAATAACACAACTGAGGAGGTAGAATTCGGGAAGCATGAGGAAATTCATCAGTTGAAACGTCCCAGAAGTACTCGAACTGGGCCGATGCTATAGTGTTGAGCTGGGAATATAGGTGCCGTTTGTAGCCTTGAAAACGTCGTCCCGGCTGACTGGAGTGAGGCCCAGGTGTACCGTAACAATCTGGATGTTATGATAAGCGTCCACGTTCAATAAGTAACCCCGTTTTGCGTCAAAGTGTAGTCCGCGGATGGAAAAATCTCTCTCATAGTTGAAACTGAATGGATCATCTGGATACTTGAGCTGCTTCACCATCCAATCACGGGCTTCATTAAAAATGAATTCATCCGGAGTTTGCGTAATAGCAATCAAACCCGTAAATGTTCACCTTGGACATTTCCACCTCATTGTCGACAAACTCTGGCTTCATATCAGATGCAACGGCTTGTGCATTTTCACAAATTCTGGCACACGAGGATCGCATATGTTCAATCCCACTGTGACGTTCACTGGCAATTATCCTTAACCTGCGAAGACTGACGATCTTCGATGAATCCGTCCTGGTTCCGAATACAGTTGATGTAAGGCGGGTCTCGGCCGCAAGTGATCAAACCTCAGAAAATATTATAGGGTGGAGATCAGCGATTCACAGTAGTGCGTTCTCCCACTTGAAGACGTAGTTGAATATTTCACCATGCACTAATATAAAAAACAGAGAACGGTTAAGGTTCTTTAACCCCGCTAAATGCCTCCATGGTAAGCGCCCCCTTGTCTTGGACGACAGTCAGGCTTCCTGTCGGCCCTGATAACAAGTGGATTTTTCCAATGTTCGGTTGTAGGTCTCACTTGTGTGCTTAGTCTAGGACCGTTCCCGTATCCCTGCCTTGGTCACCGTTTCCTCGGATCCCACAAATTTCACGTTATCGGCAAAAATTCGACTGGGCTATGAAAGACGGGTGCAAGGTTGGTAATAAACAACAGAAACAGTGTCGGACCTAAGAAGGATCCCTAGGTTTTGCTTCTGGCGAGGTTCACCTAACTAGATCACCTGTCTCCTACTTTGATGCAAAAAGTACCACAGGAAGGGAAATACGGCAGCCACACACTTCTGACCCATTTATACAGAACTTTTTTCCTTGCTCAGCAACAGACGGTGACTGATTGGGACAGAAGCCCTGCTGAAGTCAAGGTAATATACTGAGACCTGCTCACCTTCATCCAGCCTTCGAGTCGCTCCATTTGGAAAGCGCAAGAAGCTAGTTATACAACTTCTGCTCTTTGGGAACTCAGGCTGGAATGAGCTCAACATTGAAAGCTTCAGTGAACACTGACAGAAGTGGGCGCTGGTAATACCCTCAAGAACTTTGCATAGGATGCTGGTTAGGTTTGCCGGCCCCCAGTTACCGATAGCCGACTTAAGGCGTCCTTGACCAGGTCAGATGGGGCCAGCAGTAGGCGAAAGGCCCCAACGAGTTCTTTACTCGTTGCCCCGTAGACACACACAAAGCCAGCCTTCTTACCTGGAAAGATGACTGTAGCTGCACTCAGCGGGATACTTCACGTATACAAATTGGCCGACACACAGGTAGGTTTGTATCCGACCCAACAATGGTGGCTGTCTCTCCTTCAACTCATTCGCGTTCCCTATTCTGTCCAATAATCCCGAAATCGTTGTTTACCAGTTCCGGCGCATTCTCTTCCCCAGGAAATCGTGTTTCTGTTAGGCCACTTGTGCTCGCAAGAGGATTTGCAAAAGTCCATCCTTTTGTTTCTAACACCATATGCATCGGTGCATAACATGGCCCCATTCAGTAGAGCGGATGGTCACACCATTGCTTCCAAAACGCCTCTGCCTCGGATGAAACTAGCAAGGAAGTAGCAAGTTTTGCTACTGTATCTATATTTGGGGAATGTGGATGTGGTTGGATACATGGGACTAGTGATACCTCCCAGCCCATTCCTACGGCACCAGTAACGTAATAGACAAATACATAAAATTCTTCTAAATGTCGCACATGCTTTGCGAATGTGATTATATGTACCGTTACTTTGATAAGCTTGTTCACACACAACACTTTTGCACATTTGCCTGTTTGTTTGACACAATCAAGTTTATCCGTGGATCGTTTCTGACCATTGTGCTCAAACCACGGGGCTTTGAACTTTTAGGTTTTTCTGTTGGGCCTAATTGGCAGCATGCCTAAAGTTCGTTCGCATTTGTAGTTTTGTGATTTTAATTTAGCACCGTAGAAACTACGAATCGACCTCAATCTGGTTTTTGGAGCCGTGTGAATTGGCAAAGAGTTGCTCAACCTAAGCTAGAACCAGTGGCCTCGAATTTCTCATGCGGGGCGCAATCCTCGTCCTGCTTACACTTCCGGTTTCTATCGTAGGGATATCCCCCGAAGATTACCTCGAAGAATTCAGTGGCGTGATTATAACCCTCACTGTGTAACTCCAAAATCCGGGTGCGGCTTTCTGTTGTCCTTGTGGACCTTTTGCTTTTCCCGTGGCAGTTTTATCTATGGCTTTACCTTGCTCTCATCGTTAGTCTATAACAAAGCAAGACAGGCCTTTGGTGTCGTAGACTACCTCTGCGGCCCTGACTAACAGCTTACCTCTGATATGCTCATCAGCATACTCCAGTAAAATTGGTCGGGCTGTACTAGTGACTATTCTGACCTGTGGAGACTTCCACGTCCCCACCCTGCATGCCCTGTTCGGAGAAGCAGGACAGAGAACACCGGTGACGCCCTGTGTACAACGTACCTGTCTTCATTCTTTTTGTCTTTCAGCCTTAGATTCCCATATGAAGGGCCCCTCCTGCTTGGAAACCTGTAGCCTTCTGCCTGTCGTCCCTCCCACCGACTGAATCCGCCCATGGAGGTCTATCAACTGGAATTCTATATTACCGTACCTAGGTTCCGCACCCTTCACGTAGCTCACCGTCACCTCTTGGGTCCGGGTTTTACTCATATGTATTAGTGTTTACTGTGTGCGTCACCTGCTCACCCATAACAGTTTGGCAATCGCATTATAGCAACCACCCACCCGGTTCGTCACCACACCAACGACCTTTCTCCGGGCGTCCCTAAGAACTCCGTGTAAGAAATTGTTGTTGCTTCTTGCAGCGGCTTATGCACAGAGCCTCTGCAGTCTTCAGGAGGAAGCCGTGTCTCATCTTCCTAGATTGCTTCAAATGGGACAGCCCCCCAGTCTCTTTGCGGAGGCCGCAAGCCGATTCAACGCAGCTGTTCCGGCAGTACAACTGGCGCACCTCCTTAAGATGCCCGGAAAATTCTCCGTCGTCCCACCCATGAGAAACATTACATTCGAAGCTTCCGACTGGTCGCTTTCCGTGCCCTGCAGCCAAATGTGGACATCTCTCACAAGTCATGGTAGACTCAAGTTAAAGGCGAGTTATAGGCAAAAAGCGGTGTTCGCTACATAGAACGCCGACAACTGACAGAGAGTCAAAAGATACTGGAACGAGAAAAGCGGTGGTTCAGCAAAAGTACTCCAAAAAACGCAAAAGAGTCACCGAAGGTAGGACTGAAGGCAGGGTCAGGTCATGTCAGGCTTTGAAATCTTGTGGTTTTGAAATGCTGCTGGAGTGCGAGGCTTCGAGTTCAACTTTCCCCGGTTCATTTCGATTCCAGGACTTGGAGGCGAGGTGACTGAATGCCCAGAATCTTGCTACCGCAATTTGCGGGGACTAACCTCTTTCGTTATTCCACTATGGTCAGGGATGTTTCTGGTTAGGCCCATAATCCCGGTTCTTTATCACACTTTTCACGATCACAGCCGCTAGCCGCAAACTCCTCAAGGTCATTCATATCGACATTAAGGGATAACCTGGGGGGAGTAATTGGTACCAAGTGAGGGTGCCACGATGAATTGAAGTGGAATAAGCCAGTCAGCTGTCTAGCAATATCGGCAGCTCACTTCAGTCCAGTTGGAAAAAGAAAGGAAACCGTCAAGACTGATCGAGTTCCCAGATAGTTGCCTTTTGGCGGGCTTCCTTGGCTCACATCAATGCCTGTTGAATGTTTGATCTGGAGGACTCAGTTCACCAAGCAGTATCACCTTTAAGGACGTGCATTCGTTAAGAAAAATACCAGGGGTTCAGCGCCTCGCTCCAGTTCACACGGCTATTTCTGGGGACATCATGTTTTAGCTTCGATCCAGGGCATCTGAAGGCTTCCGCCGCCAGCCTATTCCATATAGGCACAGCTCTACTTGTTTAAAGGTGGGCTTCTACGCCCAATCTTGAGCTTGTCTTTCGTAGCCTGAGACAGTATCCTCTGGCTTCGCGCTCAGGGACAAAAACGAACAAGTCACCAATGTCTGTACCAGACAGAATCTTTGCAATCTTGAACGCATCCACTAAGTCACCTCGGCCTCTATGAAGAGCCAAAGGGAGCAGACCCAGGTCATGTGGACTGTGGGCGCAAAATCCAACCTCTGGCCAGCTTGTCGCTACGCTTTTTCAAACACCCCTCATCCTTACGACGAACAGGGGCTCGTGCCCGCACACAATACTCCAGAATTGGTCGCCACGGAACCTTGTGAGATGGGACGTTTTGGAAAGTTAGAGGTGACGAAAGGTGTAGGATGGTGCTGGTAGAAAAGTGGGAGACAAAATGGACATTGAAAGGTAAATAACGAAGACTGAAGGTGCAAAGGTGGGAACCAGGGGAGAAGAGACAAAGACAAGTGCCGGTTGAGTAAATACGACGATAACAATGGTAAAGAGGACAGAAGTGATAAGACATACTAGGTAAGGCGGCTACTCATCTGCTGGTTTTGACGGAAGCAAGGGCCGATTAGCTGTCTAGATCGAATCAGGTCACAGAAGCCGCAGCTTTGGTCAGTGTACGTCCAGTTCTTGCACTCGCTGAGTGTCTAGTTCTCACTGTGCTGGGAATTTCACGCGGTTTAAATGTTGGGGTTGTTGAATAGTGGAGTGGAAGGAAGAGAATGAACGGCAGGCTTGCTCTCAAGGGACCGGACGTCACTTTGGACAGAAGGGCTCACTGTCTCAAAAGGCTGCCACGGCCATCTTGAAGAATCCTTCGTGGACGCCATAGAACGAATGAAAAAGAGCATAGTATGCAGAAGTTCATTGTTTGCGACAAAGAAGCAGATGTGTTGTGTTCTAGAAAGGAGGAAACGGAGGGGAAAGCAAGCGTGCAGCCAAATGGACAAGTTGATGGGGTGTTCAACTGGCTGGCCATGGCCCGAGAAAACCCTATTCTAGCAGTCTTCCCACCATCTTTCAAATAGGAAGAGGCTGTTTGCTTCTACTACCTAAAACGGTGGTTTGTTCAGAGGGTTCGTTACGTGACTAGAGATGAAATGTGCTAGAAAGCTTCCGACGGCCCTGGAGCTCACCATCTGTGTCCGATCCCCTTGAACTCCAGGGTTTTTACCTGGAACCAATTCCGGTCTCTCAGTTTTGGATCACCGGCCAGTTACTTAAACGTCTTAATCAGATCCCTGAGCGATTCCCGTTTGGCGAAGTCAGGTCGAGCCCACTGAGTTGACCTCTATGTGTCCTGTCCCGCAGTTCAATAATCTTCTTAGTGAACGGTCTTTGAATGGTTTCTAACAGCTGCCCGCCTGCGAGCAGTTTCAGTGCCCACACCTGAATGCATTATTTTAAGTGCTGGTCTACATCACCCTTGTTGAGTGACAGGGTTACTTTGGCATCCCGAGACCTGGCGGGCTGACACACTTGGAATATCCACAAGTTGCCCCTGGCTGCTGCCACGAAGCGCCGCTGGATGGGCTTGAAATTTTCGTAGAACTATACATCAAGATTTTTACTACCTCAGTGGTCTCCGTTACCCCGGATGACTATTCGTCGGAGTGCAGAATCCCCGCAGCTCCTCGACCCTGCTGCAGCCTTTTGCAATGGTCTCTGTTTGGGGAGCTTCCATGCTTTGGTCCTCTCGTACTCTGATAAGATCTTCCTGAACCCAGTTCGAAGATGGCTCCCGCACTAACTTAAGTTTATCCGCGAACAGGGAACCTGGACGTCTCAAGGTGCATTTGCACAGACCAAGAACAAGTGGACCCCAGCACCGACCCTGGGGCACCAATCTCCATGCTCCAGTTGCTCGGGAAGTTACTTCTTCAACCCAAACTTGAAACATTCAACTAGCGAAACCCTTAAAGCTAATTCAGTTCTCCCTTGCAATCTGCAAGTGCTGTATTTTGTGTGTCCGTAGCCTGGGTTCACCGAGCCAGACCCCTCTTGGTAATCCGGACAACAAGCTTCAGCCCTTTTACATTTGTCCAGTCTCCCGGCCACTTTGCCCAAAGTGGTGAGAGGTTCGTTAGACATGATTTCTTCCCCTTAAATCTGTGCTGCTTTGCGGTGATTACCCTGTGGTATTTTGCTTGCATCGCTATCCTATCCCTGACGATCCCCCCTAGCATCTTGAACATCACTGCGAGTAGACCAACGCGTCTGTAGTTGAATGAAACCGGCTTCTTGCGCTTTTAACATTTTGTGCTTAACTCGTCTGGTATTGTAGCTGGCGGAATTTTGGCACCAATACGCTATGTTCTCCGGCTTTTGGAAATCTCAGAAAACTGAGTACTACCCTCTGCGTTGTAGAGGCTTCTGCACGCCTCTCGCCTGCCTGCCTGTATTTTTCCAGCCCCACTGACTCACCAAGTCGTTCGGTTTACCCATGGCACCTTCGGCGAAGCAATCTCATTAGTGAGTCGAACTGAGTAACTTTTGATGGGCGATCACCCATCTCCCGTTTTGTGACTGGGGTTTGTCCATTATGTACTCTCCCCACCCATCCACTCCCTGGAGTTCACCTTAGGTTTGTGGGGGACCAATCAGGGATTGCTCTTGAAAGGAAGCTGCCCACGCCATGATCGCTCTTGTCCATGAGCACTGTAAACTCGAGGTGGTTGACCTCCTCCGATGATCTAGGGACCATTCGGTCCTTGGATCTGGGCCTTCGCTCTATTCTCCACCACTTCGGCTTGTACATTGTATCAGGGCGAACCTGCACACCAGCTTCAACAACTGATCAATAAATCCACCCGGCCGTGCCCGTGAACCTTCCTACTTTACTTTGGTTGAGTTAAATTCACCGATGGCCAAGTGTACTCCACACCTGTTGGCCATTCTGGTTAGAAACTTTAGCAGCAGTGCCTCTCCATCAGCCGTCGAGGTTGGAGACCCGTTGGACGTACGTCATAGAAGCCTTCGTATCCACTGAACCCAAACAGCACATGGTCTCTTGTGAGTTTGGTGAAAGTATCGCCTCTCTTGGTATCTGCTCGTGCATGTCCGCAGTGAGTAACAAGGCACCACCTCCCTCTCTCCCGTTTTATCCGTCCGTCCTTTAGGCGCAAAAATCCAAGGGGGAAAACTTGTCGTTGCCGCGTCTGCTACTTATTCAAGTTTCAGTGACTGTGACATGGTCTATGCCGGCAACCTCAGCCATCAATGCTCTACGTTTGTCTCCGAAGCTACGGTCATTCCCCCAGTCTTGGCTACTGCCCAATCTTCGGGTTACCTCGGTGGCGGGGGTTCCATTCTTTTCACCCGGACAAACTGTCAGGGTGCCTTCGGCATTCTTAGTCATGTTTACGTTTATTGCCTCCGAACGGCTCATCTCTTGAGCTCCTGAGTTAGCCCGTGTCGGGGTCACTACCTGCGCTGCAGCTCGACTCGAAGTATTAACCTCAGATATATTTGATTCTTTGTGGACTGTACCAGTCTGGGTTAGCTTGCCCCGTCGAGTTATTGGTGCTCCCGGGTGCTGACACCGGACGACGCTCACCCGTGGCGACCGACCCAGCACCACAAATTGCACTCTGGGTTGCATTGTCAGTATATTACTACTTGCCGAGTGGTGTGCATCCAAACGGGTCTACCTTGCCTAAGCTTTCGCCAGCTTCTCAACTGCAGCTAGTAGCGTGCCCCTATATGGTGAATTTATTAATTAGATTATCACTGGTCGGGGGTCCATGGCAAGGCCTCTAAACTCAGGTGTCTCTTACCCGGCCTAGAGACCCCTTTGCTTAGTGCATGCTGTGGCAAGCCCTCTGCTTCTAACACGCTCACGGCGTGGCGATGCATGACTCTGTAGGCCGGGCTATGCGACTCAACGGTTCGGGGATACTCTAATCACCATGTAGTAGTGCCTTCCAGTGGCTGTCTCAGAGCCCTTGGCCCGGCCATCTATATATTTTTTGCTAAACTGTGGGGCCAATTCTGTCAACAGCGGTTAATTAGGTTCCAAAGCCGGAAGCTCAATCATCATGAATTTTTCGAACACCTCAGATCTAGCCTCCACTGTCTCAAGCCCTAGATCAGTTCCTGTTGTGATAGAGTTTATGCAGATAACTGCTCTGATACAAGTGTTGGCCGTTTCCTGAGGGAGCTAAAGGCGTGTCCAGCTGTCCTTGTTTTATTTAACACATTCTAAGCATAGTTAGACTAGCTCAGGCTTGCCTTGATGAAGTTGAAGGGCTTTGTCAGCAACCTTACTGCGTTTGTGATGAAACTAACGGTCATGGAAGCCACAGCACATTTTTTATATACCTCGTTCGAGCATCTAGCAGGAAAACAGTCAAATGTCTGGGACTCCGCGAATTTCTGACCCTTAATCCTGCTCATGTATGACCTTCGTTGTTCAGGGTAGCACAGTGCTCTGGCTAGGAACAGGAAAAAGGTGAAGAAAAGCTCTGGACTACAGGCCTACAACTAGTGTTTAACTACCGATAGGATTCACAGCCTGAAGGGAATTATTTTAGCGTACATACGGCAACGAAGGAGAAATAACTGGCCGGTCTGTGTCAAATCGCCTCTGACTGCTAAGAAGCTCCCCGTTGACAACGGGCACAGTGATGATAAAAATGATGATATATTTATCGACCTTTGTGGGGGCGCAAAACTAGGAGCATGATCGGAGGGCACAACATCATTCAGTGGAATGAATTATTCGCATATCTCAAGAGATGTCTTGCATTTTAGTAGCAGGAAAACGAAGCTGGGTATAGCATAGGCGAGCTTAAGTGGCATCGAATCACAAGATGAGTAAGATTCAGTTTGGAATCAATTAGAAAAATACTGAGGAATTGGTCGAAAATGGAGTTATTGAGACAAAAGTTTTCTCAGAAAGCAGAAAAAAATATTAGAAAAGAGGACGCAGAAAACTATTGGCAATGCTTACCCAAGTTCACTTAAAAAAGTAAACTGGGTAAAAAGCAAAGAGACAGGCAAAAGCTGCATGAAGACAGGCAAGGGAACACCAGCTTTCATAAATTTGTGAATATATAGTTGAATAGTGCCCTCTGAAAGGATGAGTTAGTTTACACGAAGAGTCACCAGTATCATCCAGCACTGGGAAATCGCAGCTGGTCGGAAAAGGATAGATTCCCAACACGTAAAGGAATAATTATCGGGCCGAATACTGTCCCCTCAAGGAACAAAATAAGGCGAGGGAAAGGGGTATAATATTTTGCCCGGGTGTAGGACCGGTTACGCTGATAAAATGTTGTAAAACTTATTTTCTTCAGTCTCCTGTGGCTTTTTTGCTTCCGCATTGGGCATTCTAGGGGGGGGGGCCTACGGTAGTCTGCGTTCAAACTTCCACAATGTTGGAACACCTCGGGAAGGAAGGGGGCACCCCCGAACCTGGAACTTCCCCTATAAAATCGAGTGCCCCTCCGTGTTGGTGGAAACGACTTTGACATGGGAAAGGTCTTTGTAAACCTCAGTGAAGCATATGTGGAGATATCGGGGTTGCATGCGGGTTAAACCTGGTAACCAGATCGTACTCGCGGCAACCAGCAATAGGAGCGGACTTGAATAGGTAGAGGAGATGAGCTTCCTGCGCGATGTATTACAGCCAGGTCACACGATGATCTGGTGGTCCTGCAAATGAAAAGGGAGAAATTGCACTCTGAAAGGTGTTCCAACTGGGGTTTAGGGGGAACAGAATGGCAGATGGAAGTATAGAAGTCGGAAATTAGGCTCAATTGATGCAGTGACGTAACAGAGAATGGTGATAGAGACCTCCGTGGGAGTAACGGAAATAAGATGCTGCAGGATCGGGGCCACTGACGAGGTCTGAAGCATGTCAGCTGACCACTGCGTGTCATATCCTAGATATCGTAAATAGACCATCGTAAGGACCTACTGCATTTGCAAAAATTGGCCCTTTTATTGGTAGCCGGTTCGGTGGGATCTCAGGAAACCTTACCCCTCGGGGCTGATAAAGCCGTGGTGGTTCGCCGGGGGTTTTGGGTCCAGAGGCTATCAGAGGAAGCAGCTGGGACACATTGAGAACTCGACAGGGACCCACTGAGCCCATGTTCGTCCTCCTCTAATTTGCAGCCAGTCGTAGCGTATTCCCACCTGCGACTCAAAGGTTTACCTCGGTTTGCTTCCATGTGGTCCGGTTTGATTGTCTACCATCGCCCTTTTCCGTTTCTAGCGGTCTGTTGTCCTTATTTCCGCGTGTTTGCCAGTAGCATTGTAGTCTCGCAGCGAAAATCTAAAACGTGAAGCCGTTTGAAAGGCGCCATCCGGCTTTCAAGCTCAACCACCTTTTTAGCGTTATTGTTTCCATCGATAGCCGATTCCGAGCACTTCAGCTATAACGGCAAAATTTCTTCTCAGGAGACCACCGGCTCTTGTCTTCTCTAACTTCAGTGGGTGCCCTCTGTTGGCAGCATGATTGCTGGGTTCAATAGCGATGTAGTCAACACTGGAGATCAAAATACCCCTGGAGGGTCTGAAAAGCTTCTTTATAGTCATCCCTGCCCTGCCCGCCTTCCAGAACAGGTTCAAATCCTCGAGTGTCCGCTCGTAGGAAAGTTCCGCTTGGTGACCAAGCCACCTGGTAAAAAGTCGTTGAACCTGGACCAGTGGCCTGACCTCCTTCACTATGAACGGCTGCTACCTCTGGAGGCGGTATTCCAGATAGAGCCGAAAGAACGCCTGGTAAACGGCAAAGCGCCTTGAGGTTTTCTGAACGCCGTTGTTCTCTTAGGCCGATAAATTTCCCTTGGGACATTTGAGTGGCACGCATTCTTGTTCTCCAAATCAGAATTTGTCCGATGTAGATACCCATGGTCCTTTGCTGCCCTCATCCCCGTTAACTCAGTGCTCATTTTTGCCCCTTCAAGTTACTCAGTAGGTTGAGGTTCCTCAACTTTTACTACGAGGATCAACCCATTCGCATTTAGTCGCAGGACTAGATCGCTGAGCAGTGGTGCGATGAGTTCAGCTCCCGTTTCATTGGATCAGTAGCTGCAAGCTCAGAGCGACGGGTTCCCCGTCTCGTGATGGCATGATCCACCAACAGGATGAACTACATTTGTCCCATAAAAAAGGTCTGAGGCACTCCGCTGAGAGAGTGCCCTTCCTGGGATAGTCCATTCCCTACCTTGACTTGAAAAGTCCCACCCGGGATTAACCCATGGATTGAAGGTAATCAATTTCGTCAGCCACAAACAGAGTCTGAATGAGTCGATGGTTTCTGGAAGTCCCGGTAGATTTCCGCCACATCCCCCTTGTTTAACGTCTGGGTGGCCTAGTCCATGAAAAGAAGAAAGTCTAATGAAAGAACCCAAGCTGATTTTTGCAGCAAATCTGCCAGCAGTCATGTGGTTAGCAACCCTTTCTCGCAAAACCCAATCTGTCACCTACAGCGACACTGGAGCTAAGCTAGCTGGCCTGTTGTTGAAGCAGGTTTATATACCCCTGGGACTGTGGGTAGGGAAGGCCATCTCCTTAGGCGATTCCTGGGGCAGGCGGCCCTCTTAGAGGGATGTGTCGAATGGAGCAGTTAGGAGCCGGGTCAAAAGTTTCGCCAGATGCTGGACGACTACCGGGCTAATGCAATGGGTCCCCACTGCCCCAGTCCCCACCAAGACACGCGGAAAACATAGCACCTAACATCTTGTATCGGCTTCCTCTGCTTTCATCCGTGCACTTGCTGAAGATGGTGCCCAAGGGATGCTGCCCTCTCAAGACTGTTTGTGGCTGCTCGACCCTGAGGAAATCATACGCTTCCAGTGGCCTCTCAGAACCCCCTCCGACGACGCGCAAATCTGATACTTATCCATGTTTATTTTGGCGGTTTTGCTGAGCTTTCTTCGTACTTCCTTCTGCATTTGTTATGAATCTTACTTGACTTGGATCCTTCTTCAAAATACTTTAGAACTTGTCTGTGTTCTCCATTTTTCTGCATCTTTTCGAGGCAGGTTTATCCACCTGAATAACTTTCCAAACCCGGCCGGCCGGCCCGCCATGACTAGGCACCTTTCGAAGAACCTTCACTCTGTCGAGCAGTGGCCGGATTTTTTTCAAGGCCTTTCCAAGGAGGTTTCACGAAGTCCTCACGCTGTTCAACCTCCCATTCGATCTAAATAATAATATTAATAGTTGTATTGGTTTATTTCAGGGACACCTGAAGCATGCTTGATTACATGATCATATGGCACAGGTGAGGTCACGAAATGGTTCCTTGGACATTCATTTGGGTCTATGCAGCACGAACGTTTATAGGTTTTAGTAGTCACATTAATGAAAGCCCGACAAATTTGAGTTTGAAAGTCAGGTGGACAAGTCGCCCGTTAGTGAGTGAAATGGGCTCCGCGGTCGAAATACGCAATGAAGTAAAGTGATGATGAGGTAAAAACGAACAGTATTTCGGTTAGCATCGATGTAAAGTCGCAGGGTTGAGTAAATTGACAAAAGAAAACCTTCGAAAAAGCACCGACGAAAAATCGAAAAATTCTTGATGATGACGAATATACACTCAAATCGATGGCTCAGCTGACCCGAAAAAAGCAGATATAATATAGAAGGAGCTGTGGTATCCTCTGCGGAGGGGAATTGCGTAAAAGAAACACAGTCCAATTTACCACTGAATTAGTATTTACTATTCATCAAGAGGTTGTGTGGGAAGCCCTCATAAACAGGTGTATGTAGATGCCCGAGCCTAAAAATTCAGTGAATTAGAGTGACCAGAGTTGACAGGCGAGTGAAAAACGATTCAAATAGAGGGCACATTTTGGGTTATTTGGTGAACAAAAATTGACAACAGGGTGGACAGAGGAGTTGATAAAAGATGATCTTATCAGGTCATATGGGGTGGTGCATAAATGATACCGTCAAAACATGTAGACTATCGCTTAACAGGATGCGCTGGTAAGAGTCTGGCATGGGGCATTTGGGAAATAACCGGAAGGTCATTAATTTGACATAGGTATAGTTCATTTCCAGCAAAGGTTTAGAGAAACCGCATTCGCAGTGGTCTTTGGCATAGATGCTTAATCGTGGAGGATTGATGGCAATAGGTAATAGGTTGGTGAAATGGTGTTCAACTATTGGTTTATCGGGGGTGACTCAAAGACTGAGAGATGAGGAACACGAATTTACAAGGAAGTGAGCATATCTGACGGAATCAACTAGAAATAGTAAACCACTGGAGCCTTCAAAATGCACAGATAATTGTGTGATTGGGAACATTGAGGAAAGTCCAACCTGATAATTTGGGGGAGGGCAAACAGATTACCGGCAGCCTAAATTAAAGGTAGTTGATTCTCAGCTAAAGTTGTAGAAAAAGCACTCTGTGGATTGTGGTGCAGGTGGCCAATCATGATATCTTGGTGGAACAGCGGCAGTGGTTTATAGGTGAGTGGAAACTAATACTATTATGGATTTGTCTGGATTCGTTGGTGAAAAGCATGAGGACATCTAAAGTTGGTAACGAATTGGATGCAGGAGGTGGACATATAGTAGACTGATACAGTCGTATAAAAGTAGTTCATATGAACAGCCATCAGGAAGAGAAAGTGATTGCACAGCTGGATATGCTGAAGTCTGACTGAGGAGGCAGTCAAACTATTCATGTCCTGGATTGTGGCTACTTCACTGCCAATGCGAACTGTCATGAAATGCAAATGGCTGAATGAGAGTAGATGCAACGGAAGGATGCAATGGAACGTAGAGCTGGTGCAACGCATATGAAGCGCCGGAACGAGGACCATTTCATGTTTTGTGGTACTGCTGGCAGGTGAGAAAAGAATCTTTAAATGATGGTTTCGTTTAGGTAAATGGAGCGGTGACATACAAATTACCGCGTAGATGAATAGTCTCTTCAAGAGTATATCAGGAGTTGTGATGTTCCTGATAAGGCTATCTGAACAGTGAAACCGTTTCACATTTCGGGGTTCAGAATCCAGTAACCGGACTAGGTGGAATGAGGGTAAACAAGGATCAGTTCAGGCAGATAAAAGACAGGTCGATGGAGATAAATGCCAATAATGGCGAATGGTAGGGTATATTTCTGAGCCAAGCGAGTGTATGTGCATATGCTGACTTGGAACTTGACTGGGTGTATGGTAAACCTTGTTCGGGAACGTTAGAGAAGACAATGGGTGGCAGCAATGCGATTCAGGGGAGGTTGTTCTTTAATCTGCAACGGGTGCTAGTGGGTGAGGCTGGTCGTGCGCTGGACACCTAACCTGAAAACTACCTCTGGTGATGGGAGGTGCGATCGGCCAGCTTAGTTGCACACGCAAGTCGTAGCAGACGGCCTGGACGCCCGATATGCGCCAAGCAAAGCGGTGGACCTGACCGAGCCCCTCACCGTTGTGTTGAAGTGAGTTTTCTTGGTGAGGCCAAACGGCCGTAGGAGTCAAGTAGTCCGCAACCAGGCACCAGTGGATCCCGGGTAGGGTGCGAGTGGCCGACGGTCAGGTAGATGCAAATACCAGGTTAGTGGTCGGTGTGGTCCCCAGAGTATTAAGAGTCATCAATAGAAATGTACGCACGGATGGGGGTCTGGAAGTAGAGAAAAGTGTAGGAGAACGGTCTTGGATGCTTCCAGCCGAGGATAAAGCAGGAGTGATACATAGGGGCAACAGTCGCAGACGGTAACACTCCGGGGCTAACTTTTAGATGGCAGAAGGCAGAAAAACTAAGCATTTTTTACTGAATGTCATCTTTCATAGGCCTTCGGTGTTTGTAAGCTTTAAATGTCTAGACCCTTCTCATAGGCTTGATCGTCGGGTATGTCTACATAGAGGAACTGTAAGGTTTGTGTCACCGTAAGAAAATGACCCAGTGCACTTCCAAACCGATGGCTGGAAGTAGAACTGCCTATATCTAACGGTAATTAGTTCCATAATTTAGAGTACACTGTGATGAAAAAGTATAAACGTAAGCCAGTTTTGGTAATAAAGGTTGAGAGTGTGAGAATTTTAAAACGTAGTGCATAGCTAGAAACAGGGGCAAAAAGCAACGGATTAGAAGTATATGTCCGGTTGTGGAAGATGTTACACAAAAAGATGAGGTTCAGTTTCATACGGCGAAGCCATGAGGGATCTGGTTTAAAAATAAGTGAGGGGTGAGCTCCATCCAATCGGTCGCTTAGTGAAACTACGTTGAACTGATTCGATACCAATTCTGTCTAATTTGAGCATGCTAGAAAGGATCAGCGGGCAGTATTCTAAAAGAGGCCTGACATGAGATTTATAAAGGAAGAGAATGCAGTCTCGAAGTTGAAAGGAGCGAAATATTAGCCCTGGGCACTCTCTGGCCTCAGCGACTTGGAGGGCCAAATATTCCGAGAAATTAAGTTGCAGGAATAGCTTTAGCCAAGGTCCCGAACGATTTGCTCGCTAGCAAGATTGAACTACAAACGGCTAAATATCCTGGAGGTAGCTTGCATTTATATGTAGATACCTCATATTTGTCAGCGGTAAACTTCATCGGACAATTTGTGCACCATCTATAGAGTGAAGATATGTCTTCAGAGATGTTTAAGATTGCCAAGGCGATGCAAACAGGCTTGAATGAGTAGACAATCAGCAAAAAGAAGTGGGGTTCCATGGCTCACCAGGAAGAATATGTTTTTTATATACATGAGGAAAGGCAAAGGTCCAAGGATGCTTCCCTTTATAGCACTACTGATAACCCGTTCAGGCCTGGAACAGTATGCTTTTACTGAGACAACCTGAGGTCGGTTAGACAGGCAAAAATTAAGCCAAAATAGTAAGGGGTCAGTAATGCCAAAGGATCGGATTTTTGCCGGAAGATGTGGGTGTGGCACGCTGTCAAATGCCTTTGACATATTCGAGTAAAGTGCCACTAGGGCCATTCCATTGTCCGCCATTTCATTAATGAGACTCAAAAAATCAAGTTGGCAGGTTGAGCAAGATCTTGACCGAAGAAAACCGTGTTGTCGAGGATTTATGCTGTCTAGTTGAAAGGGGTGCTTCACAATGTGTTCTTCTACGTTTTTCCATCAGCCGGGAGAGAACAGGTGTATGGTTAACGGGACGGTAGTTTGTTACCTCATGCAGTGGACCTTTCCTTTGACGCGGGATTGTGACTGAGCATTTTTAGTTTGTCGGCACCAGACCGGAGTTCATTGACAGGGTAAATAGATTGAGTAGTTGGTAAGGTGAATCAGGTCCGCATTTAACTATAGCAGCGGGCGGTAAACTGTCAGGTCCTAAATAAGATGATGGCTTGAAAGTGGACAATAGTTGGAAGATACTCGAGGCGTCAAGCTCCACTGTGTACAGAGTTGAAGCGGTAACTGGAAGAAGCGGCAAAGGGTCAACATTAATAATAGGGACCATACTTCAGGCAAAGAATGAGTTGAAGGCCTCGGCGAAGGAGAGGGGAGTAGGGGCGGATACATTGTCCGTTGAAATAGTGTGCGGGATACTTCCATGAGCATTTGAGGTTCTGGCCCCGTACAATAATAGCAGTCGAAGCGATCTATTTGAGTGTCGCAGAGCCTCCATTTCCTGGTTAAGCAGTGTAGTTTCTTCAAGCCTTTGGTAAGTAGAAGTGGGGAGAATAAGGTGAACAAGAATTGCGAAGTCGTGTGTGGTTTTATGAATTTTTTGAAGTTTGGCCTACTTTGTTTGCAGTTAGCGAACATATACGGGTGCAGTTTTGTCAAAATTTCTCACGTTCCAGTTCGATAAACATGAAGTGGGTTCAGCACTTGAAGAAGGTTTCGGCCACGGTATACTTGGTCCCTGTCCAATGCTTATATGCGTGACCGAGAAGATAGAAGGCGCACATTTGCTGGAGCCAATTCGAGTCCTGTGATTTGGTTTCGGTTCCATTACATTCTCTTCCGTTTTCCTTCCCCCACTAGGAGGCACTTTGTGCCATTCACGAAGCTACAGTCTACCTTCTCTCCATAACAGCAATTTATTTGTGGAACTCAGGCTTGGCCGACGGCAAGGATAAGGTGTCCGCAAAAAAGCTGCGCACGAATCTGCCTGGAAGGTCAAAAACATGTTGAAGTGACTCATTTGGGTGTTTTGCAGAACCCAGTTTCCAAGATCTGAAGCCTTCGAGCATTTTTCTTTGCTAACTTTTTGTGACAATTCACCGGCGTGGTTTTATCCACCTGGATCAGCCCTCCGGACTGTAGTGGATGCTCATCCATAGAATTCTGTCAGAGCGAAGCGTAAAAGTTAACCGGCGGTCTTTCAAATGAAAGCTGAATTACCTGAGGCAGTAGAATTTCTGGGGTCACCCAATGGTTGGATACTTTGGGAGATATAGTAAGGAGCCGCGATTAGTGGTATCATGGTATCCATTATCTTCCCTCATCCACTTGACACTGATCGTTTTAGTTCTCTTCTTACTTGTTTCATGCTCTTTTCTGTTTCATTAGTTTCTTTCGAGGTTGCCGCTGAGAGATTGCAACAAAAATCCCCCACACCCGGTGCATGGTTAAAGGTTTTCTTGACTGAAACATGTCACTCGCTCCTATTTTAGCCCCCGATAGGTGTAATTATTGTGCTCCTTGGATAAAATGAACTAGAGATCGGACCTTGGGGACAATGGAAGTCTGCTGCCCACGTTTCAGAAAGGCTTGTTAATAAGCTATTCACTGTTTGCATCCTCTGAAGTTAGACGCTTTCGGCCTGCCAGTCGCGGGCAGGGCTTCCAGGTTTAGGTTAGGGACAGCGTGTTCCCTGAGGGTAACTTGATGTGTGGCGTACCCTAAATATTTGGTTTAGCCCATGCTTTTGCTCCTAAACCAACTGATCGTATGCCTAAAAATCTCTTGCTTCTCCTTTGCGCACGACGAGGAGACTGTCTATTCCGTAACTACAGATAACTTTTATTTCACTGCTGCTGAATGCTTGAACAGATGAAGCCGGTTTCATGACGACGTGATCATGGAGCTTCATGGGTAGTTGGCACATGAGGTGTCCCCACCGTCACGGTATTTTCTTGAGCGCCCACTGCTAGCTTTTGCACAACCAGCAGTGAGCTGAAAAGCGATAGTTGTTGGTGCGTTGTTCGGTTCAGTCCAGTTCAGTTTGCACAGAACAGGTAATGGCCACAACTAATCGAAATTCCAGAATTACTTCTACGGTTAGCACGAAAGTTATGCACCCAACTTCCCGTACTTTATTTCGTGGAATCCCCGCTGAAAATGAGAGGGATTCGTAAAACCTCATCGCACGTCAACTTGGAGAGACAGTATGCGTCGCAAGCCTTCACTGAGTCGGCATGGTTACCGGGGGCTCGCCAGGAACTCGCTCGCCTTTTAATTGAACAGAATCCAACCCAAGGGTTCATACAGCCCAGTAGGTTTGATAGATCTACGTCACAGCTTTTGCATTATACCGTAAATCTGGCCAAGAGAAACTGCCTCCGCTTTCGGAACGCAGTACCACCGGGGTTTTTGGTCCTCGGTTACCTTGGATTGGTTTAGCTCGTCCATTTAGAGTTTTGCTGGAGCATGGAAGTTGATCCATGGCTCAGATGTGTAGAGCCATAGGGGAGAGCTGGGTACTTGATAAAGACCAGAAATGTCAAAGACCCTAGGGGTACGATATTCTCTCAACTCGTAGGTGCTACTCCTATGAGACAGCGTACAAACGAGAGACGTGCAGCAGGACCTGAATATTTCTGGTCGACGGTCTGGGACTTCCCCCAAATGCAAATAAATGTACCCGTCTACTTTATAGTAGAGACCCACTACTGACCAAAAACCCTGTATTTGCTGGCCAACGTATGGTAACTGTTGAGGCGTCACCGTGCTTGACGTGGATGATGAGATAACTAGATGGGTGGGACTCTTGAGCCAGCTTTTCAGCCCCCCCCCCCCTCCCCATGAGATAGACCGGTGGATGTCAATTCGACTCCGGCTCCTATATACAGCGCCACGTTTTTTCTTCTATCTTGAGAGGAGATAGCTAATCCCGCCTTTCATTGAAAGTTCTTTTTATCCCTACTTGACGACGGAATCCCGGAGAAAACCTGCGAGATGGGCATTACGGTGAACACCTAATCACCCACTGCCATATTCACATAGACCTGGGAAAACCGAAAAAGCCCATCTGATCGGAACACTTTTGCTCTGCTCCTACTTTAAAAAAAAGCGACAGAATGGTGCGCGGGAACTACCGAGGCATCAGCACATCAGATGTGGAAGCATAAGCATTTGCCTGGCTGGGGCTGAATCGAAGTTTGCTCGCACTCAGCTCATACAGGGAGGCTTCTTTTCAGGCTTCGGTTATGTCCACCAAAATATTCGTTCTGCCGAAGATTCTGACACAACTCTAATACCTTTAGCTCTATCGCCACAAGCATTACAGAATTTTGATCCGTCTTCGAACCAGTAGGTAGCCTGTCATTGTGGGAAATAGTGCATACAGATGGCTTTCCATTCAAAATGGTTAACCTGGGTAGGATGAATGTAGTTGAAAAAACACGTGTTCGAGTTTGTGGTAAAGAGACTTGCCCCATTTGAACTGGAGTCAGAAGAACGACAAAGGTGGCCATGTTTTTTCTCAGTGCTGATCTACCTTGCTGTAGATTGGGTGGTGCAGCGCACGGTGGACGGTCTTCAGGGCGGCCGAGTTTCCCCTGGGCTGCAGGTTTACGGGTTTTTAATTCGCAGAATACATAAAAGCGATCGGAAAGAACCTGACAACCTTACCAGTGGCTCTCAGTCGGGTAGATAAAAATGTTTCGGAGATCGGTCCTTAAGATAAAACTACGTTTTTAAAGTTTTCAGTAAACGTAAGGTGAATTACAGCATAATAAGTAAACCCCATAATCTAAACACACAGAAGAGTAGGTTGCGAAGAAATGTCCTTTTTGAGACCAGTTTTCTTATCCTGCTCGTCAGCTAAGAAAGTGTTACGTGAGCAATCTGCAGCCACATGTACGAGCAGATGGAGGACGAGGGGGATCCACAATTCGGGCTTTATCCCACGAACAACACATTTAAGGGAGCTGAAGAGGGAAAACGAAATATCGTACAACAAGAATGATGAACTATACGACAGAAGGGTTGTGAGTAAGTGGGAGGACAGAAGGAGAGGGAGTGTTCGGTAACTGAGCAGGCCGTGAAAACAAAGATTGAGAGACCGAATTACGACGGCTAGTTGCAGAAACTTGGTAAGGATTGCCAATTGCCTGTATCCTTCATGTTCCTAAAAAGTTTTGGCAACAAGAACTGCCGAAGCAAGCTCAGAAGAATGAAATCCAAAATAGTATTCAACAACAGTATTCAATTGCGGGTCAGATTTGAGCTTTGCACAGCAGAAGATGGGTTGCTGTAAAGATGCTTCTTCGATGAAAGGGAAGACCAACTTTGAGCGCAGCACTAGAAGTGAGCTGAGATATGGAAGAGGGTGGAAAGAAAAAAAGTTATGGATGAGCCAGAAAGAGCGATAGAACCAATGGAGTGCATTGCAGTTGGATCAGAGGATAAATTTGAAAAAGTAAGTGATATTTTGAGGAAGTCAGGAGGAGAGGTTTTGGAAGCAATAAGCACAACATGAGGTGGGATCCTCAGGAGGCAGGGTATTCATAGCCGGACTCTGAAGAAAGAATAATCGGACTGCGGTCACGATCGATTTTTGCGTTGGCATTGCGGGGTGTGCAATGACAAACGGAAGACCGAAGGTTGGCGTCGTCGGCAGAGGAATGGATTTGGTTAGAAGCGGTGGACAGAAAATCATAATTAAATAAAAGAAATAGGCTGGGCTCAGGTACTGAAAATTTGGAACTTCACATTTTACTTGAGGCGGCAGGGACAGAACCTCAATAACTGAGACGGAGATGGTTTGCTTACCGAGGAAACTTGATGTCCGCGATACCAGAGCAAGAGAGGATCCGGAGGCGGGCAGATTCGCTAGAAGACCATGGCACCGAACTTGGCCAAAGGCTCAAGAAATGTCAAGCTGGAACACGTGTATCTCTTTGTGATTGTCGAGCGCAGCCGACGACGAGTGGTAAACGAGAGTGGGGACATCACCGGTGGGATTGCAAGGTCGGAGTTTGTATTGGCGGGCACTCAGTGTTCCTTCGCGTTCGAGAAAAGGTACGGAGTCGGTCGGAAGTGACAGTTTCGAATACTTCCGAAGTAATGGACGGGATGGAGACTGGACCATTTTTATTCGGGTCAGAATGATTACCATCTTAAAGAATTGGGAAAATCACTGCCCGATCTCAGAGGACTGAGAACTCGAAACATGGACAGAGAGAGAGGAAAAATGTGCCTTAAGGAGGGGCCATTTCAAGACAATTGTTTTAAGGTAGTTGGGTGGTGTACATTCCACATCCAGCTAATCGCATACATCCAGAGAAAACTGCTCTTAGAGGATCTTCCTAGGGCCAGCAGGAGGTAAAAAACAGTGATAGAAGGAAACGAAGGAAAGGGATACAGGGTTTAAGGTACGACAATGTCAGGGAAAACGGGAATACGAAAGGCTCGGCCTTAAATTTTGGTCTGAAAACGAGATTACCAGAGGAACTGTCGATGGAGGGAAACTGGAGGGGCAGAAGGTGCAGCAGACTGCTTTGTCAAGGTGCTGAAAGGTTCGGCTGCCGGTGACAAGAGAGAATAGGCTTTCGGCTTTCCAGCGGGCGAAGCATTCTTTGGATATCCGTGTGGTTACGGAGCGCCTGTCTCTGGGTTCTAGAAGGCGGCTGTGGAAACGAGGAGTCTGGATTGGGCGAGCAGCGCCAGCCGCGTTTTTTGCATGCCTCAAGCGCACGACGCATTCGTATGCCTGGCTGGACCACTCGGGGGATTCCTAGTTTGCAGGGTTTGGAAAGACGAGGGGTAAAAGGCCGAAAAGCTCAAAGAACAGTGCCGGTAAGGTTAAAAAAGACCACGGAAACTTTTGAAGTAAAGCTGTAGTCATTCTAAGGATAGAAGGCTAGGAAACCTCAGAAGCCGTCCAGATAGGTTGAACTGTAGCACTAAAGTGTATGTCTCGAGGTGGGTGGAGAATAGAGGCGGGTAAAACTGATGGAACGTAAAATAGGGCAATGGTCAGTTGAGCCAAGCGGAAGAAGAGCAGGGATACCTGGGAACAGAGAAGGAACGGGAGTGAGAACGAGATCAAAGGTATGCGCTCGGTCGCAGGCTCGGTCAGGGATAATAATGTGGAGACTAACAATTCGGTACGGGCTGCTTACCATGGCAAAGTGTTCGACTCCGTGCCTCAGAGCCGATGCCTCCGGTGGATACATTAACCAATCTAAATTTTAAACTTTAAAATCCCCTCAGGTGCTGATGTAGCGGTTGGGATCCGTTACAACTAAGGGCTGATTGTTCGAAGATAAGAAATCAAAACCTACCAGTCCGTACTGTCGGATGACTGGTAAACAATACAAAAGCAGTGATCAAATTGAGGAAGTCGGAGCTTCAACCTTATCAAGTGAAGTTAACCACTTGAAAAGTCACCTTTCTATATTCTGGATGAGGTGAATGACTGGTGGACAAAGGCATGGACATCAGCCTTGGGTGACGAAGAGAGGTGAAATGCGTGGTTTTGAAGTCGCAAGTGGTCAGTGTCTGATCGGGGAAGGAATTGTGTTTCGGTCAAAAGAGGGCTAGAGGATAAGAAGACTGCAGAAATTGGTGTACAGAATCGATATCGTGCTTCATTTCGGGAATTTTAGTGGAGGCGGAGAGTTCATGCGTATTTTCCGGGTAAGCAGATCCAGCAAGAGAGCGAGTACGTGCGTGAATGTGTATTTTCACGATTCACGGCGTGAAGGATACTGGCAACCATGAACCTGAGACTTGAATGCCCTAACCATGTGAATTCTCAATAAATCAGGCGGGGCAGTGGGCTACCCGACGGCAGAACAGCCCACCACCAAGATGTTCGTACTACTCATTGGTCACGTAAACTGGACCCCACAACTGAAACTCTAATCAGCAGAAACTGTCTCGTATCTTGGCTGTGCCATCCTGCTAAACAGACAAGCCGCTTGTGATGCCAAACGGCGCTTCTGCGCGGCCAGAATGGCGTTTATACAGCTCTGAAATACCCTCGGGCGACGGAGCGAGGTCGGTACGAAATTAAGCTTAGAGTGTATAATGCAACGGACCGGCCTTTCCTGCTGTACCGTTGCGGAACCTAGCCACCAAGAACTGAGCGTGACGAGAAACTAGAAATTTGCGGACACTGGCGCTCTCGTTCTATTTTAAAAAAGACGGCGCGACAGAATCTTGAAGAAACACACTGAAAACCACTGCCCCCTCGTCAGTCTTCCAACTTGTATACTACTACTCCGACTGCAGCTGTTTTGACCCGTCCACTGCAAGCTTGACTAAAATCTTAATGGCATTGTTTTGGAGCGTCTCCATGCCCAGACCGGAGTTTCCGACGAGCAGGACGAACAGAAACCTGGTCTGACACCGGTCTCCGGGACACGAACCAACTTGGTCTCCGCAAGCTGTGCAGCATTTGCCGGTGCATGCTGTACTGGATGGACATCTGCCACGACCTCGCTGCCAACAGCCCAGCCTGGACAAATGCGGTCAGAGACATTCTTGAGGCCAACCACACTAACCTTGGTAAGCCGAGGAGTTCAGAGCACTTATGTCGACTAACTCCTAACCAGGGGAGTAACGCTTTGCGGCCATCCAAAAAGCCCCTGAGACAACTTACTGGGTGGAAGGGGGCGATAGCTTTTAGGAAACCCGAGGTTCCTTCCCGCTGTATTACCTATTTGGTAGTCTTCACTATTCCTGTGTCCATGCTTGGCGTCTCTTCCTTATGAAAGGCAAGAAAACTGGGACATTTCTATCGAACCCTCAATAAATGGTTCACTAGCCTAGTGGGGCTCGACCGTGAAAAGAAACTTTGATTTTTATTACATTCTTTGGCAAGAGTGTGGTGGAGGAGGTTTGTACCCCATAGCCTCGAAGGCCCGCACAGTTACTGTGGATAGCCAGAAACCAGACCCTGGGACTTAAAGTGAAGAACCACAAAACGTCAGGGCAAATCGGATGTGATAGTGAGCCGGAAGACTGGATTGTTGTCTTCCGCGAACTGCCCGGTGGTGGCGGGATTTCTAAAGCCGACCTCTGATGCGATGATGGAAAGCTGCAAACCCCTAGGCTACCACCGGCATAGTGGCATTTCTGGAACTCACAGGGCTTGTAGGCGACAGCACTGAGACCCCAGAATCCCCAAGGGTTTTGGTGATCTTCAGGAGTTAATTACTCTGCCCTCAAATGTCAGAATACGCCGTTAGAGCAAGCCCCAGACAGGTGGGATAACAGCCTCTACTTTCTGTGTTTCAATCGACGGCTAAAGAGTAACTGGGCGCCTGCTTACCGTTTAGTTCATTTCAGTCATGTTATCAATATTAGCACTACTACACACATAAATTCAAGCGATAGTGCTGGGAAGTTGGGCTGGGTAGGTGAGCACAAAGGTATACTTTATAGCCTCGACGGATATATCCGGTTCAAGGACACAAACCTAAATATCTATTTGTGTATCGGTCGGAAAATCGTTCTACGGTTGCTCAAATGCTGAGGTGGGATATAAGTTGAAAAATCGGAAAAAACAAATAGGTAAGACGCATGAGGAATAAATGATTCATATTTATAAGGGGACCATTCAGCTTCAGCATGTGACAGTTCCTAGGACGTCAGAGGTGGACTCGCAGTACTGAGGTAATTCTTGGATTGAAGTTTTCGGCCCGCTTTACAGCCGATAAAAAGAACACGGTTGTGTTTGTCGCTTACCGGAGACCAGGGCGAGATAGCTTATCGGCCACGAGGTTTGTGAGGTTTTGTATCTAACGGACACCACCTACGTATAGCCACCCGTTACCCAGATGAATGATCCTTCGTGGTAATTAGTGGTTATCCGCCTGATCTAGTTCATAATTTGAAGGCTTGCGGTCGTTACAGACAACGAAATGTCTGCCTTTCAGAGCTAGGTGACGGGCTTGATCACAAGCTTTTTGCAGCCAAAAGCACCTTAATGAATGCTTTTTCCAGTTTATATGATTGGAATGATAGTGTCCGTGTCACACCGTCCATGGTTTGCTGCGGTTCAGCACCACCGCTAACTAAGTGGCCGCTCTACGCCACCTCCAGTGGCTAGCCCATGTTTTACGAATGCCTGCCCATCGTCTACCTTTCCGTGCTCTATGTGCACTAGCTGGGCAATACTGGGAGGGTGGCTTGGCGATCAGGTCATAAAGTGGCAAGGAGGCATGAAAAAATCCAGCACCAGCACTGGCTCCGGCGGGTGGTTCCATCCTCCCTGGTTGTCGCTCAGAAGATGATTTTTGTAGTTATCCAGGGACTTTGGGGAAGGTGCTGGGAAAACAGGCCAGTGACGCAAATGTCGTGTAGTCTGCCTGTCGAACTCTCGTGTTCCGTAATCACAAGTTTGTCACTCCGACAAACAAAGTGACAAAAAAGAGAAAGCATGCGGTGAAAAGCCCCGAAAATAATCAGCTTTCTTCTCTCACCATCCGCTTTTCCGCACTGTACACCCCTTCTCCTATTTCCTAATTGATGTTACCGCTTTCGCAGCTTACCCAATCTGAAGCCAGCGTATATATATATATGTGTGTGTTTAAAATAAATAAATGTACACCAGTTGCTGGGGGTGCGTCTGCTCGTCGAATGGAAACCTTTCCGTTGACGGTATTAGGCGAGCCAGGCTTGAGGCTTTCGAACTTGTTCACTTGCATGTCACGGATGCTAGTTTCTAATCAGGACCCATGGATAATTTTAGAATCTCTTTCTCCTTCTGGTCTTTTTGAGGGTCACGGATTAGCCGAGCAATCGGGTGGTTCGTAGTCCCAGGGAGACTTCGGGGCCGGGTCTAAGCACTCTTGTATAGATAGCTCCTACGAGGGGATCAACCGGATCCATGGATGTCCCTAATAGCACCTGTTCGTGGGTGGTGTCTTCGAAGGGACCTTCCCCGAAGTATCCTGGGAATTATCTACGAAGTAATGTCCTCGGAGTCACCGGGCTTTTTGTTCGGGGTAGCAACTTTATCCTATGCAAAACCAAGTGCCTACTGTCAGCGAACAGGAAGTTTGTGTGCTGAAGGCCGGTGAGGGAATGAGTGCTTCATGTGGTTTTAGACGGTTGTTAGCAAGTCAAAGATGCCCGGCCCCTCCCTATGAAGTTTTCTGTACTCAGGACAACTAGGTGAGGGTCTAGAGGAGATGGCCTAATTTGTGGCGGGTCAAATTAACGCACGTCACCTTGTGGCTCATGGGCTTCCGTAGCTTTCATGTAGAGTTCGATACTAGGCGAAACCCTATTCCCCTCTTATAATGCCCACTGATTTTGTTCGGCTACTCACCCTTGGCCTGTTTGATACGATTGACGCTGGAGGATCGCCTTGAGCCTAAGATGGTACAGCTCTCGGAGTCATCGTGGTAAGCAAACCTGATCATCACGATAAGTCAGCCACGTCGATCAGGCAGTCGTGAATCTTCTTAAACTTTCTTGTATTTTACTTATGAATTTGTTTCTGAAACGGCAACCTGAGGATGGAGTGTTTTTGTCATCCATATATCGACAGAAGTACCTTGTTCGTTGTAGTTTTGAATTGCATGCTGTAAACGGTCACGGTGATCTTGTTCAGTACTCCTAGAGTGTTATCACGTCGCTATTCCCATCATGTTTTTCCTACTCGAAGATTCATTGGGAAAGCTACCACAGCCAGTGCATGGGAATACGAGGATGAGGGTAAAGTGAGCTTGATTCTTTTGGTCCATACATGATTATAACGTCTAAACTGTGCTTCCCGGGCCTAAGTTCATGTACAGAAATTCGCACGGGCCAGGCCAAGCGGATGGGGCAAATTTCAAGTCCTCAAGGATGAATAGGCGGAAACGGTTCTTTCACACTTTTGGAAAGTGAACTTACGCATGAGGACTTCTGATTCGGAGCTTGTGGGTCCTAAGCGTAGTGTGACTGCTTGAAACCTTGCGCGACCCAGAGAGACATGCGGGAGGGCTTCCTTAAGCTGAAGATGCAATCAAGCCTGAAAGGTCAGCGGGTGGAAGTCAAACATAGTCGATGCCCCGAGCTGGTTGATGGGCATCATTTGGTTCCAGCCAGTTGGTCTCTCGAGAGGATATTACAAAGGTTAACTCTGGGAGAAGCAGCCTGCCGGTCAAAAAGTCTCCACCAGATGGACTTAGGGGTGGAGTACCGGCGGTTTCCTTCAACCACAAATGCCTAAGCTGGGCGACCCCCCAGTCCCAAAGATGCAGTTTCGTTGTACTAATTGCAAACAAACATCCCAAACGGGGTTGACTGAAAAGGCTTTGACCAGCTTGAAAGCTTCATAAACAGCCGAAATGTAACGAAGGATATCCTTTTAAAATTGAGTGTAGAAAGTGGGCAGAATGTCATATAACATTTACCTTGGCCAACATGTTTTGTAGACAGTTGTGAACGCGTAGTGAAAAAAGTGAAACGGAATGTTGACGTAAAAACAGGGGCAAATTTACGCTTTAGCTCTCTATTTTTTAAACAATGGGGAAGCACTCACTGATGAACTGCACATACCTCCACGACGGGGTTTACTGCCTCCGGTTCTAATTTATTAGGGAAGTGCTTATCCTCGATGACCAGTCGACGTTCGTACTCATTCCTGATAGGCGAGGGGGTTGTCTAGATGGACATTCATATTGTTCTGGACTGGAGTTCGCAGTTCGGAGGAGACTAGGGTAAGGTGTCTGAAAGAGGCAGTATCTTCTCATCCGCCTGAAAAACGGAGGCGATTAATTCTGTTTTCAGTCGATGTGTTCCACTTCAGTCGATGGATCGAATTTTGATGACCGGTTGAAGTTTCGGAAGAAAACTCGATTCGGTCTAAGCAACTAGATGGGTTGCGATTTACTCGAAATCTCTTGTCGTTTATACTGGAAGATTCATTTGTGAGCTGCATGAACTAATGAACAGATGGAGTAAAGTGCTAGAGCGACGACTAGTTCCAGCCGACCGAAGTAAAGTTGGCTGGCTTGCCGGCCCTCCATAGTGCTTCTTTCAGGCTTTTCGTCTGAGCACTGCGTAGCGTGTTACAAGCTCTAGTGCGACAGGCCGCAATTCTTTTCGTGCGTAGGACGTTCTGCGATTCAGCCGACATGAATGATGATCCTCGGCCTAAACGGATGTAACAGGGCCTCCCGGAGATGCCAAAGGGGACAGACAGGCCCTTTTTGGCTACAGAGCTGGATACGTCAGAACATAGGTGCCCAAAAAGAAGCCTGGATATTTGTCAAGGGTGACGAGAGGAAAGCGAGGCTAGAAAAGCCAAAATTCTCTTCTGTATGCGCGATGACAGTTCATCCGATATCAGTCCACCTGGTGAGATATAACCACTCAGGTGATAAAACTTTTCCACTCCAGCCGGGGCTTCCTCCGCCAAGAAAGGGTTTGGTATGAGCCAACACAGCTTTGTAGTCATATCTTGCACTTTGAAGGTGCAAAATGTATCCCAAAAATTGTCACATTGCTGTTAAGGCTACATAAGAAACCCTGCAACTTACGTGAACCCTCATTCAAAAGAACTGCGTCGACCGCGTACTTCAAGTCGGACAGTTAACTGCCAGAGCAAAGACAGATGCCGCTATTCTCACGCGAAGATAGGGCTATTTCAAGAATCAGTTCAGTCACATAATTGAAGAGGAAAGGCGACGAGAGCAAGTCGGAAGAAAACCACTTTCCGTGGTGAACTCGGGCGAAAGGCAGCAGTAAGCAGGAACTCGGCAGCGGCTGTCTGCAAATAAGTATTGAAAAAAGTGATAAATCTTCCAATTGGAGACGGCTCAAGAGAACTGTACTGCCGAATGAATCAAACTTCACCTCCAGATGGAGAAACACAAGGGCGATGGACTTACGGAAGACTAGTCCGTGTTGTACGGTTTGCCGAATAGGGGAGACGTGGTCGCTTCAACCATGACGAAGTCTGAAGCCGACTTGATTCTCACTCTTACACATCTGTCGAGTGCGGGAACTTTCGTGAAGAATAAGTCAAGTGAGCACTTTGGATGCTATACCGCAGGGTTTATTCTACCTTGAACTTCACGAGAGGGTCTGTCAATTTTCACTCTTTTTTCTGGTTGAATTCGAGCAAGGCATCCAAACAACCAGCCAATATTCCCCTCACGAATGGAAATACGCCCGCTTTGTTTCGATCTCTAATCATGCTGCAGCGCCAGCTGTACTGATTAGCCCTACATTTTCAGGCGTGATAGCATATAACTTTAAGCTCTTTTTACCAACTTACTTGCTTGCTTGTAGCCTACCTGCAGGCTAGGGCCGGGCTTTGTGCTTGTGCCCATGCAATAAATGCAAAGCCACTGTTTGCTGTTCTGCAACTGAATATGGACATATCATTTGGCCTCTCAGGCGGGATGCAAACCTTCGCGGAGGCCCCTTCGGACTTCCAATCCAGTACCTAGTTCGTCCATTATCTAGCCAATTCACAGAAGTTGGTGTGCCACAAAACACACAAGAGCTTCATCTGCTCGAAAGGCACCATGTTTAGGCAGTCTTTACTACCCATTACGACCGCCCGTGTTCGGCAAACGTCAGTGGCTGAATGGTTCAGCCAAGTAGTGTGCGTAAGTGATCCTGGTCATGGCGGCCGATAGACAAGGACCAATAATTATTCAGTGGATTACCCTGAAGTCGTTCAGCTATCAACCCAAGCGCTGGAAAGGCCAGTCATCACCTCTCACCTCCGACCGCATCGTTTACGACAGGTTGGCTTATCCAGCTTAATTGGTTCGGCTTCATGCCTGGCGAAGAATACATGCTTGGCAATGAAAGCAAATTGGTGACCGCTGAGTAATGCTGCTGGACAAATAGGTGCAGAACCTTCTGGCATCCACCTTCGACCATTTGGCAATCCATGGGTTCCCAAAATCGAAGCATTTTGACTCATACCGGCGGTGGGGGAGCACTTCCTCCCCTTTAAAGATATCGCTTCTTCATGCGCACAGAGCTGCTTAATCCAACTGCCTGGCCGGCCGTCGATATACAGCCAGTTATCCGTCCTTGTGCTCCGTATTCGGGAAACAGGCCGCCTTTGGACGAGGGCAAAATCTCTCCAAGCATCAGTTCAGCCGGTATCTCCTCCCTAGGTGTGTGTGGCGCAGTTACGTCAGAGGATGAGGCCGTCAAAATCCCACTTTCTCATCGCTTTCCATCACGCCTACTTGTTTGTATGGACTCTTCAAGCGCCCTGTTTAGTCATCCCACCATGCCTCTTGCAGAGAGATCATAGAGTACCGACCTTGAATTATGTGTACCACATTCGATGAGAAATCGGCGAAATTCGTCATGTCTGGATTGCGGACTACTACCTGGGACGATGTCTTCTGGAATTCTGCACTGCAAAAGCAAATATTTCGGCCATCTGATGGCAACTGACGTTGTCACTTCCCCGCAGTGGCGCTTCCCCAGCCACTTTCTGTGGAAATGAATAACAACCTTTACTTTCTTACGATGTGATGGTGCCTTGAAAAATTGACCCAAAGTATCTATTACCACTTTAGACCACGGCCTCACATGATACTCGATAGGCTTTGCTGGAGCCTGTATGGACTTGGTATTTTTGTCGGATTTCTGACACGCGCAACATTCGCGTACCTCTGCTTCTACTGCGAAATCGAAGCTAGGCTACTAATGGTATACCAACCCTAGGTTTAACGATTCCGGGGTGACCTTCATATCCACAAGTGATTAGTCTGGATGTCAATCTTCCGGACACAGCAAAAGGTTCGTCTTTCATGACACTGCCATTCACTACCGAATGTTCATCACGCTCTGCGTAAAAGGTTGAGGATCACGAGGCAATGAGTCTTCGTCTGGCCATGCACCTGATACAAAAGCCCGTACCCGAGTAGGTCGACGGTCCTTTTTAGTATCTTCCTTAGGTAACTTCAGAGTTATCGCCCTTTAGTTGCCGTCAACGAGAGCCGCTGTCACTGTTATCTCATTCAAATCCTAATTTTCTCCTGCGTTCTGTAGCGGAAGACCAGAAATGGCGTACTCAACCTCGCTATTCTTTCCTGAAAAGCATTTGAATTCATAGTCGTAGTTCATAAGTCTGGCGTACCATGGACTAGTTCGCAGTGGCCAAAGTCCCTTGAGGCCTCTTCTAAGTAAAGTAGTGACGGATGAATGATCGGTGCAGAAAATAAGCGGCCGGCTGGCCGAACAAAAGTAAATGTCTTTTCCAGCAGGCCCAGGCATGGGCAAGAGCATCTTTTTCACCGGTCGAGTAATGGTGTTCACTGGCGGATAAGGTGCTTGGTGCATAAGCAACCAGTCTTTCCTCATCAATCTGAGTTGGTGGTAAAACAGCGCCAAATCCAACATTCGAAGCATCCGTTGAACCAAAGGGGGAGCAGTTTTCGTCAAATAAGGCAACTGCAGCAGTGTTACCTCTCACGCCACGGATAAGTTTTTGGACTTTTTTTCCAGGTCCCAATTCAAAGTTAACATCCAGTTTGTAAGTCGGCGTAATGAACCAGGGTGCAGACAAATTTCCAAACTCATCAAGATAACACGGAAGGAGACTTGAAAAATGATTCACGTCTAATAATGCAGTCCGTCGTGGACAATCTGCGATGGTTTTTATACTTGCTCATCAGGGTTTGTTATAGTTTGGAGAAATATCATGACCGAGGAAGTTTATTTATGATACGGTCAGCTGACAGTTTTGAAAATTCGAACTAAGGTTTAATTCATTCAGTGGCTTTAGGACAGCATGGGGGTTTGCATTATGCCCTGTAGCTGACACAGACACATGTCGTCTGCGTGTGTTCAGCAAACCGTAAGCTCAGACAATGTTTGAGTAATAATTTTTCAACAGGCATTGGGTGGGCCACTAGGTCCCACAGATAGCACTTCGTACTGGAACAAACCTTCTTGCATTAAAAACGCCGTTGGGCTTCTCGAGTTGGACTGCAAAGATAGATGGAAACAAGCACTTCAAGTGTCCAGCTTCGAGAAACAGGCGGCCTCGGACAGTCTACATATTAGTTTTTCATTTTTTAGTGAGGGAAATGTTTTTCACCTGCTAAGTATTGGATGTGGATGCTCAGATATGTGCAGATACGGATATATCCACCTTTTTCTTAACGGTAGCCGATGGATGGACCCACTTAGAACACTGAACAGAATCAGCTAAATCATGACGCAACATCTGTTTGACTACTTCCGATGCGGCGGCACTTTCTGTTAAAGGTGTAGGTAGCGGATGAGATATACTACATTGAATGGCTTTGTCTCTCAGGCGACTCCCGTGGGCTGTACTGGTGACCCTATCAGGAGATATGGATTCGGGTGCCGATTCTGAAGATGAAACATATCCACATGTTTAACCAGCATTCCATTGGCACTTGGGTAAATTCTGAGGGCCACCATAGCGTAATTACCCAACATAAGCTCACTGTCGGTGGCTGAGAGGTTAACAGAATTGTCCTGTCTAGCATTATTATTAAGATACTCAGTGAGTATCCAAGAACCAGTGATACAAGCGGGGTTTAAGAACAACTCCCGAATGGTACATGGAAGGTTTTAGGCGAGGCATTCAAACATGTTGCTAATAAAACGTGTGCTGCATGATAGTAACAGAAGTAGCACAGCCGAGCTCCGTAGAACGAGATATATTGTTTCCATTCAAGTCAGAGTAAAAGTGAAGACATCTGGTGCAGACAGCTGGGGTCCTCTAATCTTCTGGTGCTCCAGATGTTCCATAGCGTAAACTGAAACCGTCTCCATGCAAATTACGTTGAAACACGTAGTCAGGGTTTTGAAGCAGCAGTAACAAATCGAGAGTTGCAAACTTTGTCGAAGTGGCCGGACCGGCCACAACGCCGGCACTGTAAATTATCGTCTGGACGATTTTTAAAGTCCGCAAGGAGGCTGACACTGTCACCTTAGCAGCGTTTTACAGCATAAGCGGTTCCTTTTGGGGAGCGAAACGAAGACTGAAAGTCTGAGATATCCTGGGGAGAAGACCGGAAAACCTTGTTGCATTCTTCAACGTCGGCCTCTGCCGGGGCCAGGTTGCATGCGGCCTCACACGAGAAGTCGTTAGTATCCTGTCTCTGTAGAGATTCACAAATACCATCATCAGAAACACCAGAGACTAGCTGCAGTAAGCGAAAAGTATTTCTAATTTGTCCATCCGGTACTGCGCCATAATCACACAGGGAAGTGCGGATTACCCGAGAAGGGAATTCTTTAAGTTTATAACCCGGTCGTTTTTCATCTGGGAAGATCCGTACCAAGCCACAGGTGTACCAATTCAGGTTACTCAGTAGTCATCTAAAACGGCTAGGGCCCGTTTGAAGCTAGTTCTCTCGGTGAGTTTCAGGAAATCGAATATCCTAGCTCCTTCGTTCTCAAGGTAATTCCAAAACCGGACCATCTTTCTTTTTTCCGCCAGTGGTGAACTAGAATGAAACTCGGCCAGGAGATCGATTTACTCCGTGGTGGATATTTTCTAGTTATTTCACTTCTCTCTAGTAGGTTTTCCCGAAGGGTCAGCCCAAGATGTTCTTGGAATATGCGCTGGGTTCACTACTGTAGTTTTGTATTCTGCGAGTACCGTTACGCGACACCAAATGTGAAATCAAGAAATTGTTCGTTTCATCTACGCAAGAATGCTCTGATGCTCTTGCCGCAGGTCTGTCTCCAGAAATGATTGATTGGGGCCAGAGCGTTACCTTTCGCTTCCGAGAAGTTTTTGTTGATGACACACCCACAGTTTTCATCGAGTGCTTAGCCCAATTTTCCACCACTCTTCTTGTGTTTGTAATGATTACGTTCTCCACCCTACCAGCCTTGATTAGACCACCGCTTTTGTGTTGTAACAAATGTGCATTTACAACACTACGACGACTGCTACGCCTCCACTACAAAGGCTACTACCACAATTTCTACTATTCCTGATGCTAGTAGTACCAACTATACTGTGGCAATTACTACCGAGTCTGACATTGCTACTACTACTAGTACCACAAGCAATTATGCAGTGACTAGTACTATGCCCCCTTCTGTTGAAAGCGAATTTCAGTTTTAAACTAGCACCTTGCTGATAACTTTTTTGTTTCGTTTCGCTGTCTGGTCGAATTTTCAGCTGTTCTTGATCGCGCATGTCCTGCCTATTTTCTCCGTTATACCGGTGCTGGCTCATTCAGTGTTTTATATCACCACAAGCTCGCAAAAATAACTGATGCTCTTTTACCTGATGCTGTGACCATATTTATGCGGCTGCTACTGCGAATACGATTCCTGTCATTAAAACCGCAGTCAATGCGATTGTTACTACTGGTGCTACCGCTGCTGCTATGGAAAAGCGCAGCTGCAAGTGTTACTAATACCGCGGACGCGGCTACTACTGTTGCCACAATTACCGCTATCACTACTTCGACCACTGTCGCTGGACGTCCTACTGCTTTGAATATTACCGCGACAACTGCCACCGATGACACTACTACTGCCTCTACCTTCGCTAGTAATACCAAGATTACTGTCCTCCCTTGCGCGCCGTGGAAGTTTTCCCTTTAGGAATGCCGAGGCCATGTTGGTTCTGGTTAAATCCACGCGCACCACGCAGACAACCAACCAATATTCCCCTCACGACTAAGAATACGCCCGCTTTGTTCCCTTCTTTAATCGTGCTCCAGAGCCACCAGTGCTGAATAGCCTCACCTTTTCGCTCGAGACAGCGTATAACTTTAGGCTCTTTTTGCCAACTTACTTGCTTGTTTGCAGCCTACTTGCTGGCTACGGCTGGGCTCTATGCTTACGAGAGTGCGATAAACGCAACGCTAGCTTCAACTGTTGTTATATTAATCACGCACATAAAATTTCTAAATCAGCTTCTTCGCCGATTCACACTATTCCGTGAGAATCTGCTCACTATCTCAGTCAAACCGATAGAGTTTTGGTAACTCCGAAACCAAAACTTCACCTCCATCTCTCAAAAATGATGGAGACAACCCATCTGGTCCAGTGGCCCTATACCTCTTCAAGTAAACTATCTCCCGCATAATCTCCATTTCTAATGGAGGACTAATGTCCACCTGCATAGTTTCGCTGGCATGTATATTTGGGATGTCCACTGCAGAGAGAGGGTCAACTAATCATTCCCGAAAGTGCTCCGCCAAACGGTCCAGACGACGTCTTTGAGAGTGGGTCAGTGAGCCGTCGGATTCCTTAAATAATTCACTTACACCGGCCCTCTGTGGACCGGTACCTCTAATCAAACGGAAATGGTCACGAGCATTGCCAATGGACCCAGCCTTCTCCATTTCCCTACATTTCGAAATCCACCACCGCCCACGGTCATTTCTCAAGCTCCTAGTCTTTTGGCGTCTCAGGGATTTACTTACTTCATTCAGTGTGCTATTGGGATGGACGGATTTGCAAGCATTCAACAAAGCAGCCGATGTTCAAGATGTCCATCTTTCGTGAGGTCTACTTGAACCAGCCTTGTGTGAAATCAGACCCGGCGTACAGGGTTTCTTTGACCTGTTATCAGCGTGCTTCTGAGTGGTGCACCTCCGGCTGCGGTGCTAGTCATGTGAGCACCTCTCCTTGGGAAGCAGGTTGCCGTTTATTGTCCAGAACCAACTGCGAGGAAAGGGGTGCTTTTACATTGGTGTGACCACAAAGGAAAAGCAAACAGAAGCGAGCATGTATCAAGGCTTGATCTGAGTCCACAGGTGTAGACCAAAAGGGGCGACAGTCTTCAACTAATCCGTGACAGCGGTGACTAATCACAATATGATAATTCTGAGGCCAACACTGTGAAGAAGTAGGAGGAAGCCACGTCGTTCTATGCCGCTTCTTATGGCAGAAGCTAGTACTTGCCAGAAATAATGCGGTCAGAGCAGAGCTCGATGAGACGATCGTCGCTATCGGTACAATCGGCCGGGAAGCTCTTGGGCCTCCGATGTGCTTTTCGGAATCTCCCAGCCGGCCAAATTGGGCATCGAAATTACCATCAATGACCATCACGTTCGTGGAACGCATGCTGCGAAGCTGAGACAAATATTGATGCAATTCGTTCACCGTTTCAGAGGAAATCCAGTCAGTTGAGGCATGCACTGATAACCACAATAATCGCAAGTCGATCCCTGCGTAGCCAGTTCACACGAACCCCAAAACAAGAACAGGAATGGTTTAAAGTTTCTATGGCACCAAATTAAAAATCACAAAAAGTACATATGCGTGCGTACCTGAAGTACGCAGCTAAATAGAATCAACAGTAAAACCCAAAGGCTCCTGGTCCAGTGGTGCGGGCACAACTGTCAGAAAAGGTTCGAGACTGAATTCGAATGTCTCGAACAAACAAAAGCAAGCAGAGGTTTTGTGTGAAGACGAGCTTAGCGAAGTATTTCCAAACAGCCACGTTTACAAAGTATGTAGAGCTTTTGGGAGAACCTTCAATTTAAGTCCTTCGCGTACACAGACGCGACAAACAAGGACAAACGCTTTAGTTTGTTGCAGGTAGAATACACAGAACCGTCCAACCGAATTGCACACAAACGACTGCTGACTGGAGCCCAGTCTCGCAGTGCGCGCTCAGTTCTTATGCCCAGGTCAGACCCCTGGCCGGCCTGACCTCGAGCTTTAGACACCGAATCACTCAAGATGCGAGAAGTAAATCGAGAGACTGAGGTTTTATCTGGTTGCAAACAGTGATCACGGAAGTGGGGTCTTTTGTGCTCGTTTCGGAAACAGCATACATCCGTTTCAAAAGTGTCAAGTTTTAGCCAGTGCAGTCTGTTGCCCTACTTAACATAGTGCGCGGGCATTGAAGGCAGCCAAATGAAGTGAACATTAAGACTTAAGGGGTGCTTCCAGTTTATACCTAACTCCCGAAATACTGCTTTCTTCAGAGCAACATCCACCCTTGGCGTTTTGTATTGATCTTGACTTGGGGCAGAAAGCGCTGGTAAGGTCCTTTTTAAGCTAGGTAATGTAGGTTTCTGGGCACATCATACTTTGCGACTGCTTATTTCTCAGCGTAGGTTTTTCTCTTCGAACCCACACAGGGGCCTTCCACGCAGAAGTCTAACTCACGAGGCAGTGGAGCGTTAACCCAGCTCGGGAGTGTGTGCTAGGCACCGCAAATGAACTTCTTCTAATCTGCCACGGATAACTTGGTTGATACAGGCATCTTGCCTTGTCTCCGCTGAAGCTTTGTTGTTTATCAGCCCTTTGGATTCATCCCTCAGTCCCAAGCACCCATTGGAGCAAGTAGAACGTGGACGGGGCAGTATCCTTCTTGCTGGGGACTGCCCAGCTTGGAAGGGTGGAAGCTGCCGAATGAAGCTTCATGACTTCCGTCAGTATCGGTGGAAACCCCAGGTACTCCACTCCTACGTCCCTCTGGTGGGAGTTTTTAGACCGGGAAACTCTCTCTCTATTTTTGTTTGCTCGAGTGTCCCCTCCAGGGGCAGTGACTAGAACCGGATGTTGCCCACCAACTGGTCCAAAAAATGAACTTCTTATGGCCTCTACCCATTGACTTGCCAGACATGATTGCATCTCCGGCTTGTACATGAATATATATATATATACCTATATATGAATTAAACGCCTGTACGATTTGTGCGGACTTGATTCCCATCCAAAGAATGGCGACGCAGAACGATAGAATTTGATGGGTTTTAGTAATTTTATTGGTCATCCTGCAAAGCTGATGGGAGATGAGAGACTGAACAGGCTAAAGGCCGGAGGTGACAAGCTAGAGTGTGCCTAGCCGCCTGAGTCGCTTGAGGTAAGATGGCGATGCTGCTGACTCCGCCGGTACCAGGTGGACTTAAACAAACAGACTTCACGCAGCCAGTTGAGTGACAGAGCCGAAGCTATGCCGAATTCCAGATCTATGGAAGAGCTTGGTCAAAATTTGCTTGATCAGTTGCGTACCTTGATGGATGACTGATGAAAACCACCCAAGTGTTCTACAGGACATATTGGATAGGCCTATGCTTCCGATCGAAGAAGGCTGTGATACCGCACTGGCTGAATTTGGTCTGCATGTGGGGAGGTGCCTTGAAGAACTATCGGACCGACTGTAAGAAACCTTCAAGCAGTGGGTGGCCAAAGTCACAACGGATTCCGAAATCAAAAGGCGATTATCCTTGATATTCTACGATATTAGGTTATTGAATGAACAATGACACCAAACAGATACAAACCTCAATTATGAGACCACAAGGACTCAACAAACGAGAATCCAATTGCAGCGTGTGAGTAAGGAGCACGTGCGTCACGCAGGTCAAGAACAAGGATATGACGGAGCAACGCGCTGGACGCGAACAAACAAAAGTTGGTCCTCAAAAACAAACAGTGCACAGAAAAAGCCAATAGTGCAAATAAGTGATTGATGCTAAGGAAATATGGAAACTGCAGTGGTTTTGGAGGGATTTTTTGCGACCTGTCGTCACACTGTCCACCAGAATCCTCCTGAATCTTCTCAAGGTCAAAGGTTTGGAATAAGGGTAATGGTTCTTCCTACCTACCTAGGCCCTTCTGTCAGCGAGCTTACCTAATACCATGTCGTCAACGTTCTACCCACAATCGCACTTGATCCGGTGGCCACACCGACGCGATGTTACTCTGCATCGTCCATGTAAACGGCTGATCGATGGCGGGCCTGGGGGAAGAATATAGGAGCTGTCGTCGGGAGGGCTGCTTCACCTCGGCCGCGCGTTCGTGTGAGTGTGTGTATGTGTGGGTGGCATGGGCGAGGTCGCACTCTGGCGTATGGGCAAATAGTGACAACCATCACTTACGGGAGGTATCTTCCACAATTTCGGTGATAAAAGATGAACAATCAGCTATGCGGCGTGTTTTGATGGAGGTCTTGAAGTGTAAACGTGCATTACGTAGGTGTGATTGGTGTGTGTCTGGGTGTATGATAGAATCACATCTACTACCCCATATGCCAGAGGTCTCCTGCAACCTCAACGAAATCTGTGAGCACTGCAGCCTGTTTCATGGGGGTCTTGAAGTATAAACGTGTCATGTAAGTGTGCATGTGTTGGGGTGTATGATAGTTCAATACGTCAGTATGTCGGTAATGCCCCCACACATGGGAGTTCATTTACCCATTGCGAAAACGAATGAGGAGTGGTCTACTGGGTTTCCGTGTTATCTGCTTCTCCGTCTTTACTCCGGGGGAGGCTGGTACGCGGATTAGCGTTCCGTAGGCTGTCTTCAACTTCACAGTCGTTATAATTTCGTCAGAGCTTTCAATGGTTTTCATAATCGCGCCCAAAGGCCAGGCACTGAAATGCATTTGTTCGTCTGCGATCATCACTACCTCCCCAACCTTGAATAGTCTCGCTATGACCTGCCACTTCTGTCGAGCTTGCAGAGTAGGTAGGTACTCCCGAGGCCATCGCCTCCAAAAATCTTTGGCAAGATAGGTTGCCTGCTTCCATCCATGGAAGTAGCCCCCGCAAAGGTTTACGGGCCCCAGGAAACCCTCGTTCGACCTAAGCGTCAATAAATCGTTCAGGGTGAGCGCCAGATGGGTGGGGTCGCCTTGCATTATTGGAACCAGGGGCGGTTGTTCAGAATTCTCTCTACCTTAGTCATGACGGTGTTCAGCTTCTCGTCGTCGGGAGGCCGTTGCTGAATGATCGACAGCAATATCCGCCTGGCGGACCGGATTATGCGTTCCAATAAGCCACCACGGTGACTGGCCTGTGGGGGGTTGAAACGCGATCGTATGCTGTGGGCCACGGTTCGATCCTGTCATTCGTCCTCGTTTATGTTTTTGTGCCAACCCTGCAACTCCCGATGGGCGCCCACAAAGTTCGACCAATCATCTGAGTATATATCGGCCGGGACTCCTCTTCGGTTGGTAAATCGCTGCAGGGCCCGTAAGAAAGAATCGGTCGTCATCGAATGTGCGACTCCTAGGTGTACCTCGCGTGACTTCATGCACGTCATGATACATCTATATCGTTTTTCCGGTTTCTTCCCGCACTTGGTCCACAAGGGCCCGGTGTCGCTGAACGGCCATTAGCCCAAAGTCACTCTACATTTCAGTAGCGGGGCCATGTTTTGTTTGCCGGCTGCGGCATTGCATCTCCCACGAAGCACGCAACGTCAAATTACTCGTTTCACGGTCGCTCCTCCTCTCAGCAACCAAAGACGATTTCGGATGACTCTCATAAGGTGACTTTCCCCGGCATGCCTCTCCACGGCGTGGACTTGTTAGGTCATTAGCTCCATCACACGTTGTCGAGCCGACAGCAGTGTGAGGTACTTCGTGTCAAAGCTCAGATGGGAGTTGGTCAGCCTACCATCTGCCCGTGGAAGTTCATTATTGAGTTCGTGGTTTGAATGTTTCAAGTTTCCTTTCGAGGATGGTATTCTTATGTCGACTTGTCCCGCTTCTTCTGCCCTGTTGAGTTCTAGGGTGAAAGCTTCCCGTTGCATCGTCTTGAATATATCGTGTTCTGAGGCCTGTAATTCACCAAGGCTTATTGGACCCACTCCTTTCCGGCCGGAAGGGCGCACCCCTTCCATGACTAGCAAATGTCCCTTGAACCTGGCCAACCAAACTAATGAACAAAGTGCCTTCCTGGAGGAGGAAAACCTGACCGGTCGCGACCGAATAAATGTCGCTTCGAAGAATGTGGCCGTCATCACCACGCCCTTGAGTTCCAGTTCCAATTCCGGAGGGGGTTTTGGTTCGTACACGGGCCAGTCCTGTTCAGGCACTTACAGGGATTTCCGTCCTCCCATCCACGTGTCCAGTTGCCGGAAGTTGATCGCACCTCGGGAGTACAGATCGGCTGGGTTATCACCAGACCTGACATACTTCCACTGGTTCATGGCCGATTCATTGTGAATGATCGTGAGTCGGCTTGCAACGAAGGTACTAATCCGGCGCCTGACGTTGTTAACGTAGTACAGTACTATCGTCGACTCCGTCCGAAAACTAGCCGACTGAATGAAGATATCGAGGCATCTCTTCACTGCTTGCACCACCATGACTGCTTATACAGCTGCGCTGGGTTCAAAGCGCGGGATGGAAACCGACTTTAGTGGAGCAACACGGGCTTTAGCGAACATGATCCTCGTAGCATATTGCCCGTCTCCTGTGCACCATCGTCCGTACACCACAGCTCCATAACCGACTTCGGATGCGTCGGAAAAGGCATGTAGTTCTCCCGTCCGTATTGCATGACCAGGGGCACACGTCGTGGAATCCGTATGTCCCCTAGTTTTTTAAGGTGTTCAGAAGTTCTTCCCAGTCCAGCCGGTTTTCTCGGTCAAGTGGCTGATACCTGCCGACTTTCTTACGGCAAAGCCGCTGCAGCAGGATATTCCCGGGTAACAGCCAGGGTGAGACAAATTCGAGAGGGTCAAACAGACTAGAGACAGCTGGTAGTGTACCTCGACGGGTTACTGGCCACTCGGGAACGTTTAGCTCAAAAACAAAGCCGTCCGCTACGCGTCCCATTGTATTTCTAAAGCGCGTTCGGTAGGGAGTGGATAGCCGTCCAAATCTCCGGCCCTTTTAGCCCTCTCGTGGTACGGAATGACCTCGGGCACTTCTGAAGAGTTCAACATCCATTTTGTTAGATAAAAGCCACCCTCTTCTAGCAATCTTGTTAGGTCTCTGAACTGCGCTAGAGCAGATTCTGTATCATCGAATGACCCAAGACAGTCGTCCACGTAAAAGTTTCTGCTGACGCCATCTACCACCTACCAGTAGACCAAATATCCGTGTCTGTTCGCTGATTCTGGAAAGTCGTGGTTCGCACAAAGCGATAATGACATAGCTCCGAAGGGGTGGACGGTCATCCTTTAATTTATCACTGTTTTGTCCCGGTTGTTCTCTTCCCACCACAGGAAAAGCTACGCGTCTCGTTCTTCTACCGGTATTCTCATCTAGTGAAACATTTCCCTGACGTCGGCGGACAAGGCCACTCTACTCACTCTGAAACGGCACAAAACATCGATAAGTGGTGTGGTCCAGTCAGGTCGTTGTAGTAGGCAATCATCTGCCGACTTGTTTTGGAACTTGGCTGCACAGTCGAAAACCACCCGCAGTTTTTCTGGTTTCTTGTGGCTTGGAACCGAACGGTGATGTAGATACCAGATCCACTTCCGGCCGTCGGTGGTAGCCGAGAGCTTTGTTTTGCTTCATTTATTCTGCGTACCCTTCCCATAGATCCTGGTTTAGGGCGAAGCGTTTTTTCAGTCGAATTAGTCTTTGCAGCACACAGTTTCTGTTATCAACCCAAGGATCAGCCGGTGTGCCCCGTGGGAGGTGGACCTTGAAATGTCTTTAAAGGCCTCTAGTTTCTCGCCGCACATTTTGCGAAGTAGATTGGTCCTCTTGAGACAATGAAAGTCATTCTTTTCCGATGTCATAAAATTCCTTTTCATACAGCCGCTGCGGTTGGTAATCTACGCCGTCTGTTTCAGCTTATACGTAATTCACGGAAACACTTCCCCCTACTGGACCATATAATATCCATCCCAGAGCCGTGCACACGGCCTCAGGCGCCTACTCTCTGGTCAAGTACCCAAAGTGCCTCTGGCACATCGCAGCCGACGAAGAGATCCAATTCGTCATCTTCCCAGTCTACAGCAGTTACGTCCTGCAGGTGGGGCCACCTAGTGAAGATTGCTTTCAACGACCTTGGTGCTTGCATGGGGAGATCAGCCAATGAGAATGCTTCCGTTGGTTCGATTTGCTCGTTAGTGTCTAAAGAGATGAGTTGCAACCTCAACCGGCCGGCAGTCATTACTTTTGTTTCGCCCACCGTGCCCACTGATGATGAAGGCGTACCTCTAGCGGGCCCGTGTTTGTCTGCAAACCGTTCTTTCGCCAGGGTAGTGTCAGATCCGCTGCCAACAAAAGCCGACGCTTCGACCAACCCAGTAGGGGTCACCACTTCCAAGGAAACTACTCCCAAACGTACTGGTTTACTGGCAGACCGCGATGTTGAACAAATAACACTGGGCTTGGTGTTCGCCTCTGGTGAAGTTTCTCTCGCCTGGCGTAACAACCGATGGTATCTGCCCGCGCAACCCTCGCGACCACATCTGGCCCTTGTTTGAGAAGTTGCCGCTCGGCGCGTGGTGTTGGGGCATATAAAGCAAGCTCCTCTCGTCTTCGCCATTCCCTATCGTTCGTCTATTGTGGCATTGATAAACTTGGGATACCCTAGTAGTCCAAGGCTAGTGTCCCAGTGCCTGCAACTCGGATGCGCTATAGCCTCGCATGAAATGGAGTGTGCACTGGTCCAGGGCTGATATTTCCGGTGCTCCCGAGCAGCGGTTTGAGCCTGGCTAGTACTAGGCTTCTTCACTCGGTTACTGTCCGGGATGAGTCAGCCAAACCTACTGTCCGCTATCTTGGTTTACCTGTCTAAGTATTCGGTCAAGTCTTCGAAGTTAGCCTCACGGCCGCCTCGGCTCATACTTTCCGCCTCTTCCGCCCACCAACTCTGTAGTTCCGGAGATAGGTGAAGGATTATACCCTCCAAAGTATGCATTGCATCGAGGTCAGCCTTGTAACCTAAATGGTCGAGGGTTATTGAACCATTCTGCATTTTTATCACCAGCCCAGCCATTGTATTGACGTCGCCCCTGGTTCATTTTGCCTCTACCATCACGCCCTCTATTAGGTTACGGGCTACTTTGAACGGTTGGCAAATCAAGTCTCTCAGAATCTTCCTTGCTCGGGTGTGGCCTTGTAGCGGGTCGAGCATGTTACACCCATTGACGGCTTCTGTTGCTGGGTCTCGACAGTAATGGGTCAGGCAGAGAAGCCTTTGCCCAGGGTCGGTCATTTTGTTTTCGAAGAAAGTTACGAACTGCCTGAAGAATTTGCAGTAGTGTTCAGATCGTCTGTCGAGAAGTGCCAGTTCCTCTCTTGGCAGATTGATCGTTGGTGGCGTTGATGTTTTGTATTCGGCGGCCGGCGTGGAGTTTCCTATCTTATTGTGCTCTGATCAATCGAAAAGGTCGTAGTAGTTGATATCATGCTCAAGCTCTTTCTGTCCACACTTCTGTTCTGCTCCCTGAACCTGTTGCCTAGCCGATAACAGTTGTTGTTCTGGGTCTGATATCGTCAGCTTGAGTAGATCGAAATCCTTATAATCCATATCACCGTCAGTAACACGCGGGCTAGCACTGACAGGACTAGGTGATCTAACACTAACTAAAGAATCAAAAGTACCCAAAAAACCCCAGTGAGTTGCCATGTTGAATCCTGTCCAGATTCCGATTGCTTCGGTTCTTTTCTTGACATGTTGCGCATTTCTCGTTACAAGTTGATCAAGTAAGAATTGTAACACACGTTTAAGCAATGCGTAGCCAAATTCACAACGGATTCCGAAATCAAAAGGCGATTATCCTTGATATTCTACGATACTAGGTTATTGAATGAACAATGACACCAAACAGATACAAACCTCAATTATGAGACCACAAGGACTCAACAAACGAGAATCCAATTGCAGCGTGTGAGTAAGGAGCACGTGCGTCACGCAGGTCAAGAACAAGGATATGACAGAGCAACGCGCTGGACGCGAACAAACAAAAGTTGGTCCTCAAAAACAAACAGTGCACAGAAAAACCAATAGTGCAAATAAGTGATTGATGCTAAGGAAATATGGAAACTGCAGTGGTTTTGGGGGGACTTTTATCGATGACCGGTGGTTACGCTAACTATAAGCCACTTTATGTGGCTGAGACCAAAGGTTCAAAAAGGAAGAATGTCTATAACTAGAAGAAGGCCTGGCACCGGAATTGGTGGCTCCTGGAAAGCGGCTGTCATTCCCAAGTAAACCAAGTAAACAAGGCGCTCCTAAGCTGTAAGCTCACAATCTCATTTTATTGAATTTGATGTCCGCGAAGCTGCTACCATACATACACGTACCGAATTCACAAGCGTCTGATCGTACACGTGCATATATATATATACATATATATATATATAATCATATACATGTGTGCAATCAAACATACGTGGGAAAACTTGCCGATAAATTTCGTTTAATATATATGTATTATTCCGCATTATACCTGTATATGTATAAACAGGTATAATATGTTTCATACTTATATCAAAGTTACTTAATGTACTAAAACTATGTTTACATATTTACAATTTCGTATATTTTCCCATATATAACAGTTGGGAATTCAAAATAAATAGGCCAGCTCCAGCGCAGTAACAAAATTGTTCGAACTTAAGAAATCCAGCTTGAGACCGACGAACGTACATTTACGCCTCAAAAACCCCATCAACACCATATCCGTGGTCTAGTGTGGAGACAGCGGGACTTTAAAGAGGCGTCCTAGATGGCTCACCCTTACCATCCAGTAGGTACAGTAAAAGTTAGCAACTTTCGGATATTGTTGGGAGGGCCACAGCAGATACCATCATTCGCAAACCTGGAAAACAGTCATCGGCCTTTCTTTATCTGAGATAGGTATTCGGTGGTAGACGCCGTTGATTGCTCAATGGAAAACAGTGGAAATCGCACCGGCTCACAAAGATATAGGAAGGATGGCGCGGCGAAATATCTTCTGGTTAGTCTTCTATCTGTGGTACTAAAACTAATGGAAAGAGTAGTTAGAAGTTCACTGGTGAAGCACCTGGAGACGAGTGACTTACTCTATGGAAAGCAGAAGGCCGAGAGGTGACCTCACTGAAAGGTTTACGTTTATGAACGGTATCATCGCGGTCAATCCCCGCGCAGTTTTCCGTCCTGTGCCTGCGGACAGCCTAGGAGGTCATGAACTTAAGCTAAAGAAAGGAAAATCCGGAATAAATACAACATTGAAGGTCTTCACAAATCGGGCAACAAACTTCTGGAGTAAGCCGCCACCGATAGTCACCCAGTTTAACACCATTTCTGATTGCAAGCACAGGCCGGACCAAGTGTGGTTGGGACTGTTCCCAAAGTATCAGTGAAACTGGCTGTTCAGTGATGGTTTAGTGCGGCCATACGGAGTTTCTAGCTTTTACTTCCCTCTTCCGCAAAAATATTTGAAACTTCCTCCTTGGTAGGCCCTTTAGATACCATTTGATCTCTGCATCCTCGAACCTTCATTTCAACACTGACGAAACCACTATGATATCACACCGCCAGTGGCCATACACAGAACCAAACGCCGCCAAAACACTTGAGAAGTAGCCCTACGGGGAGAAACCAGAGCCACATTTCCACAAAAATGCTAACGGGTACTACCCTTGTTTCAAAAAAATGAAGGTGGAATAAATAACTAATGGTCTAACGGGCTTGAGATTCCCAAAAAACCAAAAAAGGCTAACATACGGTAAGCTCCCGTTGGCCTCTATACATATGCGTAAAAATAGTTCACAAAATAATGCTGCCTGTGAGTTCTGACAGCAGGAGCCGATAAAAAGTGACGTACGATATTAGACTGCCGAAAATTAAATGGTTCAAGGAGTCCTGGGGGAAATTAAAGCAACCGAGAGCCCGAACAAAAAGGCAAGAAAGAGGAAAGGAAAAGAAGAAAAAGTAAAGTCAGCTCCTGGGCAAAAGGGTTTGGGGAACATGCCTCCCCGTAATCGTAAAAAAGAGCACAGCCATACAAAACCCACAAGCGCCTGAAGCATCACCCATTTCCAGAATGGATGGATTCACTGTTCATTTTCGTCCCACGATGCACGTGGTGCTATAGCACTGTGGAATTGCTTCCTAACTAGCGTCCGCATTCCTTCCAAACAGGCAAGCCTCCCTGTAGCTTCCACCACCATTTCACCTTCCCCTCAACTACCGATTGGTTTTTGTGCCTCCTTCCTCTTTTTCTTTTCTACTTTTATACTCTTGTCTTCTCTCTCATTTTCAACACCCCAACGATCTTCCCAGTAAATGAACTCGGGAACTAGAAAATCTCAAAATTGTTTCACGCGAATTACAATTACACGCTCAACGAACCGGCTGCTCGGGCATCTGTCGCCACATCATACTAGTGTAACATCAACAAACAACCATTCAATAATTATACATATATATAGTGAAGCGCATGGCGATTTGTTACCTTTTTATCCTTCTTTCTTTTTGAAGGTACGAAAAGATTTTTCAGCAGCGCAAGCGGGAATCAGACTACACTAATCCTTTATTTGCAGCTCCGGGGGAGTTTCTCAAACCCTAATGGAGCAAGTGTCTGGACGTACCTTAGGCCCGCCCCTACCATCTTCTTGGAGCACCGTCCAGTGCTGCCTTGTCGTGAACCGCAGCAAGGCCGCGCGGGGAGCCTGGCTCGAGGATCTCGCTGTCTGATGTTTGATAGATTACCCACGACGAAATATTTTGTGCCACTCAGGCTGAACGGACTGTCGCATATTTGAACTTTCCCTCACAATCCAGCGGTACACCAGCGGTGCGGTCGTCTCCCTCGGTGAGCGTAGCCGTTTTTAAAATTTTTAGAACACACAGCTCGTCCCCCTTCCGTTTAAGTTGACTTTTACCTGTACTGACTGGATCCTGAATAGTGTAAAATTCTCCCACCATTGATATAACCACTTCTTAATATGAGGCTACTTTCCCCATGAGGCAATGTGATTCCCCTCTGTGGCCAACGTCTCATTCCTCAATCCGGACTAGACGGTCCTTCATAATGCGCTGGCAACGGATGCACCAAAATGTGAAGTCCAAAGTCAGGCTGCAGAGAAAGATGAGCCAAAGACCACTGCCCGCACCCTTAAGGATGAGTTGACCGACCTGAGGAGCTTGGCTAGCAAATCTCTCCCGGTGTCCCAGGCAGCCGATCCGGTGTGTAGAGCATCTAAGCAGCAAATTCATGATGCCGCGAAAATCTTACAAAACACCGAGAATTGCTCAAAGCGAGTCATCCTTTGGAGTTGCTTTCTTGACTCAGATCACACTCATGACACCTACACCCAGGTGTTTAACCGCCTTAAGCTCCCTTTCCCCCCGCCCCAAAGGTCGGTCCACCTGGCTGGTAAACAAACGCACCAACGGGGTACACGGCACCCTCATTAGAGTGGGCTCTACAGAGGCAGCCAAACGAATTGTCTCCTCAGCCGTGAAAGGAGGGAGTATCCATTGACAAGCCACTTCATCTAAGGCCCCGCAGTGAGAAGGCTGAGCCAGAAATTCCACAAAAAGTCGATCCCAAGCTCAGAGTGCTGCCAGTTGTCCAGGTAACTCGCCTTGAGGATCGAGCTGCATGCCCACCATCCGTTGCTTCCCTACGCACTCCATCGCCCGTCTCGGAGAGTACTCCCGGTAGTAGACCTAGTGCTACTAAACATCTGACGCCTGCAAAAAGTATCCCAGACCACAACACAGCTAACAAGACTGTATTAGCGGAGGAGAATCACCCATTCTTGAGCCCAGAAACAAACCTGCAACTTGTTTCTTCTGGCAGCTGCAGTGAGGGGGTTAAATGAAAGGAGAAGATACTCGGCGCGGTCATGCAAAACAGGATCACCAAAGAGACAACTCAGAGCTGTGAATCACGCGGTACGCACAAAGGTAAACCACAAAAAGCAGCCCACCCGTTTCGAAGACCGAAGGATGTAGACCGTCCGACTGGAATGGTACCTCCCAAGTCGCCAGACGTCAAAGCTTGCCGGTCCCCCCAGCAGTCTGCTTACCCTCTAGCCCCCCAACATCTTCAGCTCCCGATTCCCCCAGGACCACCTTTCCACCCCCAACTCCCCCTCTTTCCCGTCTCCTCAAACCCAAAATCAGTGGTCTCCGGCGATTCTGCAAAACATCCTGAGCATGTGCTCAAGTGTTTCTACAGCAATCGCCTGAGTGTGTTGAATAAGATCCCGGAGCTTCGGCAGCCTGCAGTGGATGAGGAGCCTCAGATCACAGCCCCCACAGAAACCTGGCTCACCCCTGACATACTTGATGCCGAAATATCCATTTCCGGATACTTCACAGTAAGGCGGGGCTCCATCAGAGGTCTTGCCGGCAGCGTCATCATATACTACGATAATTCTATCCCTCCTCCTACCATACTGACAAACCCTAGCTTTTCGTGTACTGATTGTTTGTGGAGTGTGTTTAAACTCTTTAGGAGAGAATCCCTGCTGCTTGATGTTGTCTATCGTCTTCCCGCATGCATTGTAAGTAAATTCTCGCAAATCGAGCAACGCGCAGCCAATTCAAACGAATCCCAAAAGCAGAACAAGATTGATTCGTAGTTTCTACGGTAATAAATTGAAGTTCACAACGGGTACAAATATATACAAACCTCAAGTATGTGGTTAAGTAGACTTCACAGTAAAACCCAAAGGTTCAGAGCCCCGGTTCAAGGCCAAGTTCAAATGTCTCACATGGATAAACAGACGTGTAAAAGTGTGGTATATGGGGGAGCCATTCAAGGTGATGTTAAATATAGGCAAATTCACAAGGCACGTAGAACGTATGGAAGGAGTTCCAGTATTTTTTCTTTACACCGCCGGCCAAAATCCTTCCGCAAAATGGTTGTCCAAAGTTCAGGATGGGGTCATGATTCTCACTCTACCTACCTATAACTTATTGTTAGTGCGTGTGGTTACCAACTTCCTGTGTTAGCTGAGCGTAAAACAGGTTTCCGCCGAAGTCATCATTTGCATAATCCATAAGGAATCAATTCCAAATCCGGCTGCACAGCTTGAGATTATATGTTCACCAGGAGACTGAGGCACACAGTTAGACGCATGATGAAGGTGAAGGCTTTGCGGGGTAAAACATTTCGCCGCGGGAGCTCAGTCTACGTATCTCAAGCGGTAAACTATTGCAGCAATTGGCTAGACCAATTTTGTTTACAAGCATGAGCACAGAAGTTGAACGTAGGTGCAACGCCTAATGAGATATCGCGTAAAATTGACAGGTCACGAACCAGTGGAATTACACAAAATTAATGCACAAAATTTTCCGAAAGAAATGAAAACCGGTTTCTGATTATGAATAAGTTTCGAAAACAGGTGTACGACGAACAGTATCGAAGCACACGTGAACACGGAAATTGACCGAATACTGGCATCTATCAGAGTATTTCAAAGTTTTTGTGTGTACAAAGTATGTGACAAACAATATTGTATGAAATGTAAATAAATGTTCTCCTTCAAAGGCAAGAATAGTTTCACTAAGAGCTTACAGCTAACAAGCCTCACTTGAACACTTCAAGTGAAAACTTGGTGAATTTCTCCTTTTCGCCTACGTGCACGCTGTATAGAAACTGGAACTAAGTACAATTTTCAGCTGCTCACGAAAAGTGGGTCCAGTTGAGTAGTTGTAGGGCGTGAAATGGAATAAAATGCTGAGTAACTCGGAGCGAGGCGGTCTTCAATCTACTTTGTCCTTTGCATTTGGTTTCGAGCTCGAATCATCAACATTTTCCTCGCTGTTTCCTGCTACAAGTGGATTAACTCTCTGATGCATCGAACACGCTCTTCGTTTCTTCCGTTTCCTGTAATGTAACACAACCGTAGGATCTGTCCAATATGCAAGGCTCACTTCGATGGTGGTACAGCTGTCTTTAAATATTGGTGCTTCCTTAAAACCCAATACCAGAGCAGTCATTTTGAGTTCGTTTAGGGATAATGACTTCATCTCAGCAATTTTTGTATTGGCAAAGGGTACTTTGTTTCGCCGCCGGCCATGCAGTTCCACCCAGGTACCGTACACTGTCACTGGGTCGGCATACTCCAAGCTGCTTTCCGTGACCTGCTGGTGTTCAATTTCAGCAGGGCTTTTCAAAAATGTCCATTTTCGATATATTTCAAATGCCTCCGGGCAACTTCTCCTTTTCTTGATAGGTGACTTGACTCTGGTCTCTAGGGTATAGCAACTTCGTGTTGCCCATTGTGACGTCCAGTCTTTGAATTCACCATCGACAGCACCGACTGATCCTCTTTTGAGTGAACTTCGTATTCCTGAGATGGACCGTTGGATTCAATATCTAAAAGTTGGTTGTGTTCTGCAGAGGCACTTCTCTCAGCAACATTTAGGCAATTTATTGGTGCCGATTGTTGAAGTTCGTCCGCCAGGAGTCCGAGAAGTGTCCAGCCAAGTATCGTTCGCATAGCAAATGGTTCTTTTCGAGTGCTTATGCTCTGTTCAAGCACCCAATGAGCCTCTTGTACATTGCATCCAATTAGTATGTCGACGCGGGGGCTAGACACTTCTTCGAACGTTGTCTCTGAGATGAGACCATCTCTTGACGATCGATCTAATCGGGTCGACTGGCCTCATCGGCAAACCCTCTGTTGCAAAGGCTTCCGAGATGTCTACGGTCCCCCCATCAGATAAAGACGTTAACTGCGGGGTCAGCCTCTTAGAAATTTTAACATGACCCCCTGCAATCGTGCTGATGGTGGGCGATGTAGGCTGGCCCACTGGTTCACAGCTTCCCACAGGCTCGCGAGTAATCAGCGAGGTATCCGACCCCGTATACAAAAATGCATTGACCCTCCTCAACCCTTTAGATATCACAAAGCCGACAGGTACGATGCCTAATCTCGCCTGTTTAAAATCATCGTGTCTCGTTGAACAGACAATTCAGGGTTCATCCCGCTGAATAGTCCCATCTTTGAGAGGGCCATGTAGTGCCGAGTGATGATTACCCAAGCATCAGTCCTGGTTACATTTCACTCTTAAGCTGCATTCAGAGGCTCGATGAGTGTTGTTCAAACACATAAGACATGGGCCAATCCCTTCTACTGTGCACCACTGATTGGACACACTCATCCCATGGAAAGTCGGACAACCTGGCAACCGGTGCAAGGAGTTGCATAGCTTACGTTAACCTGACCTCTTGGGTTCTCGACTTATCATGTGCATATTAGCCAAAGACTGGTTTCGGTTACAGTCCTTCCCTACAACTTGAGCAGATGTTGGTTCCGTTCGCGCCAGCCTGAAACTTTCGCGAACGATTTGTCCAAATCGGCTGTTGGCGATGGTGGATTGACGACCTATGAAATCCATCAAATCGTTGAGCGTAGATTCTCACCCAAGCATACTTACTTTCTCAGCTTTCTGTGCCCATCGGCTCTGTAAATCAACGGGTAGACAACGGACAATGTATTTCTGTGTGTGCAACGCATTCAGATCAGACTCGTATCCTAAATGCTCCAGTGCCATACTGCAATTCTGCGTTTTTATCACAGATTTGACAGTATTTCGGCCTTGCCCCCAGTCCCTTTTGCCTCCAATAAAACACCATCAATCAGGCTTCTAACCACCTTGAATGTTTGTCCAAACAAATCTTTCGGGATTCCGCGTGCCCTGATGCACTCCATCAGTGGATCATGCGTCGTGCAGCCTTCGATAGCACCTTTTGCCCTCCCTCGACAGTAAGGGAATAAACACAAAAACCTTTGACCAGGATCCGCGACCTTGCACTCAACAAAATTTTTGAATTGTTTCATGAATTTACAGTATCGCTAAGGGTACCCGTCGAAAGGGGCTAGCTCCACTCTCGGCAGGTCGAATGCAAACCCTCAGTGGTCTCGGGTGGTCTCAAGGGTTTATGTTCGTCGACCACAGTGCCGTTTCGATGTTGATATCGTGAACTACATGGACTTTTGCTGGCTGGCTGAGAACAGTTCCTTGTTTAAGAGGCTCTGCATCCTTTCTGGCTAACCGCAGCTCGTTTTCAAATTCTTTCACTCTCATTCTCTAAGTACTAATATCATCAAACTCATCGCGATTAGAAATACGTGACCTGGCACTGACAGAACTAGTAGACTTAGCATTACCCAGAGAATCCATAACACCCAAACCATCCCCAGAGACTTGCCGAGTCTATTTCTGTTGTCTCCAAGGGTCCTTGCTTCCTCGTCTGGGCATTTCCAACGGGATTCCTTGTCCATGTTCCATTTGAGTACTGTAGGTCAAGTCTCGCAAATCGAACAACGCGCAGCCAATTCAAACGAATCCCCAAAGCAGAACAAGATTGATTCGTAGTTTCTACGGTAATAAATTGAAGTTCACAACGGGTACAAATATATACAAACCTCAAGTATGCGGTTAAGTAGACTTCACAGTAAAACCCAAAGGTTCAGAGCCCCGGTTCAAGGCCAAGTTCAAATGTCTCACATGGATAAACAGACGTGTAAAAGTGTGGTATATGGGGGAGCCATTCAAGGTGATGTTAAATATAGGCAAATTCACCAATCACGTAAAATATTTGGAAGGATATTCAGTATTTGTACTTTTACCTGCAATTCAAATGATACTTCAGGTCTCATGGACTTATTGGGCTTCCTGAAAATCTACGCAGACTTCACCCATCTGTTATTCACTGGTGACTTCCGCTCACCCAGTACCGACTGGAAAAGAACTGATGCCCCGAATATCGCCTTGGTAAACCCCTCCTTGATCTCGTACTGAAGAAACCATGGGTGCAGAACGTAAGGGATCCGACCAGATACAGCACAGGACACGCCCCGTCCCCACTAGGCCTGGTCATCACCAATGATTGGTTAGTAATGGATGTGTTGCACTAATCTCAGCCTCCCGACAAAAGTGATCACATTCTCAGTGGATTCGATTTTGCCGTGAAGTGGCCTCCTCTTTCCTCGGAAATCAAAATTTTGAGACCCTACAAAAGGACCATTTTTGAACAAGTCTGTGCATTTTTTTGCTCTCATCTAAATTCAACTAACCCAGGTAACTCTGCGGGTGAAATGGCAGAGAATCTCAGAGAGTCAATCTCCTTAGCTGATAGGCTATTTTTCCCCAGAATTCGTCGCCCAAAGACCGCTAAGCGACCCCTCCCTCGCCCCATTAGGCGCGGTCTAGACGAACGCACACGCCCCTTTGCAAGATATAAAGCCACAGGCCTTTCCCGTGATGCAGAAGATTTCAGGATCATACGGAACAGATGAGAAGACAAGATTAGGCCCTATCAGAATGCAGTCCAACGATCTGCACTCGATCGAGCACGGACCAATAAGGCATTTTTGTTTTCAGTACATGCGCCGTCTTAGGTGTACAGCTCCGACGCCACTAGCTCTCGAAGATAGTGCCGGATCTCCAATCACTTCCCCTAGCCAAGTAGCCGAGGCATTCAGCTCCTACTTCCGTACAATTTTTAGCTCCATACCCATATCATCCCACCCTACCATGCATCCGTTATCTCTGACCACTACCCTTAACCGCGTCACTATTCCCATTGGTGCAGTCGCTCAAGGTTTCCGACGGCTCAACCAATATTGCTCCATGGGTCCTGATCTAATCCACCTCCGTATTCTCAAGGAAGCCGCGGATACATTAGTTTCTCCTTATGCCTCGCTTTTTCAGCGGTGTTGACGATAAAGTTTTCCCCAGTAACTGGAAAAAAGCAGCCATCACACCCATCTATAAGAAGGGTAGTAGACACCTTGCTTCTAGTTACAGACCCATAAGCCTCACTAGCATCCCCAGCAAAATTTTTGAGGGAATTCTTAAGAGTGGGATTCTTTCCCATCTTCATAGAAATAAGATCCTCTCCCCGTCCCGACATGGATTTCTTCCTGGCAGATCATGCCTCACCAATATGTTTACTGTCATGGATAGTCCAACGAAAGCCTATGATGATGGCCAGCGCTCACACGATGTATTCATCGATTTCGCTAAGGCCTTCGATAAGGTCCCACATGCCCCTCTTCTTTATAAGCTGCAGACATACGGGATCACAGGTTCCATGTTGGCCATCCCACGTAGCTTCCTTACCGACCGCACCTTTGTGGTTAAAGTCGGGAATGTTTTGTCTCAACCCTCCCCAGTAACATTTGGGGTCCCCCAAGGGTCGGTCTTAGGTCCTCTTCTTTTCCTGATCTATATAAACGATCTACCGACAGCCCTTCCTGCGAACATTGCCATGTACGCAGATGATGTAACCCTCTGGAGTTCAAGCGTTGAAGACCTGCAAATTGCAGTTTATGAAACAAAACGCTGGTCCGAGGATTGGAACCTCCCAGTTATTGATGACAAATGCGTGAGCATGTCTTTCGGCAGAGAGACTGGTCACACGTTTTCCATTAATGGAGCAACCACACTGCCTAGGGTTGACCGACACAAGGTGCTCGGTTTCTGGTTAGATTGTAACTTATCCTTCTCTCATCATCACCAACTTGCGAGCAAGTCTGCCTTTCGAGTCCTAAACATGATTCGAAGGTCCTTCCCGCGCATATCTAAGGATGATTTCCCCATAATTTTCGGCACGTATATCCGACCTCTGCTGGAGTACGGTAGTCAGATAGTGCACTCTGGTCTTATCCGAGACCGTGAGATCCGAGAAAGAGTTCAGCGGGCCTCCACCAAGGCAGTAAGGGGTCTATCCCATCTACCTTATCCCGTCCGCCTCTCACTCCTCAATCTCTATCCCCTTGACGTAAGATGCGTAAGAGGTGATCTGTTTTTGACGTTCCATTTTTTTGAAACAGGTCAAGGCGATTGCTTCTTCTCCGTCTGTCCAGCCTCCTCTCTCCGTGGTCACAGCAGGAAAGTTTTCAAACCGAGGCCACGCACTTCACTAAGGATTAACTTTTTTAGCTATAGGGTTATTACCATGTGGAATGCACTTCCGGAAGATATTGTTCTGTCGCAGGACAAAACTATCTTCAAGAAAAAGTTAGACATCTACCTGGGTCTCTCCCAATAATTCCCTTTGTCAAAAAAACAAACAAAATAGTTGTCTTTTATCGCATATATGTTCATGAATGCCGCACCCCCACTCAGCTTAAGGCACTGTCCACAGTGTGACACTGAATGAGGTTATATGTATCTTGTTTTCGCTGCCACCCCCGCGTCCCCCCCGCTTCTTTTTACTCTCGTTTCAGCTCGGTGAATCCGACAGAAGATCAAAGATTTCCTAAAGAACCGGGACAATTGGGCTTAAAGCCTCGAACCCGTGTAGTACTTCAAGACTTCAAGACAACTGAACTGAACTGACGGGAAGCACTGTGGTCCTTCTGAAGTATGTTTTAGCAGACTTTTTCCCTCATTGCATACTGTCTCAGTGAACGCTCACGATGCATAATGTCTCTCGCAGTTGATGTGCGATGAGGTTTTCCGTTTCCCTCTCATTTTTAGCGGGCATTCGACGAAATACACTCGGCAGTGGTGGGTGCATAACTGGTGTGCATACCATCGAAGGAATTCTGGACGCTCGATTGGCCGTGGCCATTACCTGTCCTGTGCAGACTGAACTGAACTGAACTGAACTGCGCCACACCAGCAAGCCTTTCGGCGTGATACTTAGAATTGTATTTTCTGTGGTTCTTTCAATCTGTTGACTATAAAGGCTGTTCGCTCACGCGACAGGTCTCCTTAGTGTGATGGGTGTGATGGCTGGACTCATCTTGAATGTTCCGAAATAAACGGTGATCTTTACGAAGACCTGGACAAATGCCGTGTGAAGTTGCTCAAAGGGCCGTGCATCAAATGCACCGAGCTATCAACACCTGTGTGGCCGGCGAAGCAGTATGCAAAAATGCATCTTCCTGTCACAGATACCACAACGTCATCAACATCATCAGCAGCAGCAACACCAACGACCAATTCATCACGATCAATAGCAGCACAATCAGCGGCATCATCATCGTCTTTTTCCTCGCCAATGTCATCACTCTCGTCGTCATCATCGCCGTTAGAAGGGGAACATTCCGCCGAGGTATCTATTGCTGACTGTGCTACGTATGCCTAGGTGGCATCAGCATCTGTCACTGAGCCAACCGGAACAAAACGCCGCCAACACCAGAAGCTACCTAAGTCTGTCCGCCAAAATGCGGACCCAGCTGGCACTGATGCGGCTCCTCAAGCGCAGGACTGTGTCATAGGTTCAAGAACTGATATTATACCCACATGTTCGGGAATCAACCTGGAGGCAATCCAATCTCGGTTCCTTCCTAGATCTGGCGATTTCTTTTAAGAGCTCTGACGTCGATAGGGTTGAACATCTCCCTCCACTTGAAAGCAGGGACCACATGGTGCTAGAAATTCACTGGCGCAGTGGTTCTTGTCCATCTAGACCACATTGGACGAAACATTTGGCGCACTCCATTCGAGGATGTCCGGAGAGCGGCGTTAGACGTCAACTGGTTTCCCACGGATTCAGATGCCCACCGCGATGTGAACGAAATTCGGGCGTTTATTCCTGACGGTATCTTGTACCTTATGAATACACCCAAGCGCCTGTGTGCATACTTGAAGCGCCGCACCAGAGCGAAGGTAGGTATCCCGGCGCCGATGGACAACGACGAAATGATTGCAGCAGATGATGGAAAGGCTGAGACATTAGCCAAGCATTATCTCTCAGTTTATTCTGTGGAAGAAGGTGCGCCAACCTCGGTGGTGGATGGCTCGCCGCTGTTCATTATGCATGATTTTGGGGAGCCGGAAGTGAATAACAAGCTCAAATTCATCCGTTGGTATTGAAGGAGTTGGCGGACCAGTTAACTACACCACTGACTCGGTTGTTCAATTTATCGTTGGCCACTGGCAGTCTACCTCGGGAGTGGAAAAAGCAGTGGTTGTTCCGCTGTACAAGGGTGGGACAAGATCCACCTCGACCAATTACCGCCCAGTTAGCCTCACTTCCGTAGCTGGAAAGGTCATGGAAAGGCTGGTGGCTGCTCGCATACGTGAACATCTGGAGCGCTGTCAACTGCTATGCGCAGAGCATCACGGTTTTCGGAGAAAAAGATCATGTCTGTCAAACCTAATGACTAATCGTGAAAGTTGGTCGAATACCAAGGCCGAGGGATATGTCACGGACGTCATCTTTGTGGACTTTAGCAAGGCGTTTGATAAAGTTTCTCACAATGGACTGTTGTTGAAACTCCGGGCCCATGCTTCACTGGATTGAGGATTTCTTGGTCGAGAGAACCTTTTCCGTGAGAGTTGCACAGTCCCAGTCCGCGTGGTATCCAGTTAGCAGTGGCATGCCGCAAGGCTCCGTGCTAAGACCCCTGTTGTTTTTAGTGTTTGTGAACCATCCTTGACTTTCCTGTAACGCATTGACAGAGACCGCCATTCCCATTTTCTCTGATGTAAGTGTTGGTACCTGCTTATACACTAACTGGGTTTCGGCTCATCGGGTTTTCATTCTATCTTTGCCTTTGCAAATCGTGTACGTGCAATCCCCACGGAAGAGCGCTGCATCCAGCACATTCGGCGGCCCTGCTCGTCTGTGTCCGTGTCGAACCATCGTCACTTTCGTTGTTGTTGTCGTCTTTTCCGTTACGTTGTGGGCGAGTTCGTTACCGTGTTACAATACTACAGGAGGATCTCCATGCTCTAGTCGGTTGGTCAACCACCTGGGGTCTACCCATAAACGTGGACAAATACGCGAGCATGAGGATCGGTAGCCCCAATGATACTTCCGACTAGTCTTGGGAGTGGTGTACTCCGTCACTTGGAGGAGGAAAAGATTCTCGGATTTGTTGTCACCAACAATCTGAAGACAAGAGCACCGTTGTAGCACCCAGCCCGTTCGTAACATCGGTTTTCGGTCGGTTTGTTTGGTAGCCATTTTACACGGGTCAACATTGAATTTATACGAAGGAAATTGACGACCGGAGTAATGTGCAGTGCTTAGCTGGCGTTTTATTTAAATGTATTGGTTTAATTCACCGAAATGTCTTGAAAACCTCGGTATTGATCGCTCTATTTTGTTCCCTCGAAAAGGCCTAAATAAGGATAATTATCGGAAAATCATAAATAAGAAGATAGAAGTGGGCATCGTAATACGTACTTTGGGTTTGTGAGAGGAATTACCGAAACATATCACGTATTTCAGACGATTGGCACAAACCGCTCAGAAACCGGCCAAAAATCGCCCCGAAACCGATCGGTTTTTGACTGGTCTTCGAGCGGTTTCTGAGTGGTTCCAGACCGGTTTCTTGGACGATTTCTGAACGGTTTCCGAGCGGTTTGTGCCAATTGTTTGAAATACGTAATATGCTTCGGTAATTTCTTTCACTAACCCAAATTACGTATCACGATGCTTATTTTTATCTAATTTATGACTTTCCAATTAACTGTCCTTATTTGAGCCTTTTCGAGGGAATAAAATAAAACGATCTATACCGAGGTTTTCAGGGCATTTTGATGAGTTAAACCAATACATTTTAATAAAGCGCCAACCAAGCATTGCACGTTACTCCGGTCGTCAATTTCCTCCGTTTAAGTTCAATGTTGACCCGTGTAAAATGGCTACTAAACAAACCGATCGGTTTCGGAGCGGTTTTTCTACAAGGACACACACTGAGAGGGCGTGCGCCTCAGCGTGAAGGATGCGTGGTCCAGTTCGCCGTTCATTTAGACCTCTACCCCTGGACACCTTACTAAATACCTCCCATGTACGTCCTCGCTTGGAATATGGCGGTCCGGCTGTCTATTTCTGCACGGCGGCGGGGGTAGCCAAACTGGAACGAGTGCAACGTGCTGCCACACGTCTCGTGGCCGGACTACGTGGGTTCAGCTATGAGGAGCACCTGGATGTCACCGAGTTATTTCCCATGACCTATCAACGTCTTCAAGGCGACCTCATCTATGCCAGGCGAATAATCCGTGGTGGGCTGGGCCGGGAACTACAATCGGAATTCCCGCTCAGGATTAATGATCGTACCAGAGGACACACCCTGACGCTTCGTAAAGTGCATTCCATCGGCTTACCGGTCATCTGTCGATTATCGAGGAGAGTGCCCAATCTCTGAAACAATCTACCGACCGAAGTGGTGGAAAAGAAAACCAAGACACTGTTTAAGAGGAAATTGGATCATACCCTGAAGGATTATTGGCAGAGCACCGACATCTAGCCGAGTAAATAGAGTACAATGCTATGGGGCTCATATGGGATGACTTCTTACTGCTCTTTACCTGAAGACTTGCAGCGGAACAGCATGGATTCACAGAAGGAAAGATGGGGTAGCGGTTGCATCAAATCTGAAGACCAAAGTCAACACGGACAAGGCATGTTCCTCTGGCTGGAGTATGTTTGGAGTGATACATCGGTCTTTCGGATAACTGTCTATGCCGTCCTTCAAAGTGGTGTATGCTTCCCATGTACGTACGCGACTGGAATACGGTGATTCTGCCACATTCCCGTGTACGGTCACGGAAGTTGCAAAGCTAGAACGAGTACAGTGGGCTGCCACTCGCCTCGTCGTTGGGTTACGTGGAATCAGTTATGAAGGTTGTCTTCAAGCCACCGGACTGTACCCAGAAGCATGTCGAAGAATTTACGGTGATATCATTTACACCAGATGCATTCTCCGTGGAGATTTGGGGCCAGAGTTGATGACATACTTTCTCTTGCAGGCGCATAACCGTACTCGAGATCATTCGCGGACGCTTATAAAACAGCAATCAATGGGCCTGCCGCTAATATACCGCCTCTCAAGAAGGATGATGAGTCTATAGAATGTATTGCCAGCGGAAGTGGTAGAAGAGAAAGTGACCACATTCAAGCGACGCCTAGACGTCTTTCTTAAGAGGTGGTGTCAAGACAGATACACCTAAGTTCATGCCCCAGCGTTGAGGTGACGAGGCTCATACGGGAGACCGCCATACTGCCTCCAGTTTTGAAGGTTGAAGATTGAAAGTCCTGCCTCAGCAATCTCGTGATCTTCTCTAACAAAGCAACTGGGAGACTAGGCCGAGGGGAGAAAGTTGAAGTTTGTTATCTCACCTTCTACTAAACCTTCGATAGTGTGAACCGCAAACTTTTGCTGCATAAGCTAAATGGGATGAATGTGGCTATAAGGCTAATGAGCTGGTTACAAGCGTACCTGTGCGATTGAAGGTCCTACGTGAAAGTTGAGAACGCTAAGTCTACAATGGCGACGGTAACCAGTGGAGTACCGCAAGGATCACTGTTGGGACCAGTGCTTTTTCTGACCTACCGAGTGTCCTTCAATCACCATGTCTTATGTTCGCGAACGACGTGAAAATTGTCAGATCTCCTGAATCCACCCAGATTCAGGAGCACCTAACTAGACAGTAGCCTGGGACCTACCATTGAACCCAGGGAAATGTACGTGACTGTTGGAAAACGGGTTCCGGAGGGACCTGCTACCTGAACCCGGACAACCCGGAATCAATGGATCAGAAGACAGGTCCGGGACTGCACAGGTGGCGAAAATTGCAGAACGCCGCTTAGGCCTTTGCCGTTCAGTTGTCCATATCGTCTCCGATCCTTCCATCGACAGTTATATAGCTTCTCAAGTAGACAAACTTTTAAACAACTTCTACCCGATCATTACCGAGGGTAAGTGCGGGGATAGACTCCTGCCAGTCTTGTAGAGGCACTACAAGGGTGAAAAGCACATTCCCTACCGTAATACAGACGTCGCGAGGTTGTCTCGAACGCACTAAGCCACAGGAGCATCGTCGCAAACCAATGTGATGTCATCTGCATAGTGTAAATCTAAAAGTCTGTTACCATTGGAGGATAAAAGTGGCGGTTCTGTTTCAGCAGCGGGTAATCCGCAGAGAAAGAGAGAAGTTGCCTCGCTGGCCACCGAAAGGTATCTCGACCTTATCGTGGAGACTAAGGAAATCATGCCCAAGTAGTACATCGGCTCACAGATTTGGTAATACCAAGAGTTTAGTGTTTGTACATCATATGTTTATATTGGATAGACACATAACAGTAACCCGTGGTAGAGTAGAACAGCGAGGTCGACGCCATAGTAATCTTTGAGTCCGCAGGCTTAAGTTCCCAGTTGTGATTGTGTACAACCATAGGGGCAATGAAGCTGCCAGAACTACCAGTATCGATCAGTGTTTGGAGACGTGTCCCATAAACAAGAATGTTGGTGATTGTGCGTGATAAACAGTTTGGGACTGCGGCAACAAACATACTGGATAGCAAGGGGTCGAGGGCAGAATTCGTGTGATGTTTTGTAGGTTTAGATTTACAATCACGTTTGAAATGGTTCAGTTTGCCACACGTTTTACAAGTTGCCTCCCGGGCTGGACAGTTAGAACGAGGGTGTCTGTTGTATCCACAAAATTAGCATGTTTGGCCAACGGCTGCCAAAACAGATGTGCTGGAAAGAGTAGGGGATGTGACAGGTATGCATGAACTGGAGGGGGTCGAACAGCAAGAGACTGATTGATTATTTGTGTATGATTTTGACTGTTCATGAGCCAATTCGAGAGATCTGGCGAGTTCGTACGCCTCGTCAAGGCCTAATTTGTGTTGTGTTAGAAGCTTTCCTTGGGCTATCGAGGACTGCAGACCGGAGATTAGGACGTCCCGTATAGATTCGTCTGTATGTTGCAATGAGGTAACTGCTTTGAAATCACAATCCTTTGCTGAGAATTTAAGTTTCTGTAAGAACTGATCAACGTCCTGCCCGTTTTCCCGCTTACAGGTTGCCAAAAGATACCGAGCGTACGCCACTTTTTTTTAGGTCGGAGATAGATTTTCTTGGGTATCTCAATGACGGACTCGTACTCAGTACATTCCGAGATGTAATTCTAAACAGATAAATCCACAAAGTGTATGAGTGTTCAATTCATCAGGATTGGCGGCTTCTATGTCTCAGAGTAGGTGCATCTGACGCGTTCGGATCGACGTCAAAGCACTTGGGTCGGATAATAGAAGGATCCATTTTATCAGTCAAGTAAATTTTTGTGAATATGACAGCGGCAGATTTGGAGTTTCGAATAGCAGAGTCAAAGAGTAGTAATGAGCGCTTTACTTGACTAATAACAGGTGCATAATGGCTGAAAGGTAAATAGAGAAACTTAATGATGGGTTACACAAATACAGCAGGTGATAATATCATGACAAACAGGTAGTAGCTAAACGCCTTCGTTCGTTTGACTTCTGTATGCCCTTCTGAGGATGTCGTCCGTTAAAAAATTTGACTGTAAAAGAGAGAGAGTCGGTAACCTTGACGCACGCCACTTTCGACTGGAAAGTAAGGTGACGATGAGCCATACGCTTGTACTCGGCCTGAAGTCTGATGGTATAGAGCTTGGATGATTTTCACATACTTATCAGGCACTCCCTGTCTGTTGAGATAATCCCAGAGGGCCGTCCTGTCAACGGAATCAAAAGCTGCTCGGATGTCCAAGAATATGATTACCGTCGGTCTACGATATGTGTGGCGGAGCTAAAGTATCTGACGGATGATGAAAATTTGGTCGATACACTCGCGGTTGGGACGAAAACCGGATTGTTCTTCACGGACTTGTTGTTCGCGTACTGGGGACAATCCTTGTAGGATTACCGATGCTAGGAACTTTGATGCGACTGAGATTAAGCTTATCCCTCGACGATTAGAGCAGGTGTTTCTAGCCCGTTTCTTTTATATAGGGATGATGGATGCACAGTTCTAACTTTCTGGGACACAATCGTGGAGCCAAATCTCGGAGGAGAGGCTGATGAGCGCTTTGGAGAGGTGTACGCCACCATCTTTGAAGAGGGCCGGGGGGAGTTCTTAAGGACCGGTAGCTTTATTGCGTTTCAGGAGGTGAAGCCCACTATCGGCTTCTGTGGGCAGGGTAGTGCAGATAGTCCATGGAGCATGAACTGGTTCAAACGGACTACTGAATGGGGAGGCTGGCGCTGAAGGCCAGTTAAACTGCTCTTCTGAGTGTTCTGCCCATCGGTCCACGCGCTGTGAAAGCTGGTGGATTGATTGGCCGTTTGCCTCGCAGATCACTTCGCTCATTCCAGGTTTCTTGGTCCCAGTAGATCGGATGAGTTGGGAAAGTTTCCGAGTATTGCTGGTGGCAGCAGCTTGTTCCATTTCGGCCGCGCGTTCGGGTCTGCGCGAGTTTCTAACCAAATTTCGCCGTAGTTGGGCGCTGGCATTGTGGTTTTCGCTTCCGGCAGGGATATTCTGGCGGCTGTCTAGCAATTCCAGAGAACCCGGTGAGATCCTGTGCGTAACTGTATGCCGTGTGACTAAGCCACAGGTTGAGGTACTCGCTAGTTTCATGGCGCATTGGATGTGTTGCCAGCGGTCTGACAAGTCATTGTGTGTGTGGCTGCTTAGCTGGGCAGCAAGCTCATTCTGATATCTCTCCCAAACCGACGTCCGGCAAAGTTAGTCTACGTTTACCCATTGACGGTGGACTTTTGACTAAGTGGAAAATCGTACTATGAACTCAGCACACACTAGGGTGTGATATGAATCTAGATATGTGCTCCAGTACGACCTTCAGGACTTGATAGAGCCACGCCAGTGGTAGCTTACGGCCGTCGTCTATTTGTGTCCAAGACTGATTAGCAGATGGCGGTCGCCATGTGACTGCGACGAAAGCTGCACCGGAAGTTCGTACTCGACAAGAATAGGCGATGGTCTGCGCACAGATGGGGCAGTCGATTGCCGTTATCCGTGCGTTGATGGTTGGCGCCGCTTTAACCTCCAAGCGTTCGCTCGTCTGGACCTAGTTGGGCAATCTGGGCTTTCAGATCTCCAGCCAGTACCACCGTATCTCTGTGAGATACCTTTCCAAGAAGTTCGTGAAGCTGCTCGTCGAATATATCTTTGACTGTATCCGGACTACGGTCGGTAGGGGCGTAGGCAGCGACAACAAACAACGATTGCCGCCGCGGCCTTTGTTGGCTTTGAACCAACCCTCTAAGCGAATCGCACATAATCTGCTGTTGACTGGGATCCGGTCGCGTAGCGCAGACTCAGCTTTGGTACTCAAAGCGATTCCTACTCCTGCATGACCAGATGCAGAAGCCTCGGCATCTCTGAATAAGGGCAGAGTCAAAGCATGTCCTGAGGGAGAATTCAGACGGACTGCAATGTCGGGGTCCTGGATTCGGGTCTCGGATAAGCAGCAGACGTCAATAGCCAGTATCTCGAGTGTGCGCGCTAATGCTGCTTGTTGGCTTATTTGCATCAGAGTGCGTACATTGAAGACTGCAAGCTTCAGTGACACATATAGTCTTAGTAACAGTTTTGATGAACCTCATACAACTAAAGGAGCAATCTCATTTGCATGCCCAGCATATTTATCGATGGCAACCTGATAAGTACATGGAATAGTATTAGTATTGTAGTTGTGTAAAAGAGCGGGTAAAAGTGGGTGGTGTGGTAATAGGTAGTTGGTTTTGTCCGACCGCCAGCACTTCGGTCACAACTTGTGTAGCTTGAATGAGTGATTAAAGTCGAGAGTGAGAACGAGTGATCGTATATGTGGAGATTTTATGCAAGGATGTGGGCTGGATACCACCCGGTTGCCCAGACCGAAGTAAAGGGTTGACCTAAGAAGCTTCACTCCGAGCCTTTGATCTAAACGCCCAACCTACAAAGCAGTAGGACTATATGAGGGTGTCGTCGCCCTCTGGAGGCCAGTGACTGATTGCTAAGTTCATACGCCCTTCGGATGAGACCAAACATCCCGGATGCCCCGTACATTCCTCCGCCACAGATGCCGGTGAGCATACTGTTGCACGCCTCATACGCCGCCCGAAGTTGGTTTGGCATCAGGGTTTGGCCATTTCCCCTAGAATGACTATTAGTCATTCAACCCGATGGAGAGCGCCAGGCATTCGCTTTCGTCCTCCCACTTTAGTGGGAATACCGCCTCGAGAAGGCAGTGAGTAGAGCTTCCTTAGCAGAGGCTGGGAAAATTGCATGGCCACTTGGGAGCATGTCAGGAGATGTTCAGGACGAGAAGCCATCTTGGAGCCTAAAGCACCCACTCTCGACCATACTGAGGCATTTGGAGGCACAGGTACTCTAAACCAAATCCACCATATCGCAGTAAGTTACCGATGGCGCAGTTCTGTTCAGAACTGTAGTTTCTACTGGTCCACGTACGTAGAGTCGGACCTTGTATTAGTTGAAATGTTATTATGGCGCCATCCCCATGGTCATCAAGGAAAAACCGCAAACCCGGTTAGCCGTGCAACGCATGTGTGATCCAGAAATACGTACCCGTTATAAGAAGTTAGCACATGAGCTAGCATCTTCGAAGAACAGTAATGTAGATGAGCATTGAGCCTATATCCAGCAGGCGATGCACGTTGCAGCACGTTTAGCCTTTGGTCCTGAATCCAATGTCCATTAAAGACACTGGATCTCGCAAGAGTCGTTCAGTATAATGGAGCAAACGTGCCAGCTCTCGAACTGTAAGGAGATGAATAAGATACGAAGAGGTCTACAAAAGCAAGTCACGAAATGTCTTAAGAATGATCGTGAAAATTGGTGGTTCAAGGTAGCCGACGAAATGGAAATAGCAGCTACCTCAAGTAACAGTCAAGGACTGCTCAGACTTGTTCGTGACACCGGTGGACGGCGCGCTCATTTCAGCGAAACGATATGAGATGGAAAAGGGGAGCCCATCCACGGCAAAGAGCAAAGGCTGGACCGCTGGTTGGATTACTTCGAGGAACAGTTTAGCTGGCCGCACTCTAATGTAGTTACTCCTGTGTCAACAACAGCAACTCCTTGGGGAGTATCACTTGAGCCCCCATCGAAAGTGGGAGTAGACTCATGCGTTCGCTTAAAAAAGCGTGAAAGCGGCCGTTCCTGACACACTTTCTCCAGTTCTTTTCAATACGGGTGTGAGTGCTGTGATGAAACCACTTACGGCCTTGCTCCGTGACATTTGGAAAGAGGAATATAGTCCGTTATTTTGGGGCGAGTCATTGATTGTTCCCATCTTCAAAAAAGGAATACGCAAATGACTGTAGTAACCATCGTGGGATTAGCTTAATTCCGATAGTCACCAAAGTATCAGCTTACACCGGCTCGCGAAAAGAACACCCGCGAACAGCAGGCTAGATTCCGCCCAAGTTGAGGATGCATCGACCAGATTTTTACTCTTCGCCGACTACTTGAAACGCGTCACACACACCGTCGACCGACACTAATGGTTTTCTTAGACTTGAAAGGCGCCTTCGATTCAGTTGATCGAGCAGCGCTTTTCAGTACTCTTCATCGAAAAGGTATGCCCCAGAAGTTCGTGAACCTAATGAGATCATTGTATTATCATGCTTCTGGCCGCGTTAGAGTTTACGGTGAATTATCCGGTCGGTTCGAAACGACCAGTGGTGTTCGACAAGGATGTCCTATGTCTCCATTCCTGTTCAACTTCGTCATGGACGAAATAATGGAGAGTGCGTTGCAAAATCTTCTGGATGTAGGCGTTGAACTAGGAAATAGTGGAGAGCTGTCTGACCTAGATTACGCCGTCGACGTTGTCTGCTTGTTCGAATCCACGGAACATACTCAACGGGCACTAGATAGACTCTCAACAGCTGTAGCTCAGAGTTCCATCTCTTTTATTCAACCTTTGTCTTCTGTCCCTTACCATCCCTCCTTGCCCCATCTATCCACCCATAATGCTCCCACTGATAACACGGTCGATACTCGCAACGATTCACTGTCAAATAGTATCGGGAATAATCCTCTGTCTGGTAACTCACATTTTCTCAAGCCCCGTCAGCCTCTTAATCTTGGCTCCTTCAATGTGCGTACACTGATACAGGTCGGTCAGTAGGCGTGCCTAGCGCTCACAGTAGATTCTCTGAAGATTGATGTCTGCTGCTTAAGCGAAACGCGTATCCAGGATTCGAGCAGTGTGATTCAACTAACTGCTCCTGGTATCTCATCGAGATATATTCTGCGCACTTCAGCAGACGAAGTAGCTCGAACTGCGGGTCAACGTGGTGTAGGAATAATCTTGACTGACAAGGCTGAGGCTGCCCTTTTAGACTGGATTCCTGTTAACAGTCGTTTATGTGCTATGAGACTCCAAGGGTCAGTTGGCGTTCGAAAGGATAGTTGTGTTAAGCGAAATTTGTTTGTGATCTCGGTGTACGCCCCAACGGACTGCAGCTCAGACTTGCAGAAAGATGGGTTCTATGATGCCCTCGCCACTCTCGTTCGCAGCAGTAAAGGTTTTGACATTGTAGTGCTAGCTGGTGACTTCAATGCACAAGTTGGCAAACTTAGTGTGTCAGGAGCCTGTTTGGGTGGGCGTTGTGCTTTACCTGCTGAGCGTACAGATAACGGGGATAGGCTTCTCCAGTTTTGTGCAGACAATCGATTGTTCTTGTCTAGCACAAATTTCCGACACAGCTCGCGTCGCACAGCGACATGGCGCTCTAACTCTACAGGTACTTTGAGTCAAATTGACCGTATCGGCGTAAGCTACCGGTGGCTGAGTTCTGTTCAGAACTGTAGATCTTACTGGTCCACATGCGTAGAGTCGGACCATGCATTAGTTTTAATGCGATTATCTCTCCAGCTTCATGGTCATCGTCGCAAACCGCAAACCGGATTAGCCGTGCAACGTTTGTGTGATCCAGAAGTACACACCCGGTATGAGCAGAAGTTAGCACATGAGCTAGGATCTACGACGAACAGTAATGCAGATGAGCATTGGGCTCATATCAAACAGGCGATGCACGTTGCAGCAGGTTTTGCCTGTGGTCCTCGATCCGTTGTCCATCAAAGACACTGGATCTCGCAAGAGTCGATCAGTATAATGGAGCAAAAGTGTCAGCTTTCGAACCGTAAGGAGATGAATAAGATGCGGAGAAAGCTGCAAAGGCAAGTTACGAAAAGCCTTAAGAAGGATCGCGAAAGTTGGTGGGTCAAGGTAGCCGAAGAAATGGAAATAGCAGCTTCTTCAGGTAACAGTCAGAGACTGTTCAAACTTATTCGTGACACCGGTGGACGGCGAACTCAAGTCAGTGAAACGATTTGGGATAGAAATGGAGAACCCATCCATAACAAACAGCAAGGGCTTGACCGATGGGCCGAGTACTTCAAGGAACAGTTTAGCTGGCCGCACGCTGGTGTAGTTACTCCTGTGTCAACAACTGCGACTCCTTGGGTGGTATCACTTGAGCCCCCATCGGAAGTGGAAGTGGAGTCATGCATTCGACCACTCAAGCGAGGGAAAGCAGCAGGTCCTGACGAACTTCCTCCAGTCCTTTTCAAACTGGGTGGTTAGGCGTTGATAAAATCACTAACCGCCTTGCTCCGTGACATTTGGAACGAGTAGCGTATTCCGGTAATATGGAGCGAGTCACTGATTGTTCCCATCTTCAAGAACGGAATACGCAATGACTGTAGTAATCATCGTGGGATTAGCTTAATTCCGATAGTCACCAAAGTATTAGCTTCGATTTTGCTGCATCGTCTGACACCGGCTCGTGAGAGGAATGTCCGCGAACAGCAGGCTGGATTCCGCCCAAGTTGAGGATGCATCGACCAGATTTTTACTCTTCGCCGACTACTTGAAACGCGTCACACACACCGTCGACCGACACTAATGGTTTTCTTAGACTTGAAAGGCGCCTTCGATTCAGTTGATCGAGCAGCGCTTTTCAGTACTCTTCATCGAAAAGGTATGCCCCAGAAGTTCGTGAACCTAATGAGATCATTGTATTATCATGCTTCTGGCCGCGTTAGAGTTTACGGTGAATTATCCGGTCGGTTCGAAACGACCAGTGGTGTTCGACAAGGATGTCCTATGTCTCCATTCCTGTTCAACTTCGTCATGGACGAAATAATGGAGAGTGCGTTGCAAAATCTTCTGGATGTAGGCGTTGAACTAGGAAATAGTGGAGAGCTGTCTGACCTAGATTACGCCGTCGACGTTGTCTGCTTGTTCGAATTCGCGGAACATGCTCAGCGTGCACTAGATAATCTCGCAAGAGCTGTAGCTCTATTCGGCATGCGCTTTGCACCTTCAAAGTTCAAGGTGATGTTACAAGACGAGGTCAACGATTTTGAACTTGATGCTGGATGGTAAAGAACTAACAATTGTTGACCGCTTTAGTTACCTCGGCAGCAGCATGACGATGGATGGACGCATGGAAGTAGAGAAGAGTACGCGGATACCCAAGGCTCAAGCGGCGTACGTTGAGCTGAAGCATTTGTGGCCGCGACCTGATATTTCACTGAAGTTGAAAGGTAGTGTATACCTTGCCGCGGTGCGTTCAGTTTTGCTGTACAGTTGCAAGACTTGAGGTCTACGTGCGGAGGATATTCATCGTCTTGAAGTTCTCGACCGTCTATGTTTGCGTAGTGTCTCGAAGATTGGATGGAATGACCGCGTGATCAATGCTGAGGTCAGAAATCGAGTATTGAGTACCAATTCAGAGAATGTTCTATCACAACGGATCCAGATTAGCAGGCTTCGTTGGTTGGGGCACGCGTTACGTATGGCAGGCACACATCTACCATACCATGCCCTCTTTTTTTCCTCAGTTGGAGGCTGATACCCCTGCTTTTAGACGACACCCAGCTATACAGTTCCCTGACGGAGCTGTCTACGCGGTAATCGATGCATCCAGACCTTCAGGACCCAAATGAATGCGGGCGATAAATCAAGAAAACCTTGTATGCTGGTTCTGATGCCACCCAGGACTCTTGTTCAAGTAGCCCCCACCAACGATGGATATCTTCGACATCAGTTGCTTTGTTGGATGCTCGTAGATCCGTCCCTCCTTATGCTACATTCGATGAAGTGCGTGAATTCCTGAGGCGTCAAAAGACTAGGAGCTTGAGAAATGACCGTGGGCGGTGGTGGATTGCGAAATGTAGGGAAATGGAGAAGGCTGGGTCCATTGGCAATGCTCGCAACCTTTTCCGTTTGATTAGAGGTACCGGTCCACAGAGGGCCGGTGTAAGTGAATTATTTAAGGAATCTGACGGCTCACCGATTCACTCTCAAAGACGTCGTCTGGACCGTTTGGCGGAGCACTTTAAGGAACAATTAGTTGACCCACTTCTGCAGTGGACATTCCAAATATACATGCCAGCGAAACTATGCAGGTGGATATCAGTCCTCCATTAGAAATGGAGATTATGCGGGAGATAGTTTACTTGAAGAGGTATAAAGCCGCTGGACCGGATGGGTTGTCTCCATCATTTTTCAGAGATGGAAATGAAGTTTTGGTTTCGGAGTTAACAAAATTCCTCCGGGTTATTTGAGATAGTGAGCAGATTCCCACGAAATGGTGTGAATCGATGATTGTGCCGATTTACAAGAAAGCTGACAGGTCCTCTTGTGAAAACCATGGAGGAATTGGCTTGGTAAGTGTCGCGTCCAAACTGCTCACCGGTCTTATTCTCCACATATTATTCACATCCCGCGAAATATATACGCGTAAGAATCAAGCGGGTTTCAGACCCGGTTGTATCAACCACATCTTCACTCTTCGGCAAACCTTAGAGCACGGACGCATCTTTTGTAAACCCACAATCTGTCTTTCTTGATCTGAATGCTGTGTTCGACTCGGTCGACCGCACAGTTCTCTGGCGCTGCTTCTCATTGAAGGATGTGCCGGAGAAGTTTATTTCTCTTCTCCAGTGCTTGTATGTGAACAGCCGAAGCCGAGTTCGTGCTTACAACGTTCTTTCACCCGAGTTCACCACGAGAAGCGGTGTTCGTCAGGGTTGCCCTTCTTCGCCCTTCCTCCTCAATTTTGTAGTTCAGCTGATTCTTAGGGTAACCCTATCGTCGTGTGAGAATAGTGGCATCGATCTTTGCTCAGGCAGTAAACTGTCTGACTTGGAATACGCGACCGATATTGTTCTTCTGAATGACAATCCAGGTAAGTTGCAAGCTATCTTAGGTAGCCTTAATAACAGTGTGGCAATGCTTGGGATCCATTTTGCGCCTTCAAAGTGCAAAATGCTGCAGCAGCACTGCATTGGCTCAACGTCAAACCTCTTTTTGGCAGGGGAAGATCTAGCTGAAGTGGATACATTTTGTTACCTGGGTAGTTACATCTCACCAGATGGACAGATATCAGATGAAGTATCGTTGCGTATACAGACGGCGCGTTTAGCTTTTGCCAACCTCCGTCATCTATGGCGCCGGTGTGACATCCGATTGTCTGTTAAGGGTAGAGTGTACAGTGCGGCGGTTAGGTCTGTTCTTTTATGCGGCTCAGAAACATGGCTGTTAAAGGTAGAAGATAGACGAAGACTGTCGGTGTTTGAGCACCGATGTCTTCGTAGAATTGCCCGAGTATGTTGGGAACACCTATCAGCAATGCTGAGGTTCGGCGTAAGGTGTTGGGAACCAGAGTTCAGTCTGTGGATCAAGTATTGAATCTAACCAGGTTAAGGTGGTTGGGACATGTGTTACGCGTGCCCACCGATGAACTTCCTCGTCGTACGCAGTTCTCTGAGGCAGGTGGTGATTGGAAGGTAATTCGAGTCGGTTAGTCCATGACGGCAGAAAGGTATGAAAACCTTGACCAGTAGACTTGGCCGAGTAGGACGTGTTAGACTTCCAGATTGGGGTCCACGTGATCCGCCTACCAAATGGTTGGAGACATCAAGTGATATGGCTAGGTGCCGCGGTCAGTGGCGTAGCTGCATTCGGACTCTTTCTTTGTCCTCTTGACTTTTCCTTGATACTTTGACTTTTTCGAATCTTTATCGCTGTGTTCCTGTTCGTTTTCGTCCCTTATTGGACGATGCTGGAAGGTAGCAACCGAAACCAGAGCACAGAATCGCGAGGTTAGTGGTTGAATGAACTGAACTGAACTGATGAAAGCCTTCAGCAATGGACTTGGCCAAGTATGGCGTGTAAGACTTTGGGTCCACGAGACCCATCTACCGGATGGTTGAAGGCAATAATTGATATGGCTAAATGATGTAGTTGCATCCGGGTTCCTTTTTATCTTCATGAGTTCCTTCTGTTACTTTGTTTTCGGTTGGTTTTCACTTTACACTTCTCTTTATTTTGCCCCTAACCCGACAATGCTCTGAGGTTGCAAGCAGAACCAGAGCACAGCAGTGAAAGGTTGATGCATGAATGAACTAAATCGATCAAGGTTTTGATTTCCGTGGATAATCTTCTAGGTGGGTTTGCAATCAGATCTACGTCGAATGTTTTCGTTGGTAGGCAGTCTAAGAAAGCTGCCTATGGGAATCGAGTATCTCTCATGTAGATTGTTTCTTCCTGATTGTTTTCAGTATTTTGCATAGATGAAGGAAACGGACTAAGCTAATTACTGTCACTTCTCTGTGATATGGCTCATGGTTTCCAACTCTACGTTCTAGCATAATTTGTTCCAATACACTTCACGGGAGAAGTTTCAATCTGAATAAATTCACGATGCGCAGGCAGGTTGGTATCCCTTTATTTTCTGACCTTGTTCTTTCCAGTGTGAAGATTTTGAAGCTCTGCAGAAGCAGGTGTGTTTGGAAGTTTATGATAATCGTTTTTCAGTTGGACCTCGAAACAGTTCGCATGGAGGAGCGCATGTTGGATGACAAACCATGGTACATGAAAGGTGAAATTGTGGCCCAAGATAGAGCGGAAAATACGGTGCTGGAAGAACACTTAGATGTGCAAAGACATGGGAAATTTAGTATGCCTTTAATTTTACGTTTTTACTGGCTACTTAAGAACCTCCGCCGGCAAATGAGAGTGTGATCCTGGAGTTTATAAAAAAGTCCATCAAAGAACAGGTAACTTTTTAACTTTGACAAACAGTGGCTTAGTCGTTCAGTAGCCCTTCGCTTAAGCGCAAAGAGCAACTCCATCAAAAACCACAATCGGCGATAATTCAAGATATTACGCAAAAGTCACTTGTTGAAGATTACGAAAACTTGTTTGCACGGAGTAATGTAAGTCTAAGAACTCATGGGCCTTCGATTACTGTAGGTTTTAGAGAAAGAACAGGATGATCCAACGAAAAACGCCATTCAAAGGGAAATTTCTGATCTTTTCGAAAAGTTGGATGCCTTGTCACACTTACATTTTGTCCCGTACAAGGTTGGTTTGTTTGCATTTTAAATAGTTATTATCTATCTTGCAATATGGTTGCTATTTACTGCTGTAATGTTTAGTTTGTATCCACTGTAGTAGTTCAGGGCGTAGCATAATTAAATTTTGTTAGCAAAATATGGCTGCGTCACTTGATCCCTTCATGTTGTTTATCATTCGCTTGAAATTAAAAACATCCCAGAACCTCAATTTTCGGAGCTCCAATATTCTTATTGAATTCACGAAATCAATTACTTTATGGCATCCACGGTAGTATTTCACCATTCATCTCAAAGAAAATTCGAAATAATACCATTGGTTTGGGAGACCTTAGTCGTTTTTACTGGGATCAAAGTTATTATCCTTCTCTTCATTTGCAACTCTTCGTGTCTCCTGGTGAGGCGAAGCCAATAGCCAATCCACAGAACCAGAAGTACTCAACTGAGATCCAGTGTAGCAGTGCGTCTTTGGTCCTAACACCTAAGCTACGCTTCACTTCGTATGATTAGATGCCGTAGTCTTAGAGTTCTCAGAATAGAGCAGGTAACACTTAGGAGAAGTGGAAGGTCTCAAGCGGATGTTGGATTATTTTTCCTCAAGGTGAGGATTCGAAGAGTGCAGACTACACCCGCTTGTTGTCCTTTACATATTATCGTGCGCGCTTTAAGCACGATTAGTTTAAACAGACACAGGAGAAAATAAATGCATCAGTCGGTGTTTACTGGTTAGGCGTGTTTGGGTCGCAGTCAATGGAAAAAATGAGGTACTACCGCAAATACTGGCGAATAAAACCCCCGTCGAACGGTGAATGGTATATTGGCGAGAGCAAAACAACTGTTGGAAGGATGTCGTTTTATGTTGTAGAGGATTGATTATAGGTGATTATGGAAGGGCAGTAGTAAGTAAAATTTGGAACTTCGTATAACCCGTTTCAGATGCTGTAGACTGTTGTAGTGCTCTATCACCAATTTTGGAGTTGGAGAATAATCACCAGGCCCTTCTTTTGTGTAGATGACTGCAGTGTATAAAACAGCACATCTTTTACGGATGATCCGGGGATCAGCAAAGGGTTATTTGTCTGGGACATCGTTTTCCGAGGTAAATAGGGAATGCAAATTGGGGATTGGTCAGCCGATGACCAAAAAGAAAAGCACGAGAACCCCTACCAGTTAATCTCACCGAAGTAGAAGTGCCGGGCTTCTCCGGTGAGATAGTCGAGATAAACTTGCTCGGTGATCAAAGGCCCTAGACAAGACGACTGGTTGTGGTGACCAACGGTATAAACATAAACCGGTACTCGATCTTCCCGATGCTTCCCTTCACACTTAACATTGTGGTTTTGGACTGAGTGTACAGAATTGTCGTCCCGTCATTGAGTGACGCTCAGATAAACGAACCCCAAGTCTCAAGGCAGAGAACACAGACTCGGTTTACTACATGTAACATAGTACAGATGATCAAACAATAACAGGGGCATACCTCAAGTTGCGGGCAAACCGACCACGGAATCAGTACAGTCAGAGAAGCTTCGTGACGCCCAAGCAACAATACACAGGAAACGTTCGAGACGGCGATGCAAGAGCGAGTCCAGTGATTTACAAAGAAGGTCCTTTATTATGAGGATATTTTGACCCATCAACGGTCAGAAGAGATTTGATGGCCGGAGGAGCGCACTCACACAAGCGTGAGTGAAGAACGAGCGGAATACCATGGGTATAAAAAAGTGCGAAATCATGGAGACATGGCCAGGTTCAGTCATTCACACGGATAAGACAGATGGAGAGAGAGAGAGAGAGAGAAAGATAATTACGACCGAACGTTTACGCCTCACTATGTAACCCAGGTAATTATGACGTGATAACAGAACAATGATAAAGGTTACATAAGCGATAAAATAGAACAGGTAAGATCACCAATTAGACTCGTCACCAGTGAGATCAATCGACCCGTGTCATAGGAACAAGAACAAGAATTCCGTGGCGCAATAGCACTGAACAAACTAATTATCACGCGGGTCAGGGAGTGAAGAGGCGGTGGTCGGCGTGGAATTTAGTGCTGAAAGCGCATGGGAGGCAAACAAATTGTTAGGTCGATATAAGACAAATTATGATAGAAAGCTTGGGATCTGGACTAAACAAATTTAACGGAGTTTCTCCGTATGACGAGCTGAATTTCCCTGTCCATTTTCAATAAGTCTTTGCACTGAGACCGTACAGCGTCGACAAAGGAATGTATATACACCCCGAGCGGGTGGAATTTCGCAACTTACTTCCGTTCAAAACCTTGTCAGTAGGCGAAATGGAGCAAATACCACAAAGTAAATAATAAAGTCACTTACAAAAGTGTACGCGAAAATTTGATGATAGAGAAGTAAATTAGCGGAATGGACCGGTTTTTAACGTCGAATGATGGCTCCAGGCTCAACACCAATCTCAAACGAAGAGTTCATAGGTGATATATTCCTTCTAAATATATGGGGTAATAATGAACGTGAAGTGTGATTAGATCAGTGGTCCAGATGGGTTTTCGCCACGGGAGCAAACTGAATTTGCTCTCATTTCATCCTCAGCGTTAACGTGTTTATACAATCAACTTTTGTTCCGTGGTAATACCCTGGATTATGTTAGAGTGGCATCCATAATGCGAGTGCATGTTCAATACCTGAAAGATATTTCTGCGATTTCCCGAGCCTTCCTATCCCAACGGTGTACCCCACGAATTCAGTCGACCAGAGAGAAGACCGTTAGAATTTGAAGAGGTGTATTGTCGGTCCAACTGAACTGACAAACCTGGGGAGGCTAGCTATCTAGAGGTGAACCAGTGAGTCGGTGATGCGTCACGATTCCAGAGCGAGCGAAACGAGATGTGGCTGTGAGCATTAGCCGGAAAACCTTAGGTTCAATTAAGCAACACGACGAGACTGCACCTTGACGTGGTGTGATGGCTTGCGCGCTTCTATGACCCAAAGAGCTACACAGGATGGCTTCTTTAAGCCGGAGATGCAATCATACCTGACAGGTGAATGGGTAGAGGTCAGACAAAGTCCAGTCTCTTGGTCCTTCAGGTTGGGGGTCGATTTGAGTTGGCAACTCAATCGGCAAAATCAGTGGAAGAATAATTGATCCAAGCAAATGGGCTTCCACTAAGCCATCCCGCTCCCTTGCAGATAGGCTCTCGTTAGAACTAAAGGCTTTGGATGAGGACCCTAATCATTCTCCTGCTTTGCGGCTGGACACCCTAACAGTACCCGTCCAACATCACCCATGAACTGCACGAATACAGAGATTTCCGTACTGCATCGGTCGTCGCACAGGATAATCAGGATCGCACTGCCCTTTGCATCGGGGGGTAGGTAGTAATAAGTGGGCTACTGCTCAGAGTTCCCTTTCTTCAATTTACCCTTTGTCTTCTGTCCCCAACCACCTCTCTTTGCCCCATCTATCCACCCATAATGCTCCCACTGATAACACGGTCGATACTCGCAACGATTCACTGTCAAATAGTATCGGGAATAATCCTCTGTCTGGTAACTCACATTTTCTCAAGCCCCGTCAGCCTCTTAATCTTGGCTCCTTCAATGTGCGTACACTGATACAGGTCGGTCAGTAGGCGTGCCTAGCGCTCACAGTAGATTCTCTGAAGATTGATGTCTGCTGCTTAAGCGAAACGCGTATCCAGGATTCGAGCAGTGTGATTCAACTAACTGCTCCTGGTATCTCATCGAGATATATTCTGCGCACTTCAGCAGACGAAGTAGCTCGAACTGCGGGTCAACGTGGTGTAGGAATAATCTTGACTGACAAGGCTGAGGCTGCCCTTTTAGACTGGATTCCTGTTAACAGTCGTTTATGTGCTATGAGACTCCAAGGGTCAGTTGGCGTTCGAAAGGATAGTTGTGTTAAGCGAAATTTGTTTGTGATCTCGGTGTACGCCCCAACGGACTGCAGCTCAGACTTGCAGAAAGATGGGTTCTATGATGCCCTCGCCACTCTCGTTCGCAGCAGTAAAGGTTTTGACATTGTAGTGCTAGCTGGTGACTTCAATGCACAAGTTGGCAAACTTAGTGTGTCAGGAGCCTGTTTGGGTGGGCGTTGTGCTTTACCTGCTGAGCGTACAGATAACGGGGATAGGCTTCTCCAGTTTTGTGCAGACAATCGATTGTTCTTGTCTAGCACAAATTTCCGACACAGCTCGCGTCGCACAGCGACATGGCGCTCTAACTCTACAGGTACTTTGAGTCAAATTGACCGTATCGGCGTAAGCTACCGGTGGCTGAGTTCTGTTCAGAACTGTAGATCTTACTGGTCCACATGCGTAGAGTCGGACCATGCATTAGTTTTAATGCGATTATCTCTCCAGCTTCATGGTCATCGTCGCAAACCGCAAACCGGATTAGCCGTGCAACGTTTGTGTGATCCAGAAGTACACACCCGGTATGAGCAGAAGTTAGCACATGAGCTAGGATCTACGACGAACAGTAATGCAGATGAGCATTGGGCTCATATCAAACAGGCGATGCACGTTGCAGCAGGTTTTGCCTGTGGTCCTCGATCCGTTGTCCATCAAAGACACTGGATCTCGCAAGAGTCGATGAGTATAATGGAGCAAAAGTGTCAGCTTTCGAACCGTAAGGAGATGAATAAGATGCGGAGAAAGCTGCAAAGGCAAGTTACGAAAAGCCTTAAGAAGGATCGCGAAAGTTGGTGGGTCAAGGTAGCCGAAGAAATGGAAATAGCAGCTTCTTCAGGTAACAGTCAGAGACTGTTCAAACTTATTCGTGACACCGGTGGACGGCGAACTCAAGTCAGTGAAACGATTTGGGATAGAAATGGAGAACCCATCCATAACAAACAGCAAGGGCTTGACCGATGGGCCGAGTACTTCAAGGAACAGTTTAGCTGGCCGCACGCTGGTGTAGTTACTCCTGTGTCAACAACTGCGACTCCTTGGGTGGTATCACTTGAGCCCCCATCGGAAGTGGAAGTGGAGTCATGCATTCGACCACTCTAGCGAGGGAAAGCAGCAGGTCCCGACGAACTTCCTCCAGTTCTTTTCAAACTGGGTGGTTAGGCGTTGATAAAATCACTAACCGCCTTGCTCCGTGACATTTGGAACGAGTAGCGTATTCCGGTAATATGGAGCGAGTCACTGATTGTTCCCATCTTCAAGAACGGAATACGCAATGACTGTAGTAATCATCGTGGGATTAGCTTAATTCCGATAGTCACCAAAGTATTAGCTTCGATTTTGCTGCATCGTCTGACACCGGCTCGTGAGAGGAATGTCCGCGAACAGCAGGCTGGATTCCGCCCAAGTTGAGGATGCATCGACCAGATTTTTACTCTTCGCCGACTACTTGAAACGCGTCACACACACCGTCGACCGACACTAATGGTTTTCTTAGACTTGAAAGGCGCCTTCGATTCAGTTGATCGAGCAGCGCTTTTCAGTACTCTTCATCGAAAAGGTATGCCCCAGAAGTTCGTGAACCTAATGAGATCATTGTATTATCATGCTTCTGGCCGCGTTAGAGTTTACGGTGAATTATCCGGTCGGTTCGAAACGACCAGTGGTGTTCGACAAGGATGTCCTATGTCTCCATTCCTGTTCAACTTCGTCATGGACGAAATAATGGAGAGTGCGTTGCAAAATCTTCTGGATGTAGGCGTTGAACTAGGAAATAGTGGAGAGCTGTCTGACCTAGATTACGCCGTCGACGTTGTCTGCTTGTTCGACTGGACGTCAACAATTCCGAGCTTGATGCTCGATGGGGAGGTGCTGTCAGTTGTCGACAGCTTCACCTACCTCGGCAGCAGCGTGATGATGGATGGGAGCACAGTAGTAGAGGTGAGTACGCGGATATCCAAGGCTCGAGTGGCGTACGTTAAGCTGAAGCATTTGTGGCCGCGACCTGATATTTCACGGAAGTTGGAAGGTCATGTATACTGTGCCGCAGGGCGTTCAGTTCTGTTGTGTGGTTGCAAGACTTGGAGTCTGCGCGCTGAAGATATTCGTCGTCTTGGGGTTTTCGACCACCGATGTTTACTTAGTATCGCTAAGGTCGGGTGGAATAGCCGAGTAAGCAACGTTGAGGTCAGAAATCGAGTATTGGGTACTAATTCAGAAAACGTTCTGTCACAGCGTATCCGGCTTAGTAGACTTCGTTGGTTGGGGCACGTTTTACGCATGTCAAACATATGTCTGCCCCACCGTGTCCTTTTCTCCGTTTCTCCTAGGGAGTGGAAGAAACCCGGAGGAGGTCAACGGATGACGTGGCAGCGAGGAATGAGAAAATGTACAGCAAACTTAGGAAAAGTAGGTGCTTCACGTCTTCGTGATTGGGGTCCAAAAGATCCGTCTACCAGTTGGCTGGAGACACTGAAAGATATGGCTGCGAACCGCGAACAGTGGCGATCGTGTTGTCACTTTCTGTCGAATCAAAATGACTGATCGATGTGCGTTTGAACAGTTAGACTGTGCATTCCGTGTGTTGGCTACTAGGGCATTCTTTCCTTTTCCCACCCATGTAGGTCCAGTCCCTGTCCATCTTGTATACTCATACTTTCTAATTCAACGTGCAACATGGTGAGAAAGGCAGTGGTCAGTGGGACTTGGTCTACTGTTTAACGCTGTACGATGATGATGATGATTTGACCAAACATCATCCAAACAGTTAGTACCTTACTTAGTGTGAGTGTAATTAATGTCGTAAATGTGTGTGGAGTCACGGACCAGTCCTAACTGATCCGTGACGTCTGTTACAGCGTGACTAATGAAAGTCACCCAAGCAAGTTCGGCGTTCCGTATTAATGTGTCAGAACCGAAATCGGTTCGGAGTGTATCGAAAAATCGATGCGCCATGTGAAATGTTATGGTAGAATTTTATAGCTCAATAACACAGCGTAGTCGAGATCGTTTGTAGGTTGTCGACGTTTCGGTCACCACGAGTAACCTTTTTCAAGACTGGTTTTACAACCGAATGAAACTGGAATAATAGCTTAGAGCAATTGGGTGTTGGTCACAGTGTGTTCGTGTGTTGGTCTGTATGTTTGTGATGTTGTTTTAGTGTTAGGGGTGGGTGGGTGGGTTGAATCTCCGTCCATACTATGTGTCCGTGTTAGTGGGGTCATTTGAGGTCAACAAGGTGTTATGACCCGTTTTGGTGTTTATCCATCCGCGTCGTAAGTGCCATCCATGTACTTGAAATCTCTGCCCCATCGTTGCGATTGAGACACGATTGGTGGGCGTTAATTGCCAGAGCTTCCGCGTAGAGACGTTCGGTGTACGTACGGAACCCACATTGGAGGATTCTGGTGTTTTCGTAGTCGATGGTGTGGTTTTCGGATATGGCATGAAGTGCGATTGCAGAGTCGCGTTCTAACTTTCTTAAAGCCATTTGGTCCCCCGGTCTGCAATTTTCTTTATTTTTGTGTTCTGCGATTCTGGTTTTGGTCTGTCTGCATGTTTGCCCAATGTACTGAGCGGGGCATTCTTTGCAGTTGATCATGTAAACACAGTTGTTCTGTTCGTGTATGTGTTGAGAGGCATTGGTTCTTGGGGTATCATTCTATCACTCTGTTTATATCCCACATATGCTGCTCTTTCTAAATTTTACTTTTAGACTTCAATGAATAATTTATTGTCTATGCCCGCCACCATGTAAAGCGGTGATTGCTCGATCATACACGGTGGTGATAACCTTATCCTACCATAAGTTACGTCGTCACATTATAAGAAAAAACCATCACGATATCTTTCGAAAAGTGGGGTTGATGCATGGGCACGGTGCAGGATGGGGGGTTCAGCAATGGCCAGCTACTGTAACAGAAAACACGGTGTATATCTAGATCATTCTTTCCTACTAACGAGACTGAGGATATGTTTGCAGTGAAAAGGCTGACGCGGTGTGACTGCAAACGCGTGTATTCGGAAAGTGAACGATCAAATCAGTACACGAAAGGACCGTACGTGCGTCACTGGAGTCGGCTGACTACGGATCGATAGGCATACGAAGCAAATGACAGTGGACGGTATTGCATCGCTGAGAAAAAATTCAAATCGGTAAACGCCCGGACCGAGGCGCAAAAATCAATACACGCTCTACAGTACTCCCCTCCCAGAGCACCGGACAAATGTGTATAAATGCTTGTGGAAAATAAATTATGGAAGTTGAAGCGAACAGGCTTAACAACTTTGCGGCCGAAACGGATTGTGAGAGGAGGGACGGTGTTAGTCTCTTGGGTCCTACTCACATCATTAGAAACATGAGGACTGGCATCATTGAAAACAGAAGTAGAAATTTTCACGGGGGGAACTGAAGCCCTATAGTCCGAATTAAGGTATGCTACTTCGAGGCGATCAATACTGACAATATCTGGCCGATCAGCCTTATCAATGACAAAAACTTTTCGTTGCGGGAAATGACGCGAAACGGGCCCGAATGTGCTGGATGGAACGGGGGTTTGACGGCATCACCACGAAGAAAAACATGAGAGCACGTAGTTAAGTCTTTGGGAATGTAAGTAGGACGAATGGAGAACCGAGTTAGAAGCAAACGGAGTGATTTCGTGTACAATTGTAATTTCCAAACAAAATTGAAGGGGTCAGGACTGCGTCCGAAAAACTTGCCGGGCAATTGTAGGGGTGTGCCGAACACCAAATCAGCGGGACGAAACCCAAAATCTTCCTTTAGGGTAGTGCGTATGGACAACATGGTTAACGGAAGGGAGTCCGTCCACTTAACAGAATGAGTGGTGGAGGTGAGAGAAGCTTTTAGTTGTCTATGTAAGCGTTCCATCAATCCATTGGATGATGATGGGTGATATGCCGTTGTAGTAATATGTTGGAATCCAAGGAAGGAAGTAAAAATCACGGAAGAGTTTGGATTGAAATCGTTCACCTCTATCCGTGGTGATCGTAGATGGAACACCAAACGCAGAAATCCAGTGGCGTAAAAATGTTTTGGAAATTGTTTCACTGAAGATGTCACCTATGGGGACAGCCGTGGACCAACGCGTAAAACGATCTACACATGTGGGGAGAAAACGGTATCCGTCGGCCGGTGGTAAGGGACCAACAATATCTAAGTGGACGTGAAAAACGTGCATTGTCCGTGAACTACAACTACGTGATACAAAAAACAGATCGGTCAATAAGTTATTCATTGAAGTCTAAAAGTAGACTTTAGAAAGAGCAGCATACGTGGGATAGAAACAGAGTGATAGAATCATACCCTAAAGAACTTCTGTCGTTGAAAGTAGTTAAGACGTTGTGATCACAACCACGTGTTAACTATTCGCGATTGGTAAAAGGGTCAGATATAAGTGACCAACGGTAGACAGCAAGCTACTATCTCGTTACACATTTGGATACATCACTACCGTTCGGACTACAAATATCAGTGGCGTTACATATTCTATAGAATGAAGAACGAAACGGTGTACGACATAGTGACATTAAATAGGACACTCAAGTGACGATAGTCAAGCTGACCGGACTACTTTTTCTTATCTCAGAGGATGTTCGATGCAACAGAAGTCTTTGAACACACAAGTCCAGAGTATTAGATTACACGATATATTTTAGCGGCTTTTCGGAGACAAAAATCAAAATTATTTAATCATTTCTTCGGGTCAGTGAGCTTTGGTCGCACATGAATTGCAAATGCCTCCGGGACTCATCTAGATTTAGCATCAGGTAATCAGTTACCAGTAGCATCAGCGACCTAGCGGCAACTAGGATCACCAGGTTAACTGATTTCAGAAGTGGCTTAGAATCAGGCACAAACCATCTATCTGCACAATTAAGTCACAGGCAGTTTCTTCGCGGAACGCCGAACTTGCTTGGGTGACTTTCATCAGTCACGCTGTAACAGACGTCACGGATCAGTTAGGACTGGTAGTGCGTATGGACAACATGGTTAACGGAAGGGAGTCCGTCCACTTAACAGAATGAGTGGTGGAGGTGAGAGAAGCTTTTAGTTGTCTATGTAAGCGTTCCATCAATCCATTGGATGATGATGGGTGATATGCCGTTGTAGTAATATGTTGGAATCCAAGGAAGGAAGTAAAAATCACGGAAGAGTTTGGATTGAAATCGTTCACCTCTATCCGTGGTGATCGTAGATGGAACACCAAACGCAGAAATCCAGTGGCGTAAAAATGTTTTGGAAATTGTTTCACTGAAGATGTCACCTATGGGGACAGCCGTGGACCAACGCGTAAAACGATCTACACATGTGGGGAGAAAACGGTATCCGTCGGCCGGTGGTAAGGGACCAACAATATCTAAGTGGACGTGAAAAACGTGCATTGTCCGTGAACTACAACTACGTGATACAAAAAACAGATCGGTCAATAAGTTATTCATTGAAGTCTAAAAGTAGACTTTAGAAAGAGCAGCATACGTGGGATAGAAACAGAGTGATAGAATCATACCCTAAAGAACTTCTGTCGTTGAAAGTAGTTAAGACGTTGTGATCACAACCACGTGTTAACTATTCGCGATTGGTAAAAGGGTCAGATATAAGTGACCAACGGTAGACAGCAAGCTACTATCTCGTTACACATTTGGATACATCACTACCGTTCGGACTACAAATATCAGTGGCGTTACATATTCTATAGAATGAAGAACGAAACGGTGTACGACATAGTGACATTAAATAGGACACTCAAGTGACGATAGTCAAGCTGACCGGACTACTTTTTCTTATCTCAGAGGATGTTCGATGCAACAGAAGTCTTTGAACACACAAGTCCAGAGTATTAGATTACACGATATATTTTAGCGGCTTTTCGGAGACAAAAATCAAAATTATTTAATCATTTCTTCGGGTCAGTGAGCTTTGGTCGCACATGAATTGCAAATGCCTCCGGGACTCATCTAGATTTAGCATCAGGTAATCAGTTACCAGTAGCATCAGCGACCTAGCGGCAACTAGGATCACCAGGTTAACTGATTTCAGAAGTGGCTTAGAATCAGGCACAAACCATCTATCTGCACAATTAAGTCACAGGCAGTTTCTTCGCGGAACGCCGAACTTGCTTGGGTGACTTTCATCAGTCACGCTGTAACAGACGTCACGGATCAGTTAGGACTGGTCCGTGACTCCACACACATTTACGACATTAATTACACTCACACTAAGTAAGGTACTAACTGTTTGGATGATGTTTGTTTAAGTGAACCTAAGGTTTTCCGGCTAATGCTCACAGCCACATCTCGTTTCGCTCGCTCTGGAATCGTGACGCATCACCGACTCACTGGTTCACCTCTGGATAGCTAGCCTCCCCAGGTTTGTCAGTTCAGTTGGACCGACAATACACCTCTTCAAATTCTAACGGTCTTCTCTCTGGTCGACTGAATTCGTGGGGTACACCGTTGGGATAGGAAGGCTCGGGAAATCGCAGAAATATCTTTCAGGTATTGAACATGCACTCGCATTATGGATGCCACTCTAACATAATCCAGGGTATTACCACGGAACAAAAGTTGATTGTATAAACACGTTAACGCTGAGGATGAAATGAGAGCAAATTCAGTTTGCTCCCGTGGCGAAAACCCATCTGGACCACTGATCTAATCACACTTCACGTTCATTATTACCCCATATATTTAGAAGGAATATATCACCTATGAACTCTTCGTTTGAGATTGGTGTTGAGCCTGGAGCCATCATTCGACGTTAAAAACCGGTCCATTCCGCTAATTTACTTCTCTATCATCAAATTTTCGCGTACACTTTTGTAAGTGACTTTATTATTTACTTTGTGGTATTTGCTCCATTTCGCCTACTGACAAGGTTTTGAATGGAAGTAAGTTGTGAAATTCGACCTTATCTCGTTTGTACACACATTTTTTAGTGTACACTGTTATAGGTCTTTTTTGCGAATAAGTCCTTTTCCTCCATATTCGGTCTTTTGCACATTTTGTCCAGCCCGATTTATTAATAAATTATGCACGAGCAGGAATAATATAAGCCAGTAACGGAAAAGCGCTGTTTCGAGTCGTGTATAAGTCTAATCCACCGTTGAATGCAGGCCCCGATTGTGCTTAGATGTTAGGGTCCCAGCGGGGAATCAGTGGATGTGCACTGTGAGTATAACCTTTGCACTGAATGATGAGTCATTATGCAAGTTAATACTGCCAACAAACAGTAGGTTTTATAAACACTTCCGAATCATGAAACAGTCTACTTTCTCCAGTTATTTATTGAACCATGCTGTCGAGGCACTTTTTTGGTATTTGCTAGACTACACTGTATGTAAACTAGGTTCATAAGCCTGAAGGGCATTCACACGCGCAAATTCAGTAAGATTTAACTGCAACTGCTTTTCATTTCAATTCTCTTTGATGGCCATCAAAACTGGTGAACATTGATATCTTCATTAATCCGCTAACATGCTTTAGAAATGTTATATGTGGTTCTTCAACTTATGCTTACCACAAGTCTAAATGGTATTTCAGCTAATCCAATCTTTATCAGTCCTATTCGACCAAACATTACGCTCGGCAGTTTGATCAACGATCTTTTTTGGCCTCCGTGAATGGTTTTGCGCAATACTTTAATGTGACATTTTTCTGATTTGAAGCATCTGCCAGAGGTGAATGTGGTTCGCGATCGTCCAGCATTGGCTATGGAAGAAGCAGGGCCAACAGGCATAGCAACAGTTGATATGCTGGCACCAGAGGAAGTGTGTCCTCCACGTGGTGAAGTGATCAAAGGCTCAACTGAACTGACTATCTCAGATAGACGAAGGCATCGACGAAAGTTGATGCGTATTCGTTCACAACGCGTGAAGAACACCACAGCTACCGATCTGACTAAAGACAAGAAAGCCGCAATGGCTAGGGTAATACGTATGGCCCATAAACCAGGATCCAATGTCAAGGTTGTGACTTGAGACTTCTGTACATATCCGAATAAAAAATGCGCTACATTTGCTATCTTGTGTCTTTCATGAGAAACCCTTGGAGCATGGTTTGTCAAACCAATACCATTATATTCTTATTCTATTTGCTAGACCGCGGTAAAGCCTTTAAAAGTGTTTTTCTTTGGTCCGCCGAGTAATCTTACTTTTTCCGATTAGCATTTCTACCAAATCTTTAGTTTGGGATGGGTGCAAGCAGAATGTCTAATGCTCACTTCCATTCATCACATTCCGTTGTACCATCCTCCGGAGAGATTAAAACTCAAAAACCACTAAGATCTGTCGATGGAGCCTGACGTCACATAGAAAATGCATATACTCTTTAATATTTGAAGTAGGCACAACACGAATCGCTCTCTAAATCACCCATGCTACTAGACTGTAAAGTAATCAGTCACCATACGTATGTCCAAAAGACTGAAATATTTGTGTCGTGATTTAACGAAGCTGAAATCATTCGGAAGCTCCTGTTTGAGGACCGTCGGTAATTTCCTGCTGTCAGTAGAGACAGTTACTCACTATGCTGTTTATTAGACCAGATATCTATTCGCCACTTACCTGTAAGCATTTACACAATCAAAACAGATGAAGATGCGTTGCACTCGCGTTGGGTTGAGCCTAGATGCCCTGTGGGTCAGATCGTTGATTCACAGGCTGTGGTTAGGGTTCCTAAAGAAAAACGTTTCTGCAAAGCATGATTTATCCAGAAATTTCCAGCGAGCCCTTGGGATACAATTATCTCTTCTCGACATCCGTCACCCTCCTAATTCCGAGTGGAAACAAGAAACCAAAAGGAGTCGTGACTAGGAAATTATAACTCTTGCTAAGGGTGATAATTCGGGGGTAAATATAAATAGGGGTTCGATTCTCAGACCTAAGCATTATCTTCACCCAATTGCTTTTGCCGAATGGAACAACAGGCTACTCGAACTGGGGCTCCTTAAACTTTCAAAATAAATGTGATGTCTCCGAAACCGGCATACAAAGCCCATCTCTGATGATAACAGTTTGCTCCCCAGGCACAAACTCAGTTCACCGTTTCATTGTTTGCATGTCGGATGGTTCGGTGTCCAGTGCTCGTGGTCAGGCTGTCGTCGACGTCACCATGCATTGCTAGACTGGATACCAGTCAGGGGTAGTTCGCGTGCAGTTAGTTTTTTTAATTGCATGTTTTCGGATGACTGCAGTGGGATGGGATTTTATCCCATAGCCAAGAAGGCCCGCTGCACCATTGGGGATAACCGGCAACTAGACCCTGAGAGTTGGATTGTCGAGGAACCACATAAGGTCCCAGTAGTGACCAAAACCAAAGCACAACTTCGAATTTGGTGATTGAACTGAACTGGCGCCGAAACGAACTGAACGCTGGATTACTGTCTACCACCAAAGTTGCTGGTGGTGGCGGATATTCGAGTATATGACCGCGGAGATGGTAAGAGAGCGCTCAAAGCCACTCGATCACCGCCGTGCATGTCAGTAGCAGCGTACTGAAGCGTCAGCGCCTGTTTGTTGTTTCTGTGTATTCCCCAACCGACTGTAGCTCTCCTGAGGCTAAAACGAATTCTACTTTGGTCTGTCTAAACTGCTTCGCCGCATGTGCTCTCCGGGCATAATGGTTGTTGCTGGAGACTTCATTTCTCAGGGTGAAAGCCTGAACGAGGCGGAGATGCACACGGCAGGCCGCTTTGGCATTCCGTTCAATAGAACCGTTAACGACGATCAACTCATCCCACTATGTTCTGACCACAGACTATTCCTAGCGAATACAAGCGAACGGCTCACTGACTCCGATTCAGGAGCGTCATCTGGTTTGTTGGGTGGAGCATTGTGAGTGAGTTTTTAACTGGTCTTCATCCACAGTAGGCGTGCTAAGTAGTAAAGTGGACGGAATTCGGGATGTAGATTCCAGTGTTCCGTTAAAAGTGAGGTTCTCTTTAAAATAAACCATTTTAAATGACGTGGCTGCTGGATGGGTTGTCTCTGTTTCTTTTTAAAGACGATGGCTCAGCATTAGAGTTGACAAAACTCCTCGATTTGGTGAACCGGTTTGTATATGATTGTTCCCCGAACTTCCGTATTTTACAATAGGTCTTCAGGCTGGGATTTATCCCGTGTACTATGGATTATGTTTATCAAATAACGACATTAAAAGTGATGAAGAATTGGTGTGAATGTGTAGCCGCACCACTTTGTAAGGCGACGGGAATAAATCTGGTCAGCATCGCATCTAAACTACTCGTTGGTACTTGGTTGACCAAGTCCAAGCCCAGATTGATTTCTGATATAGAAAACCTCTAATCGCATTGTAATTTGTAAAGGCGGAGTCGTTTTATTCGGGGTTTCGCACATCAGACGTCGTCGATATTTTAGAGTCCGAATCTAGTTTACTTCTATAGTAAATACCTTTTTATGATGAGTACGAACGGAATATCAGAGTACGAACCGGAGCACCATTTGCCGCACATGACCATAACGGGTTTCCTATCAGAAGACCTAGAGGTTTGATGACAATTCTAGAGTCTCGTTACCAGGAGGCTCACATATCAAGCAACGATCTAAGTGCAGCGCGGGCAAAAATACCGTGTTCACCCATGGGGGACGTCGAATGTCCCAACTTGCTACTTAAATGCTTATTAGTGGGCAGATTGTAAAATCCACAAAGCTGGAACTGAAGTCAGGCGCATGTTCTCACACTACTCGCCAGTGAAACGAATTAGCGGGCTGAAACGATCTACGTTTCGCACGGTCGCTAAACGAAGACTGCAAAAGGACACACTTATGAGTGATATATTTTCTTTAAATATATGGGGAGCTGATCACTTTTAAATGTGATAAAGCCAATTGTCCAAATGAGTTGCCCTAGGGGTGCCAACTGAATTGGCTCCTATTTCATCTCCAAGTTAACAAGTTCATTCGGTCTACTTTTAGTCCATAAAATATCACTGATTATGGATTACCGTGGTCTTCTTGATGCGGATCCCAGGTTGTTCCAGTTTGCATTGTTCCATCGATTATTCTGTTAATTCAGCGTAAGTAATTGGTTGTTACCTGTTAGATCTGATTGTTACTCATTGTCACAATCTCATGACGGATTTTATAGCCATTTATCGATGCCCATTGTCAACTATTATGTAAGCGACCCTGTGGGCACACCGGATTATTCACTCCTGTGGTGTTTGGCTCGCGCAGTCATGTGCTCACACGCATGCATCGTGACCACACGTACACAGTTGACGTTTGTCGTGCTTCGTCTCCGACACTACTGACCAATCAGATCGTACCACAAGTTGCACGACTTAATCCGATTGTACAGTTGTCTTACACTTCCGATGACATACGTCACTGACTCACGCACTTACACACCTGTTTGCTTTTCCACTTGCTCGCTTGCACTGGCGCTTACCGTACGTTGCTACGGGATGCACGTTTACCCTTACAAGCGCGCCTTTCTTCTGCCCACTGAATTCGGGACATAACGACTCCCTATTTCCCCGAACGATTTTTCGATCTTCAACTGATTCGGTTTACGTTGAATGTGCATCGAGGTATGATTCAATGCCCAAGATATGAGATTACCCGCGCTGCACCTAGTGGTAGTAAAAAAAACTGGTCAGCCTTCCGCTGCACTCGGTCCTCTCTTTGTGGCAATAGTAAACGCATTCTGTGAGGGTCTAAATAGTACAATAAAAACGCATCTGATGGGCATAGTCGCCTTGATTCAGTCTGCCAAATTCTTACAAAATAATTCCCCTCCTGAACATCATGCAGTTGATCAAAAACCCTTCCACAAAGAGTTCAAATGCAGTCAGATACTTCAGGGATTCGGTTACATCTAAGATCCTTATTCGCCCTAAAAATGCCCGAAATACGGTAGTTTTTAGCTTCCTGTCGCTCATATCAGGGATTCTTTACTAAATGCCTGTGGGATGGCGAATATTCCATACGTTTGCATAAGATTACGCAGCTTATCACAGCGTTGGTCTCTTGCTATAAAGCAATAAAAATATCTGAAGATAAGATGCTGCTACAAAGGGAAATTCCCAAGTGGCTACTAAATAAATGTTTGCCTACGCACACCCATAGCAGGCCTTAGACATCCAAAACACGCCCCAGTCAACCCTAATTTAACAAGCACTTCTACTGGTAAGAAGTGCAACGTTGTTATCGCAGAGTTTGTCCCCCTCATTTCAATCCCTTGGCAAACTGCACCATATAATGCACACTTCGAATGGTTCACTGATTCAGACTCAGGAGCATCGTTTAGATTGTTAGGTGGAGCAGTTTGATTGGCCTCTTTGCACAACGGGTTTGCTAACTAGCAAGATGGTTACAGCTCTAGTTTCAGATAGCAATCCTCCGTCAGAAGCAGAGGTTCTCCGTGAGATAGGTTACCTGAAAGACAAGGTAGCTTGACCGAATGGGCTACCTTCGTCTATTTTCAAAAACTAGCTCAGCATTGTGACGGTTTGATATGGGAGAAGGCACAAGTTCCAAAGAGTTGGCGTGAGTCGGTTATCGTACTGATTTATAGGAAAGGCGACAGGTTCTCGTGGGAAAGCCACAGGGGAACAGGCCTGTCTAGCATCGCATCTAAGTTGCCCATTGGCATAATTCACCGTGTATCTGATGCTCGCAGGCATTTCTCGCGTGAGAACCAAGCTGGGTTTAGACCCAGTCTAGGCTGAACTGGTCGTTCTTCACCCTTCCACAAGTTCTAGAACAGCCGCACCTTCCGTAGGCCCATCATTTCTGTTTATCTTGATATGAAAGCATCCCTCGACTCAATCGACCGCACAGTTCTCCGGCGCTGCCTTTTGTTGGAGGGTGTAACAAAGAAATTCATTTTCATCATAATATCTCTTTACATGAATGGCCGAAGCCGATTTCGGGCCTGCCGTGATCTTCCACCCGAGTTCACCACAAAAGGTGGTGTACGTCAGGGTTGCCGCCTATCGCCTTTTCTGTTCAGTTTTGTCATTGATATGGTCCTAGAGACCGTGCTTTTGTTGGGTCAGGATAGTAGTATTGAACTTTTCCCGGGGGGAAAAATGTCAGACCTTGGATATGCGGATGACATAGTTCTTCTAAGTAAAGAACCTGGTAAGTTGCATTCTTCTCTGGACAGCTTCAAAAACTGCGTAGCAATGCATGGTAGACGTTTTGCCCCTTCAAAGTGCAACATGCTGTTGCAGGACTGGGTTGGTCCAATGCGAAACCTTTCCGTATTTCTGGGGAGACTATCGGCCAGATAGACAAGTTGTCATTTCGGAAGCTGCAGGTCAGTGCTTACGTATGGTTTGGAGATATGGCTATTACGGGTGGAGGATATACGAACATTGTCGGCATTCGAACACCGATGCTCGAATCTGGTGGGAACACAGTATAAGCAGTGCTGAGGTTCGACGGAGAGTCTTAGGTTCACGAAATAAATCATTAGATAAAACGCTTAAGCTCACTAGACTAAGATGTTTGGGGCATGTGTTGCACATACCCCCTGGCAGGATTCCTGTGCGCGCCACGTTTTCTGAGACGGGTAACGGTTGGAAGATGAGTAAGGGCGGTTAGTCAATGACATGGAAGAAGGCTATGAAAAACCTAACTAGTAGGTTTAGCCACTTAGGGCAAGTTAAACTTCCCGGGTAGGGTCCAAGAGACCCTCTCACTCTATGGTTAGATACGCTGGAGGATATGGCTAGGTGTCGCAGTCAGTGGTGTTCTCGTATCCACAAACTGTCTTTATCGACTTGACTCCAGTATTTGTAGTTCTACCCTTTTTGTACTCTTGTTCTTTTTCATTATTTGTTATTGAGGTCGCCGCTAGGAGATAGTAATCAAATCCGCCGTACCCAGTGCATGGGTAATGGTTGTCCGAACTGAACACCCCCTTCGTCTTCCTTTAATCCGTTTCACATTTCTTTTTCCGACCCCATACCTTCCAGTCCCCCCTTTAGAAAAGTGATTAGATCGAATAGTCTCCCCAATATTCTCAGTAGTCCTCCGCTGACTCCTAAGATCCCCAACCACCTCATTATCGAAGGTTCGGTAGTCTCACACACCAATGGGGAATTTGCAAAGTACTTGAAACGTGACAACAATGAATCGTTTGAAATTGTTGCCTCCATCACATAACACCGTCCACAGATCAACGCGAATATTGTTTTTATGATATACTTGACCCAACCAGATCATGTCAAACGTATACAAATTATTATGATCCCCTTGAGAGCTAGTATCTTATAGTCAGCAATTATTCACAACTCGTATGCCTCTGTGGTCCAATTTCGTCACTTCTTGCTTTCATTATCAGACCGGTTCGGTTAAGCACCTAACACGAAACAGATTTGCAACTGAAAAACACTCAAACACTGCAGTCGGAATCTCAGCTAATAACTTCCGTAAACAGACACACCAACTCTAACGCGGTACGTGATGTGACGTGAATCATAAGTCACCGGTTAGCGACATCGTCGCGTTCAAGTGCCGTACAACGATCGGCATAACCACACTGTGCCAAATTCACGTTAATTAATGCAATTTCGCGAAATCACATTTGTGCATCATGCACAGATGGACATACTATGAGGGTATGGTCCCACAAATTGTTCGATGGACGGCTCAGTCTCACTGGCAGAGTGTCAGTACCAGCCTCTACCGAGCCCACGGAATCACGAGCGACAGGACAGACGAAACGAATCCTGCCAGCGGCATTCAGGCCTTAAAGTGCGGTCGCCCACACCAGTCGGACCAATGCACTGTGGGCGAATATGAAAGTAACCTGTATATTCTTTGTCTTGCGCTAATAAGCAAAAATGATTCTGATGTGGGGCTGAGCTCTCACTAGAGTTAGTGGGACGGAACAAAACACAGATTCTTTGTGCTTGTACGTCGACCCCGCACTCTTCCAAATATTTACAATATTGATCTACGTACAACGTACTTTACTAAAGGTCAAGGTTATCACGACCGCATATGTTCAAGCCGTTACCGCTTTAGATCCAACCGATAATAAAACGGAGTGCAAGCGAAGGCAGGTCACGGATATGGATCATGTCACCGTCACAGTTCCATAGTTTAGATGCCCAATGTTACGTGTGTGCTGTGCACTGCACATGACGGTGATATGCTTAACCAGTCGTGTAACGCACGTGCAGTCCAGATCTATTTGCTTGACACGTCATCTGCCGTTGTGACTGAATGAACTACGTGACCCAACCATCCAAAGCACAAGAGCACATTTCTTGTGTCTGTGTGTGCAAGTGGCACATGTGTGGTTTAGGAATGGTGTACTCATCAACGTAAAATCAGCTTAACCTGCGTTTATGCATTACGGTTGACACGGTGGTTAGTTAAAAGAGAAGGCTTGCGGTGGCCTAAAATTGATTGAAGCGGCTGCTTCACCAATGTAGACGGGGTCGTTGGACCAGCTGGGCACGGCGTATACAGGAAGTGTCGGATGTGCGACCCACTAATATTGGACGGGTCTTAGAACATCTACTATTACTGATCTCGAGGTGACGGTTAGAAGAAGGCGTACTGGTCCCCTTGGGGCAGTAGAATGAAAATAATGCGTCACCCAAGGATAGATGAAAATAAGAAGCCATATACTGGAATACCCACTTGCCTTTTTGTACCCAAAAGTTCAACTCCGCGGACCGGAATCGAACGGGCTACATTCCGCATCGACCAGATGCTCTACCAGCTGATCTGTTTCGGCACAGTCTATGTAATGCGAAAACCGGTATTCCGATGACGTGCAGTGTGTTCAATGGAAGTGTATCCACTCCTGGAGGGTCGAATTTCTATATATGCCACTGAAAACAATAGAAGTAGCCCGTTTTGACATCCGGCGGAAAAAGGCTTTGGATTGTCCGCTTGAGATGATGATGACCAATACCGAGATTTGCTAATTAAAATTTCAAAAATGGTTTGTTTTAGCACGGAACGATCGCACAAAGCTACTGACGTACTCCTACCGCGCTGTTGGTGATATATCAACTAATATGGACGTGCCTGTTGCTAACAAACTGGCCGTGTTGTTCAATTTTGAAACGCTTGCATGGAAAATCCGAGTGAAATAACAATTTAGGTAATATTCGCACATTATGGCACAGCGTTTATCGTTAACCTGTTCTTGGTTCAGTCGCGTGTAGTCGCATTGATCTGCTGAATTTGTGAGTATTTATTGGATCTTATACCGGTTTACCAATCCGTATCAGTTCATTGATTGTGGTGGTCAACTGATTCCTACATCTGAGCAACAGCCTAACTTGAATATCAGAACGATCATCGAGGTCGAAAATTAGGGGTGAAACTTTGAGTAATGGTATCATTTTGGCTGTTAAGTTGTGCAACTACAAGTATCACTTCTCATGTCACATAGTCATATTTTCCGGCAGATGATTACTGATTGTGTAAACCACCGTGAAAACCCGATACGCTCTAAATGGCCAAGTGCACTGGTTCGGCTTTTAATACCTTCGTTCCATGCTACGGGCTGATCACCTGGTGATGTGTAATATAGCCTCTGACAAGTGGTATGCTATTAATTTGCCAAACAGAATCACCAACCTGACCACCGGTTAAATCTCTATAGTGTTTGATCTCGTGGTTGGAATAACTTCGTTCAAAAGACTTCGTCGGGCTGTCAGATAGAGACGGGCGGAAGTCACTTCAGTTTGTTCTGGCGGAATACATTTACGTGCATGATCATTCGCGTGCATAGTGTAACTTTGGACTTAGTTCGTGTGACCTCATAATCGAGTAGTTCTCCGATCGTTTTGGTAAGGCCTATCGGGTGACTTTGGGAAATCTTGGACAAGTCGGCAAATCTTACTTGGCTTCACTGTTCCTTCATTATTTTTGCTGGCTTTCTAGTGCAAATGTCTTTTCATTTGGCAGAGGCTAATGAAAGCTATATCACGACCCAGTGGTATTGCCCGCCCTAAATTAATCAGTTTCCTAACAGAGGAGCACTTAGCTTTGCGTAACCAATCTTGGAATAAAACCACAGTTTGATGCTATCTGATGAGATACAAAAGCGTTAATCTGTTGCTTTTAGAAGCAGTCGGTTCTAGTGAACCGCGTGGTCGCCTGGATTTCTGAATGACAACGTCATTTTGTTTCTTTAGTTCCACCTTATCGGTAACAGTACGAGATATAGAAACACATGGATTACGTTTGGTAATAAGGACGATTATCAGGAGATGAAAAAACAATGTTGAATAAGCTACTACCCACACCCATTCACCTCAATATGTTGGTATTCTTACCTATACACTATAAGTTCAGCCAGAGACAAAGCTGCTATAACAGTCAAATGACTGGAAAGCGCGGTCGCAGATCAGGTGTGAGACAATTGGTCCACAGGTTGTTGTCAGTTTTAACCATCTAAGGTATTACCTTCATCATTATATCTTATTCTATTTTCTTCATTTTATTGTGTAATAATAGTGCAGTATTTCAGGAAGAGGGTCATGACCAATTATGGGCTGCCAAATGGGGAAACCGACCGGCGGCTATTTCATCAGCACCTATTCACAAACTTGGAGCTACACGAACGGCCAACACAAGGTGCACGTATCAGTAGGAATGGACATCATTGCTATTTCAGTCTCTTCCACCGGAGCTATCGTTTTCTCATGCCATTCTGAAGCGGTAATTCTGGAAATCGATAAATTCCTCACAGACTGCCATTGTTCTTCTGTTTCAACCTTCAGTCACGGAGTTCATTAACTGTTAGTCACAACCAACCGTGGTTACCGTGGTGTTTACACGTGACACGACCTAGGAGCACAAATTATTGTTACGTATATATATATATATATATATATATATATATATATATATATATATATATATATATATATATATATATATATATATATATATATATATATATATATATATATATATATAATGTTGTGATGGACCGCGCCTCATACGTGACAAAGGTGTTAGATCTCTTGTGTGATCAGTCTAAGTTCACTCGTGAGGCATCACAAAAAGACCAAACAGAGAAGGCGGAAAATGGAATTACCAACACATTCAAACGTCTCAGAGACCAAGGCTACATTTCACCTAGCCTCTTTGAAAGCCTTAAACCCGTAGGCTCCGCCGTACCTCGACTACATGGCCTTCCAAAAGTTCATAAACTTGGACTACCCCTACGCACTATCGTTTCCATGACAAATTCAGCATACCACACGACAGCCCGATGGATAGTTAGTCTTTTAGAACCCGAACGACAGGAACTTGCAAAACATACACTCCGTGACACGTTTCACTTTATTGAAGTTATTAAAGACGTGAACATGTCAGGAAAACAAATGTTCTCTCTAGATGTGGTTTCTTTGTTCACTAATGTTTCTTTGATTGAAACAGTAGACTTTATTTGTTCATTTGTTGATGAATAAGCAATATCCGTAGGAATTCCAACGGCCAATCTAAGGGAACTAATTCTTCAATGCACTTTGAATGTACAGTTTGTGTTCAACAGCACTTATTATCGCCAGAACGATGGGGTTGCTATGGGGTCACCTCTAGGACCACTTCTTGCTGACATTTTCATGGCAAAACTGGAGACTCAAGCATTACGCAGAACAATAAGTCGATTGGACCACTACTTCCGATATGTGGGTGATATATTTTGCATAGCTGATGCGCAAACCAACTTAGATGATATATCTCGCGAATTTAACACTACGCACTCCGCAATCAGGTTCACCACCGAGATGGAAGAAGAAAATTGCCTACCGTTTCTTGATGTACACCTAACCAGACGATCTGATGGCTCGATCCAGAGGAAGGTGTATCGGAAAGCCACCTGGAATGGCCAGTACACAAACTTTCACAGTTTTGTGCCACTTGGTTACAAACGTAATCTGATACGCTGTATTCTACACAGGGCGAAACATATCTGCATTGCAGATACTCTAGAGGCCGACCTATCAAACATAAGGAAGACGCTACTTAGCAACGGTTATCCTGAGAAATTCATCCAAAGAAACTGGACCGAACGGATAAAACCAGCGAGAATCACAAGCAGAAAGGAAAGCATTACTCATCCGACTCCCCTTCTAGGGAGATGTCGCAGCCGATAGAGTCTGTAAAAGTTTGAGTGCCACGGTTAGGTCCACCTTCAACGCTGCCAAGATCAGATGCGTGTTTTCCACGTCACCAATAATCCGATGTGAAAATAAAGATAAGCTGCCCTTGTTGACCTCATCCATGATCATCTATCAATTCAGGTGCACCTGTGGTGCTACTTACATAGGTCGAACGGCAAGACAGCTATCAAAACGCATCAAGGAGCATCACCCACGATGGCTTAGACACGGAGGCAATGGAGTAGTATCAAGTTCAATCGTCTCGCACTTGTTAGAAACCGGGCATTCAATCGACATCCAGTCCGCCTTCAAAGTCGTCTACCGGGTCCCACAACATGTGTCAAGAGCAATTAGGCTCCGGATACTAGCAACTGCCGAGGCAATTATCATCCGCCTCTTGAAGCCTGAGCTTTGCGCGCAGCGAAAATTAGTCCAAGCCCTACAACTCCCATGGCCAACACTCAACTGTGTTACACAACCGGGCGCAGCGGTGACGTAAGCTAATTAACACCGGTTACATAATCTGGTCACTCACACACTCGCCCTTAATTATCCACACTGACTTAGTGAGACTTTTTCCAACTCTTCTTAATAATTCGTTTTCATATAAATGTGATTGTAATGGCTTGAGGATGAAATCACCGAAAACATATGTTCGCCTACAACTTGTGTTCTGAATATATATATATATATATATATATATATATATATATATATATATATATATATATATATATATATATATATATATATATATTGTCCTGTTATTCGGCTCTGGTTCCCGTTACAATGGATGTTCGAAAACACCACCGTTGTGTACCATACAACTCCGTAGACGCTGAACCATCCGCTCATGAACATTTGCCAGCATCGCAGTTGGAATCTCTGCAAAGACTAGGTTATTGCCTGCAGTGCATCCAGGGTTTCTGGTTTAGGTTCGTAGACAGCGTGGCTACCTCAACGGTACCCGAGACAGACCAAGCCACGTGAACACAAAGATGCTCGAATGAAAACTGATAATGGTGCCAACTATAGATTAATCCGTGTATCCAGTTTCAGCCGAACTCACGTTGATGATTGGACCATTCCCACACCACACATAGCGACATACACACACAAACACCAATAATTTGTGTGTTGTCTGTGCATGTATGTATGTTGTACATGTGGGCATACATCAAAATGTGTGCGCCTCATAGGCAGAGCAGGAAGGCAGTTACGTCATCGAATGGCTAAACACGTACCAGCGTGACAATGAACAACGCTGCATCATCAAACGAGCAAATTTAGAAACTATTCTGTGTCCGGTGGCAGATTAGGCTCACTCCATCGAAAGTCTACATTTAAACTGGAGGACTCCACTGCAAATTCTACGATGATACTGGCGTTAACCATCAATCAGATCTGTTGGACGTTTTGGATCACGTATACTTCGTCACGTTCCTTCTAAGCATGACGAGAAATGCCTTGCGGGGAACCACGCGAAAGGTTAACACAACGTGCAAACGATTCGAACCTGTAATTCTTAGATGGTGAACTACAACTACATGATACAGAAAACAGATCGGTCAATAAGTTATTCATTGAAGTCTAAAAGTAGACTTTAGAAAGAGCAGCATACGTGGGATAGAAACAGAGTGATAGAATCATACCCTAAAGAACTTCTGTCGTTGAAAGTAGTTAAGACGTTGTGATCACGACCACGTGTTAACTATTCGCGATTGGTAAAAGGGTCAGATAAGTGACCAACGGTAGACAGCTGGCTACTATCTACACCTCATATATTTGGGATTATTTTCTCGTTACACATTTGGATACATCACTACAGTTCGGACTACAAATATCAGTGCGTTATATATTCTATAGAATGAAAAACGAAACGGTGTACGACATAGTGACATTAAATGGAACACTCAAGTGACGATAGTCAAGCTGACCGGACCAGTTTTTCTTATGTCGGGGGACGTCCGATGCAATAGAAGTCTTTAGGCACACAAGTTCAAAGTAATAGATTACACGATATACGTTCCAGGTAGTGAACATGCACTCGCATTATGGATGCCACTCTAACATAATCCAGGGTATTACCACGGAACAAAAGTTGATTGTATAAACACGTTAACGCTGAGGATGAAATGAGAGCAAATTCAGTTTGCTCCCGTGGCGAAAACCCATCTGGACCACTGATCTAATCACACTTCACGTTCATTATTACCCCATATATTTAGAAGGAATATATCACCTATGAACTCTTCGTTTGAGGTTGGTGTTGAGCCTAGAGCCGTTATTTGATGTAAGCAGGACTTCCTTATCGGCGCCGTAGCAGACTTACGGCCATTCGGGAACATCTCAAGACGCGTTCAGGACGAGCAGTCGTCTTGGAGCCTGAGACCCCCCCCCCTCGACCATACTGAGGTATTTTTAGGATTCTCCTAAGTTAAGTCAGGACCTGCTCCCGTATAGAGCTATAGCCCCTGGTCCTCGGTTCGTGACACGATAGCGTTTATATTCGGCAGCGCACAAAGGAGCAGAACTCAAAACGCTGGAGCGGGATAACGTGTATATTGGAGGAACTCAACGGTGTAGCTTGGTTAAGGGCCCTATAGTCGCCGCAGGGGCGCCAATCGCCATAACTTTGGAACCATGTGAAGGGGCGAGGCCCAAGGGCTACTGGACGGACGTATTATGCCTAATTTCATTGTGTTCGAACTCAGCCTGTGCTACGCGGAGCTTGTCTAGTGCCAAGCGACGTGGTCGGCTAAATGTTGGGGGTCCTTTAGTGACAATATGGGAAGGGGTCCAGATTGTCTTAGCATTGCTGGGTAAGCTGAAAGCAGGTCTGCGTAGGGGTGTTCGGCCTGAGGTTCGATGTGTAAGGAGCGTGATGTGATTCACGGAGGAATACGAGCCGGTTACAGAAAGAGAAGTCTGGTGGTCGATAGCTCTCCGCCATCGCGCATCAACCAGGAGGTCGAAATGGTCAAGGAAATCGATACCTAGTATGGGGTAGGTGACATCTGCTACTATAACCACCCAGCGGAAGGTACGACGTAGGCCTAAGTTCAGCGTAAATTACTTACGGCCGTAAGCAGCAATAGGGGTGCCGTTGGCTGCACGTACTTGTTGGGCTGAAGAAATGGTTGCATCACCTGCTTCTTTTGCAGTGACGCTAAGTGCTGCACCGGTGTCAATTGGGAACAGGTTATTGGAAACTAAATCTTTTACATTCAACAGACGACTGCTATTATGGCTACCGACCGCGTTAGTCGTCGGAACGCGTCGGGATACTAGCTTCCCTGTTTGACGCCCGAGAAGGTTTAACCGGCTTCGCAGCGCCGGGCCTTCTCCTCATACCGTCTGTGATATCGACAGTACTTTGATCAAGATGGACTAAGGGGGCGATCAGGGGAAGGGTTTCTGAGGCGTTCACGTCGATCAGAGTTGTGATAAGGTTTATGGTTTCTACAGTGAGAACTACTAGGAGTGGAAAAACATCCGAAAGCCCGCTCAAAAGCAGTTATCAGGTTGTGTTCCTACAGTGGGAGCAGTGATCTGAGGGTTACTCGAGTTTGTTACGGCAGTAATTTGTGGATGGTACCGTTCCATAAAACGGTCCGCTGGTTTTGCCGCTTCTGTGAGGTTAAGATGGCTAGAAACACCGAGTAGTGATTGAATATTGGTTGTTAATCGCAGTACCCACGATTCTTTACATACTTTTCCCCTTAAGAGTTGCCCTGCCAGCTGCTGCATTTTTCTCAGTAGTGCAGAGGACTTCTTACTACCCAACTCTGTTCCTTGGATCAACCGCTTTAGTCTTGACGATTCTGACTGCAAAAGACAAGAGACTACCTCTTCTTTCACGGCTGTGTAGGAATAGCCATTGAATATTACGTCGCGTATCTGGGTAGCAACGTCACAGGGAAGACGACCAAAAGTCCACAAGTAACGAGCACGCTCGCTTGTGGTTCTGTGTCTCAAACTCTGCCTCTAACATATGAAACCAGAGTTGAGGGTCATCGAAGAGAAACTCAAGGACGCCTAGGGAGACTGTCACAAAGAACGGTTCCGGATCAGGCTTACGGTCGTTGCTAGCCATGAGTGCAATGGTATATCAAATCTAAAAGGATATATAAAGGTCCAATGAGCAACCGTGAAACGACACTTTTAATGTCGATATAAGAAAAATATAAAGAGTAGCAGAAATCGGGATTTGCAATTTATATGGAGGAAAAAGTATATTTATAAACGAATAAATGTGATTCAAGGACTTACGAGGGTTCTTGGGGCAAGGAATTTGTTGTTCGGGCTCACTAGTTTAGGATTCCCCTAAGTTAAGTCAGGACCTGCTCCCGTAGAGCTATAGCCCCTGGTCCTCGGTTCGTGACACGATAACGTTTATATTCGGCAGCGCTCAAAGGAGCAAAACTCAAAACGCTGGAGCGGGATAACGTGTATATTGGAGGAACGCAACGGCGTGCAGATTGTGTACACAGGCGGAGCAAGTGGTGTCACCAAATTCGGTATTCGTTCAAATGAGAAAATCTGTTAGTCTTTGTAGCTGTGTGTCATGTCGGTAGCACTGCATATTTGGATTATAAAAGACGTTGGAGCGCGACTAATTAACGTGCCTTCTATCCGCTCTCACAGCGAAATACCAACGGAATCCCCTCTATCGAACTAACAGAGAAAATGCGAGTCGGTGGACAGATGTGAAAGTGTATTCTATATATTGCGGTACCAAAAAGGTACCGATAGGAAAAATACACTGAGTGCAAACGAATGCAACGGTGAATCGGAGAACGAACCGCGAGCGTGTACAGTTGGCGAAGAAACGAAAGTGGAAGTGATTCAAAAACTAGGTGGACGAAAACCTCGGAAAAGTCAGTCCAGTTAAACGTACGCAACCGAACAAAATAATGAGATCAGAATCAAACGTCAGAAAAGATGGTAGAGAAAATAGTGTCCAGAAAACGGTGATTTTCTCAGAATGATCGAAGTCACTACAGGAGGCATACTTAGAAGTTTTAGTCGTATGCACGATTTGCGGACTCGATTCCCGTCCAGCGAATGGAGACGCAGAACGATAGCAATTGATGGGTTTTAGTAATTATATTGGTCACCCTGTATAAATGACCGGAGAAGGGAGACTGAACGAGCTATTGGCCAGAGCTGGTGAGCTGGAGCGCGCCTTGCCGTTTGTTACTTAGCGTGACGTAAGTTTCGACGAGCTCGACTTTTTCGGTACCAGGTGGACTTCAACAAATCAGATTTCAAGCAACCAGTCGATTGAAGGAACCGATGCTAGACCGAATTCCTGACCTATTGAAAAGCCTGGTCAACGTTTGCTAAGCCAGTTACGTACCTCAATGGATGACTGGTGAGGATCACCCAAATGTCCTAAAGGGTTTCTAAGATAGGCTGATGTGTCCGACCGAAGGAGATTATGATACCGCACTGGTTAAATCGGGTCTGGATGAGTGAAAGTACTTTGAAGTACTTTTGTCCTGACTATAAGCCACTTTATGCGACTGAGAAGAAAGATTCGAAAAGGAAGATTGCTTATAGCTAGAGGAGGGCCTGACACCGGAGTTGGCCGCTTTTGGGGAGCAGTTGTCAATCCCAAATAAATCTAAGTGAAAATACCTATTCGTAAACAGGGCGCGCCTAAGCTCTAAGCTCGCAATTGCGTTTTAATGAGTTTGGTGTCTGAGAAGCCGCTACAAAGTAATATATTACCTATGCACTCTTCGTTTAAGGTTGGTGTGGAGCCTAGAGCCATTAATCTACTTCAAATACCGGTCAAGTTTGCTAATCTGCTTCACTATCACCTAGATTTCACGAACAAATTCCGCATAACTTAATTACTTACTTTGTGATATTTGCATTATTTTGCCCACCAACAAGGATTCGAATATTAAGTTGAGAAATTCGATCTCCCCATGATGTACTCACTATTTGGTCTATTGTACATTAGGCTGCTGTCTGCAATCTCGATGTAGTATGTACTACTTGACTCGTCAGTTGCGCATTTAATACGTCCTTTCTGTTTCATAATTTGACCACATACTCTCAATGAATTTCAGCCCCCATGCCGTATGTATCTCACGAATGAAGCCCAATACCTAGGCCTCCTATCTTCTTACATCCTTTCGGGTGCTACGGCTCAGCGGTGTACTATAACGCCCGGACAATATGATTTAGCAAACTGGGGATACCGAGATAAACCCTCGGAACAGAGCTTTAAAACATACTTTGGAAAGCCCTCTTTAAGCGCGTGGCAGCGCCGGAAGAGAAAAGTATCCAACACGTTCTATATGAAATCCAACTGGGGTATGAGACACACTCGAAGTTGTCCGGGAAAATTCGTTCACTAGTTTATTCGTTACGACGTCCAAGGACAATGCAGTCCTGCGTCAATTACGAATGCAACGACTCCCGTCATTTTCTTAAAGAATTGTGGCCCTTTTATTACACAGCCGGAGTTGGATAAGTGCATTGAGGCTGCAGACGAAGTCCTGGAGCAGGCACGTACATCTCTCCCCGATTTCTACGCGTTCGCTAGTACTACTGTTGCTCCAACGGACGTCACATTAACCCCTGCATCGACTTTTACCCAGTAGAGACACTGACATCAAGACGTCTTGCCGAGAAGTTTGAGGTTTAGAGCTGGTTTTCGAACAGCATGAGACCACCATATACAGTCTACACCAACTAAGCGCGATCCGCCGTCGTTTAGCGGCTCGTGCTTCCAGATCAAACTCCCCATCCAGCAAGTGTCACTAACACCCCCGTTTCGGGTCCCAGGCTCGTAAGTGCAAGGAACTCTTTAGTTTTTACTCAAACCAGGGAAACAAGTAGGCCGGGAGGTGATAGCGACGACTTCCATCGACATCCCGTTTCCTAGTCACCTCACATACGCAACAGGCAAGACTACCTTGGTGCGTTTCCTGGTCAATACGGGAGGGTATGTTAGTATAATACCCATTTCAAGACGGTCTACGATCTCCACAACAGTTTTGACACTCCCAGCCGCCAACGGCAATCCCATTCCAGCACAGTAGTCGATTCATGGCCTCAGACCTTGGCTGCGTCGTCCTTCCCCGGAGTCCGATAGCCTCTTTAGTGAATACCCTAACCTCGTATACCTGAACAACAACCTGCCTTCAATTGTAGCGGCTTCGCAGACACCAAATTCAATAAAATACAATTGCGAGCTTAGAGCTTAGGCGCGCTTTGTTTAAGTCCACCGGTGTGAAAATAAGAACACGTGAAAAAGAAAAAGAACCTTCGTGACACTACGTCAAAACGGCAAGGCGCGCTCCAGCTCATCAGCTCTGGTGATTAGCTAGATCAGCCTCCCTTCTCCTGTACTTCATACAGGGCAATCAATACAAGTACAAAAACCATCAATCGCTGTCGTTCTGCGTCTTTATTCGCTGGACGGGAATTGAGTCCACAAGTCGTGCGTTCGACCAAACAATCACTACTGACACGGCTCAGCACATCGTCACACTGGGACCTCAGTGTACGCCTGGGTCCCGACAACATCCGTGTGGCTGGCGCAGAGTTTTAACATACACTAAACCTGGGATTTATCCGGCTTTTCAACAGTCCGTGGGCATCACCCTAACACAGCTACAATGAAGTCACCTGACGACTGAAGACCGTGCGGAGATAATCGCTTGATCAATCGAGTGACCATCCCGGACCGATATGCAATCTCACAAATCACGGATATCGCAGCGGGATTGGTTAGTAAGATAATTTTCAGTCGAATCAACCTGATGCGGGCATATAACCAAATGTATTGATGTTTGGCAGATTTTGGATCATCTCCAAACATATAACCAGATATCAGCAGCTGAGGCAGACATCCTCAAAACCCCGTTGTTTTAAACCGTCCTAGTAGATTAAGTGAGTTTTTTTCGGCCCACGAATCATTTGTTCATTAGCACGAAATACACTGTTTGTATGGCAAGACACAATCACTGACACCAACTGTGGCAACGCCATCCAACTAGTTCATACTTACATCAAGTAGCTTGTCTTCTGATTGGTTGGTTGGTCACACGACCAGCCATCACTTAACGGGAATCCATTCGCATCTCATCGATCTGCTACCTTGTTACTTGCGGATCCTCTGGCACAGGCATTAACCTGGATTTTGGACAGGTGCTGACATGCTGATAGCTGACGGGACATGGCTGACTATCGACCATGAGTCAGCACATACCCTCACATCCGTCACGACTGTTTTTGGTCTCTTCAACTACCGTTTGGACTTAGCAATGTAGGGCAAACTTTCGAGCGTTTCATCGACATGGTGCGCAGTGGCTTAGGTCTCGCTTTCGCGTATTTCGGCAATATTCTCACCGCCAGCTCGTCTAATGAAGAAGGTAAGCACATCTACGAGCACTTTTCGATCGCCTTTTTCAACACGGTGTAACGATCAGTGCATAACAGGCGACACTTGGCAAGCCGTTGCATTTTTTCCAAAAAGTGACAACCGGCCAAAACCAAGCATAGCACCTTCGATCGCGAAATCCTTGATAATTATCAAGGCATCCATCACTTTATGCACATCTTAGAAGGACGCGAATTCACGGTATACACCGACCATAAACCAATTATCTACGCATTGCGTGCTACCACGGACAAATACTCACCCAGTGAGTTTAGATATCTGGATTACATCACTTAGTTCACGAGCGATGTACGTCATGTCTCAGATGTCGTTAGTTCTGACGCAGACACTATCCCGTATCCACACCTCCGGCCCGATCAACCTTAAGGACATAGCAACCGCGCGAGCAGACGATCCTAAGGTAGAGCGGCACCGCATCGCTGCGGCTCCGATCTGTTCCTGTCCCCTTAGCCGAAATTCACATACTACGCAACATATCCAAAGGCCACCCAAGACCGGTTGCACCACCACCTTTTAGGCGACGGGTTTTCAAAACCTTACACAGTTAGTCCCATTTAGGCATAAAGGCCTCGAATAAACTCATGGACGACCGTTGTATTTGGTACATGGATCTGTACCTGCATGCAGTGCCAATGATCAAAAGTGCACAGACACAAAAAGTCCACTATCCAAATTCCCGACAGGCGACTCACGTTTTCAACACGTGCATGTTGACCTAACAGGATTCTCGCCTCAGTCAGAAAGTAGCATATACATCCCTGTGTGTGTGGACTGCTTTACCAGATGGTCCTTAGTTGTACCTCTATAAAATGCAGTCAGCGAAATGGTCACCGAAGTTCCTTACAACACTGGGTTGCCTCTTTTGGTTGTCCAGTCGTAGATATCTCAGACCACGACTCACATTTCGAAGGAGCCTTCAGCGGTCTTCCGCAACTTTTAGGCAACCGTCGCATTCATACCACAACCTATTATCCATCGGAGAAGAGTATGGTAAAACGTTTTCGCCGAAATCTTAAGGCAGCTCCCAGAAACCCAGTCTGGTGTGAGTCACTATCACTTATACTCTCGGGCTGCCACAACGCACACAAGATTTGTCTCACATTGGGTTGTGCACTTCGCCTCCTGATGACATGGCAGCTCTAAAGTTCATTGTCGCTTTGGACTACGCTGACTACGTTGCCAGGTTAACATGCAGATGCGTAACTTATATCTTCCCGCGGCACGCGAACAAAACACGCCCGTATGCGTACATCCACATCTTCAAGATTGTACTCATGTATTCCTTAGGACAGGTACGTGTCTTTTTTCTGGCTCGTTAATTTCCCCCTTATATTGCTCTCCATAGGAAGGCTGTTTCCAAATTACAGCCAGGTATAGTTTCCATTAATATGCACCTTTTTCTTGTTGTTGTCGTTGTTGTCTTGCTCATCCGTCATCGTTCGCCGTTTAGAAAGCCTGGAACACAATAGAACTAAGTGTCCGTTCACCGACACGAGCTCAGCTACCCACCTCCGTTAGGTTTTCACAATCATGATTCGTTGCGCTTGTCCTAGGCATCCATACGCAACAAACAGAAATTTCCGGGACCACGATTGTAAAGATTTATTGAACATGGACAAGGAAATTCAGCTCGCCATATCGAGGAATTTCGTTAAACTGGTTTAGTCCAGGTCCCATGCCCTCTATTCTAATTTCATCATGTATTAACCAAACTATCTGCTCACCTTTCATGCATCTTCACCACTAAATTCCATGCTGGCCATACCCTTGGCTTCCTCACAAACGCAACAATTGTTGTTCAGTCCTATTGCGTCACGCAGTTCTTTTCAGTCTCTTTTCTAATGACAAGTGTCGACTGACCCCAATTTTCATGATTCTAATTATTGGTCTTATGTGTTCGAGTTTATCGCTTACGTAACCTTTCTCCTCGGCTTTGGAATAACCCATGTCATAGTTGTCTGAGTTACATGACGAGACCCAAACGTTTGAAAGTAATTATTCTTTCCTCCCAGTCTGCCTTATCCGTGTGAACGACTGGACTTGGCCATCTCTTTATTATCTCACCCTTCCTCATAACCACGTTGTTCCGCTTGTTCTTCACCCGCACTTGTGTGAGTGTGTTTCCTCGAATCATTAATCCTCTTCTGTCCGTTGATTGGCCAAAACGCTCTCATAAATGGGGACCTACTTTGTAAACCAATTGACTCGTTCCTGTGTTGCCGTCTCTAACGTTTCCCGTCCATTGTTGCCTGGGTGTCTTGAGGCCCTTCATGACTGTTTTGATTGTGGTCGGTTTGCCCACAATTTGAGGTGTTATTGTTACTGCGTGACAATTTGTCCTCCAGTACACGTAGTAAAGCGAGTCTGTATTCTCTGCCTTGGGACTTGGGGTTTGTTTATCTGCGAGTCAATCAATTACGGGACGAAAATCCTGTAAGATGATCGAAAGGGCCACCCCTTCCTCAGCTGATTCCGTACTAGGTCACTCATTGGCTTGGGTGGAAGCAAAACATCGGAAAAGCCTGTCTCCTACGTTCAACCCTCGAGGTTTTTCGGACTGCGTGACCGGCTATGGTGGCTTTCCCAGTGTTTCACTTCGAGTGCCAACCGCGACACCCTGCCGCATGTAACCAGCAAACCATATTACGCAACCGCTGTCACGAACATGTTCGACTAATTTTGTTCTATCAACAGCCGATTCAGTTCAGTTATGCTCAGCCAGCCACTAACGATGCACTGGGTACGGTGGTTTTGGTTGCTATCTCCTAGCTGCAACCTCAAAAGGAAATAATGAAAACAGCATGTAAGGAATAAAAGGAGAATTACAGCCGATTGCGTTCTATTTCTACCTTTGTAATGTAGACACTGATTTTGGCTACAATCTCAACTCCCATTTTTTGGCATTCATTCAATCCATTTTCCGTCCACGATGTAAGGTCAGTACGATCATAACCACGTCCGCTTTTCCGCACACAGACTACTAATCGATCGCGCGTACCCATACACCGGTTTCTATTTTTGCTCTACGGTGTTTGGCTCAAACAGTCACATGCGCACTTAGTCACACACACATACACGAATATTGCAGACAAGTCATATCCTGACCATGCGTAGATACACACGCACAAGTTTGACGCTAGCCGTACTCCATTCCATACTGAATTGGAAAATCAAACACTGACCTTCCGTGGCCTGTTCTGACTGTACGTTTGGCTTGCGTTTCCATTAACAGGTGACTCGGATTCGCGTGCCTGTATACATGTCTGAGTCTTCTATCACGCTTGCCGCACGACTGCGTTGTACACACTTGAATGTTGACCAGCTCAGACAATACATATCGCTCGAGACCGACTCCGCGTCGTCGTTCTCTCGACCTAAACGGTTGGGCACATAGGGATTACAAATTCCGCCACACTTCCTTCCTTTGGTGGGATATCTGAAGCACCCACATTCTCCTACCTATCTGAGTTGTAAATAAAACTTTTTATTTATTTCTGGATGTTGGTACGTCTCCTGTTGTTTCCCAGTAGTCCCTCTCCCAAATGACTGGCTATCCTCAACAGACGATACCGCCGAACAACCGGCAGCTTTGAAGTTTCGGCCCCAGCCCACGAACTGCTCTAAAGATTCCAAGAACTACGAACTCACGTTTGACATTTTTATTAATCCGACAGATGCGGAGCCCTTCTCCCGGATGGTTTTCTAGGAGGGGACCTTTGTAGCGATCAGTTTATCAACCCCAGTTTAGCACTTGTTTAATTTTACGTTTCCCACACGCGCAGCTTCCGACACTTTCACCGCCTACGCCAGTGTGCAGTCTTCATACCTAGGTGCCGTGATAGCACACGCGGTTAGCACTCCACGGTCTCTCCTCGCTGAACGTTGGTCGTGGAAGCGCCAGTAATTTGGTGTGCAAACAATCAAGGGATGCGGTGATGAGATAGAAAGCTGAGTACTCATGGGTTTCTTAACAATCCAATTTGTGTTTCAGGAGTGTGAGTGGAAGCCCATTTTTGGAGAGCCCACTGAGGAACTACAACGCTAGTTCAATGATGGTTCTATGTGGGTTAGACGCAGCTGACCTGAAGAATGACGACGCTGTGCTCCCGAGCCAGCATTTCTGATTTTAGTAGTGTCTGCAGATACGTGGACAGTTCCTTGGAAGCACACGACCAGTTTCGCGGTTATTTCCGCTCATCAGGTATGTGCATCCCGTACTCCTCGATCCGTCCACTTGCTCTGATACCTGTACACTCCGTAGATGTGTCTTCACAACAATCTTTTGGGAAACTTTGCCCATCCATCTGTAGATACTACTTAAGCCAGAAGCGCCAACTCGCGAGCACAGTGTCGTCGGTCTTGAGGTTAGCTGCGTCTAACCCACATAGAACTATCACCGGACCAACGTTGTGGTTCCTCTATGGACTTTCCGGAAACGAGCTTCCATTGGCACTCATGATGCACAAGTTGGATTGCTGTGAAGAAACACCTACACAAGTATCAGAACAAGCGGACAAATGGTGTACCAGATACTTATACCTGACGAGCGGTAGTAACCGCGAAACCAATCCCGTGCTTCCGAGAAACCTTCTCCGCCCATCTGTAGATAGCACTTAAATCAGAGCTTATGGGCTGAATAAAAATGGGGGGAAAGCTATCAAGGTAACGCGTTTTGCTTTACTTTACTCTGTGGTAGTGTTTTACACGGTGGAAATGAATTACACATAGTCGTTGGGGCTACTAATCCATAAATAATGCACTGTTAGCTATCCATAGTGAGGAACTGCTTGTTACTTCCTTGAGCACCGAAACATATCAATGATTACCTCAATTGATGAATCAATGGGTTGCTCACATCGGGTCATAGAGAAAAACCTGCGATTGACAAACTCAAGTCGACCACTGGAAATTTACCACTGAATATCAACCGAACATTATGCGACCAACTTGACTGAGTTTTAAACATGCGTCCAGAAAGTCGTCATACAATTCATTAAACGATTATATTTAGTCACGTATATAATTCACATTTACTACATAATAGTTTGTTGAGCGAACCACACTTCGTAGTTCATTTCTGGAGTTGCACTGGCCATCGTTTTGAGGAATAAGATGCATCGACGTGCGGCACTTTGTCTGGCTTCATTCAAATTATTGCTGGGCAAACCTTTGATCACATGAAGAGGAAGCGTAGATAGTTGAACCAAACAATACACTTTTCCTGGAATACAAATGACGGAACCGACCCTGAGTTACGTTTTAAGGAAAATGGTGAAAAACGGGAACTCAGAAGCGTGCATTTCCTTGAAATACCGATTATGGTTGGATAAGTTCAAGTTGCCACACGGGAACATAAATAAGTACGGATCATTACAATGCACTGAAATACACCCCGGAAGAAAAATAACTATATCGTCCTGGACTCAGTTAGAAGAGCATACACAGGATCTTTTACTTGTGATCGCACCAACTCGACGAAAAGTAGCCACAGATTTGACCTTGTCTTTGTTTTTTTATATATTTCATACTTATGCACGAGTGCTGTCTACCACAAATATCACCAAGTACCTCATGCACAAAAGACTTGAACTACTCAATCCCAGCAGGTCAGGCGTTTAGAAAAATAGTTATGAAGGCTGTAACTCAAGAGACTGCTGTAAGGTCAGTTGTCAGGAGGAAGAAATGAACACGTAAACCAACCGGTGAACATAAGATTACGTCAAGCTGGTTCCAAATTAGACTCACCAGAATCTGTGTTGTGTATATAGGTGTACACAGCGCTGATTTTCACCTTTTCGATAAGTTCCTCTAGCTTTCCGCACGAGTCACCGGGTGCCTCTGACGTATCAAAACAAGGAAATTGTATCTTGCTCCCTTTGGCATCACACAACCATCGTAATGCCTTGGCGGACAAACGTGTTTCATTTTCTGTAATTCCTTTTGGTTCTTGTGCACAAGCCTTTTCTTCTTTACTCAACTATACCAGTATTTGAAAATGAAACAGTAAGACAACCATACCAGCGAGAGGTTCTCCTCTTCCATAGACTCCAAAGCCTCAGGAGGGATAGTTAAATTTCTCGCCACAATCCGTTCAAGTAAAGCCCCAGCTGCGTGGCGTTTGGCTTGCTTTTTAGATGTACCGAAACCTATGGACAAACGTTCCTTGGTATGAGATCTACCAACCTTCGCAGGTCCACTTCCATAAGCTCACTCTGCAGTGGTACTCGTGCATTGCGGGGATAAGACGAGATACCGTCACAAACTCGTAGGTTGGTGGGGGCCACATGTTCTTTTGGCACAATTCCTGTAACTGTCCCACAAAATTGGACTCCTCTTCACGATGCATGCGGTAGACAGCAAATTCTGGATCGTCCATCTCAAGGGCATCTAGAAAATCGGAACCAAGCAAACTTGCCGCGGAATGATGTAAGTCCCTTAACGCCATTTTTTCTGAGTCTGACATAGCTGAACTGGCGAGCATCTTCAGAAGCACTAAATACGAGGCTTGGTGTTTCGCTTTTTTCTTACTAGCCCCTAGTAACGATAACGATCAAATAGCCAACTGATTCACCTTTGGAAGTGGCACTGAATGGACCCGCGCTGCATAAAAACACATAGTTTGGCTCGTGAATGGGCCCTTCACTGGAGACCAGTTCATAAACGGGTGTAATTCCCTTCTTCACGCAAACTTCTTGAAGTATACTAATGGGCGTGCGGTGGGTTGCAATGGATGTCATAGCCTCCATTTTAAATGGCGGAAAAGTAAAGGGAGTTATTCAAAAAGAAACATAACTATGAGGAGTTATCTGTCAAAGGAAACTATGTCGCTTCTAAAATGGTGGCTTCAGTTTATCAGATTCACGCTGACTATTAAGCAGTGCTTACAGATTCAGTATCAGTATTGAATAGACCCTGAAAGAAATATGGCATTAGTTCTATACAGGTAAAATTCACCCTTTCATTAAATGACGGGGCAAAAATCAGCCGAAATCAGACGTTTCAGTATGTAACGTCAAACTGAAGATGGATGTACACCGAATGGCTATTACTATATATTTCAGGGTGTTTTGTTCCAACTTTCTGTCTTTAACCGATAGAAGACGGTACCTTGTTCCGGTCATGCTTAACGTTACTCACGTAACGAGTTGCAGCGAAAAAAGTAAGGTCCATGGTTGGGAAACACTACGAGGAGGAATAGATGAACAATCTTCCTGAACCTGCTTTTAAGAATAGCAAGCTTACAGCGGAAGGGTGTTTCGCTGTTTAGTTTTCTCGAGGGGGATAAAAAGATGAAGATGAGATAAACCTAATATATCAGACATCTTAATATAATTACAGCCTGTACTGATAAGTTTGATAAAACCTCAATTCAAGTCCTTTGTCTTCTGATTTTCACCGACCGATACGGTTGAGACTACGACAATTCATCAGACTTGTTCCCGACAATGGACCGTTTTATGATGCTGGGCCGTTTCGAAGCGGAATCTCTTACGCTTGATGCATCGAGACAGTGGACACATTGGTACCGAACATTCACCAGCTTCTTGCTTTATATCGAGTCCCATCTATCAGAAAAATCTACCACACTGGTCAACTATGTATCCCTTGGCGTACGAATTTATCGCTGACTGCGCCACGTTTGAATGCACCATCTCTGTTTTACAGGGAATTTACGATCAGCCGGAAAATGAAGTATTTTCTAGTTGTTTACTTTCTACGTTCAAAGAAAAGTCAAACTCCTGGTCGGTTTACTCAGAAACGTTTTTCACTAGATAAAAAGTGCAACTTCTAGGCCGTTACTTCGGATCAACATCGCAACCAATCCGTGTGAGATTCATTCATCTTTGGTATGCGTTCGAGTTACATACGTCAATGTTTACTTGAGCAGAGGACACTCCATCCGTGAACTATCACAGAACAAGCTAAGTTGTTGGAAATAACTCAAAACCAATCCAAAATATATCAGAATCATGAAGTTCCTACCGCTTGTAGTCTAACCACTGACGCTGCTAGATCAACTTCAAGCTCATCTAAAATTGAAGTCACCACTTCGGCAGGTAATGCTTCCACCAGTTCCTTTTGCGGTTACGGTTGCCATCCCAGAACCAGGTGTCCTGCTTGAGAAGTAACGTGCAACAAGTATGGAAAAACAGACCATCTCCAGAAAGTTTGTCGCGCTAGCCAACGATCCGGGAGAGCAAACACCTCTGCTACTGCTTCGCTTTCATCGACCTTAAATACTGCATCCCCTGACTGTCTGATGCGAGCTACAATTGACTTCATAGTGAGTTTTTGCGCTCTCTGGTAAACAGAGTGTTGTGTCTTCCGACGACGCTCGTACATACCACTAGGATGTCCAACCGTGTTTCGACGAAATCTCTATTGTTTCAACTCAGTTCTCTAGCATCGGCAGTAGATGTTGTTACGTAGTACGCCAGTACAAATAACGTGTACAATCGGGTAGTTCTCTCCCTCCTCGATAATCTCTGCTCTGATGTACTCCTGGGTCATGACTTCTTGGAACTTCATCAACGAGTAACAATACCGTTCAATGGACGCAACCCACCTTTGACGGTAGGTTTACTTTCGGCGATGCGCATCAAATCCTCATCGCTTTTGGAACATCTGTCTCCGCACTGCAAACCTCTCGCAACGCAGTTCCATCGGTAATCACCGGAGAACCAATGTTTTATCGAAGCCGAAATCCGTAAATTATTACCAGAGGTCATTCTAGAACCTTCAGAATCACCCTGGAGAGCACAAGTGCCCGTCACTAAAAACGAAAATAAGGAAAAGGGAGTGGCTGCAGACTATAGTCAAACGAATAATGGATTCACACATCTGGACGCAAACCCACTCTTTCGAATCGACTATATGACTCAGAGGGTATCTCAGTAAAGTTTTCAGTACACTGAATCTGAACAGTGCGTATCATCAAGTCCGTATACCGAATGATGACGAAAAGTTCACTGCCGGTGGTGGTCGAGGGGGTTAGGGCGTTTGATTACTAATTCGGAGGCTCGAGGTTCAAATCCCCGCCACCGCCGGTTACTTTGGTGGTAGACAGTAACCCATTGTCGTCCGGATCGTTACCACACCTGACCTATATGGTTCTTCACTCCAAGTATCAGGGTCTGGTTGCCGGTTATACCTGATAGTGCAGTGAGCCTTCGTGGCTATGGGGTATATACCCCTTCCACTGCACTCATGCACAAGCATGTAATAAAAAAATGGGAGGGAGGAGGCAGGTTTACCAGTTCACGTATTTCATTTGGAGTAAGTGATGGCGTCGTTTGTTTCCAACACAGCATGGATAACCCCACCATAAATCAACACCTAAAAATACTTTTGCTCATGGTGACCATGTCACCATACGTGGTAATGATGCTGCTGAATACGACTCCAATTTAGCGAAATTAACGAGAATCGCTGGGAAGCATGGAACTATCCTGCATGCCAACACCGCAACACGTAAGATCCCCTCGCTTTGTTGATAGGTCTCGAACAGTACAATCAGACCCGATCTGGACCGTTTTCAGTGCCTGAGAGAAATGAAACCAACCAGTGACGCTAAGTCTCAGCAACGTGTCGTTGGTCTGTTGGCGTATTATTCACGCTGGATCCCTCGATTCTGTGATAAGATTCATCCTGTCACTCACAATAAGGACCCTTCCCTAACGATTGCCGCTGCAGATGCATCCCGAAAGTGCAGCCGTCACCATCGCTGCACGTGGCATAACGTGGCATTTGTACTAGAGGTAGATTCTTCCGAAGCAGCAATCGCGACCACACAATCAAGGTGGTAATCCAATCGCCTTCTCAATCACACCCTCCGCATACGAAAGGTATCAGTCCGCGGTTGAAAAGGAGGCTATGCTACAGTTGAATCAGTAAAAAGGTGACGTCATTACTTGTCTGGAAATCATTTTGGACTGGTTACCAATCAAAAGCCAGTTGCTTTCATGTACCACAAGGAACATTTCAACAAGATGAAAAAATTCTCCGTCGAGGAATGGAACACTCATGTTTCAACTATGACGTCGTTTATCACCCCGGCAACGATAACTTTTCGGCTGATACCCTGTCACAAGTTCACTGTTCCTCAAAGGTCTGTCGTTCGAGTATCAAAGAACTTCAGAATTCACTGTGCCACCCAGGTATTACACGCCGTACGCACTTCGTGTGGGCACGTGACTTACCGTATTTCCTACAAGCTGCGAAGTTTGTAGTGACCTGATCGCCAGCTTGTGCAGAAACCAAGCCTCACCTTTCTAGCCAACCACATGGTACCCCTATCAATGCGACACAACCTTTCGAAAGACTAAGTACTGATCTTAAAGGACTACTGTCGTCGGTTTCCAACAATCGCTACCTACTCACTCGCGTCGACAAGTACTCGCGACTTCCCTTCGTCTTTGCGTGCTCAGGTGTCTTCTCGTCCACTGTCATCGAGTGCCTCTGCCAACTACTCGAAATCTTTGGCATGATGTCGGTCGTCCACTCCGACAAAGGTTCCTAGATTGTGTCTTCAGAACTTCGAACTTTCGCTCACAGTCAGTCACCGATTGTTGCAACACAAACTAACTGGTTCATACCTGCATCAAGTAGGCTGTTTTCCGATTAGTGATACGACCAGCAACCACTTGACGGGAACCCGTTCGTGTCTTATCAACCCACTACCTTGTGGCTTTTGAATCCACTGGATTAGGAATTGACCTGGATTCTGGACAGGCGCTGATTGCTGACGAGACTTAGCCGACTATCGACTATGAGTCAGCATATACCCTCACACATAGGGTTACCAGCAACTCACTGGGAAAATGTCCTCCTGTTTGGTCCCTGCCGTCCACATAAACAAAATTTACCCCCCATGAACGCTTATTTTCGTACAGTCGTACTCGGATCGCGTTCTGTTTTGGAGAAATTCTTGAACATCCTAAAACGATCCACTGATAAATGAAGCGGAGCCCGCAGAATGTAATCTACCGGTGGTGGACGAGTGGTACAGGGGGTTTGATTATCACACTGGAGGACCGAGGTTCCAATTCCGCCATCACCGGTTACTTTGGTGGTAGACAGTAATCCACTGTCGTCCGAATCGTTACCACACCTGACCTACTGGAAACTTATGCGGTTCTCCACTCGAAGTATCAGGGTCTGGTTGCCGATTATGCCTAACGGTGCATAATCATCATCGTACAGCGTCAAGCAGTAGGGCAAGCCCCACTGACCACTGCCTTTCTCACCATGTTGCATGTTGAATTAGAAAGTATGAACATACAAGATGGGCTAGGAGTGGACATACACGGGTGGGAAAATGGAAGAATGCCCTAGTAGCCAACACGGAATGCACAGTCCAACTGTACAAACGCACATCGATCGGTCTGTCTGATTCGATAGAAAATGACAACACGATCGCCACTGTTCGCGGTTCGCAGCCATACCCTTCAGTGTCTCCAGCCAACTGGTTGAGGGGCCTTTCGGACACCAACCACGAAGACGTAAAGCACCTACTTTCCTGAGTTCACTGTACATATTCTCATTCCCCGCTGCTACATCATTTGTTGACCTCCACGTGGTTTTTCCCACTCCTGAAGAACGGAGAATAGGACACGGAACGGTAGACGTGTGTTTGCCATACGTAACACGTGCCCCAACCACCGAAGTCTACTAAGCTGGACACGCTGTGACAGAACGTTCTCCGAATTAGTACCCTATACTCGCTTTCTGTTCTTAGCATTGCTCGCTCGGCTATTGCACCCGACCTTAGCGATACTACGTAAACATCGGTGGTCGAAAACCTCAAGACGACGAATACCTTCAGCACGCAGACTCCAAGTCTTGCAACCATACAACAGAGCTGAACGCACCGTGGCACAGCACACACAACCTTTCAACTTTAGCGAAATATCAGGTCGCGGCCACAAATGCTTCAGCTTAACGTACGCCGCTTGAGCCTGGGATATACGCGTGCTCACCTCTACTACAGTGCTCCCATCCATCGTCACGCTGCTGCCGAGGTAGGTGAAGTGGTCGACAACTGACAGCACCTCCCCATCGAGCATCAAGCTCGGAATCGTTGACGTCCAGCCATGTAACATCACCTTGCACTTTGAAGGTGCAAAGCACATGCCGAATGGAGCTACAGCTCTTGCGAGATTATCTAATGCACGCTGAACATGTTCCGCGGACTCGAACAAGCAGACAACGTCTTCCGCGTAATCTAGGTCACATAGCTTTTCACTATTTCCTAGTTCGATGCCTACATCCTGAAGATTTTGCAGCGCACTCTCCATTATTTCGTCCATGACGAAGTTGAACAGGAATGGAGACATGGGACATCCCTGTCGAACACCGCTGGTGGTTTCGAACCGACTGGATAGTTCACCGTAAACCCTGAGGCGGTCAGACGGATGAAAGTTCAATTATCTCAGTAGATTCACAGACTTCTGGGGCATACCATTTTGGTGAAGAGCAATGAATAGCGCTGTTCGGCCAACTGAATCGAAGGTACTTTTCAAGCCTAAGAAAACCATTACTGTTGGTCGATGGTGTCTGTGACCCGTTTCAAGTAATTGACGGAGAATAAAATTCTGGTCGATGCATGCTCGACCTGAGTGGAATCCAGCTTGCTGTTCACGGGCGTTCTTCTCACATATCCCGGTGTCAGGCGATGCAGCAAAATCCAGGCTAATACCCTGGTGATTATCGGAATCAAACTAATCCCGAAATGGTTACTGCAGTCATTGCGCATTCTCTTCTTGAAGATGGGAACAATCAATCACTCGCTCCATATTACCGGAATACATTCCTCTTCCCAAGCGTCAAGGATCAAGGGCCTATTGATTTTACCAACGCAACACCACCCTGTTCGAAAAAAAGCTAGTGAGAGTCCGCCGGGACCGGCCACTTTCCTACTCCTTATTATTCGAACGCATGACTCCACTTCCACTTCCAATAGGGGCTCAAATGATACTCCCCAAGGAGTCGCAGTTGTTGACACAGGAGTAACTACATCAGCGCGCGACCAGTCAAACTGATCATTGAAGTATTGGGCCCAACGGTCAAGCCTTTGCTCTTTGCCATGAGTACGCTCTTCTTTCTACCGCATATCGTTTCACTCACAGGGATTCACCGTCAACCGGTGTCGCGAATAAGTTTGAACAGTCTTTGACCACTATCTGAAGCAGCTGATACCTCCAATTGTTCGACCACCCCGACCCACCAATTTTCGCGATCCTTCTCAAGGCTTTTCGTGACTCTCAATGACAGATTTTTCCGTATCTTATTTAACTCCTTAGTCTGAGAGCTTATTTTTTTTCTTCCATTAGACTGATCGCCTCTTGCGAAATCCAGTGTCTTTGATGGACAACGGATCGAGGACCACAGGCAAAACCTGTTGCAACGTGTATTGCCTGCTGGATATGGGCTCAGTACTCATCCACACTGCTGTTCGTCGTAGATCCTAGCTCACGTACTAACTTCCGCTCATAACGGGTGCGTACTTCTGGATCACACATACGTTGGACGGCTAACCGGGTTTGCGCTTTGCGACGATGACCATGGAGCTAGAGAGATAATCGCATTAAAACCAATGCATGGTCCGACTTTACGTACATGGCCCAGTAAGATCTGCAGTTCTGAACAGAACTGCGCCACCGGTAGCTTAAGGCGATGTGATTAATCTGGCTTAGAGCACCTGTGGAGTTAGAGCGCCATGCCGTTGTGCGACGCGAGCTTTGTCGGAAATTGGTGCTAGACAAGAACAATCGATTTTCTGCACTAAACTGGATAAGCCTATCCCCGTTATCCGTACTCTGAGAGGGTAAGGCACAACGCCCACCTAAACTAGGTTCTGATGCACTCAGTTTGCCAACGTGTGCATTAAAATCATCTGCTAGCACTATAATGTCAGAGCTTTTGCTCCTGCGAACGACAGTGACGAGTTCATCTTAGAACTCATTCTTCTGCGCGTCAACGCTACACTCTGTTGGGGCGTATGCCGAGAACACAAACAAACTACGCTCAACACAGCTACCCTTCTGAACGTAGACTGAACCTCGGAGTCTTACAGCACATAAACGATTATCAACCGGTATCCAGTGCAAAAGGGCAGCCTTAGCCTTTGTCAGTCAAGACTATTCCTGCACCACGTTGACCCACAGCTCTCTCTCTCCTTCGTCTCCTAAAATGCGTGGGAAATACCTCGATGAGTTACCAGGAGCAGTTAGTTGAATCACACTGCTCGAATCTTGGATACGCGTTTCACCTACGCAGCAGACATAAATCTTCAAATAATCTATTGTGAGAGCTAGGCGCACCTGCTGACCGGCCTGCATGAGTGTACGAAAGTTAAAGGAGCCGAGATTCAGAGGCTGACGAGCCCTGATAAAATGTGAGTTACAAGAGAGGATTATTCACAACATAATTTGACAATGTACCGTTGCCAGTATCAGGTGTGTTATCCGTGGGAGCATTATGGGTGGATAGATGGGGCAAAGAGAGGTGGTTGGGGACAGAAGACAAAGGTTGAATTGAAGAAAGGGAACTCTGAGCAGCAGCCCACTTATTACTACCCACCCCGCTCGATGCAAAGGGCAGTGCGATCCTGATTATCCTGTGCGACGACCGATGCAGTACGGAAATCTTTGTATTCGTGCAGTTCATGGGTGATGTTGGACGGGTACTGTTAGGGTGTCCAGCCGCAAAGCAGGAGAATGATTAGGGTCCTCATCCAAAGCCTTTAGTTCTAACGAGAGCCTATCTGCAAGGGAGCGGGATGGCTTAGTGGAAGCCCATTTGCTTGGATCAATTATTCTTCCACTGATTTTGCCGACTGAGTTGCCAACTCAAATCGACCCCAACCTGGAAGACCAGGAGCCTGAACTTTGTCTGGCCTCTACCTATTGACTTGTCAGGTATGATTGCATCTTCGGCTTAAAGAAGCCATCCTGTATAGCTCTTTGGGTCATAGAGGCGCGCAAACCATCAAACCACGTCAAGGTGCAGTATTGTCGTGGTTAAACCCCACCATGTCGTTTCCTTATTCCACGCGTCTGTTAGTCTTCCTTACTATGCACGGACCACCCGTCCGTCACTGTAATGTTTTGCATAACGCCGATAAAACGACCAGAACATTGCCTCCCACGACCCATGATGTGGAGAACGTGGTTAATAGATGGGAGGTAATTAACGTGTTTTGTGAGAGCGTGCATGTAGCGTATACGTGCAACGGTCAAATGGCTACCGTGCTTGGTAGCAAGGGTTCACATAGACAATCTGTTAAACAAATGAGCAAGGTTAAAGTCCGACGCTGTTGGACTTCGACTGTGGACGTGGACCGGGTGTGCTGATATCATTGAAACTCCGTGCATGTCGTCCCTTAAGTTCTTGGAGTGACATCGAGTGAAGGATGCTGAGGGTTTGACATCTGCACCTCCGAAGTCCATTCAAAAATGCATCCAGCTGCAGACTCCAGCGCCACGCTGACCGATCGTTCTGTTGTCCACAGAGTGGTTATTTTTTGAACGTACCAGGCGTCAGCGAGGAGACGGATGCAGTCAATGGGACTATGAATCTACCTAGGAGGATAAAAAAACGGAAGGAAATTGCGCCTGGGGTACCAGCAGATATTCGAATGGGATAGCGGACACAAACGACGTTCGGTGTTGCTGTGGTTCATAGAGGAGTAGAAAAACAGATGCTGATCGAGGGGTGTGTTTAGGCGTGACTGCAGGTGGTGTTCTAGTTGCAGCGTTGAGCGCTGTGAATCATCCAGCGGAAGCCTCTCTCCAAGTAGCCTCCGCAAGTTTGCCCTATGGGGTTAGCCCCAAGCGGTGGGGCAAACCTGGGGCTGGCCCCAGCCCTGTTCTTGCCTAATGGGGCAAACTTGGAGCTGTCTCCAACCTCTGTAATACGTTAAACGAAACCAGTTCTAATCGCCATCCCATGGAATACTACAGTAGTGTTTACATCTAACTTAGCCGTTTGCGTATACATCCAACATGTACAAATTTCTATCGAACTTTAAATTGAAAACTGAAGGCGGTTTTTGTGAAACGAAAAATTTATTTACGTTTACAACGTGTAAACTGCACATAACTTTGCAATAATCTTTCAAAGTACATTTTCTCTGAACCTTGAATCTGACTGCCTTTGCCCGCGGCATCTGAAGAAATGAAAATAAAAAAGTAAACTAGTATTGAAGAACGGTCAGTAAATCACTCTGACGTTACACAAGAAGTAATAATGGCAACATTTTTCAACGCTACCTGTAAGTTAAAGAAAACAGATTAACCTACTTCGATGTTCGTTAATGAAGCCGCTTGTCTGCGTATATCGAGCAACATACGCTTGCATGTAACTGCTACCTTTTCACACTTACGTAGATAAAACGAATTACGAAAATGGCGCACGCCAAGAAGGCAGAAAGTGAGTGTAGTTGACTAACCGTTAAATGTACCGCAAACGTTAGTTTCATAATAAACATGTTGCTCTTAAATGTTAATGTGAATTGAGACTACGATGCTTCATTAAACTTACCTATTATACTTGCTACCTGTTCCAAGATAACAATTCAGTTCAGTTTACACAACTATTAACCCACATCTATGCTCTGGTTCCGGTTGTAACATTTCAGCATTCTCGAGTCAAAGGTAAAAAGAAATAGAAGCGCCAAGCGTAAAAGATCCAAAAATCAAAGTAACAAGTGGAAATCACGAAGACAAAAAGAACCCGAATTCAACTACGCTGTTGTTCGTGACACTTAACCATACTACTTATATTTCCAACTATTTGGTAGGCGGATTACGTGAACCCTAACCTGGAAGTCCAACACGTCCTACTCGGCCAAGTCCGTTGGTTAAGGTTTCATACCTTTTGCCATGTCGTGGACTGATCACCACGACCTACCTTCAAACCATTATCTGCCTCGAGGAACAGTGTACGCTGAGATCTATCGGTGGGCATGCATAACACATGTCCCTACTATCTTAACCTGTTTAGATTCAGTACTTGATCCAGATACTGATCTCTGGTTTCCAACACCTTACGCGTAAGGTGTTAGACGTGTCTAACCTCAGCATTGCTCATACGGTGTTCCCGTCATATTCGGGCAATACCACGGAGGCCTTGGTCCTCAAAATTCCACAGTCTTCATCTATTTTTCCCGTAACAGCTAAGTCTCTGAGCCGCATATCAGAACGGACCGAACCGCAGCATAAGCGAGTACAATATTGTACTCTACACTTGACACATCACCGGATGTCACGCCAACTCCACAAATGCCTGAGGTTGGCAGAAGCCAAACGCATTCTTTGTATATGTGATGGCACGTCATCTGATATCTGCCTACCCGGTGGGATGTAGCCGTCCAGGTAACAAACTCACCCACTCAGCCAGGGCTTCTCCGCCAACGTGAGGTCTGGTGTGGCGCAGGCCCAGTTCAGTTCAGTTCAGTTCAGTTCAGTTTGCACAGGACTTGGTGTGGCTAGAGCCAATCGTGTGTCCAGATAGTTGTGTTGTCGGCGCGTTTCCGTAGCTCCCAACACTGCGTGATTTTCTTTTTCTGAAAGGCAGAAATTTTGTGCAGTATCAGCCCTGGCAGAGTAAGGTGGAAACAATAAGTAAATTGCATCTGACCCTAAAAGCTGCTTAGCATAACTCGGGGTATACCGCCACCCAACATAGGTCTAGTGCTTTCTTAAAGGCCTTCACTGTTGTGGTATTTATGACCTCTTCCGGGAGCTTATTCCAATAGGGTACCACTCTATTTGAGAAGTACTTCGCCCTAATTTGGAGCCTCGAATGTTTCCTTTGTAATCTAAGGCTATGCCCCCTTGTGCCTCTCTCGGGGATCAGCGAGAAAAGGTCTTCTCGACTTACTCCTGACAGTCCTTTCATTACCTTGAAGGTTTCTATCAAATCCCCGCGAATGCGTCGTCTTTCCATCGAGAATAGGTCTAGGGCACGGAGACGCTCTGTGTAGTTAAACCCCCTTTGCCCAGCCACCATTCTAGTGGCTAGCCCTTGCACTCTCTCCAGACAGTCGATATCTTTCTGGTAGTACGGTGCCCAGGCCTGCACGCAGTACTCCATATGCGGCCTTACTATGGCATGATACATCGGAACGAATATCTCCGGATCTCTACACGACATAATGGATCTAACTCGAAAGAGTTCCCTCCTGGCCGTATTGGCTGCTGAGGTGCACTGCTTTGACGGCTTAAAGCTGTTGTCCATTATAACGCCCAAGTCTTTGACCTGCGAGACCACTTGCAACGAACCCACCCTATTCTCACTAGCCCCTGTATTTGTGGTCAAGCATTGACACTTGGTGAGGTTCAGTGGAAGGTCCCATTTGCGTGCCCAGTTTTGTACTGCTAACACGTCAAGTTCTATATCTACTCCAGCTATCTTGACGTCATCGGCAAACATAAAGGTGGGGTTTGTAAGCCCACGTGCTAGGTCATTGATGAAGATGAGGAAGAGCAGAGGGCCGAGCACCGAGCCCTGTGGCACCCCACTCGTTACACCTTCCGGTTTTGAAACATGGTTCCCCACCTTAACACTAAAGGTTCGCCCTGCTAAGAAACTACTTATCCATTGTCTGGCCTTTCCAACAATTCCCATGGACTGCAGTTTGACGTCCAGAAATCGGTGGTTCACGGAATCAAATGCCTTGCTGAAGTCTAAGTAACAGACCGTAATCGACTGCCCTTCGTCCAGACGCTTGGTTACCTCATCGAGGAACAGCAGGAGATTCGTCAGACAGGATCGCCCTGCCACAAACCCATGCTGAGCATTTGATATGAGGTTGTGTTGAACCAAATGCCTAGAGATCTGCTTCCTGACTATTCGCTCCAGGCACTTACACAGTACCGAAGTCAAGCTAACCGGCCGGTAATTTTCCGTCTTTTGCCGGGGCCCACTCTTGTAAATGCCTACCACTGTTGCTCTCCTCCAGTCTCCCGGCACAGTTCCCTCTCTAAGTGACGTTTCATACAGCTTCGTCACCGGAGCCTTCAGGACCTCGGCCAGAGGCTGAACGATTGCTGGATGAATCCCGTCTGGACCTGCTGCTTTGTTCCTGTTCAAAGTTTGCAACTCCGCGTACACTTCTTCTTCTCCTACAGTAAGTTCGGGTATTGGAGGCGCCTGTGGGCCCTCCATTCTTTCCTCCAAACTATTTTCTGGTCGATATATGCTCTTGAAGAATTCCAAGAGCGTGTCAGCCTTGTCTTCGTCGTTTAGAGCTAGTCGTCCCTGTGCTCCTTCCAAAGTTGCTACGCTCTCTCTCATACGTTTGTGAGATTGCACGTAGGCGTAGAATCGCTTTGGGTTTGTGCGGACCGACGCCGCTAACCGACGCTCGAAAGCATATTTCTCCACTCTTTGGATCTCTTGAGCCCTGTTCCTAGCCATCTTATAGCTATTCCATGCCCCCTGAGTTCTGTACAGCTTGTACGCCGCCCATCGTTGCCTACGAATAACTATGGCCTTGCGGACCTTCGACTTCCACCATGGGGGTAGACTTCTACTGCTTGCCACCATCAGGGGTGCGAACTCATCTGTAAGTTCGAGTAGCCCCATCTTGATGGTCTCCCAACGTTCCTCTACGGAGGCATTTGTGTGTCTCGGTGTCCACTGAATTTCCTCCGCCGCCTTCTTCAGTTCACCTATGTTGATTCTCCCATAGCGCCGACGTAACGCGATTTCCTTCGGCGCCTTGCTTAGTCACAGTGTGACCCTTAGGAGTACATGATCACTTTTTCCAAGTGGCTCTTCCCACTTAATTTCCTTAACGTCCTGATGGTGCCGCGTTATGATTAAGTCAAGGAGAGACGGGTGCTGTCCACCTCTGTGTCTAGTGGCCTGTGTCACATGCTGCGTAAGTGCATGTAACTGGACCCACTACAGAAATTTGTCGCCCGTTGATCCCCTTGGTGCGATCCCGTTTTCCCAGTTAATTTCGGGTAGATTGAGATCCCCTAATAAGATGAACTCCTTTGTCTGTGCCAGCACCGCATCCAGCATTTGGAAAAGCTCAACATCTTCCTCATCTGTGGCTAGCGGTGCCCTGTAGATACAGATAATGCATACTGTACGCCCCTCGATCCTAATAAAGCAGGATCTGACCTGTACATTACCGGAGACTAAGTTGAACGGAGCCTCCCAATGGCCTATGTCGGTCCGTATTAGAAGTGCCACTCCGCCCCCCTGCCTTCCATCTGTTCTATCCTGTCTGTAGGCAGCGTATCCCTGGAAGCGCATGTCAGTATATGGCTTTATCCAAGTTTCCGTCAACGCAACGACCTCAGACTCTGCGATCCTAGCCGTCAACTCCCCTCTTTTTCCCGGGAGACTGCAGGTATTGGTGTACCATATTGACGCTTCCCTGGTCCTCGTTACTGACTTCATTGCTAATTCTAGGGCTAGGGTATCCTCGGGCGCAATCTCCGAGGTGATGCCCCGTTTTTTGCCTCTAAGGGTGTCGGCGGTGCAGCATCTTGCATATCGAGTGAGACTCTGAGTGTCGTGGCTTTTTCTTTTCCACCCGTCACCTCAGTGTCAGGCTCGACATGCACAAAGGACGTTACCCCCTTTTGAGTCGCCATACCGATGGCCCGGGATGGTCTTGCGACCACCTTAGCCCAACTGGTTTCCTCGGCTTTTCCCTCTGATACCTCCAGCTTCGCTGGGTGCACCAGAGAGGACTTCTTGGGGGTATCCTTTAGAATCGGGCTGGCTGGCTGCACGTTCTCAACACCAACCGGACTAAATGCCCTGTGAGTCCCCTTCTTTTTGGTCTTTCGAACTTTCTGATCTTTGGCTTTTTGTATACCGGAGCCTGAAGCCACCTTTGGTATCTGGATTACTCCTTGGGCCTTAGGTGTTGACTTCCCAAGAGGAGTCATCTCCAGTTTCGTATTTGTAGCTTCGGCCTCTTAAGATCAGGTGTGCCCGTTCTCAGCGAGACTATGGCATTAGCCGGTTTCACAAATGCTGGGCTGTCAGGTGTTACCCTAACCATTCCCTGCGTGTTGCCCTCAACTGCTCCCGCCCTGGACAGCAGCATATCCCTCCAGTAGACACTGTGGAATACAACTACCAGGGGTCGTGGCGGCGCTGGTTGTGCTCCACGCCATAGTCCTATTCGATGGCACTTGACTATTGGTGTCGTGGGAGGTAGGCCAGCCATCCTAAGAACCTCAGTCACATGCCGGCGGTTTTCCTCCTTCCTGATTCTACCGTCTTTTACAATGTTCTCCCTAAGGTTATGAAGTAGCAGTCTTCTACTTCTGTCTGCCATGACCTCAGTGTCACGCTTCATGCGCTGCACCTCAGCATCTAGGCGTTTGACCTGCTCCTTGAGGGCTTCCACTTCCGTCAGGAGGCTTTTCCCCACGTTGGTGAATCCTGCTACCTCTTTTCCCTCTTTGCCCTTTGGCTTGGGTTGCCTTTTTTATTTTTGCGCTCTGGCACCCGGTTTTCCTTTCCCTCTAGGCTATGGATCGAAACGGCTCTCTCTAGTCTTGGTTCCATCTCCACGTTCGTGTCCCCTTTCCCCAGCTCGCCTCGAATTATACGCGAGCACTCCCTTGCAAACGCAAAGCAATGGGCGCATATCCACTTGAGCGATGGGTACTTGATGTGCAGCTCGAAGTCTTTCTCTTCCAGCTTGGAGCACTTTTGATGAAACCAAATGCAACACTGGTCGCATTGAATTCCCTCATCTTGCACTAGGTCCGTGCATTCCTTGTTCCCACAGCTTACTGCCTGGCCAATGGGATCAACCTTTGTCCCATTCATTTCGTTTCGAACACCCGTGGGACAATAACACAACTTTTGAACAGACACAAACGGTACACTAAGGCAGGTGCAGTAAACCCGCACACTTAAAAGTTCCACAAAAACAGTACACTAGAAAAAGCGCCACAAAAAGATGTTAGCCGGTATCAGTTGCACTGACACCAACAAAAAACACCAAAAAGGACACCAAAAGGTATACTCAGTTTTTGAAGAGAATAAACTCTTCTGAAGAGAGTGAACTCTTCAAAAAGTACGCGTACCGAAATACTAATTACGATACGTTAGTTTGGCGAAATAACGTGTGTTATTCCACCAATCAATGCAAAAATGCTTAACGCTGAGAGCAATTCGAAAATTCAAACCACGCGGCAACTCACAAGGTCAGAATTGCCTCCAGTTCAGTTCAGTCTGCACAGGACAGGTAATGGCCACGGCCAATCGAGCGTCCAGAATTCCTTCGATGGTATGCACACCAGTTATGCACCCACCACTGCCGAGTGTATTTCGTCGAATGCCCGCTAAAAATGAGAGGGAAACGGAAAACCTCATCGCACATCAACTGCGTGAGACATTATGCATCGTGAGCGTTCACTGAGACAGTATGCAATGAGGGAAAAAGTCTGTTAAAACATACTCCAGAAGGACCACAGTGCTACCCGTCATCCATCTAGTTGATATACTCAAGGCTCACTACAAGGAATGATCTCGTACCACTTGCGATCTAGGGCGCCTTTGAAGGATTGGACTGTCGGCAGATCTACCATTTCACCAGGCAGACCGTTCCAACTGTTCACAACCCTGTTGCTGAAGAAGTGCGATCTAGCCATCAACCTAGATCGGGCTTTTATCAACTTCTTTTCATGTCCCCTTGTTCTGGAGTCTACGGCCACTTGGAATAGACTATCTGGTCCAAGGCCAGAAAAGCCCCTCATTACCTTGAACGTTTCTATGAGATCTCCTCGACGTTTCCTCCTTTCCAACGAGAAAAGATTCAGGTCACAGAGTCTCTGCTCGTAAGTCTTACCTCTCTGCCCTTCAACCATTCGCGTGGCGAGACGTTGGACTTTCTCGAGGCAGGCGGCGTCCTTTTTGTAGAAGGGTGACCAAGCCTGCACGCTACCTTCTAAGTGAGGTCGTACTATAGCCATGTAAATAGGTACGAATACCTCCGGCTTCCGGCAAGACAAAGCTGATCGTAGTCTCAAGAGCTCCCCACGAGCCTTATGCGCAGCAACATTGCATTGCTCCGACCATTTGAAGTCACTGTTCATGATGACCCCCAGGTCTTTAACCCTACTGGCTGCCTCTACGGTGAACAGCCCTTGATCATGAGCGACAGTTAGGCTCTCTGTTGCCCTTGACAACAAATGGCGTTTTTGAGCGTTTAGAGGTAAGTCCCATTTGTATGCCCAGTTCAGGACGGTACCTATTTCCCTGCCCAAGTCCGCCCTACCCCCAGATCCAACAATCTTCACATCATCCGCAAAAATAAAGCTGGGCGATTGAAGAGTGGATGCTAGGTCATTAATGAACAACAAGAATAGGACTGGGCCTAGGACGGATCCCTGAGGTACACCACTGATGACGTTCACCAAACTGGAGCACCTGTCCCCCACTTTGACGTAAAGCGTCCTGTGGGAGAGGAAGTCCTCCAGCCACCTATATACTGGCCCATCTATACCAAAAGTCTCCATCTTGCATAGCAAAAGACGATGATTAACGGAGTCGAACGCCTTGCTAAAGTCGAGGTAGCATACCTCAACTTCCTTACCTTCGTCCAGTCGTCGAGTTACTTCATCTAAGAAGCACACGAGATTGGTGAGGCAAGATCTATTTTTCAGGAACCCATGCTGCGCCGGGCTTAGCATGGAGTGCTGCAGTAAGTGCTGGCAGATATGGGCACGGATGATCTTCTCGAGGACTTTACAGAGAATGCTAGTTAGGCTTACCGGCCTGTAGTTCTGCACATCCGACTTGGGCTCACTCTTATGTATTGCCACGACTGCCGCGACTTTCCAGTCCTGAGGCAGCTTTCCCTGGTCCAACGTGGGCCTGTACAGTCTGCATACCGATGGAGCTATGATATCCGCCAACGGCTTGATGATAGCTGGATGAATGCCATCTGGGCCCGCTGACTTGTGGCTGTTTAACTCCTGTAGGTACCTACGCACGCACTCCTCTGAGAGATCTAGCTCATTTAGCTGAGAAGGATGCACCAGGGCCAGATCTATTCGTACCCCACTATCAATCCTATGTACACTACCAAAGTATTCCCCCAGGGCGTCTGCTTTGCCCTGGTCATCAGTGACAATACCATAGTCTCTAGTGGATAGCGGACCTACGGCATTTCTTGTTGAGCCTTTAGACTGTACATAGCTGTAGAACTTCTTCGGCTGTTGTCTTACAGACTGGGCCAATTTGAGCTCAAATTCCCTCTTAGAAGTTCTCAAAAGGCTTACAGTCTCGTTTCTCAGCTTCGTATGGCGATTCTAGGCTAGCTGACTGCCGGAAGCTTTGTACTGGTTCCAAAAGCGGTTTCTACGTCTGATGGCCTTGGCTATTGCAGCCTTCCACCACATGGGCTTGCCCTCCCCACTCCTTCGTTTTAGGGGTGCGAACTCTCCCTGTAGGGCAGTCAGGGATCCCCTTGTGGCCTGCCAGCGCTCCTCCACAGTAGCCTCCTCTGGCGCGTCCCAGGTCAAACCCATCGCCCTATTACGAAGCCTATCTATGTCCATACTACCGAAATTCCTAATCAGCCTTGAGGGTACCTTCGGTTGCCGCATGCATAGAACTATTTTGACACACACGTGGTCACTCTTTCCCAGCGGTGCACAATAATGCAGTCCAGCCACATCGTTGGGGAAGTTCGTTATAGCTAGATCCAGCAGGGATGGAACGCATCCAGTCCTATATCTGGTATTCTCCCTAATATGCTGATGCAACGCATTATCATGCAGCCATTCTAAGTAGGTTTGCTCCTCCGATCCCGGCACGCAGGCCTCAGCCACCCAGTCGATGTGCGGAAGATTGAAATCACCCACTATGAGGGTCTTTTGTGCGTCTTTAACTATTTCAGTCAAAGTCCGCAGCAAATAAACATCCTCTTCGTGATTTGTGCTTGGTGCTTCGTAGACACAGACGACGTTAACCCCTCTGCCTGGAAGGATGATCGTAACGGCGCATAGCTGGATATTGCGTGTGCACATCTTGGTCTGGGACTCAAGGTGGTTTGCACCTGACCTAACGAGGATGGCTACTCCACCACCAAGGCAATCTTGTTCCCCATCTGCCTGTAGACTGCAAAACTGTTACTTATTAGGCCTGGCACATGGTCTTCTTCAGAAAGCCACGTTTCCGTGACGGCAACTATTGATGCTTTCTGTTCGTCAGCGGTTTTGACAAGTTCCGCCCATTTGTTTCTAATACTACACGCGTTAGTATATAACACCACCGCGTTTGCTCCGTCGCCTAGGTGTCTTTTGTTATTCAATCCTGACTGTTTCTCAGGCGCAACGCCTGAGATGATGGCACGTTTTTTGCTTCGGTTGAAGTCTTGAAGTACTACACGGGTTCGAGGCTTTGAGCCCAATTGTCCCGGTTCTTGAGGAAATCTTTGATCTTCTGTCGGATTCACCGAGCTGAAACGAGAGTAAAAAGAAGCGGGGGAGGGCGGGGGTGACAGCGAAAACAAGATACACATAACGTCATGCAGTGTCACACTGTGGACAGTGCCTCAAGCTGAGTGGGGGTGCGGCATTCATGAACATATATGCGATAAAAGACATCTATTTTGTTTTTGTTTTTCTTGACAAAGGAATTATTGAGAGAGACGCAGGTAGAGGTCTAGCTTTTCCTTGAAGATAGTTTTGTTCTGCGAGAGAACAATATCTTCCGGACGTGCATTCCACATAGTAATAACCCTATAGCTAAAAAAGTTAATCCTTAATGAAGTGCGTGGCCTCGGTTTGAAAACTTTTCTGCTGTGACCACGGAGAGAAGAGGCTGGACAGACGGAGAAGAAGCAATCGCTTTGACCTGTTTCAAAAAGGTGGAACATCAAAAACAGATCACTTCTTACGCATCTTACGTCAAGGGGATAGATGTTGAGGAGTGAGAGGCGGACGGGATAAGGTAGATGGGATAGACCCCTTACTGCCTTGGCGGAGGCCCGCTGAACTCTTTCTAGGATCTCACGGTCTCGGACAAGAACAGAGTGCACTGTCTGACTACCGTACTCCAGCAGAGGTCGGATAAAAGTGCCGAAAATTATGGGAAATCATCCTTAGATATGCGCGGGAAGGACATTCGAATCATGTTTAGGACTCGAAAGGCAGACTTGCTCGCAAGTTGGTGATGATGAGAGAAGGATAAGTTACAATCTAACCAGAAACCGAGCACCTTGTGTCGGTCAACCCTTGGCAGTGTGGTTGCTCCATTAATGGAAAACGTGTGACCAGTCTCTCTGCCGAAAGACATGCTCACGCATTTGTCATCATTAACTGGGAGATTCAAATCCCTGGACCGGCGTTTTGTTTCATAAACTGCAATTTGCAGGTCTTCAACGCTTGAACTCCAGAGGGTTACATCATCTGCGTACATGGCAATGTTCGCAGGAAGAGCTGTCGGTAGATCGTTTACATAGATCAAGAAAAAAAGAGGACCTAAGACCGACCCTTGGGGGACCCCAGTTGTTACTGGGGAGGGTTGAGACAAAACATTCCCGACTTTAACCACAAAGGTGCGGTCGGTAAGGAAGCTACGTGGGATGGCCAACATGGAACCTGTGATCCCGTATGTCTGCAGCTTATAAAGAGTAGGGGCACGGGGGACCTTATCGAAGGCCTTAGCAAAATCGACGAATACAGCGTGTGAGAGCTGGCCACCGTCATTGGCTCTCGTTGGACTATCCATGACAGTAAGCATATTGGTGATGCATGATCTGCCTGGAAGAAATCCATGTTGGGACGGGGAGAGGATCTCATTTCTATGAAGATGGGAAAGAATCTCACTCTTAAGAATTCCCTCAAACATTTTGCTGGGGATGCTAGTGAGGCTTATGGGTCTGTAACTAGAAGCAAGGTGTCTACTACCCTTCTTATAGATGGGTGTGATGGCTGCTTTTTTCCAGTTACTGGGGAAAACTCCATCGTCAACACATCGCTGAAAAAGTGAGGCATAAGGAGCAGCTAATGTATCCGCGGCTTCCTTGAGAATACGGAGGTGGATTAGGTCAGGACCAGTGGAGCAATATTGGTTGAGCCGTCGGAAACCTTGAGCGACTGCACCGATGGGAATAGTGACGCGGTTAAGGGTAGTGGTCAGAGATAACGGATGCATGGTAGGGTGGGATGATATGGGTATGGAGCTAAAAATTGTACGGAAGTAGGAGCTGAATGCCTCGGCTACTTGGCTAGGGGAAGTGACTGGAGATCCGGCACTATCTTTGAGAGCTAATGGCGTCGGAGCTGTACCCCTAAGACGGCGCACGTACTGAAAGTAAAATGCCTTATTGGTCCGTGCTCGATCAAGTACAGATCGTTGGACTGCATTCTGATAGGACCTAATCTTGTCTTTGCATATTTTCCGTATGATCCTGAAGTCTTCTGCATCACGGGAAAGGCCTGTGGCTTTATATCTAGCAAAGGGGCGTGCGCGTCCGTCTAGAATGCGCCTAATGGGGCGAGGGAAGGGCCGCTTAGCGGTCTGTGGGCGACGAATTCTGGGGACAAAATGCCCATCAGCTAAGGAGATTAACTCTCTGAGATTCTCTGCCATTTCATCCGCAGAGTTACCTGGGTTATTTGAATTTAGCTGGGAGCGAACAAATGCACAGATTTGGTCAAAACTGGTCCTATTGGAGGATTTCAAATTTCAGTTTCTGAGGGAAGAGGAGGCCAAATCACGATAAAATCGAACCCAATAAAAATGTGATCACTTTTGCCGAGAGGCGGCAAATGGTGCACCACATCTATTTGGAGCCGATCATTGGTGATGACCAGGTCTAGTAGGGACGGGGCGTGGCCCGTGCGATATCCAGTCGAATCTCTTACGTTCTGCACCCATGAGTTTTTCAGTACGAGATCAAAAAGGGGTTTACCGAAAGTGATATCCGGGGCATCAGCTCTTTGCCAGTTTGTCCTGGGAGAGTTGAAGTCACCAGTGACTAACAGATGGGTGAAGTCTGTGTAGCTTTTCAGGGAGCCTAATAAGTCTATGAGACCTAGGCTGTCAGTTGAATTGCATGCGTGAGGACGGTAGACAACACCAAGCAGTAGGGTGTATGTCCTAGAGGTGGTAAACATAACCCACAAACAATCAATACATGAAAAGGTAGGGGTTGTCAGTAAGGTGGGAGGAGGGATCGAACTATCGTAGTATATGACGACCCCGCCGGCATGACCTCTACTGGAGTCCTGCCTTGCTGTGAAGTATCCCGGAATGGATATTCCGGCATCAAGTATGTCAGGGGTGAGCCAGGTTTCTGTGAAGGCTATGATCTGAGGCTCCTTATCCACTGCAAGCTGCCGAAGCTCCGGGATCTTATTCAACACACTCAGGCAATTGCTGTAAAAACACTCGAGCACATGCTCAGGAGTTGTTGCAGAATCGCCAGAGGCAGCTGGTTTTGGATTTGAGGAGGGGGAAAGGGGGGGATTTGGGGATGGAAAGGAGGTTCTGGGAGAGTCGGGGGCTGAAGATATTGGGGGGCTAGAGGGTAAGCAGACTGCTGGGGAGACCGGTAAGTTTTGATGTCTAGTAGCCTGGGGGGTATCAATCCAGGTGGACGGTCTACATCCTTCGGTCTCCGAAAAGGGTGGGCTGCTTTTTGTGGTTTGCCCTTCTGCGCACTGCGTGATGCCCTATTGTGAGTTCTCTTGTTGGTGAGCTTATTTTTCATGACAGCACCAGATATATTATCTGGTGCTTTAACCTCCTCACTGCTTCTTTCAGTAGAAACAGGTTGCAGGTTCATGTCTGGGCTCAAGGATGAGTGAGTCTCGTCCGTTGAAACAGTCTTGTTGGCAATGATGGGGCCTGGGATGCTTTTCGTAGGCGACAGATGTTGAGTGGCACTAGGCCTACTACTGGGAGTACTCTCCGAGACGGGAGATGGAGTGCGTAGGGAAGCAACGGATGGTGGGCATGCAGCTCAGTCCTCAAGGCGAGTTACCTGGACAACTGGCAGCACTCTGAGCTTAGGATCGGCTTTTTGTGGAATTTCTGGCTTAGCCTTCTCACTGCGGAGCCCCGGATAAAGTGGCTTATCAATGGATACTCCCTTGAGCCCTTTGATTTCCTCCTTGAGCTTTGCGGCCAAGGAAACAATTCGTTTGGCTGCATCTGTGGAACCCATTACAATGAGAATACCGTGAACCCAGTTGGTGCTTTTGGTTACCAACCAAGTGGACCGACCTTTAAGTGGGAAAGGGAGCCTAAGGCGATTAAACACCTGGGCGTAGGTGTCATGAGGGTGATCCGAACTGAGGAGGTCGCCCCAAAAGGATGACTCGCTTGGAGCAATTCTCGGTTACTTGCAAAATCTTTGCGGCGTCAAGAATTTGCCGCTCAGAAACTCTACACACCTGATCGGCTGCCTGGGACACCAGTAGGGATTTGATTACCAAACCCCTCAGGCTGGTCAGCTCATCCTTAAGGGCGCAAACGGTGGCCCTTAGCTCGGCTATCTCTGCAGCCTGACTTAGGACTGTACATTTTAGTGCATCAGTTGCCAGCGCATTATGAAGGACCGTTTCGTCCGGATTGAGGAGTGAGGCATTGGCCACGGGGAGGGAATCGCACTGCCTCATGGGGAAAATAGCCTCATCTGAGCGGTCCATAAAAACAAGCAGTGCGTAAAGACACTTCAATAGTGTAGGCAAGTGAGTGATGTTAAGAAAAACGTGGAGCTGCAATGGTTTTAGGAGGATTTTCCACGACCAATCGTTGCACCCCGTTCACCGCGTCCAACAGCATCTCAGCCCTAGTATTTACAATAAGTTTAGTAGAGCTGGCCTAGAAACCATAAATCTGGCACAAAAAAGACTTTCGGCCTCCCAGGAAATGGCAGGGGGCCGACGACTGGGATCGCAGAGTCTGAAATCGCCGGATTGGTAGAAACTTGGTCGAGGCCAGATACTGATAAAATTCCGCTTCGACGATATGCTACCCACGGACAGGATAGAATAGGCGGAAGACAAGTGGGCGGAGTGGCACTACTAATACGGACCGACGTAGCCGTTAGGAGGCTCCGCTCAACTCGGTCCCTGGTAAAGTACAGGCCAGGTCCTGCTTTATCTAGACCGGGGCTTGGACAGTCTGCATCATCTGTATTAGCAGAGCACCATTAGCGACTGCCTGGTTCCTGGTTTATCGGACCAAGAACAGTCCATCCTGAAATCGTCCACACGGCAGAGGGTTGTTTTCTTCTACCGCATCTTTGCTCTAATGCCCACTGTGCTTCTAGGACATCAGCACCTATCAGGATTCGCACTCCTGAATCTTTCAGGTTCTGCCTTTGGACGCAATGTAGATGAGGCCAGGATAGAAAGTCAGCATCTGTGCAGTACTGGACTAATTGGTTTGGTAGCCTATCAACACAGGAGGCTCTCTCTGTATTCAAGAAATGATTCTCTGATATTCAGTTCAGTCACAGCTCCGTTGTCCCCGAATTCCAAGTGGTAGTCCCACTTACGGTCTGTTGTGTCCACAATCGGTAGCAGAACGCGTAATGGTGGCTTTGCATTTATTTATGCCATTGTAAACACAAAACCCGGCCTCAGCCGGCGACTAAGCGGCAAACAAGCAAGTGAGTTGGCATAAAGAATTAAACTACTTGTGCCATCACAAGCAGCAGAGGAAGACCAATCAGTACACAGCAGAATCGATAGGTCAACACTGCTGGCACTAAAGCAAGGTTAACGATCAAGGCAAATTGAGAGTATGTCCATTCATGAGAGGAATATTGATCGGTTGTCCGCGTAGTGTGCGAGACCCTAACCAGACACAACACGGTCGAAGCCGCGAATGAGATCCGGGATGCCTCCAGGCCCACCAGCTCCATAAGGTCTTTTTGTATTAAAGTCACATCGAACCCGCTGTCCAGCGGAGCTTAGGTCTCCACAGAGCCCCCCGGTCCGTCTACTCGTACTGGTAGCACACCTAAACTGACACGATATTCTGGCCCAAAATTAGCCGCAGGATTATTGGTCCATTGCCCAGACCTTTTTGCATTGGCCGTACCCAGCTTATCCAGCTGCCGCCCTTGTGTTGTATCCCGCGTGACTCGATCGGTACACTGCTTCTGTGCAACATGCAGCAGAGGGTGATGCCGTCTCTGGCAACCTGATGTTGAACATGGTTTGTAAACAGGACAGTTGCTAGACAGATGTCCACACTTGAGATACGAAAAACAAGCCTTGATTTATTCAACCAATGCCCAACGACCGGGTATATCAAGAGACAGGAATCGCTGACATTCCTCAAGTACGTGTATTCCTTTACATACCGAGCACCTATTAGCTGCGACCAACAAAGTACTACCCTGTTTTGACGTGAACCGCGTCGCTTCTGGATGCGGGCTTTGAGAAAAATTCCTTCAACTTGATGACCTCGAATACCCCTGAGCCTAGCTATCGGCAGCCAGTCGCCAAACCTACTTCGATCTGTCCGTGCGTCACGGGACACCAAGTGCTGCAGATCTTGGAGCCTGGGCTCATCTCTTCTTCTCAAGGTATCATCAACGGTCCTAGCCCACAAGCCCGGGAGACGCGTTGGTAGCACTCGAGTAATCCGTTCCATGGTCTGAATTGAGTTTGGGCCTGACAAGCAATTCATCCGTGTGCGGGCAACTTCATAGTTAAGCACTTCCAACGACAACTTCTTCAGAGCAACCGAATCCTCCACCGGAGGCCTCAAACCCTGTAGTGAGCCGTCAAACAGTGAACGAGCCACTAATAATGTTATTAGTTTATTTTGGATAACCCCGAAGCATGCTGCAGTGCAAGATCAAACAGTACAATTGATAGCTGAACCAGAATTATAGGAGGACTGTACAATTATGCGGGCGCGAGTGAATGTAAAGGAAAGCATTCGAGTCAGTTGTTGCGGTACCGCCCTGCGAATTTAAGCTCAAGGTCAGGTGAACGAGCCGGCTCAAGAGGGGGTGTAGTTATTCTGCCAAAGTGTGGAGTGGATGGGGAATACTAGAGAACCACACAAATCCAGCTGAGGGAAAACTGTCCTGCCGGAGAACCAAACTGGACTACCGGGTACATGGATATCATGAAAAAGAAACATTCTCGAAGGAGACGTTTTCAAACAATAGGGCTTCGCAATGTATGACAGGGTTTACGATGTAAAACTAGAAGGTGAAAAATGGTGACACTACAATTAAAGACCAAGAAAACCAGCCTAGGATTATAGTTGTGAAGTTCAGTGACCGTATATCGGATGGGCCATACAGTTGTATAACAAACGGAAAACAAACTGGGCTGTGGTTGCCAACATGATGGGAATAGAAGTGGCCGGATAAAAACATGTAGACCTTGAGTGGATTGTCTTGCCTTCAGAAGAAGGGAGTGTAATGCGTCAACATGGAACAGGGAACTGGCAGAACATCGATGTGTGGTGCTCAACCACAACAGAAAGAAAGACACAGCGGGAAAAAATGATGAAGTGACGGGTAGAAGACTACCAGTTTATGCTCTTTGCAGAAAATTGACCACTTAGTGGCGACAGGGCAGAACTCTGCGGCGCAAGAGCTTATCAGATATGCATATTTGGGACATGGTACCTTGCAAGATGGGGATATTGCAATGCAACAGCCCTAAGGGGGCGAACATCGAAACTGACAGAGAAAGCAAACAATCACAGAAACATCGATTATTTGGAATCTCTGGAGATATATTTCGCAGTGTCATATACTGTGTGACGATTGTGGTACGGAAGTGAATGGCAACAATAAATGCGTTAGTTTTCGAGTTTATCGGTGAAAGTGGCAAATAGGAGTGAGCTCTATCTAAGAGAATGTTTAAATTTACGAATAAGACTGGTGAATAGTTTAGCGTGAAACCGCGGGGAAGTGAACCGGGAACAACGAGACGAGAATGGTGATGAGGGTTTTAAGGCCTACAATAATTATGCGCCAAAGAAAGCAAATTTTGCCGGGGGTAAAAAGCCCTTAGTTATGAAGGCGAATTTGGAAGCGAGCACGATGGAGAGCCCATGTTATCTGGAGGAGACGGTAGCATATTTCAACATTTTGAGTACATGAATGGTATTATTTTTGTTTGGTTTTTTTTATCCACGACCGGTGCTAGTGGGTGGAGCTGACCGTGCTCTGGGCCCCCAACCTGGAAACCACTTCTGGAGGCAGGAGGTGCGATCCACCAACGTATTTGCGCCCGCACATCGTTGCAGATGTCCTGCACTCCCGATGTGCATCGGTCAAAGCGGTGGATCTGACCGTGCCCCGCACCGGCGGGATTTGCGCAGGTGATGCTGATCGAGATCACACAGGCGTAGAGATGGAGTAGTCTAGGAGACTGCGAGGTTTCCTGAAGAACAGGGTCAACCAGTGAGCGACGGAATGATGGACGGGTACCAAACTTTCAGCTAGAAATGTGGGGTAGATAGTTCGTCGGTATTATCTCCGGGTAATTCCAGGATATCCAAAGGGAAGTGCGAGCCGGTCGGTGTCTGGAGACAAGATTAGAGAGAGGCAGTCTGGGATGCTCCCGGCTGAGGATCGACGGTCAATGGTGAAAAGAGAAATCTGGCAGTTTGGCACAGACTACTTTGGGAAGAATGAGGACTATGAGCCGTTGGGAGTGAATAAAAATACAAAAATGATGACCAAAACTAGGAATAAGATGATGGTTTGGAAATAAATGGTGGTAGCCCGGATGGGATTTAGTGTTGGAACGCTAGAGCAAAAAAACGAAGGAGCGGGGTCAGTTCTGACCGAGTAAGGGGAATACGTACGATAGAAATAGAAGGAAGACATAAGAGCATGTGAATTGGGAAGAAACTAACAAGAGCAGTGACAGTAATGTAAGTCTTTGTAAGGGGTAGAACAACCAAAACGCTAAAGTCATGGTCAGTGTAACAGCCGGTCGTGGAAAATCCCCCTTTTCCCCTCGCGATTCAGTGTTTTTTCCCCACCATCACTCATTTCCATACACTATTGACTTGTCTTTACGAACTGGTTGTTTTTCTGGACCAATTGTTGTTTGTTCGCGCCCAGAGCGCTATTTTGGCACATCCTTGCTCAGGACCTGCGTGACGCACGTGCTGTCTGCTCAAACGCTGCTATTCGGTTTCTCGTTGTTGAGTCTTTGTGATCGTATTATTGAGGTTTGTATATTGTTTATGTCATTGTTTATTTTAATAATCTAGTATCGTAGAATTATCACGGATAATCGCCTTCTGATTTCGGGATCCGTTGCGAATTTGGCTACGCATTGCTCAAACGTTCGTAACAATACTCAATGGATCTATTTGGAACGAGGAAAAATCACGCAAAATGCCAAGAAAAGGATCAAAAGCAATCGAATCCGGACAGGAAGTAATACGGCAAGTCTCTGGGGAGGTTTTGGGTACATATGATTCTTTAGTTAATGCTAGATCGCCTAGTCCTGTCAGTGCTAGCTCATGTGTTATTGAAAGCAATATTGATCGTAAGGATGTCGATTTATATAAGCTGAGAATACTAGAACTAGAGCAACAGTTACGTTCGGCTAGACTACAGGCGCATGAAGCAGAGAAGTGTACACAGAAACAGCGAGAGCATGAGACCAGTGACTTCGACACTTCCGATAGGTTAGAGTGCAATAAGGTAGGGAACCCCACGCCGGTCGCCGAATACAAACCACCATCGATCGATCTGCCTAGAGTGGAGTTAACGGTTTTCGACGGGCGAGCTGAGCAATACTGCAAGTTTGTCAAACAGTTCGAGATGTTCGTTGAAAACAAGGTGACCGACCCTGGGCAAAGGCTTCTTTACCTTACTCACTACTGCCGAGGCCGAGCAAGAGAAGCTATCGACGGGTGCACCATGCTCGATCCAGAACAAGGCTACACAAGGGCAAGAAAGATTCTGAGGGACTTGTTTGGCCAACCTTTCAAAGTAGCCCGTAACCTAATAGAGGGCGTGATGGCAGAAGCTAAGAGAACCAAGGGCGACGTCTACACCATGGCCGACTTGGTGATCAAGATGCAGAACTGCTCAATAGCCCTCGACCATTTAGGTTACAGGGCTGACCTAGACGCCATGCACACTTTGGAAGGCATAGTCCGTCACCTCTCTCCCGAACTACAGGGTCGGTGGGCGGAAGAAGCTGAACGGATAAGCCGAGGCGACAGAGAAGCCAACTTCGAAGACCTGACTGAATACTTAGACAGGCGAACGAAGATAGCTGACAGCAGATTCGGTCGACTCATCCGGGACAGCAACCGAGCAAACAAGCCCGGTACTAGCCAAGCCCAAACCCCTGTACGGGAATATCCAAAGTACCAGCCTTGGACCAACACACACGTCATTTCACGAGATGCTACGGCGAAACCAAATTGCAGATCCTGTGGTACTAGCCATGGCCTACCAGAATGCCCCAAGTTCGGCAACGCCACAATAGACGAACGGTGGGGAATGGCGAGGATGGCAGGAGCATGTTTCATCTGTCTCAACACCACGCACCGGGCAGCAGCCTGTAGAACAAGGAATCGATGTGGTTACGAGGGCTGCACGGTCAGACACCATCGGCTGCTGCATCAGGCGAGAATAACCATATCCGAGGCGATTGCCAAGCCCAGCGTGATTTGTTCAACTTCACAATCTGCCAGTAAACCGGTACGTTTGGGCGTAGTGGCCGTGGGAGTGGTGACTCCAACTGGGATAGTCAAGGCGTTGGCTTTCGTTCATAGTGGATCCGACACCACTTTAGTGAAAGAGCGGTTTGCCGACAAACACCAACTGGCTAAAGGTGCGACGTCGTTAGCAGTGAGCACGGTGGGCGGAACACAGGTAATGACTGCCGGTAGACTAAGGCTGCAACTCATCTCTCTAGACACTAACGAGGAAATTGAACCAACGGAAGCATTCACGTTAGCGGATCTCCCCATGCGAGCACCAAGGTCGGTGAACGCAATCTTGACTCGGTGGCCCCACCTGCAGGATGTAACCGTCGTAGACTGGGAAGATGATGAGGTGGATCTCCTCATCGGATGCGACGTGCCAGAGGCGCATTGGGTGCTTGACCAAAGAGTGGGCGACCGCCAGGCACCTTATGCCGTACGCACGGCTCTGGGATGGATGTTATACGGTCCAGTAGGGGTACGCGGTTCCGTGAATTACTTATCCGCCGAAACGGACCGCATAGAGTATCATCTGCAACGGCTGTATGAAAAGGAGTTTCATGACATTGGAGACGAAAGACCGACGTTGTCTCAAGAGGATCACTTCGCTCTACAAACGGTGCGGCGAGGCACTAGAGGCCTCAAAAAACAGTTCGAGGTTCCCCTCCCATGGCGCACACCGGACGACCCTTGGACTGACAACAGAAATTATGTTCTCCAACGATTACTACGACTAAAAGAACGCTTCATTCGAGACCAGAATCTGTGGGAACGATACGCGGATTTAATGCAGCGAAACGAGGCCCTCGGTTACGTTGAAAAGGTGCCTGTTAACACCGACAGCAAAAGGGGTATCTGGTATCTGCCTCACCATCCGGTTATCAACCCCAAGAAACCCAATAAACTGCGGGTGGTTTTTGACTGTGCGGCCAAGTTCCAGGGCAAGTCGTTAAACGATCGCCTACTACAGGGGCCTGACTGGACCACACCACTGATCGATGTTCTGTGCCGTTTCAGAGTGGGTAAAGTGGCTTTGTCTGCTGACATTAGGGAAATGTTCCATCAGGTGAAGATTCCGGTAGGAGAACGAGATGCTTTGCGTTTCCTGTGGTGGGAAGGGAGCGACCGGGACAACGCAGTGGTGAATTATAGGATGACCGTCCACCCCTTCGGAGCCATATCGTCACCATTTGTGCCAACTACGCCCTCCGAGAATCAGCGAACAAACATGGCGATCTAGTACATCGGACGGTAGTAGATAGCGTCACCAGGAACTTCTACGTCGACGACTTCCTTTGGTCATTCGATGATGTGGAATCAGCTCTAGAGGAGTTCAGGGGTCTGACGAGATTGCTGGAAGAGGGCGGCTTCCATCTAACTAAATGGATGTCGGACGCTTCAGAAGTGCTGAAGGTCATCCCGTATCACGAAAAGGCCGAAATGGTAAGAGATTTGGACGGCTCTCCACTTCCTATCGAGCGCACTTTAGGGATACAATGGGACGCGGAAACGGACGATTTTGTTTTCGAACTGAACGTTCCCGAGCTGCCAATAACCCGTCGTGGCATACTATCTGCCGTCTCAAGTTTGTTCGACCCGCTCGGTTTCGCCTCACCGTGGCTGCTACCCGGAAAGATCTTGCTGCAGCGGCTGTGCCGTAAGAAAGTTGATTGGGACCAGGCACTGGGCCGAGGGGACCGGCTGGACTGGGAAGAATTTCTGGACACCTTGAAGAAATTAGGGGATATAAGAATCCCACGATGTTTGACCCCTGGCCATACGATACGGACTGGAGAACTACATGCCTTTTCCGATGCATCCGAAGTCGGTTATGGAGCTGTGGTGTACGGACGATGGTGCGCAGGAGATGGACAATATACCACGAGGATCCTGTTCGCCAAAGCCCGCGTTGCCCCACTGAAGTCGGTCTCAATCCCACGCCTTTAACTCAGCGCAGCCGTGTTGGCAGTCAGGGTGGTGCAAGCTGTGAAGAGATGTTTCGATCTCTACATTTGGTCGGTGAGCTTCTGGACGGATTCAACGATAGTACTTTACTACATTAACAACGTACGGAGCCGGTTTAGTACTTTCGTTGCTAACCGGCTCACGATTATCCACGATGAATCAGCCACGCACCAGTGGAGTCATGTCAGGTCTGGCGGTAATCCGGCCGACCTGTGCTCCCGAGGTGCGAACAACTTCAGGCAACTGGACACGTGGACGAGAGGGCCAAACTTCCTGCAATTGCCCAAACAGGACTGGCCCGTGTTCGAATTAAAACCCCCTACGGAATTGGAACTGGAGATCAAAGGCGTAGTGATAGCAACCAACGTCGTCGAAGCGTCGTCCATTCTATCGCGACTGGTCAGGTTTTCTTCCTGGATGAAGACGCTTCGTTCGCTAGTTTGGTTAACCAGGTTCAAGAGAAATTTACTAGTCATGAAAGGGCTACGGCCCTCAGGTCGGATACCGGTCGGCCCGATAGGTCCCGATGAGCTACAAGCGGCAGAGTACGATATTTTCAGAATGATACAACGCGAGGCTTTCGCCCAAGAACTCAAGAGGGCGGAAGAAGTGAGGCCGACCAATGAAGACATGCCATCTCCAAGAGGCGAGCTGAAGCGTTTAAACCCCAAACTCATCAACGGACTGCTGCGGGTGGATGGTAGGCTGACCAACGCCCACCTGAACTTCGACACAAAGTATCCTATACTGCTGCCTGCGAGACAACCTGTAGTAGAGCTAATGATTCAACACGTCCACGCCATGGAGGGACATGCCGGGGAAAGTCACGTGACGAGCGTCATCCGAAAGCGTCTTTGGTTGTTGAGAGGACGAGAGACTGTAAAACGCGTAATCCGACGGTGTGTGCAATGCAGGAGACGCAATGCCACAGCAGGCAAACAACTCATGGCCCCACTACCAGAATGCAGGGTGACTACGGGCTGGTGGCCGTTCAGTGACACCGGGTTGGACTATTTCGGGCCCTTGTGGATCAAGTGCGGGAGAAGATTAGAAAAGCGATACGGATGTATCATGACGTGCATGAAATCACGTGCGGTACACCTAGAAGTCGCACATTCGATGACGACCGATTCGTTTCTACGGGCCTTGCAGAGATTTATCAACCGAAGAGGCGTACCGGCCGATATATACTCAGATAATGGATCGAACTTTGTGGGCGCTCAACGGGAATTGCAGCGTTGGCACAAGAACATAAACAGGGACGAACTGCAGAATCGAACCGTGGCCTACGGCATACGATGGCATTTCAACCCCCCACAGGCCAGTCACCGAGGCGGCATATGGGAAAGCATGATCCGGTCCGCCAGACGGATATTGCTGTCAATCATGGAGCAGCAGCCGCCCGACGACGAGACGCTGAACACCGTCATGACTGAGGTGGAGCGAATCCTGAACAACCGCCCCCTGGTTCCAGTATTGAACGGCGACCCCACCCACCTGGCGCTCACCCCGAACGACTTATTGACGGTAAGGTCGAACGAGGGTTTCCAAGGGCCGGTAAACCTTCGTGGGAGCTACCTCCACTGTTGGAAGCAAGCGAACTATCTGGCCAAGGTCTTCTGGAGGCGATGGCTACGGGAGTACCTACCGGCTTTGCAGACTCGACAGAAGTGGCTGGCCAAAACAAGACCATTCAAAGTTGGGGACGTGGTTATGATCGCCGACGAACGCGCACATTTCAGCGCTTGGTCTTTGGGAGTAGTTACGGAAACCATCAAAAGCACTGACGAAATGATAAGAACGGTGAAGGTGAAGACAGCTAACGGAGTGCTCATTCGTGACATACGCAGTATTAACCTACTCGAGAGCGAAGACGGAGGAGCTGATAACCCTGAGGCCTAGTAAACCTTTTCACGCCAGTAATCGAGGTGGATAAAGAAACACCATTTATACCACACAATCTCCGTCAAACACGTTAAGGTGCTCGCGGTCCTTTCGTTGACATTACAGAAGGTTCTTTCCGATATGTGGTGATGAGTGCGATTCCATTATACATCCCAATACATACACGCAGGCACGACGCACTCTACATCCCGTAAACCCATCATACATGTGACAGTGTTCTTTGTTTGCCTTTTGTTGACGCTACCAAATGCCCCTTGCATATGTGGAAGTAGCGGAGCTCAGGTCACACATACATGCTACATTTACTCGTTTTCTTGCCACCCGGTCTTTTGTTGACATTGCAGAAAGTCCTCCTTTGATGTGTAGTCATACCTGTGATTTCATTGTAACCCCGGCACGCACACACACGCACACACACACACACTCAAGCACGTACATCCAGGACCGGACGGCCCCTTACGAGGACAACGTCTATGTGACCATTCACGCCCGCCATCGGTCATTTGGTCTTGTGGAAGATGTAGACTAGCCTCACGTCTATGTAGCCAATGGGTAAGGTGCGACCAGTAGTAGAACGTTGACGACGAGCATTAGACGCGCGCACTGACAGCAGGGCCTAGGCAGGTAGGAAGAATCAGTACCTTTATACCGAACCTTTGACTTTGATAAGGATCCAGGAGGATTTTGGTGGGCGGTGTAACAGCCGGTCGTGGAAAATCCCCCTTTTCCCCTCGCGATTCAGTGTTTTTTCCCCACCATCACTCATTTCCATACACTATTGACTTGTCTTTACGAACTGGTTGTTTTTCTGGACCAATTGTTGTTTGTTCGCGCCCAGAGCGCTATTTTGGCACATCCTTGCTCAGGACCTGCGTGACGCACGTGCTGTCTGCTCAAACGCTGCTATTCGGTTTCTCGTTGTTGAGTCTTTGTGATCGTATTATTGAGGTTTGTATATTGTTTATGTCATTGTTTATTTTAATAATCTAGTATCGTAGAATTATCACGGATAATCGCCTTCTGATTTCGGGATCCGTTGCGAATTTGGCTACGCATTGCTCAAACGTTCGTAACAGTCAGCGTGAAACCTGACCAACGATTCAATTATCGATTCACCGACTAATAAGCTTCACTCGTTCTGGATAACACCTTGGAGCCTCAAAGCAACGCGTAGCGCAAATCGATGCAGAACCCAAATCAAGGACATCATTGCTCTGCAAATTCTACGGTACTATTAGCGAGTAAAAAAAAGCGCAAACACGATCATACCTTTGACAGTGGGCCTCAGTCACTATTCAGCCAAAAAGGTAGTCAAAAATAGAACAAACTTCTGTAAAAGCGGGAACAGTTGGCAAAAAAGAGTAACTAATAAATACCCGTCCTGAAGTCCAAACAAATAGAACGAGTTCTCTACGCTTAATCGGGCCCAAAGAACAATTTCCTGAGCGTGGCAGCCAAAAATCAGCGTAAACGAGCTGAGTGCCTACGATAAGTCGACGTGAGTGAGAAAGTGAAACCGAGGAGTAACAAAACGAAACTGTGTTGAATCAGTGCATCCCACTACCATATCAACTGTCCTCAAAGTAATCGCGGTAAGAACGCACAACCATAAAATGAAAAAGTCAGTGCACCAAGCGTAGATTAATCGTCGACCACGAAGCAGTATCAGCATGAATTAGGTTGGAGAAGGCAGGCCAAAATTAGTCATAGAGTATAGGAATGTGAGCAGAAGAATTTTTCAATCAACATGGACATTACACCGGCCACCATAATTCCTGTTGTTGGTTCACGGCAGCTTGAGACAGTAATCTGTCCTGGCTCCCTCTTCCTACTTACTCTTCCGAGACACAGAAGTTCACAGGACTTACAGAATTACGCTTTCTACCCCCCTCCTCCTGGAGGTATACGAGGATTTACTGAAATACTCCTGCATACCCCCTAGCACAGGACCCCGGCCTCTAGTCGACACCTTCTAACAAGCAAATCTTTCTTACGTTCCTGCGTTGCTTTCCTTCGCTAGTGCGGACCATGGTCGTCCCTACTAGTCCGTCTACATCAAATTCTACTTCATCAGTTATCCCCACTGGCCACTTGTCTCTCACCAGTCTTATTTGCAAACTTAACCACTCTCTAAGATAAAGCCCACCCCTTTTTGCTACTTTTACCGATATACTCCAAAAATAACGCATTTATTGCTGTCACTAACTTCCGTACCACAATCTCCAGACAGTATATGACACTGCGAAATTTATCTCTTGAGATTCCCAATAATCGATGACTCTGTGTTTGCTTGCTTTCTCTGCCAGCTCCGCTGTTTGCCCACTTAAGGCTGTTGCATTGCAATGTCCTCATCTTGCAAGGTATTGTGTCCCACTTTTGCACATCTGATAAGCTCTTGTGCCGCAGAGTTATGTTCTGTCACCACAAAGTGGTCCACCTTTTGTATCAAACATAAACTGATAGTCTTCTGCCCATCACTTCATCGTTTTTTCCAGCTGTGTCCATCCTATTGTTGTAGTTGAGCACCACGCAACGATTTTCTCGATAATTCCTAGTTCATGCTGATGTATTACATTCCTTTTTTCTGAAAGCAAAACAATCCACTCAAAGTCCATATGTTTTATCCGGTCACTTCCTTCACCATCACTCTGGCAACCACGGTCCAGATGTGTAGTCCATTTGGTTCATCACACACACTCCGCTCATATCCGGCTGCCGAACTTTGCAAACCTATTCATCGGTTGCTGTGTATTTCCTTTCTCATGCTCCATTCCGATAGATCGTCTCAGACACTTCCGATACTTGATACATTTTTTTTTCACCACGTGAAGTCTTTGCTGAGAATTATCAGTATGTAAGTACTTACCTGTCATTCAACCGGTCATCCTTCTTGCAAGCCACGTTTCTGCCACTGTCGTAGCTACGCACCACACGTCGATATTTTTTTTTGTCAGTTACCAGTTTCTTGCTGAAGCATTACATTCCTTTTTTCTGAAAGCAAAACAATCCACTCAAAGTCTATATGCCCTACCCGGTCACTTCTCTCACCATCAATTTGACACCCACAGTCCAGCGTGTTGTCCGTTTCGTTTTACAACTGGCTCAACCGATATACGGTCACTGTACCCCAAAATTGCTATCCTCGACCGATTTTCTTGGTCTTTATGTATTATGCCACAATTTTTTTTATCGTCTGATTTTTCACCGCAACTCCTCTCATACATTGTAAAGCTCCGTTGCTTGAATACGTCTCCTTCAGGAATGTTTCTTCTTCACGATATCCGCGTATCCGTCAATCTAGTTTAGTTCTCCGACAGGACAGTCTTTCTTCTGTGGAATTTGTGTGATTTTGTACCATTCTCCACCCACCCCACATTTTGGCAGAATAACTACGCCTACCTCCAGCCGGACCGACTACCTGACCTTGAGTTTAAATTCACCGGGCGGTATCGCAGCAATTGACTTGAATGCCTTCTCTTAGATTCAATCGCGTTCGCATAATTGTACAGTCCCACTGTAACTTTCATTCAGCTTTCAACTGTACCGTTTGATCTTGCATTGCAGCATGCTTCGGGGTTATCCGAAATAAACTATTATTAGTCTCTGAAACAACTAGCACGACGTCCTTCTTTCTAAGATTTCTACGATTTGAAAGCCATTTCTGTCTGGCCTGCAGAGTCGGAAGATATTCTCTCACACACCGGCGCCAAAAGTTTTTCTCGGAGTGGTTGACCTGCTTCCAGGGTCTACAATAGTGCTCTCTCATGTTAGGTCAACTTGACGTATATATCAGGTTGTCTCGTTTTTTCCTTGTGCCATTGTTTAGGCCTGTTTTTACGTAGCTCCTAGTGGTAATACTCTGAAATGACAAAATGTCCGTGGCAATAACTGCAACACATCACGGTGGGTCCATAACTTATTACCTCGAGAAATCAACACAACCATTAACTAGGAAATCTGGATCTATACCTAACACAAGTCACCCCTTGTGAGCCCATCAATAAAATACTTAGCGATGGTTTGCTAAATCAATCATTTTAGTTATCGTTCCCTCTTTGGCTAAAGCTTTAACCCCCTTCGTTCAAACAGTGAAACCCCCTGGTCAACCCATCTGCAAACATCCTAGGTGACATCCTATAGAATTTCGGCTCCTCTTTGTATCTAGGCTTTTTGCAGTCGCCAGATTTTAAATAAAACTAGTTGATTATCCGAAGCCTACAGTCGCAATGTGCAATTCCAAAAGAACCAGACCGGCCAGTAAGATTTTTCCACGCGTAGCCCTACTTCTCCCAATCACTACGCCATGCTCCGTCTCCTTAAGGAACATACATGATGACGCAAATAGCAAGATTGACAGCCTCTTGCGATACGTTAGCTCACTCGAATCTCGGATTGAAGCTCTTTACAGAGCCACCAGAGTTCTGACACCACTGGCTAAACTCCTCGAGCCCTCTATGCTAACTACGGACTGTAACTTAGTTGCCACGTGTAACTTTATTGACAGCTTATCTGCAGAGGTTTCAAAACGAATACGAAACTCGAATCACGCCACTGTGTTTAAAATTCCCTATAGGGCCCCACTCAACATAGTCAGCGGTACCTTGCTATAGGCCGCCAACATGGGACGAGTGATATGCCGTAGCAGCAGACTACGCAAACAAACAAAACGACACCAATGTCCCCTACTTTTCCAATTTCCGGACTCACTGACAGTCAGTGAGTTTATTCATAAACAAACGGTCATTGCTATTAACTCGCCGAACAAAAACATTCGAATAGCACCCAATAAAAAGCCACTACAGCGAGAAGTGCCGAGAAAGCTGAACTCTTGCAAACATCCAAGGCAAAAATCCGCCCAAAAGACACCTAACCCCATCATTCCCTTAGCCTACTCTATGCAACCAACGTCTATCAGCCAACAACTGTCTGATGTAGACCTTGAAGCAACACCTGGGCTCTCTCCAAATCCACCGGTCTTCATGCGCCCTAGGCTCGTCAATAGTGTCGCAGATGCCCGGGACTCGAATCCACCGAGTCCTGCCAGACAGCTCAGCTCTGTGAATCAGGAGCAGCTACCTAAATCGCGTAGCCTTTCTGACCTAACAACTTTGCATCACCCTCCCAAGGTGACACATAAATCAACGTATGGTCGCTCTTGTCCACACCACATAGTCACGACTAAAACCTATCAGGCGGACAGCACCATACCATTGCCAGGTCATTCTGGCTCGAATCAAACCCGTCAGCCTTCAGGGCATACTTCTGCAAACAAACTGCCAAGAAGTAGTGTACCTAAGGGTACAACCTCCTTGCTGCAATCTGGCTTATCACCCATGGGGCCGAAAGTTGGCAACTATCTACACTCATCCCCCAAAGCAGAGTGCCGGTACCAGCGGTAACACATGGCAGCAAATCCACAATTCGGCAACCCACACTCCATCCCTACTGAAGGCCTCGACATTTAGTTCATTAGGCACCGACCGCCTTATATCACAGGCTACACCCCGAAGGTCCTGCAAAGATTAGAAGCGAACAGATATCCTAGTGTAATGCCACTAAAGCCGGGACCTACGGTTTATGTTCCCAAAATAGATAGTTTCTCAAAACGTAATTCCTCCCAGCGAAATCCCAGCTCTACGCGCATTTATACGGTCGACGCTCACAAACCACCTCACAGCTATTATTCAGTGCTGCATCTGCCCAGCTCATAATTTCCTAACTTTTCCGTGTCTCCACCTTTCATCCCGTTAGTTCCTCTACCATACCAGAACTTTCGTTTTGCCCCACCGTTGCCTATCCCACCACAGTCGTTTTACGCGCAGGATACATCCACAAACCCCCTTCGAGTAAATTTTCCCCACCCTGTGGCACGCAATCTCGCGATCTTTCATCTATTCTAGCCCTAATGAGCCATCTTCCAATACCGGCACCTGGCCAGTCGTTCATACCTTCGGTAGCACACCGAACTCCGCAGGCTAACTATGCAACACTGCGTACTGCCACTACTTTCTCCAAAAATAACCTCCATATACCCTCTCTACCAACTGTTGAGTCCTATCCTTCCTTACCCGGGCAAGCCGCATCGATGGGCGGCGAAGCCACCCCAAACTCTTCTAGTCCCTACCCTCTGAGGCCTGCTCTTACCACACAACAGCAACCAATACCAGGGTTGTCACTTGGGAAAGCCAGTATCTTCCATAATCCCGTATTCTGTCACTGCACTGGAGCATCGAACGATCCCAACGAATCAGGACAGGTAGCAGGACTACATCGTCTGAGGTCTTCTCTTTCACCTCGTAATAACCCGAAATTGATTAATTCCGGTTCGTCCGCAGCTGATTCTTCCGAAGCCATCGGGGAGGCATCCAAAGCTCGCTTTTCCTCCTCTTCGGTAATAGCTCCAACTCACGCCCCTCACCGTGCAATTTCTCCGACCAACAACTCCCCTATATTACCTAGCCCAGAAACTCATTTCCACATGAGTGGGTTATCATTCATCTTATTCAACTCGCGGTCCATCTTAAATGAGCTTCATCACTTAAAAAATTATGCCATACTATCCAGTCCTTACATCATCTTTATTACTGAAACCTGGATCACCGAACACACCCGCACAAGCGAAATTATGCTTGAAGGGTACAAGGTTTTTAGGGTAAATAGGATTGACAGACGCGGAGATGGGTGCCTTGTGTACGTATGGCACGCCCTTTCAGTAGTCATCATCAGACATGCCACACTCGACTCAATTCCGGGCTCTCTATGGCTCACAGTTGGGTTCTCAACTGCAGTCATGCACATTGGTTGTGTCTATCGCCCACCCTCATCTACTTTTGCAGACTTAACTCCTTTAATTGAAGCTTTTGATTACCTTTCACTACTACCATCGGCAGCGAAAATCATAGCCGGTGATTTTAACTGGCCTACAGTATCCTGGAAAAACCTCACAGCACCTCCCAACTTGATAGACTTTGTGTCCCATACTCACATTGAGTGCTGGGTGCAGCACGTCAAAACCCCTACTAAAAAAGCCAACATACTAGATCTTATATTCACCCACAGCGTTTTCCACTTTTCGGTTTCCGTTCTGAATAAACTTCCGGGTAGCGACCATAAGATAGTGGCCGGTAATCTTTCATTCCGTCCTTATCCATCAGACTATCTGGCCCCAGTCAACAATTCCTTCCTTTTTAATTGGAACCCTCTGCCCAATCTCATCTGTAACCAAGATCGGAGCAGTTTTTTCTAACGGCTGATCACTTTTACCTTAACATGGGAAACTGCCTGCTGAAACTTGGCCCAATATCCTAAAACTCCTCCCTTAGGAAGTCCAAACTTACTTCCCTCCAAAGAAGGTACCTGAAAATGCAAAGACTTTACCTCCAAAACCACGACTTTTCTCTTCTCATGAGACTAACACGTCTTACGGATATTATCCGGGACCTAAAGGAAAAATGGCTCCGCTACGAAAAAGCCAAAGCTTTAAGGAATCCCAGTAAAGCACCGAAACTAGCACTCATACATAAATCTAGGAATTCGGCAGCAGACACTAAGATCCAATACGTTGTGTTACCGAATAAAACTTCGGCCACCTCCCCTTCTGATATCGCTGAGGCCTTCAACCATTACATCGCCAATTCCATGGCCCCCGACTGAGATATAGCCCCCTCCCAAATCGTTTGACTACTACCAGCTCTTCCTTATCTACCCTAACCTTTGAAGTAAATGTTATTTTCAGGCTCATTTTACTCTATAAAGCATCTGCCCATCCTGGACCAGACGGGTTGCCCCCAGCTGCAATCGCTAACGGTGAATCAGACCTTCCATTTTTATTACTGAAACTATTCACCTTGTCACTCAAATTTAGTTTGGTACCGCCGAACTGGAAGCCTTCAGTCATCATTCCACGACACAAAAAGGACCTGTCCAAGGAAGCGCTAATTACGGTCCCATCGACCATACCTCTATCATTTCCATTGCTACCCATCTTTTCGCTTCAAACCTTCTTAGCCATAGGCAGCACGGGTTTCTCAAATCGCGATCACGCACCACATGTCGGTTTGACCTCCTCAACCTAGTCACTAAGGCTGCTGATAGCGGGCAGTCATTAGTAACTGTCTACCTGGATCTGTCAAAGGCTTTCGGGCGTGTTCCACACCCGCATCTTATCTCCAAATTGCTTTCATTCGGCATTGCTGACCCGCTGCTTTCTTGGCTAAAATGTTATCTCGCTCATCGTTCGCAGGTGGTCCTCACCAATGGACATGTCTCTAAACCGAAACCTGTTACAAGTGGCGTTATACAGGACAGCGTACTGGGTCCTCTCCTATTTCTGATGTACATTATTGACGCATTGGATCTAGTTCACCACGGCACGCCATTCTTGTTTGCAGACGATATAAAAATAGCCTACTCTTTCACTTTTAATGATGCCACCCCTACCCTTCGCAACATTTCCGCTGACATTTCTGCACTTGACCGCTGGTGCCACACCTGGAAGATGAGCTTTTCCACTGATGAGTGCGAGGTCCTAACCAACAAGTTCCAACTGTCCCCTGGATCCTTAACTCTTGGTGGGTCCCCGATAGCCAGTCGACCTACCATACGCGATTTGGGCCTCAATTATTCTTGCTCCCTCACTTTTTCTGAGCAAGCCGCCATCCAAGAGGCCAAGGCTTGAAGTGTGGCCCTTCTCTTCCGCTCCTTTCGTCTCTGGGACAGTATCATCAGCATCTACAAACCTCACTTCAGGCCTTTGCTTGAATACTGCCCAATGATATTTTCTAACATGACAAAATTCGACAGAGTTGCGACTGAAAGCATACAAAGTCGTTTTACCAAACAACTACTTGGTTGGTCCATGTCTTTAAGCTATAGAGAACGATGCCAAAATCTGAAACTTGACCCACTCTGGCTCCGCCGCTTAAGACTAAACTTAGTCTTCTTGTACAACCTGCTCCATAGCCGGTCTTCCCCCATTACCTTTGTAAGCTTCTCCCGTGAAACCCCTCACTCACTTCGGCACAGGCCTTTTATTGTCCCTTCTGGTATAGCTAAGTCGGCCATACGGTCACGTTTTTTCCTTCTTGTCTACTCCAAGTTCTGGAACAAGTTGCCCACCACCCTTCGAGCTTCGCAAACCAGGTCCCAATTTCTGTCGGCCCTCATCCCATATCTCGGCGTCACCCGTGCACTCCAGTTATTTAATATGAGCATGGCAGATGATATAGCTTGCGGGAGGGGCCTCAACTTCTAAGACCAACTCCTTCGCCGACCCTGCTCCCTTCAATTAAAGACACAATCAACGATAGACGGTTTCATCTATTTGACTGAGTTCTCAAAGCTAGACTACCTATGACCATTTCCTTAATGAATCAAATTAACTGAAATACCACTATTTTCATCCACTTTGCTTCCACTTTCTCCCGTGGTCTCTGTCACTCTCATGCCTCGTCCTTTACTGGTTTTCATATGCCTTCATTAACCGTTGATCCATAGCAGAGCACATACTAAATGCTCTTTTTTATCTGCTCTTCTTTTCCAGTTCTCTCCTCACGTGCATTTCACCCTCAACGTTGGTATACGCGCCTGGATAACGTCGCTGTTTGGTCGATTATTAACCACTGGCTCCGTCCTCTGGAACCCCTCGCAACCTGGACATCCTATCGTCGAACTTATATCTCATACCAGCACAGCTGAACTATGCCCCACATGCGTAACCGTCAATGAACATTAGTGCCATTCCCAACGGTGCGGGGCGCGGTCAGATCCACCGCTTTGGCCGGCGCACATCGGGCGTGCAGGTCGTCTGCAACGATGTGCGAGCGCAATTAGGCCAGTGAATCACACCCCTTGTGTTCACCTCGAAGTGTTCTTCAGGTTCGGTGTCCAGCGCACGGCCAGTCCCACCTACCAGCACCGGTTGCGGATCGCACGGTCTAATGCTGTCGGCTGCAGACCGCATGCTCCAACCATCCTTGTTCGCCACTGTACGCCCACCCATCACTCTTGTCATGACTCAAATTGCATCCATTTTTTCGTTCTCCTATGGTATGCACACCTACCCATTCTGTCCTCGCTCCTATCGACTCTCACTGTGGTACCTCTCACTGAATGTCACTATCGTCCTAAAAACGTTACTCTGCCAATGACCGCCAATATTTTATTTCTTCACCCATGTCGGCATTGCCGGATTGCAGTATCTATTCATTTAGTATCACCCTAAGCCTATAAAGCTCATTGGCCGCATCATTACGCCTCACTGCCTACGGTTACGTCAAACCCTCCCCAGCTCTCCCTTCTCATGCCTAATAACATTACATACCAGCCCCACCCGCACCCATGACCAATTCTCATATTAGAACTGTCGTTCCGAACTCTGCTTCTCCCAAAGCCACGTTTATTATCCAGCCACCGTCACTCTATTTTCCTTGCCCGGCTCCACGATTCCTCTGTGGATCCTTCCACTTGGCAGTGCTCCGATTAGTGTAGTCCAGTTGCATCCACTTGTACAATTGCTTGCAAGCAAGCAGCTCCCAACTTCCAAGTCCCCGACTCCGACGCGCATCCATTGTTCATGCTTTATGTTCGTCCACCGGTTTACCTGTCCCGGTGCTTCTTTATTCTCTGCCTTTTTCGTGTTCCATCTGCAAAGAGATGATCTTACTGGTTATGTCTCACCTGTCTTCTTTGGCCCGTGCTCCTATCTCCCGTTTTGTCTAATGTTTTCCACAGGCATTTTATGCGTGCCTTTTGGACCGTTCTGCTTTTTCACCTGCCACCTTATGTAAAACCACTGTTTCGTCATGGTTCTTATTCACAGCTTCAGTCCGTATGGTCTGCTATCACCCTCTGGTACCCCTTGTGCTCATTTCTCCCCCACGCTGTTTGCCGTCACAGCTTCTTCATCTTGCACCATAGACTTTCTCCACTTTGCACGCGCAATCGCGCTAGGCTGTTTGGCCATTTCCATCGCCAACATCTCCCTTCTGAATACTGTAAGCCCATTTATTAATGCTCCTCCCATTCTTGGCCAACACCACATGTCTCACCTACATAAATCAGGTTATTAGATCCATTCTAACCTGTTCTCTTTGATACTTTCCTTCATCTCCCCCTTTTTTGAACTGCTCCTCAGTCGTCGTCTTTTCTGTGCTTCCGCACTCTCCACTCTCTCTGTTGATCCGCCAAGTTCACCTGTAATGAAGATAACTCATCACAATATTCCAAAGTTAATTCTAGAAACATTCGACCTAACCTAACCTGCCCCTCCCAATAACTGATAATTTCTTTCTAGGACTCCATTGTTATTTATCCGGCTTCTCTTAAATGTACACATATATATTCATAAACAAGCGCACATATGTATATATGCATTCGCTCTGTATCCTGCAGTTCCCCACAGGCCATTTCTCTTGCTATCATCCTGCTGACAGCCATGATATGCATCCATTCCTTCTACATCCATAACCCACATCTACTGTGTCCAATTGCCATGAACTGTTTTTTTACCTGATTCACCTTTTACGTCTTACTTTGCTCGCTCCCTGTTTTACAATGAGTTTTGTGCCGTGTTTGCCGGCCATCTATTGCAGAGTACCAATGCTTCGTTGCCACCTAATCCTTTGCTGTGAATCTCACATTTTCCTCATCGTCTCCAGCTATTACATTTTCTTATACCGATTTCTAGCCTTTCACATGTATATCAGTCAGCTTCCAGATGTCCCTATAATGACCAGCCAGATTCGATAGTGTCTAAACAAACGGGCTTAAATATAGTCCGATTAGAGTTGTGGGACCGTTATATGTGGAACGGTTGGAACAGATGAATTGATGTTCGTGGAAAATGAGATTGAAGAGATATGTTGTGTTGCGACTTTTGTTTGAATTCGTGCCACAAGGGTATCTAAGCTTTGAGATCAAGGTCAGCACCGTCTTTGGCAGCGATGGCTGTTGGTGCTGCGGGCGCGGCTCTGGTTAATTGTTCTGCGGTATCTTCTCGCCTAGGTCGCGATACGTAGAAGAGTTATTCAGATTTTGAAAATGATTTTCGGGTTTTTCAAGGCGAAACTTCAATATTTTTCTATATTTATGATAGTGTAGTTACAGTTGGCTGTATGATTCACCAAAAAGAGTACCAGTTAACGCGCATGTTTGAAAGATGCGTCAAAAGTAGCGATTTCCCGCGCCCGGATGTTTGGTTTATACCAGCCGGATTCCCCACCTGACCTTGACTCTACAAACTCATCGGTCGTCCATTTGAATCCGCCTGAGGGTTCACTTGAACTCATTACATTTTCTCTGGTGTGCATACTTTTGCCATACTCACATCCCACGTTACTCCTCCTTCTAAGCTTCTTTTTCCAAATTATGTCATGTAAATTTCTACATTTTCAAGGGTTTTGTCTGTTTATTCCACCAGTGGTAAACAGTTGATCATGCACCAGGAATGCCTCGGGCGTCTCCTAAATAAACCATTATAATAATAATAATAATAATAATGATAATAACAATTAATATTATCATTATTATCATTGACATACCTTAATCACCCCTCAGCAGCAGTAGACTGCTTGGAGTCAAAGCCAATTTGCCCTGGTCATCGGACAAAAAGTGGGACGATGGGTCGATTATTCATTATCCCCTAAACTTCAACAAAGCAAGTGTGTAACGCCTCCCCACTCATTATCCGTTCCTCAGAAAGCACTGAGAGCAACCTGCGTACCGAAAGGGTCATTCTATCTCATAGGCCCCCTCGGTGGCTCGATGCTGGGGGTTGAAGCTCCAACTTATGCCCTGAATGTCCAGGTGATGGTTAATGCGCCGTCTATCCCAACGCCTCAACTGACCTTTGGGCTCGGTAACTGCACCCACGAAGTTCGACCCGTTGTCACTATAGATTTTTATCGGTGTTCCAACAAAAGTGACGAGTGACATTATGAACGAGTCAGTGCCTAAGCTAGCTGTAATTTCCGAATGAGTAGCTCGACTTGATAGACAAGAGAAAAGACAGCCATATCTTTTTTCCGACCCTCGACCCCTACGAACAAGGATTTGACCAGAGTAATCTATTCCGACCGAAATGAAGCAATACCGCCCTCTTTCCACACGACAGGGAGGAAGAGGAGCCATCAAATGCTGACCGGTGACAGCGGCCAGCCTACGACAAGTGAAACATCGTCCTACTACCCGTTTGGCCGGCCGATGCCATTGATAATCCAGTATCTCTCGCGGATTGCGGCAAGCACTTGCGCAGTGCCACTATGCCCTTCTCTACTATGGTGGTGGCGGATAATGAGTTCTTTCACTGGGTGTCTGTTCGGCAAAATAACTGGGTGTTTAAAGGCTCTTGCTTCTTCAGTATAATTAAGTCGTCCATCAACGCACAAAAGATATCACATTAAAATCGAGCGTAGCTTATTTAAGGAACCCAAGTCACCCTTGCACAGCTCATCCGTAAGTGGTTATCGCTGTAGAAACTCTCCAAACGAGTCCCTGTGAATTTTTGTTATCACTCGTACTTTGGCCCTCTCTATGTCTTCGGTGGACATGTGCCCACATTCAGCAACCCCTTGCTCCTTGAGAACACTACTTGAATATAGGAAGAAAACCGGATGAGCCAAGCGACAGCCTTCAGGAGCTTGGACCAATAAGATTATCGAGAAAACATGAGGGTGATTCCAGTGGGCAGGCTAGCCTTATTCACCAAAGCCGGTTCTTTCTTAGTCTCTACACCATCCGGTGGGACCGACAATACAACTCCCGGTGGATTATGATCTTCCAAAGGCGAGGGTTCTCTCATCCATATTCTTAGTTCCTCTTTGGCTGAACTTCCTCTTGAGGCTAGATCAGAAATATAACCTTCCCATCGCACTTGACGCCATTGGGAAACGTTAGTATGCTGATGGACAATTTCCAATCGGTCGGCTACGAAGGCACTATAAAGCATACCGGTGTTCTCCAAGTAGTACCTGACGATCGTCGAGTCTGTCCAAAAATACGCCCCGTCAAGACAATCTGGCAAGCTCCGTTTTAACATCTCACTAAATCAGACGCCTAGGAAGGCTGCCGCCAACTCAAGCCTCGGGATAGTAACGGTTTTGATAGGTGCTTCTCGCGATTTACTACATAGAAGCACATAGCATGGGGCTCTGTCCACGGGAATTCGCCTCGCGTATGCCACTGCATCGTATCCGGTTTCTGAAGCACCTCAGAATATATGCAACTCAGTGCACTCTATTCCTTTTTGGATCTCTCTATTTATGCTCGTCGGTGCTCTTATTTTACCGACGTGGTTCATAAATGATTCCCAATTATTCCACAACACCTTATCTGCGGGAATGAGTGGGCTACCCCAACTTAATTTCGACCTGCATAACCTCTGCAACAACTGCTTAGCCGGAAGACATAACGGAGCCACTAGCCCAAGTGGGTCAAACAGGAACTGACGTTCGACAGTATGCCTCTCCTTGTCAAAGGCCTATCAAGCAACTGGAACTGAAAGGTAAATTCGCCTGTGACCGTATCCCCCTGAAGGCCCAGTGCTCTCTGACCGGTGTAGTTCTGCTGAAGTAGCCGAACGGAACTGGCATTTAAATCAGGGTCCGGAGATAAGCCCATAAAATTCCGTGAGTTGGACACCCATTTCCTCAGCTTGAAACCAGCTTGCATCAATAACGCAGTTATCCCTATCTCAAAAGCAGTGGCCTCAGCGCTAGTTTTAAAGGCTGCAAGGCAATCAGCGACTTAAAAATTGCGTTCTACGGCTTGTAAGACCAACGGTTCATAACGTACCCCAAAATCCCCCGCAGCTCGGCATAACGCGAAGTTGGCGCAGAAGGGTGAGAAAGTAGCCCCAATGGGATGGGCCGTCATCTGGTATTCTTCCGGCTCCAGTGACAGGTCTCCCTGTGGCTACCATAGGAACCACAAGGCGCTCCTGTCACTTTCGGACACCTTTACTTGCATGAACATTTCGCCAATGTCCGCCGAAAGGGCCACCTCTTCCTTGCGGAATCGCAAAAGTATGCCCACAAGATCAGCCGTAGTATCAGGGCTTTGATAAAGCATGTCATTCAGCCACCGCCCCTCATGTTTGATCACGCAATCCAGGACAATAAGCGACTTCTCCGGCTTCTTTGGGTTTAAGACAGCGTGGTGCAGTAAGTACCACCGAGGTCTGTAGTCACAACCCATTTGATGCAAAGGTACCTTTATCGAGTATCCCTTGGCTATGGCTTGATCCACCGCTTCGGTATATCTCATCCATAGGTTTTTGTCGTTTGTCAGGCGACGTTTCAAAGTGTGCAACCTCGTTCGCGCAGACTCCAGGTTCCCGAGCCCTGTCGCTGCATCCTTCCTCCAAGGTATAGGAACCTTGAAGTGTCCCCGTATAGGCCGCGTCTCAGACTCGACGAATTTTATGACTTGCGTGTCCTCTGTGGAAACACTCTTGTCCAGTAGCTGCACGTCCCCAGACTCCGCATCATACATCCTTTGTGTTTCTTCTATGGGTGATGATTCGCTTTGAGTCACCCTGTTCACCGATAAGGACTGTTGCCTTTCGAAAGTGGTCGGACCAAATGCCACCCGGTCTAACAGTGTGCAAACTGCATAGAGATGTTTGCGACCTCCTAGTTCCTGATCTAAAACCCACTGAGCCCCGGGTACTTCACATCCGATAGGCAATAGTACATCCCCATTTACGGTTTCGATAGGTAGGTCCTCCAAGTGAGACCACTTCCCATACTCATCAACGGAACTGGGCTTGAGCACAGGCAGTGACTCAACAACAACAGCTTTCTCTATGCTGACTGAATCGGTGCCATTCAGTGCGATTAATATGAACTCGCCACTGACAGCATTAGCTGTTTTGGATACCCCGTAGTATTATTTGTCACCTGGCTGTTTCGGAAACATAAACCCAGACGTTGTATGACCTCGGCCCGAATGAGAGTAGTGTCGGATCCGTTGTCCAGAAAAGCATATCCGACAACCTCCCTTTCTCCGGCCTTACTTCTCACGGGCAGTAGTCCAAGGTGTACGCCATTATGCTGCATTTTGGTTACTCCGCAGTGATTCTCGCTCACTGCCTTGGGTGGTACCGGTCGCTTTGGCACAGACCTGTGGAGTAGATGATGATGCCTACCGCCACAGCCTTCAGTAGCACAGACGGTTTTTGACCGCAGTCACCGGCTCTGTGACTTCCTTTCAGAAAAATAAAGCAAGACCTCCTTTAACGGGCTTCTGCCCAACTCGCAGCTATGTCTAACGCCAAAACCTCTCGGCACAGCGTTATCGAGTGGTTCCCATCACATATCGGGCAGGTCTGAGGTCGCTCTTTGTCCTGCAGCATCGTGCTAATGGACCAACTAGATCCAGATTGACGTGGACCTGGGTGGCGATTGACTTGATTCACCCGGCCAGTGGTCTTAGTTCGGCTTGCTAGTTGCCCGAATCGACTACGGGCTATCCTAGCTGTGGTGGACAGGAATTCCGTTAGTTCACTGAACTTTGGTTTCCGACCGTTTTGCGTTTACCGACCAACTCTCTCAGCCCATTTATTCTGTAGTGTGTGCGGAAGACCGGTAACTACACGTTCCAGGGTGGCCAGCGAGTTGAGATCGGACGTTTAATTCATCTGCTCGAGAGTAATCAAGCAGCTCTCCATCCTAACTTCTAGCATCGACAGTGCTTCTAAGCCCAAGCTGTTGGCCCTGAGTCCTCTCATTAGGCCCTCCAGGAGTGACAGCATTATCTCGTGCGGGCGGCCCAATAAGTCCTCTGGTATCCCATAGGCTCCATGATATCCTTCGCTGGGAGGCAGCATCACGCATTCCTCAACTGCTTCCAGCGCGTTACCCTTACAGTGATGAGGCAAACACATCAAGAGTTGGCCGTCATCCATGACCTTTGAGGTGGCATACGCATGAAGCCGTCGAATGAACTTTCAGTATCTTGCTGGCCGACCCTCGAACGAAAACATTACTACTTTCGGTAAGTCTATCCCATTCACAAAGTGGGAAGTCGCATTCCGTAACTTAAGATTAGGGTCCTGCCTACCGGCCTATTCCCTGATCAGCAGTGTCTATGAGCTCACCACAAACCGACCTCGTGTGCACCTGGGTGTACTCAAGCACTCATTTCTCACAGTCGTTTGATTCCAAGGATAGCAAAGAAGGGCTTCTTTCCAACCCCTCGGAGAGTTTCGCGATCTCTAGCTCTTGCTTAACACTTAGAAACTTTCTATTTTGGTTTTCCTCAAAAGCCTTCAAATCCTGCGCTAGTTTCTCTTTAGGTGGCTTTCCCTAAGTTGGACAAGCGATATATTCGACTTAGGACGGCGACTATGCCGACTAAATCCCGTAGCCTTGGAGTCATGAACAGAAAAACTAGCAGAAGAAACTTGCCGCGTTCCAGCCATGATTTGATCCGATACGATCCCATTTTCAGATCGGTTGAGTCCAGTGGTTACCTTATCACTCCTTGTTGTTCGCATCGTTCCAGAGAAAATGCCAAAGTTCTGTAACTACCAAAAAGCTCAAGTCATGGTCAGTGTGAAACCTGACCAACGATTCAATTATCGATTCACCGACTAATAAGCTTCACTCGTTCTGGATAACACCTTGGAGCCTCAAAGCAACGCGTAGCGCAAATCGATGCAGAACCCAAATCAAGGACATCATTGCTCTGCAAATTCTACGGTACTATTAGCGAGTAAAAAAAAGCGCAAACACGATCATACCTTTGACAGTGGGCCTCAGTCACTATTCAGCCAAAAAGGTAGTCAAAAATAGAACAAACTTCTGTAAAAGCGGGAACAGTTGGCAAAAAAGAGTAACTAATAAATACCCGTCCTGAAGTCCAAACAAATAGAACGAGTTCTCTACGCTTAATCGGGCCCAAAGAACAATTTCCTGAGCGTGGCAGCCAAAAATCAGCGTAAACGAGCTGAGTGCCTACGATAAGTCGACGTGAGTGAGAAAGTGAAACCGAGGAGTAACAAAACGAAACTGTGTTGAATCAGTGCATCCCACTACCATATCAACTGTCCTCAAAGTAATCGCGGTAAGAACGCACAACCATAAAATGAAAAAGTCAGTGCACCAAGCGTAGATTAATCGTCGACCACGAAGCAGTATCAGCATGAATTAGGTTGGAGAAGGCAGGCCAAAATTAGTCATAGAGTATAGGAATGTGAGCAGAAGAGAAATTTTTCAGTCAACATAGACGTTACGAAGGAAAATAATGTGCTGACGATGGGGAAGGCATATGGGTTAGACAATGTCGACCTTGCAACGAATGTTGCCCGGGTCTTGCTTTCTTTATCCACTCAAAAATCTAAGTTACCCTCATAAGCTTGTTCCAACGTGGTGCACATACGGGTTAATTGCAGTACTTTGGCGACATCTGTATATTTCGTAAGGAAAATTTGAAACGGTCTAATGTCTGGCAGACCCGAATGTCTTCGGGCAGTCTGTTCCAAATACGGGAGAGGGCCGTGATGAACAACGTTTCTCTTAGTTTTGTCCTGGAGTGTGGAACTTTAGTAGTATGATTTCGGTCACGAAGAAGGTAGCGTGTTTCTTGAGCGAAACATAGATCAGTGATGGGCGTTTGCGCTCTAGAATGTAGGAGGTTGAATAGAAGATAAAGATCGAGTTTCATACGTCGTAGCCACAGGGGTTCAAGTCTCAGTAACTCCCGTCTCTCTTTGTAATTCAGGAGAAATGACGAGCCCAGTAAGTGTTTGGTAAAGAATCGCTGAACTCTTTTGATGGCAAATCTGTCAGATATGCGCATGCGAGTGTATACATGAGGGCGGTACTCGAGCTGTGGTCTGGCGTGGGATTTAAAGATCAGAAGCTGGCTGTCGCGGATTCTAAAAGTTCTGCAGATGAGAGCTGTCGTTCTCTTAGTCTTAGCCACCTGGTAGGTGGCTCGTTCTTGAAAGGTGAACGTTCGGGAATACTGTAGGGCGAGGTCTCGTGCTAGTGGAGTAATAGGAATGTAGGAGCCGTTTAAGGCGAGGGATTCAGGAGGAACTTGACTTTTATGCTTGAGAATGGCATTCTTAGCAGTGGAGAAACTCATTTTCTAAGTGTTGCATCATATGTCAAGAGAGTTCAGTTCGTCAGCTATATTTGTGATGGTATGGGTCAAGGTGTGGGGTTCAAAGGAATATACAATTTCGATATCATCGGCGAATAGAAACGCAGAACCATGACGTATTACCTTGAATACGTCGTTTATGTAGAGAAATCAAAGTGGGCCTAATACACTGCCTTGTATACTACCAGTTGTGACTGGCTGGGGTGATGAGAAGTAACCCTCAATGTTTAGAGCTTGCGATCTCATGCTAAGATAGGATGAAAACCAAGAAAAGAGTAGGTCTGTTATGCCGTAATATTTAACCTTGGTTAGCAGCTGAGCATGAGGCACGCGATCAAATGCCTTCGTCATGAAAAGGGAGATAGCGATAAATGCCTTTCCAGAGTCAGCCGGCATTGTGATTAGATTCAGGAAATCAAGTTGGCAGAACAGACAGGACCCAGACTCTAAGGAACTGAGTTGGTTTTTATTTATTGACCCATGGGTGAGGATAAAATAAGCAATCTCATCTTTAAATACTCGTTCCATTATCCTAGATATAACGGGAGTGTGGTTTATGGGGCAGTAATTGACAGAGACATGTAAGGCACCCTTCTTATGGAGGAGGATGACAGCGGAAGATTTCCACCTGGGTGGGGAAATGCCTTGTGAGGTTGAGAGGTTCAATAAGTCCAGCAAAAGCATCATGATGTGCGGGCCGCCAAGACGAAACAGAGCTGGGGGATACCATCGAGTCCAGGGCGGGCACGGGGCCGGTTGGTACTTAACAGCTTTCTGATTTCGTTGGCTGAGAATACTGCGGCTGACAAGGTATCGGCAGCCAAGGAGTTGGGGTCCTGGTTTGGACTATTGTGGTCTGTTATGACGATAGTAGCGAAGAAATTATTGAATGCCTCAGCGATTAACTGAGGCCAGCCAATGTAAGTGTTCTCGGATGGGAGAAAATATGGTGTTTTGGTTGTACAGCGGGGGCTTTGAGTTGTTATAAGGCCAGAGGGGTGGGCTATTTTGTTCGGCTGGTTGAGAGCACACATGATCTTGTCCATGCAGATCCTTTGAGATTTCCCTAGCCCTATTGTATGCCATTGTTGGAGGCGACATAACACATTCGGCATTCGCATCCCTTGCTTATCCCCTGCAGCAATGCATCAAATAAGTTGGGCACTGGCCATCCTCTCCAACTCGACCTCCAACGTAATATTCAAGCTGTTTCACAAACCCCCATTACTTTGGCGAGCTGCCCGAAAATGGCTCCGGCTCCATCCTGGTTAAATCCAAACAATAATCCACTGCAGGTTCAGCCACTGGAACCAAGCTTGTTGTTCGTGGTACATCATTTTGCACGTGATAATCGCCTAGGTAGCGAGAAAGATGTTCACTGACCATTGCTCTACCCTTGACTTCATCTCAGTTGACTAAGTTTTCTTCTTCCTCAGCGAGTGCCAAACACAGTTTCGCCATTTCCGTCTCATTCTTCACCTTTTGAAGTTTACTTTGCTTATCTAAATCTGATTGTCCTGCAATCTGCTTTTCCTTCAGCTCTGCTAACAAAATACCAGCTCAAGCTCAATAGGAAACCCAGCTAACCTTAGAATAACATGAAATACTAGAGCCTGAGCAAGAAATGTGACCAACACCTACGGGCAAAAGGGTTTGGTGCACCTGTAGAGCATTGTCCTTTGATTCGGAACAGTTTGCCGAATTGCTGCGTATTTTCATATCTCAGCGGTTTCCAAGAATATTGAGTACTGTTAAGTCCAGCCACCGGAAAGTTCGAGCGACGAGCAGCAACCAACTTCGACACATTTCAAAACAAGGTCGATTCGAAATAACTACGGTATTATATACAACAAATTGATTAATTTTACAATAATCAAACCTCAGTAGTGTTCCTTCTGGACTCTCAAGCTCATATTTGAAAAACAAATCAGCAACTGCGGTTGAATTACAGCGAAAGGTTAGATACGGAAGACGAGATTACCGAATGCCACCACGGCGAAGTTCAGGCTGAGCGACTCAACCTCGAGTCACCATTTAAGGTCCGGTTTGAGAGGAAGATTCAGAGCAATAAAATAAACAATGGGAATTCCGACAAAGACAGTTCATACGAATGAAAAATTTCGTTTGTAACATGGATGCTACTGCATGGAGCTGGGTATCCTGAACTTCTTTACAGTACCAGTCATCAGTTTATTCAGTCATATCTCGCCACACCCGGCTGGTTGACGGACACATCCATAACCCTGCCTGAAGAACCATACCCACAGGATGGTATACATTGCCGGTAATGACGCCGGATGACACTGAGGCCAAATGCATCGGCATACACATGTATATATTATATTTGTCAGTGAAACAGCAAAATAACGCTCAAGTCCATGTGGGGATTCCTCACTTTAGTATCTGTCACCACAGTTTACCTTTCCCTCGAATCGTAGCCAGCTGGAAATCGACTCTGCACTTCTCCATGACCCTCCGGTTACGCTTTCTCACTTCTGAATGGTACAGGTTACTGATCTAGAAATTAAAGTCACCTTCTTATGGATTGCTGTTCCTCCCACATCCACCAGTTTTCTCAAGTTCACTTTCACAAAATAGGTCTCATGTCTCCCTTTTTCAAAACTCATCCCGTTTATTGCACCTCAGTAAATCAGTCATTAACGGTTTGCATTATCTTCGTGGATCGCTATTCTCTTCGCATGAACCGATTTTCTGGAATATACTTCTTTAATAATAATGGTATATTTCTTGATCATGGTCAAGACACATGCACAAGGCGTGATCAGATAACACAGGAATTCACAGTAATGTAGGGTAATCACAATTTTGAAGTTCATGGTTCACTCAATTGCAGTAATAGAAAGATCGGTTTGGACGGTGTTTAAGTGAACTAAAGAGGAGAGGGTCGGAGCAGCCACTGTGAATCGGCTTCGAATCCGGAACGGGGATGATGCTGTTAGCGGGTAGATGTAGGAATGCAGATAAAGCAATACTGAAGAAGGGTAAAAGTGAAGTGTTTGCAAGAACCCATAAAGCAACTGGTATCAGACATCACAACATGAACAGGGAGTTGAGGCAGGAATAATACATAACTTGCCTTATGGGTGCCGATGACTGTCTACGACGGATCCAATAGTCCAGAATGAGCCACGGCGACCTACGGAATTTGGTGTGTAGTCGATGAAGATAGAGAGAGAATGGAGGATTGAAAGAGATTCAAAGAAGAGTCGGGAGGTGTAGAAAGAGTCGCGGTGTGGCACCAACTGGCTATTTGAGGAATCAGTATTGAGAAACTGGTTGAGAGTGTTGCCAAAAGAAAATTAAAAATAAATTTAACATGGCGTAATTAAAGTGCAGTCGGAGATGCCTGCAGGATACAGAGAAGATCGATCCTCCATTGGATAACTCATTGTGGGAGGTGCCTCTGATACAAATGCAACTCAGTCGAGTGGGATAATCAGATTGGCCTTTCTATATAGGTAATTCCGATATTATATAGAAAATCACATGGAGGCGGAAACCCTCACCAGGAATGCAGTGTGCTTTTAAGAAGCGTGAATGGTGAATGGACACAGAACCGGGAATTTCAACAAGCCGTCGAGGAAAAGCTGTTGGAGAAAAATGTCGCTGATGCAACAAGCAAATATGTACAGGTGGCGAAGAGGAAGGAAGACTGCGGTGACTGGAAGAGGCCAGACCCGAAGGAACAGAGGAAGTTGAGTGTAAAAGTGAGATTTTCTGCATGCGTGATAGAAAAATGAATAACCAAGTGGTCGGTACTTTGTTTCATAAAGACATTCGTAGCTGTTGATGCCAGGTAGTGCCTGATGAGGGCAGCAGTCAAAAAGGGCTAGGCTGACTAACTAGGGAGATTAGGTAAGGAACGCAAGGGCGAGGGCCAGACTCCGGTCCTGCTTGCAGAAAGAACTGAACTGTTCGTGTGAATACGGGAAATGGATGTTGATGGGTGATGTCAGGAATCCGTCCGGCGGTCCGGTGAGACCATCACGAATGATTGTAATCCTGGTTAAGGGATAGTGATCACTGGTTAGCCATGCAAGGTGCTTCATATAAAACGTCATCAGGTGTGAATATAGGTTTAACCACAGTCAGTCCGATCGACCAAATCTTTTAGTCCTTTAGGTAATCCAGGGATAACGTTTATTTGGTTGACGGGCTACCCAGGTAACCAATGTATTGTGAAAGACAGGAGAAATGCGGCTGTCTGGAGAATGCTCCAGCTAGGGGTCATGATTATTGGCTTAACGAAAATTAGAGTGATAATGCCACTTGATGGCCATAGAGCAGATCTACGAGGGATTAACGAGCGGAGACTGGTAGTTTTCAGGGCACTTGGTTGATGATGGAGATATTAACTGCCTGCTTGGCCAGACTGCAAAATGGTTAGGCTGGTAGGCTGCAGAAGAGTAAAGGGGTCCAGTTGAGGACCAGAAATAAAACAGTAGAAGCGTGTGGGGTCAGAAATAGGAGTGGGAAAAGGGAGGACAGCAGTCAGGTTGCTGACTCGGCTGTAGGTGGGGGCAGAGAAGTTATAAAAAGAAAAGGAAACGCTCAGAGCTAAGGTGGGGTCTTTTTATGTGGATGCCAATGTGCAGGTTTTCCTTGGGGTCATGCGCGATCAGATACATATGCCTGCTAGGTGGAATGGGGTCCTAACATAACGAGAGCAAATACTCTGATCGGTGAGTTTTGGTTATTAAAGGATGGTTATCTTCGTGGTAGGACTCGAGTAACCGAGGAGTGCAAGAAAAAGGACAATGAGACCACTGAGTTACAGCCTGGAACAAGAAAATTAAGTGAAGGTGAGCACCTATCATTAAAGGAGTTTATGTTTATTAAGGGAATTAGTGCCAGTAAGAATTTTGGTTTTGTAACTGAGTGTATATGGTAGCAGACAAACCACGGCTGACTTTGGACCACTTATTAGTGCTTGGGCTCGAGGGGGATAGAAAAAGTAAACTTGTGGATAGTAAATTATAAATGTGCAATGATTACGTTCCTCGTTCCGACAACCAAAACAGGCGAGGCTTTGCCCATAGCTGTTAAGCGTAGGCTTATCAATGCCGGGGTGTCGTCGGAGCAGAGTTCGCATGATGTAATTATTCAGACCGTGTATCGACCACTGCATTAAACGTCAGCAAGCTGGTCAGGGATTTTGCAGGGAACCCAAAAGGGTTGAAGCTGAGTAGGGAGGGGTCGGCAAGCATATGTGGGGAGCTCGAACGGCGTGCTGTCCGCCCGCACTGGTCTAGACAAAAGGAACTGCAGGTTAACTCGAAAGAGTGGGGTTTCCCGTATGCAGGGTCGGGTCTAGGCTGCTATCAGAAATCAGTCTGTAATGAAAAGGGCAGAGGGCATTAGCCCAAGACCTTCCCAGCCTGAAGTGAATTGTTTCGTCTTTTTTATTGATGAGAAGGAAAGAGAACTTACGCCGTAGGGTAAACTTCCCTATTTCTCCTTGACCCGCCTTTCTTTACACTTGGCCCATTGGGTCCGAGACTGATAGAAATGACTGTTTCCCCTTATTGTGAGACCGCTACAGACCAGATATCATAACCTTCAGGAGTGTTGCTGCCACAAGCAGTGAAAGAAAAAGATAGGGTGAAGCAATCGCTTAGATAATGGCAGCTTTCCTGGGGCTATCACTTAACAGCTTGCTCTTGCCAATAACAGAGTCGGACGGGTTCCAGTGTGTATGCAAGCCATCTGGTGGAAGCACCACCGATTTTGATATGCTGAGCAACTTCGCTGGCACGATGAAGTTGGTGGAAAGGTATCACCGCTGGCTTTGCAGAGGTTGACAGCTAGGTAGTGCAGTGGCAACGGGTGATTAGGACAGATGAACCAACTATTTTCGGCCGAAAGGCGCAAGCTGAAGGTGAGAACTGATGAACTGTAAATATCATAGGATTCAGTATATTAAAGGCTGGTAAATAAGGGAGAGAATGGTTTCGGTAGAAAATTGGTTGTAGGTCTGGATGAAACATCTTCTTGATCGGTCGCGGGTGAGTGTTGCTTAGAAAAATGAGGCATTGTATGAGGGAAAGATTGATGGCGGTGAGCTATCTCAAAACCCCGAGCCCCAGGCGTAATAGTGAGTCAAAGTCAGGTGACGTCTAGCGGGTAAGTATGGTCCTGATGGAGCTTTGAACTGGATTTATAATTTCTGGCTAGGTATCCGTATGCAAATTAAAGTGTAAATTGGCAAGGTCTGAGAAGGGGGAGAAGAATAGTGAGCAGATGAATGTCAAGAAGCGGTTTATTAACAGGCATGCTTTGGCCATGGAAAAAAGATGAGAGGATGGGAGGAACTGGAAAATTATTTGATGCCAGATTTAGCAAAACGGATGAAGGTGGGACAGAATTACCGGACTGAAGATAAAACCACTCTGTAGGAAGTCGTAGGACAAAAGAAGCTGAAAGTTACAGAATGGAGAGAGAAGAGAGGGAAAAGAAAGAAAATGCTGCTATAACTGGGGCTTGAGTCCAGTTAGTGCGGCACTTCAGAGAAAGTTCAACGACTGTGCCTGTCGGGCTTTGTCGAGGGAGAATTGAAAACACAAATGGCAGGATCAGGTGTGGAACAGAAGCAAAACGAATGGGTGAGTAACATTAGCTGGGGGATCAAGCGCGGCTATTGCCCAAAAGACAATGGGGTCCACAAAAAAGGGAGTTCGAAAACTATTAGAAACCTAATCCAACTTCAAAAGCCATTTCTTCGCTTATGTATGGATCTGTAAGTTGGATTACTGTTTTTACTGTGAGGTATTTGCTTATGTGAGCCTTAAAGGCCTTATAGAACGTGTATCATGGGGCAATTTGTTCCATAAAGCTGCATACTTAACCACGAAGAAGTCAAATCTAAGAGCAGTTCTAGAAATGAAAACAGTAACTGCGTTGTCTCTCAGTGTTAAAGAATATTGTGATTCCATTAGGCTTCTGAACTGCGGTGCTGATTCGATGATTCGCTTTACAACAACACCATGAAAGAATACGAGGTTCAGCTTCATGCGTCTAAGCCATAGCGGATCTAGTTTCAAATGTTCACAGCGTTGGCTTTAATTGAGTTGAGTGGTAAAGCCAAGTAACTCTTTTGTCATTAGCCGTTGAACCTATTCAACAGCCACTTTGTCCCACTGGCGCTTGTTAGAGTAGATTATGGAACAGCATTCCAGAAGGGGCCTAACGTGGATCTTATATGAGCGGAATTTGCTTTCTGGGAGGCGAAATGTCCTACAAAGCGGGCCTTTAGGTCTTCTAGCCTAATCAATTTGAGTGGTAGTATGTTCAGAGAAGTGAAGGTGGCTGAATATTGCAAACCAGAATCTAGTGCTAACGGGCTGATGGAAATCGGGTGACCGTCAATACTGAACATACCCGGAGGGACGTTGCATTTTAACGCAAGAATATTGCTTCTCCACAGAAAATTTCATTAATTAAGTGGTGCACCAAGAACCAAGAGCTGTTAAATCCTGCCGTATATCACTGATAACTGTACTAAGTTGACTAGAATCGAAACTATGCAAGATTTTGATGTCTTCCGCGAAGAGGTATAGACTGCCATGGCGAACGACACTGAAAACGTCATTTATGTAAATGGGGAAGAGCAGTGGACCCAAAAAGCCGCCTTGAATGACACCACTGGTGACAGGTTTGGGTTTGGAGACAGAACCATTTATCTGAACCAGCTGAGGACGGTCAGAGAAATAAGAATCCGACCAACCAGGTAACAGGTCCGTGATGCCATAGGATTTGGCCTGTGATAACAGCCGGGAGTGTGAGACTCGGTCGAAGGCCTTCTTCGCATCAAGCAGGAAAATAATCATGGACATGCCTTTGTCAGCAGCCTCCGTGACTGAGTTCAAGAAGTTAACTTGACAAGTAGAGCACGAACGGTTTTTCAGGAAACGTTTTGGCCCACGTTGAGCAAGTTATTCGTTAAGAGATGGGCCATTATCTTATTCCGAATGAGCTTCTCCATGATTCTGAAGATAACCGGTGTGTGAATAATAGGACGACAATTCTCGAGAGCATGAACAGAACCTTTTTTGTGCAAGGGGATAATGGTAGAGGTTTTTCATTGATTAGGGAACGAGTTAAATTTCATAGATAGGTTGAGTAAATTAGATAGAAGGATAGGAATGTCTGGACCCCCCAGGGTAAAAGCAGCCGGCGGAATGCCGTAGGGATTTGGCCGGTAAGATGGTTTCATAGAGACTAGAAGTGGAGAAGTATCGTTGGGGTGAAATGAAATTGTAGACAGAGTCTCACTGGGTAAACATGAAGAGAGTATTCCAGGAGTGGGAACACTGGCCTTTGGGGCTGAAGTGAAAAATGTATCGAAAGCTTCGGCTATTTCTTCCGGTTTGTCCAGATGGGAGTTGTTAACAGTGATGAAAGGTATAATCTTGCGGGGTTGAGGTTTTTTTGTTCTCATCAACCTACTCAGGATTTCCGTCTTCTTGGGGTGGCACAAAGCTTTTAATCCTAGCTGAGTAAGCATGAGTTCAGTTTGTGATTTGATTTTCGCTGACAGTCAGTCCATTTGGATGTATACCGAAAACTCCCGGGTTTTGAGTGCAAGTCGTTGAAGTTTGGAGGGCTTAGATTTCATCCGCGAGAGTCCGTTTGTTCTAGAATTCGTCAGTGGTGGCATAGTTAGGGCGATGGTGTTTAAAGACTGATTGAGAATAGAATACAGCGGATCTGCTACCACCTGAGGATCGGGCAAAAGAAAAGATGTCTCCCAATATTGAGATCTGATTATGTTTAAAAGGCTGCTGCAGTGAGCTAAGTGATATGGTCCGGCAGATGGTACGGAGCAAATAACGATTTTTGGTACAGAGAACGCGCGCGAGACTGCCTTGTGGTCACATTTGGGGGAGCTATCTCCCACAGATGTGGTTACCTTATTAAGCCCTTGAGAACACAGAAGATCTAGAGAGTTATTTCCTCCAGTAGGTGATTGAAAGTGTTGAGTCCAACCACCGAGGTGTGTACAGGTAACGAAATCCTGATAACTTCGTGGGCCAGAGTGCGATGGCCAACACACTTCTGGAGCTTTGAAATCACCTACGATCAATTTGTGAACGATGGGCTAAGGGGAGGCAAAGTGGGAGGCATCAGTTATAGGTACAGTTTTATCCCCGGTTGATTCAGGTGATGGATAAATCCATCCAAACAAGATTTCTCGTGACTGCAGTTTAAATGTTACCCAGACTGAGTCATCAAGCGCGTCCAGGACTGGGTGTTACACTGAAGAAACAGGAAAAGATTCTCTGCAGTGTATTAGGCAACCCCCTCTCGACTACGTATTCTGGAGTAGCTGAAAGCCTTGTAACCAGATATTGTGAAGTCTAAGTTGAGAGTGTATGCCTTCAGCCACGTTTCCGTGATGAGGATGAAATCGTAGTTAGACACAAGGACCCGGGCACGCAGAAGGTGAATTTTTGCTGGTAGTGAGCGAATATTGATGACGAAAACAGACATGCATGTTGTGCTTCCTTGTACAGTCGTAGCAGGCAGTTGTGCGAGCGTTGAGTCTGGAGGGGATAGAGGTAGTGGTTTTGATAGTCCTGGTACAGATGAGGTGGATGAAACAGTCCTGGGTAGATTACTGTGTGTAAGTCGGGGACCAACAGAGGGACGTTTGGTCAGTATCAGAATGATCAGTAAAGATTGGAGGAGTGCTTGTAGGACAGGTGTTGCGATCAAATCCGGTGATTTCTGAGTTCTACTGGGAGCGCGTGGAGTGGCCGACAGCCGCAGGATCAACCAAGAAGGCAAGAGGAGCCTCGTTAAGGATGAGTGGAGGAGCCTGAAGCGAAGAACCAGAGCGGAGTGGACGGAAGTTAGAAGTATCGTCTGCTATTGTAGAGGCGGGGTCTGGGTTTGTGGATGAAATACGAGTTGTTGGACTGATGGTTATACCACCATTGGGGAACAGGTGAAGACGAATATTCTGGGATAGAGCTATGATATGGGGCCATGGTTCTCCCAGGGTGTACAATGAAAAAAATTGGTATTTTGCCTCGGTACTGAGTAGCCGTGGGATGTACCACTAGTTTTTTGGATAAAGTGGGAGCCCGATTCGAAAGGGTGGTGATGGTATACTGCCGCGGTAGGATTGAGGTAGGTAAGCATCTGGGGTACAGGTAGGGGCTGCAGTGAGTGAGAGACTAAAAGGAAGGTCTGGTAACTGAATTCGACCGGGTGAGACATTGAGCGAGCACAACGAACGCTGTACATGGTGTACTGAAAAACGAGAAGGTTCGAATGGTGGTGACAAGGGTGGTGGTGGTATGAACGGGGGCAAATTTGCAGTACGGTGTAGCATCGGTAGACAGAACGCAGGTGACATACGAGTAGTTGGTCGCACCACTTTGGGGTTGGCTGCGTGGGTCTTTAGATGTTTACTTAGGTGCACAGGTGGAATACTGATGGAGGGACCGAGGGGTTTCGGTGGGTGTGCCGGTGATGAAAAGGGTTGGGTTAAAATCTGTTTGGTGCCTATTCGAGAGGCCCCAGGCTGATTTATGAGGCAAATTGAGGGTGATGCCGACGCTGAGATGATCTAGGCCAAGAGAAGCAACAGGGACAGGGGAAGAGGCTGTGTTCGATTTAGTTGGGACGATGCTTTTGTTGATTCGTTGGTACGGGGTGGTGAGTTAGAAGCATTCACTTTCTCGGCTTGCTTGGAAGACAAGCCAATAGCTGAGCGATAGCTGTCTTTGAGAGATGATTGTATCGCCCGGCTCTCGATACTTCCTATAGTGGTGGTGGAGATTGGGTTGTAATGTGGAGCCGTTTGGATGGGCGCTGAGGATTTGGCGGCGAGCGGGATATATCGAGGTCTGCATCCACTGGTGGTGCACTGGTCGATAGTGCATATGTGAATGTGCCAACTGTGGTGGGTTGTTGATGGGGGTTGGGTGGCCCTGGATCAGGAGATTGTGGCGATCAGGGATTGTCGATTACCGACTTCAGGACGTCCCTCTGCGATGGGGTCTAGTCGGCGACAATCTTTATGCTTTTGAATGGGGTGGCTTTGGAGGTAGCCTCCATCTTTCTGATGGATTCCGTGGCAATGTTTTCCTCACTGAACTGAAACAGAAGTGGACACATACACCGCTTTGACGTTTTTCTTAGTCGTACGCGGCCGCACTCGCGGTGTGATATACCGCAGGCTAGAAGCAACGATTGCTTAATCGAGGAAAGCGGAAGACGGTCCGAAATATTAAAGGCCAAAGCATTCTTGGATCTTTTAATTCTTTGGTGGACTTCGGAAGCAATTGAGTCCAGAAAGCGACCGGCCGTTAGTAAACTTTGGGTGTTCGGGTGTTTAGAAGGATCCACGATTAATGTTAGTGGTGACAACGCGGTCGGAGCATTATCCATGGTACGTAACTGTCCTTCCAAACATTCTAGGTTTTGTTCTAGTGCCCCAAATTTGATACCAACTTTTGTTCTTTTTTTTTCTTCTTGTTCAGAAATTACTCTGTTCGCAGAACTCCAGTAAGCCTCCGTTTTCCTTGGCTCTCATCATTTTCCTTCATAGTAAGTCTTTGGCACTGTGTTACCGATTTTATCGACATCCCTAAGCTGCACCACCATCAAACTCGAATTCGAAACTGGTTCGAAGTTGCTGAGCGAACCATTATTAGAGTGATTCACTCAAATTATTGCTGGCCATGGCTTTCTGTCGCCGATACTTTTATGCTGAGAATTTGTATATATTTCATCTTATTGAGTAACGTGTTACACTGTGATCATGCGCTTGTGCTAGCCTCTTGACCGTGGCCGGGAAATATACCCCTATTAATTTTAAGGTGGGCAGGCCATTGAGGTTGAGGGGTGTGCGAGAACCCACGAACTAGATTTGTGGTTTTCCTCTGTACAATTTCTAAGATGTATCGGTCCTTGACCAGGCAAGAGTCCACATCACTGCCGTATTCTAGAAGAGGTCGGATATAAGTCCCATAAACTGTCTGAAAGTCTTCTTTCATTATCGAAGAAAAGTTTCGCCCTGCCGTGTTGAGAACGTGGAAGGTAGGCCTGTTAGATAGTTGATGGTGGTAGGAGAAATAAAGCGCATTGTTTAGCCGGATGCCCTAGACGGCGTGCTGCTCCACATCCCGGATGGGTTTGGTATTATACTTCCGGAGCAGTTGAGCCGGGAAATTACATAATGACATGATCATGCACTTGTCGTCAGTAATTGATAGGCCCTAGAAGACCGACCATTGCTTGGCGTAGTCCATCGCCGACTGTAATTCTGTGGTATTGATGCCCCAGATCGTAACACCCTCAGCGCACATTCCAATGTTCAATAAAATGTTGTATAGAAGGTCATTTTTATGAATGAGAGTCCTTGGGGGACCCTAGGGCGTATAGGGGATGGTTCCGAGAAGCAAAGACCTACTCCGACCATGAATGACCGATTAGTGAGTAAGCTAGAAAGAAGGGAGTGCATGTTTCTGGAAATTCCGTAGGATTTCAGTTTGCGTGTAAGAAGAATATGTAGTACCTAGCCAACAGCTTCTGCGAAGTCGAAGGCCCGAGTAAGACTACCCATGATGGAGAGCATATTGGTAGTGCATGATCTTCCCGGCTGGAAGCCGTGCTGAGTAGAGGGGGTTAAGTCATTCTTGGGCGGGTGTGTCGGTATGACGGGCTTCAGTGTGCTTTCGAAGGTCCCGCTAGGGATGCTAGTTAGGCCAGTAGGTCTCTAGCTCCTTAGTTGATGGTGGTAGTCTTTTTTTGAAGAGAGAGCTGGATGTCATTCTCTTCTGAGATGTTGCGGAATCTAAGCATCGCTGGAAGGGCTCCACTTAGAATTCTACTAATATTACGGACTTTTCTTTAGGAATTCAAGAATAGATCTCATCCAGACCCATCGAACTAAATGGACTAAATTGACAGAGGTGGATCCCTACTCCCTGTTTTGTAAAGAGTGCGGTGCATGAGTGCTGCCCCACTGGCAGGCCTGGCAGTTGGGGATGTACGGAGATAGGTGGTGAGGTATAAATTGTCTGGAAAAACGACCTAAAGTTTTCTGCCACCCGGGAAAGCATTGCGGATGGAGTGCCATCTTCAGGGCAGAGGGAAAGTGGGGTAGCACCGGGCTGCCTGAAGAGAATGGATCTGTTTGAATTCACTCGCGCGTGGACAGTCCCTCGTTGTTTAATGAAGAACTCTCTTATTTTAACCTGGCAAACACTACGGAAGTTTTTAACTCCCGCCAATTCCGTTTCCATTCCCGTGAATTTAAGCTTGGAAAGCCTTTTAGAGCGGTGATCCAACAGACCTCCGATTGATGGCGGCCGGGGAGGTTTACTGTTGGCTGTGACTTGTTTACTAGAGACGTAATGGAAATCGGTCTGACGGACACATCCCATGATCTGATTTGACATGTGCGGCAAAAGGTGCATAACCGGTGTGCATACAGTCGAAGGAATTCCGGAGGCGTGATTGACCCGGGGCGGGATTCATCCTTCAGACGGGATTCATCCAGCAATCCTTCAGCCTCTGGCCGAGGTCCTGGAGGCTCCGGTGATAAAGCTGCATGAAACGTCACTTAGAGAGGGAATTGTGCCGGGAGACTGGAGGAGAGCAACAGTGTTAGGAATTTACAAGAGTGGACCCCGGCAGAAGGCCGAAAATTACCGACCGGTTAGCTCGACTTCAGTACTGTGTAAGTGCCTGGAGAGAATAGTCAGGAAACAGATCCCTAGGAGTTTGGTTCAACACAACCTCATATCAAATGCTCAGCATGGGTTTAAGGCAGGATGATCTTGTCTGACGAATCTCCTGCTGTTCCTCAATGAGGTTACCAAGCGTCTGGAGGAAGAGCAATCGATTGCGGTCTGCTACTTGGACTTAAGCAAGACCTTTGATTCTGTGAACCACAAATTTCTGGACGTCAAACTGCAGTCCATGGGAATTGTTGGAAAGGCAAGACAATGGATAAATAGTTTTTTAGCAGGGCGAACCTTTAGTGTTAAGGTAGGGAGTCATGTTTCAAA